>OZ017738.1:302913321-303020821 GCA_963969285.1 Odontomyia ornata
ACGGTAAAAGCCTGTGAGTCCTAGGAATGATCTCACTTCTTTTTGCGTTTTCGGTATTGGAAATTTACGTATTGCTTCCACTTTTTTAGGGTTTGGTGTAATACCATCTTTGGTAATGATATGCCCTAAAAACTCTGTGGATTTTTTTAAAAACTGACGTTTGGCAATCTGTATTTTGAGATTTGCATCTCGTAAGGTTGTCAGTATTTTTTTTAAAGCGATTTCATGCTCCTGTAATGAAGTACTGTATACTAAAATGTCGTCGATATAAATAATGCACGATTTATTTACATATTTTTGTAAGATTGTGTTCAACAATCTTTGAAATGTTGCCGGGGAGTTTTTTAGACCAAATGGCATACGTGTAAACTCGAAGTGACCTTCGTCAGTGGAAAAGGCTGTCTTATGCCTATCTTCAGGATCGATTTCTATCTGGTGGAAACCTTTGGCTAAGTCTATTGTGGTAAAATAATTTGCATTGCCCAGTTTACCCAAAATATCATCTATTTGAGGAATCGGAAACTTTTCCTCAACTGTAACCAGATTTATCTTTCGAAAATCTATTACTAACCTATACGTACCACCTTTTTTTGGAACAACCACAATCGGTGAATTGTAGGGGCTCGAAGAAGGCTGGATAATTCCCTGTGCTAAATCTTCTTGAATTTGTTTTATTTACAAATTCCTTCGTGTGATGTGCCAATCTATAGTTTCGTTGATAGATCGGCTCACTTGTTTTAAGTTTAAGAGAATGTTTAATTTTATGAGTGAATGATAACTTTTCATTTGGATTATATTCTAAATCTTTGAATTCGGTTTTAATTTTATTTATCAATCTTTTCTCTTCAATTTAGTAAGACTTTGGATCTGGATATGGATCAATTTGTTTATCAGATAATAAATTTGAATATTCCAGAATGGTTTTTGTTTGTACATCAATTCCAAAAGGAATATAATTCCCATTGATAATTAGGCTGGAATGTATAAGGTCGATTATGGTGCCGAACATTTTCAATATATCCATTCCAATTATTGCATCAAAATTGGAAAAGCAAATATTTGCTATTTTCCAGTTCATGGTAGCTTTAACACCAAATTCATTTGGTACAAACGTTCTTACAAACTCTGTACATAAAAGTTTTCCATCTATAGTATGGAGAAACACAGAATTATGTAATTTTTCTCTACTCGAATTTATAACTTGTTCTTCTGCTATAATGCTTGTTGAACAGCCTGTGTCTATTAAGCACCTAAGAATGTTACCACTAATCGTTAATTGCATGATGGGTTAAAATTGAGCTGAGGGATCCGAGGCTAGCAAGTGAAAATCCTGCTTAGGTTGCTCAATATGCAAGGAACTTTCATTTGAAACAACTGTATTCAAAGATCGATCCGTTGGTAAATAATGACTCACTGGATGAGTTTGATTATCATTTTCCGAATGTCCATTTTGAATCAAATTCCGTGAAGGATCACAGCCTAACTGTGGGTTCGAGTTAGGATTCTGAAAAGTATTTTGCATAAGATATTGTGGTCTCTGATGCAACCATTCAGGATTCATTGGAAAGTGGTTTCGATTATTTGGGACATTTGCTCGATGGGACACTTGGGAACTAAAATTAGGGGACACGCTTTTTAAATTATTTCGATTTCCAAAATGAATATACCCCGTATCATACAAAATTCCGCGTATTTCTTCCAAAGTGGAAGGGTTTCTAGCAAATAAAACACTTTTTAATGGTTCCGGACACTTATTGATGTAAATATTCCTCGCCATAGAATACCTCGATTTCACAATTTCACTTTGTTGCTCACTCGTATAACTACTATTATTTCTAATTTTTTGACTAATTAAACAAAGGCACTTACAGAAATACTCGAACATTTGAATCGCTGTCGTGAATCTGCTACTGAATACCTTTTCCTGCACCTGAAGTTCCGTTTCAGGTGTGTCGAAATGGGCAATTAGCGTTGTCCTTATATTGCTCCAGGTTTCCGGGTTATATGTGAGAATCACTTCTCTAGCTTTTCCTTTCATCCGCAATAAAATTTGCTGCGTTAATAGTGATTTCAGGCTGCTGGAGTTCACATGACTTTCCACAACATCTACAGCCTTTATAAATTGATGAAGATCCATTTGCGTGCCATCAAATTGAGGAATTGATGCAATATAGCTGCTGATCTGGCTGTAATCCATGGTTGAACGTGATTTGTCCAAGTCTAAATCTGCAAAAAAATCAACTAGATTATCCAGATTCGTAAGTATGTAGGTTTTTTTTTCGTCCGGTTGATATTGATCTTGCGTGAAAATAATATTCTTTATTTCACTATAGCAAATTTCAAACCGCGACCCGACTGCGCCAATTAAGATACACGAGACTTGTGTACAACGTTTATTCACAATCAACTGCCCTTCTTAACAACTTAACAATCCTTTTTATACCTTACGAACTATTCTTAACAATGTATCTTATCAACTATAATTACATAATATATGTACATATATAATTTCCGAGGATTGTCCTTATCCTAACTATTTTATGGCTCATGGATTTTCCGAAACATAAAATCTTAACTCTATCTCATCATAAAATATATTATTCGAATGTCCCGGGTTTTACCGAGAGTTATTTAGAGAAACGAAAACGCACGGGTTTTCGCTTTATCGCTCTGCCAAGAATTTGGGTTGAGATGTACGTGTAGATGCATAAGTACTTACATAATACTTATGTCTTAACTGGGGTATCCAGTGATAAATGATTTAGGTAATAACATAATGAATAGTGGGCGGCGGTGTTTTCTCATTTAATTCGAAAACGTATGCAATGATTTGGAGATTTCGGAAGAATTGGGAGTATGGAGTGTGCAGGGCGCGAGTAGTGGAAAGTGCGGTGTAGCTGCAGGAAAAATTAAGGGAAAGAGCGCATGGGAAAAGGTCAAAGGGGTCACGGAATGAGCATGGATAGTTTTGTGATAACGAAAGTGATTTCGAAGTTCAAATTCCGTAATCGTTTGAGTTGTGTTAATTATCCTGCGTTTTACCGATGATAAATTAATGTTACAGTAGAAACATAGTCGAGTCGAGAATATTACGGAATGGGGGGGGGAAATGAATGCACTCGATGACGCTGCTGAGTGGTCAGCGAATTTAACTTCCGAGTAACTACCAACGAACATTTACCATTGACGATTCGCCGGAAGTTTTGCATGTGACCTCGTCGATGTGTAGTAATTATTTTTGCGGCTTGAATTTAGTGACCGGTCGGGAAAGAAGAAAAAATCAAGGGTTATAGTGAAACAACAACTTCTGCAAAATAGTGCTTTTGTACAGTGAAGGCCAAGTGGTGTTCCCGATCAAATTAAATGTTTCAATTATCTGTATATTGATGTGGCATATGTGTACTGGAGTATCGCGTGCGAAGATTTAGTGACCAAAGCGAGTTATATAGAGCCAGCAACAAGCAGTGCCCTGTGAAAAACAGCTAGCGCTAAGCTAACTGTAAACAGCAATTGGTTTACTAACAGAGACGAAGGAGGAAAGTGAAAAAAAGAAACATTAAATTATTCTGAGAGTAGTGTTTTCAGGGTGTCGAAGAATTGTATTAAATAGCATTATAACCGCCACAGAACCTTGAAAAGAAATAAACATTTTTTTTTTAATTTCAAAAGTGTGCGGAAGACGGAAGATAGGGAAGATGAAATAATTGTAGTGGGGAGTGAGCGGCTGATGTATAGTATGCAGCCGATAGTGGAGCTGAATTAGAGGTAGAGGAGAAGACTGCAACAAGGTATTTTCTGAACAGCCCGACCTTCATGTCCGGCCCGATGTGAAGTCACTTCCTACAAGAAATGGTGAAAATGTTGGCAGAAAAAGTTAGTAATCGTGTCACAGCCCTCAAGCACGTTCAATTGGAATCAAATCGAAATTCTATCAAGAAGTTTATGAAGTAGAACTTAAATATCAGGAAATGTATCAACCACTGTTTAATAAACGTCAAAAAAATCATATCTGTTGATGTTGAACCGGAAAATGAAAAGGCAGCGTGGAAATCGGATGATGAAGATGCGGAAGACATTTAATTTTCCTAATAATTTTGTTTGTAAATATGTCGATCCAGAACTTTTAGATTATTTACTTCAATTTCTTGGACGGGAAGTACTTGAGAATTGGATCAATCGCGTGAGCTTATTCATTACCAAATTACGTGTTCGTTTACCCTTTAATTGGTCCATATTCAGCGTATTAACAAGGCTTTTCCCAAATTAGTTTAACTCCACAGAAGCGAAAATTTCCTAGTGATTGATAAGCCCCCGGATTTATTAATAAATAGTGATGATACTAGTAAAGTCGCGGTGCAAACTATCTTAAGAAAGCAATTTTCTCAACTCAAAGACTCATCGCTCACTCATGAATTCTACTTTGCCCATCGCTTGGACTTTTCTACGAGCGGAATTCTGTGTACCCCCCTAAATAAGAGAACTTGTATGGAAGTATCGAAGTCCTTTGAAAATCGGACTTCAAAGAAATATTATATTGCCTTATTAAATGGTCATATGAAGCAAGATTTCGTTACAGTTGATATTCATATAGGAGAAAATCACCTGCATCGTCATCGGGCGCTCGAAGGATCATGTGGGGTAAGTACCCTTTTTGCCTCATGTCTTTTTTAAAATTGCTCTTTTTTTCGAAATTTGTCGTTTTTTAAATTAATATTTTTTTTCTATTTTTATAACAAAAATTTTTATTAAGAATATTATTATATTAATCTAAAAACCTTACTTCGATTCAATTATATTGATATTTTAATTGAATTTTAAAAATTATTTAAATTATATGAAAAAAAAGAAATTTTTTTTTTTGAATGATGAATAAAAAAAACAAATGTATATTTAATATTAATATAATAAAAATAAAAAATAAAATGAATTCATACCCTTACCCTTCGGTCTTTCCATTACGTAGGATTTGACCGGGTATAGGACCCGGTACGGTGGCAGGCTATCACCACCAAACATGAGCCAGCGGCCGGGTGCATATTAACCTCTTTGTTTCAGGTGATTTCGCGGGTTGAGTGGCCCGAGCAAGGTGCCTCTTTATGACATAGGGTTATGTAGTCGAATTGCATAATTCTATGGCATAAATTGGTCACCGGGGTACTTCTCCTCTGATGGGAAGGCTCATGCAAGATAAGTTGTATGAGTTTTCCACTCAGAAGAGGAATACCTGGCCACTACAAAAATTATGGATTTTGATCCGGTTGGGCGGGTGCGCGGGGGCTCCATCACCACCCGGTTGCCCCTCTCTCGTTGGTGGGCCACGAGCCTCTTCGGGAAAGACGAGACGAAGTTACCCTGATTCCGCCCCTTTTTACTTGTTTCACTTGTTCTCTGAACAAGTCATTTACCCCTGTTGTAGTTGCCTACAATTTTTGCGACTTCAGTTGCCTTGTTTTTTCGACGAGACAGTTCATCGTCTCTAGGTGTCCCTACAAGGTGTCAAGATTATTGGTGGGTAGGCAACTACTGAGGCCTTTTGCACTAATCGCGCCCCAGCAACTTAGTAACTTCCGGACGTGTGTTGTCTTTGGACATCAATATCGTTTGGTCCTGCTTCTGATTTATACTTTGGTGGTTTACCACCATTGTATGACTAGTAAGGCCAAATGATATGAGAGTCCCTATTTGTATTCGGAAGTTATTATTTCAACATCAATTTCGCGGAGGATTCTGATCTGCTCCCCAAACCAAGCGGTGCCTGAGTGTCTTACACTACATGATTTCATGTGATTGGCTGATTAGCTAATCCATGACAAGACACGCGCTGCTTGTGGCTCAAAATTCAACCCCGGGCTGACAAGTTGTAACTTGTGAAAACTTGCGGATGAGGGAGCAATTCTGAGCCCTGATTCTCATGGTGCTGCAAGAGAGTAGTCCCTGAGACGCCTCAGGAGAAGTGTGCCATTGGTGTCCGTACTTAGGAAGAGAAATGAAATGGAAAGACCGATTATTGTTTTGATAACTTACTTAAAAACAATACTTACATACCTTTTTTTGATAGGAGTGTTATATAGTTTGCCACTGACGGCCACTCACATAACTTTATATTTGTTTCTTTTTATTTTCCTCGTACATAACTCACTCTTAATATTCATAGTTTTAAGTTTCTTTCCTATATATTTATTTCTGTTCCAGCTGTCTGACACGCAGACCCACGTCAGACCAGCGTCGGTTGCGTTCGGACGCAGGGTCCACGGCATTATGCGTCATCTGCCAGCAGGCACGAAATGATTGAACGTCCGTACAAACGTTGGCGTGCGGACATGAGTTCCATGAAGCCTGCGTGACCCAGCATTTACTGGTCAGCCGGACTTGCCCTTTGTGCCGACAACCAGCCACGTCGGCGGGTCTACCTTCCAGCCACCTAGAGCTTCCAGCTGCTTAAGGGGCGGTGCCCAAACCAAAGGACTGGCGGGATCAAGTTCCACCAGTGGCTGCTGAGCCTGACTTAATAAGCAGAGCCGAAGCAGTGCCGCCTGCGGAAGGGCAGAGATCCACCGTGGCTGTAGAGGTGACCATCCTGCAAGATCTGATGGCACTTATGCAAGGCTCGACCAACCGCCTAGCTGCGCTGGAAAGCAAGAAGAAAGATCCAATACCATCTCGTCCAAGAACGCCTCCGATGTGGGATTCGGACTTAAATTCCTGGGATTTTCCAGTAGACCCGCGGCGCGATCCCGAAAGAAACCGGTTCGGTGTGGCAATGAGTCCGTTGGCTCCAGTGTACCGGCCCCGGCTGAGCCAAGCACCGCCACCAACTCAGGCTCCAGTGGCTCCTCCGGACCAATTCATCCTTCCACACGCTACGTATCGGCTGAAGCCGACGCAGATTCCCAGCATAATCCAGGGCTGGAATCTGCATTTCAGTGGGGAACCCAACACCATAACTGTGGAGGTTTTCATTGGTCGGGTGGAGTCGCTGATTGAGCAAATGTTGGCAGGTGACCACACGGCGCTGGCAGGATACTTGCCAATGCTGCTTAGGGGGGCAGCACTTGAGTCATATTGGCGGATACATGCGGCCCCACCATCAATACGCTGGTCCCGGCTGAAGAAGGTACTCCGCAAGGAGTACCCTACGATCGATATGGATGAAACGGTCCTGGACAAGATCCATGCCAGATGGCAGCGTCCGGACCAGCCCTTTCATCAATATCGAGCCGATATCCTTCGGCTGAATGACCAGCCGTCAGAGCCGATGTCTTCCACCCAACTGCTGCGGGTGCTAAAGCGCAATCTAAGGCCGGAGCTTTGTCGCCATATAGTGGACTCAGACCCGCAGGGTATGGAGGCACTGCTGAGGACTGTGAGTCGCCTGGAGGGGGTTGAGGGAGACCTCTGGGAACGGCCCTACTTACTAGCTAGGACGGGTCCTCGGTGCGGAATTGCGGAAGTGGCCCTAGATTATACCGCCATGAATCTGGGGGAAGATATGGATCGGGACCAGCTTGCTGTAGCAGCGGTGGGAAACCTCACGACCTGCTGGAACTGCAATCACACCGGACACCGGTTTATTGCATGTCGAGCAGAGCGTAAGGTTTTCTGCTACGGTTGCGGTAAGCTGAACACCTACTTTCGAGGCTGCCCTGACTGCGCCGCGCAAAAAAACGGCCGAAGGAGTACCCGACCACCTCAGCGGTACTCGAAAACACCGTAGTAGTTCCCCAGCCAGCTGCTCACCCAGCCATGACCACTATGACTGCGGATGTTCACTTTCTTCCGGAGGCCTCGCCAACGACAGTATTGAAGCGACCACCGCAGTCACTGCCTGAAGAACCTCGGCAGCCTCAAATACGCATATTAAAACCCTATCATGTTCGACTGCAGGAATATCGGGTGGCTCGAGAGCGAATATTTGCTTCCGATGAAGTCACTTCTCGCCCGCGCAAGACAAGATGGTCAACCCGTCGTTGGCAGAGCTTCCGCAAAGGGATTGTGCGCCTGCCGTCAAACCCTAAACTTTTGTAACATCTCGGAGGTTGCTGAGAATGATACCAGATCCTACCACCCAATTAAGGTGTTGGGCGAAATCACGTTTGCGTTAATTGACACGGGTGCCAGTATCAGTTGTCTTGCTTCGAGCCTAGGCTCGAAGGTGCTCCATGAATATCCTACCTTGATTAAGCCCTGGCGCACTGAAATCAGTACAGCTGATGGCACCAAACACCCTACACGAGGTAGACTGACAACACCCGTGACGTTCAGGGATCAGACGAAGGATATTACCTTTTACAATATCCTGTCGCTGACACAGAACGTGTACCTTGGCGTCGATTTCGTTCTTCGATTTGGATTGGCCTCCGATGTATTCAAACATTTGTCTTTAGATACCAGATATATCAACGAACTCGCTTCTATTCCCGATAGGCATGAACTGACGCCGAACCAACGGCAACGCCTGGAAGCATCCATCGCTTCTTTTCCATCTTACGCCAAGGCCTTGGCCGCACTACCCTAGTCTCACACGTCATCGACGTTGGCAATAGTAAGCTAATTAAGCAGAGACACTATGCCATCTCACCGGCCATGGAGAAGTTGGTGTATGCGGAGCTGGATCGGATGCTCGAGTTGGGGGTTATAGAGGAGTCCCAAAGTGCCTGGTCCTCACCGGTAACCTTGGTGGTGAAGCCAGGTAAAGTCCGTCTTTGTCTAGATGCCCGTAAGGTAAACGCGGTGACCATCAAGAACGCTTACCCTCTTCCGCTCATCGATGGAATATTAGGGAGACTGCCGAAAGCTAATTATATTACCAGTCTCGTCCTAAAAGACGCCGTCTGGCAAATTCCACTCGATAAGGGGTCAAGGGATAAGACCGCCTTCACAGTGCCTGGACGACCATTATATCAGTTCATCACAATGCCCTTTGGCCTGTGTAACGCACCGCAAACGATGACCCGGCTGATGGACAAAGTCATCCCACCTCGTCTGAAACACCAAGTGTTCATGCACCTGGATGATCTTTTACTCATCACGGAAACGTTCGACCAACACCTTCTACTCCTGATAGAAGTAGCCTTGCACATCAGTAAGGCGGGACTCACCATCAACGTACAAAAAAGTAAGTTTGTCATGAACGAAGTCCGATACCTAGTACATGTCATCGGACATGGCACTATCAAAACGGCTCCAGACAAAACTCGTGCGATTGATGAGTTCCCTTTACCAAAAACAGTTAAGCAGCTACGACGTTTCCTTGGTGTGTGCGGTTGGCACCGAAGGTTTGTTCGGAATTATGCAACAGTTTCAGTGCCCCTGTCAGACATGCTGCGGAAAGGGAAGTTCATTTGGACCGAGCTCAGCCGAAAGCTATGTGAAGAGCTAAAACAAGCCCTAACATCAGCTCCGGTCTCGCACAGCCCCGACTTTACGAAGCCCTTCTCCATTCATTGTGACGCCAGTCAACATGGAGTTGAAGCCGTGCTGGTGCAATTGACCGATGAGGGAGAAGAAGCTCCCATCGCCTTCATGTCCAATAAGCTGAACTCAGCCCAAAGGAACTATACTGTGTCCGAGCAGGAATTTTTGGCAGCGGTAATGGCTGTGAAGGAATTCCGAGCCTATATCGAGGACCACCAGTTCGAGATCATCACGGACCACGCTTTGCTACAATGGTTGATGAACCAAGCAGACTTACATGGACGCCTAGCCAGATGGACTCTTAAACTGCAAGGGCTCAAGTTTTCCATCAAACATCGGAAAGGGACCCAGAACATCGTACCTGACACTCTCTCGCGAATGTTTTCACCAGAGGGAGCCGAATTGACAACAAGTGACGAGGACTCCATCAAGATAGATTTGGACAGCCCACATTTCGAATCAGACAGCTACAAAGAGTTGAGAAAACCATCGCGACCCAACAATCACAGCTGCCTGATTTGAAAGTGATAAATGGCTACGTGTATAGACGAAATGAATACGCCACTGGTGATCCATGGCAGGAAGAAGAGTCCTGGAAACTCTGGGTACCGGAGGAAATGACACAACACATGATTCTTCGCGAACATGACCATCCTTTAAGTGCCCACGGAAGTTACGTTCGGACATTACGGCGACTCAAGAAATACTTCTTTTGGCCTAAAATGGCATCCCAGGTCAAAGACTACGTGAGCGCCTGTGAGACCTGTAAAGGCACTAAAGCACCCAGCCAGCCCCTTTGACCTCCTAGGGGTCAACTCAACGTCCCAGAACGCGTATTCCAACGTCTATACATAGATCTACTCGGTCCATATCCTCGATCCTCTATGGGACACATCGAAGCTATAGTCGTTCTAGACCAGCTCTCGAAATTCCCACTGGTGGAACCTATTCGTAAGTTCACGACTCCATCCATCGTGAAATTCCTAGATAGCCGGGTATTCCACGTGTTTGGGGTTCCAGAGAATGTGTACTCGGACAACGGAGTACAGTTCAGGTCTCGGCAGTTTAAGGGCCTACTTGAACAGTATGGCGTCGAACACCAACCAACGCCCGTATACTCTCCTCAGTCTAACGCCACTGAACGGTTGAATCGCACACCGTTAGCCGCGATCCGTTCTTACGTCCACCCATCTCAAAAAGATTGGGACCGCAGATTGTCCGCCATCACATGCGCCCTGCGGTCATCTTATCATTCCGTCACCGGTGTCGCACCTTACTTTGCCGCCTTCGGACAGCACATTGTTTGCCATGGTAAACCATACCGGCTGTTACGGCAATTAAAGTGTTTGGGAGACCCCGTCGTTGCGCTGGAGCCTCACGAACGTTTAGGAGACCCCCGCCAACAAATCGGACGGAAGATTAAGGCCGCGGGACGTGCAAATGAGGCGCAGTACAACCTCAGGTCACGATCTTCCAATTTTAAAGAAGGAGATGAATTTTCGCCAAAGTGACGCCACTGGGCTTTACAATGCCAAGCTAGACCGGCGCTCCTTGAAAAGCCGTATACAGAAGATGTTAGGACCCAATCGTTATATGATAATGGACCCATCGGGAAAAGAAGTTGGGATATACCACGCAAAAGACCTGCGCCGATAGACACTTAGTCACGTCTGTTCTCTCCGTCCGCACTCAGTTTCAACCACGCGCAAGGTTTATATATTTACGGCAGAACACAAACATACGTATCAGTCTGTCCGTCTGTCAATTGTGTTTACTTTTATTGTCTGTCACTCCATATTCCGACGCCAAGGACAACCCAGGCTATAATGAAAGATCCTTCAGCTCCTTTTTCGCAATCCTCGTCGCCTTCGGATCGCGAGAAAATTAGCTGCCCTGTAGTAATAGAGCAGTTTGATAAATTTATTATTTTATATTCAAATTATTTAACAATCTTATATAAAATTTAAATTTTATTTTTAAGTCAAATTTATATATTTTATATCTCATATATTAAATATACATAAAAATGCTCGACTCGAGTTCGGCGCAGGCAAAGGGTTAAAGAAAATTCATGCATAATATAGCCCAGATCTACTCATTCACCACACAACCAGCAAATCATTTCCATCTAGAAAATCCTGTTATGACTAGAAAGTATGTAAAACACACATTCTCTCACTCAGCTCATCGGAAGCCTAGACATACAACAAGTTGGGTAAACAGACCTACGCTCATGTCACAAGGGTTTTGTATTCAATTTACAAAATGCAGTCACCAGATCGAATAAAATCAAGAAACATGTCAAAGACGATTTTATTGGAGAAAATATGAAATTCGAAGATCATACTATTATTAACAAAGTTGAACGAATTTCGACTTCTGAGGTTTTTGTTATTGTTATACTCATAAATATCTCCCTCGATAATTATTTCAGGTATCCATTCGCGAGGGAGGAAACACATTTTTCATGCATTTCCCCCCTGTGCCCCCACTGAAGCAAAAACTGACAGTTTAAGAACTGTTTTGAAAAGCTCCCATGAAAACTTTCATTTCATACTCATATCGGCTACGTTTGATGAATTTTTATTTTCAGGGGCCACTCTCCTGTACTGTTATCATCGATTCATGGCCTATTTTTCCGAATCCTAGAATGGTTACAAAGCCCTTTTGCTAGGAGCTCTCTCCCGCCTCCTTGACTTGTTTCGCTTGTGAGTATTAATTGTAGGTACTCATCTTCAGTCATTCGTTAAATTGAATCAAGTGTTCAAAGCATGCACCTTAAACGTTGAAGCTGGGAAAAAATAACTCAAAATTATTCAATCTTTGCATTTAAAACAGCCACTATTTTGTTTTACGATTACTGATACCACAAGCTGAACCGACTCTCAAAGATATTCATGACACCTATCATTCGTGAAATTTTCATGCAAATCATAGCAAAACTGTGGTGTCTGAGTCGGTAAAAAGCGCATGTTGATCAATAGCCATATGTTGCCATAGTTATAAATGCAGCGCATATTGTTCCATTGTAATACAGGAAAATTCAAACGGCTATAACTTCGCTAAATATACCTCAACCTTTATGAAACTTTCAAGGTAGATTAATCTTATAAATAGTCTTCTGTGTACTGAATTTCATTGAATTTAAGGGTACAGTTAAGATTTTATTCAAGAAAACATAAAATCGATAAATCCTACTATTACTAACAAAGTTGAGTGAATTACGACTTCTCACGTATTTGTTGTTGTTGTACTCATCAAGAGCTACATTCTTGATTCTTTTCAGATTTTTGGGATCACAGGTGTCCAATCGCGAGGGGGGGACACAAATTTTTCGTGTATTTCCCCTCCCTGTGCGCCCCTCGAAACAAACTTTGCCAAACTAAGACCTGTTTTGAAAAGTTCTCATCAAGACCTTTCATTTGATACCCATATCGGCTACCTTCAATGAAATTTTTTTTTCGGGGGGTCACTCTCCTATATGGGGAGACCCCCCTTAAATACCTTATAAAATTTTTTTGTAGTTGAATTTTGAAGAGAACACAAGTTTACACCTACATACAAAATTTGATGTTTCTAGCTCAAATGGTTTCTGAGAAAAACTGCTGTGACACATGGACGGACGGACGGACGGACAGACAGACGGACAGACAGGACGCGATTTTAGTAGGGTTTTGTAAAATTATTTTACAAAACCCTAAAAAAAGGAAAAAATACATTTACACTCATCGAACTGTTAGTAACAATTCTTATGAGTGAACAATCGACTTAACGCCACTTGCTATTTCATGCATCCCATGAGCGGATGCACACATAGACGGGGAGTCGGCTTGGAATTGCCAACGAGCGTGGACGCGAGGAGTAGAAGTGCTGGGGAAGGTAGAAATTTTTTACTACGTTTATTCACAACCAACTGCCCTTCTTAACAACCTAACAATCCTTTTTATACCTTACGAACTATTCTTAACAATGTATCTTACCAACTATAATTACATAACATATGTACATATATAATTTCCGAGGATTTTCCTTATCCTAACTATTTTATGGCTCGAGGATTTTCCGAAACATAAAATCTTAACTCTATCTCATCATAAAATATATTATTCGAATTAGGGATGTTACGGAGCTTCGACTCCGATTCCGAAAAGTCGGAACTTCCGATTGATATCAGACCTCCGACTTCGACCTGGGTTCCGACAATTTCAATCGGAGGTTAGCTACGGATGTCGAATCGAAATACTGCCGCGGCGGCGATCGTGTAAGAGAGATCGGACTGCGCGTCCGAACAAGTTTGTATTTGTCACGCGAAATCTGCCTTCTCGCATGCATCGTTTCGATTACTTTTCCACTTGTCGTTCGTTCGATTGGTGGCATTTGATGAAGACGTCATTTGTTAAGTTTGTGCTTCAAGTTTCAAGTAAAGTTATTAGAGTTTATGAGTGATGAGTGTTTGTTTATGTGTTTAATATATGTGTGACAATTAAAGTAATTTAAAATGAAGCCGAAAACAAGTGTTATTTGGAACTACTTCGATGAAGTATCGATGAATGCGGCAAAATGTAAATTTTGTGACAAGATATATTCACGAAAGGGAGTTACGACTACTTCGTTAAAAGGTCATTCAAAGTCTATACATCCTTCTGTATACGAAGATTTTGCTAAATTAGACTCTGAAAAAAACCAATCAGTACGGCCTTTAACTTCATCACCCCTTCAAGAAGCAAAAAAGCAAATTACTCTCAAGGAAACCTTGATGAAGAATCAAAAATGGTGTAATTCTAATCCTAAATCAATGCAAAAAGATAAGTTGATTTCGGAAATGATTGCGTTACAAGATCTTCCATTCAATATTGTTGAAGGGATTGGTTTTAAACGGCTTATCCAGTTTATGGTACCGAACTATAATTTAAGGGGAAGACAGCATTTTACTGAATATATTTGTGATGGCTTATATGCAAAGATTGCAGAAAAGATACAGAAATTGCTCAAAGAGTTTGAAAAAATCTCGTTTACAACAGATATTTGGACTGAACCGAGTTCAAACGTATCGTTATTAAGTCTAACAGCGTACGGCATAACTAAAGATTTTAACAGGACTAAAGTTGTTTTGAAATGCCACACTTTTAACGGAAGACATACAGGAGACCTTGTCCAAGAAAAAATTAATGAAATGTTAACGGAATGGAAAATCACAAATGAGAGAATTCACTGTTTCACCCGCGATGCTGGATCTAATATGATACGAGCACTGAGACTCGCCGATATTCCTGATGTCAATTGCACTGTACATCAATTACAATTGTGTGTGCGAAGTATGTTGGATTGTGATGAAGAAATCACAAATTTAATAACGAAATGCAAAAGAATTGCAACGCATTTTAATCACTCTCAAATTGCTCTAACTGAACTGCATAAAATACAAAAGGAACAGCTTAACCAACAACCTTTGCGTGTGATGCAGGACTGTAGTACGCGGTAAATTATTAAATTATAAAATTTTTTTTATTATATATTGCTTATAAAATAAAATATATAATTGTAAAATTATATAATATATAAATATATATTTGTAAAATTGTATATTTTTATTATATATGACTAGTAAAACAAATAACATAATCGGCACTAAATTTCTGATACTATGCTTGTGTGATTTATTTACTAATTTTGTAATTATAAATTATTTTCTAGTTGGAATAGTACATTTTATATGATGGAACGAATGATTAAAATACAAGATTCACTCTGCCTGTATGCAAGTAAACACAACATTCCACAAATATCTCCAGAAGAATGGCTGCAGCTCAAAAAACTAGTGTCCATTCTACATCCTTTTGAAGAGATTACCCGTAACATGAGCAATAGTAGTACTACCATCTCATCGGTAATTCCTTTAATATACACACTAAAGCAAACATTACAAATCGAAGAAAATAAACCAGAAACAAACGAAAAATTTAAAAATATACTAAAATGTGCGGCTGACCAATTAAATTCAAGATTTGGAGACCTCCATTCTAACAACTTTTTTGCAATAGCAACATATTTAGATCCTCGTTATAAAACGAAATTTTTTAACGAAGTGATAAAAGAAAAGGTTGAATCTGAATTAATGAGTTTACTTGAAAGTGGAAAATCAAACGCAGATGAAAATACGGATGCGCCTGCAGAAAAAAAAGCAAGAGGGGCACCACCAGCAGCTGGTGAATCAAGCGATATCCAAACTATTTTGTCAACTATATTGTCGAATAGTGATGATGATTATAGCACCACATCTGATGAACATGTTGTGTTGGACAAATTTCTTATAATAAAGAGCTTACTTCATGAGTATAATAAGGAAAAACGTATTCCTATCGGTGAAGATCCCTTATTATGGTGGAGGAAAGTTACAGCGAAATTTCAACCCTTAAACTCGATTGCCCGCCAATATTTATCGTCTCCATCAGGCTCTGTAGCAAGCGAACAACTTTTCAGTGGTGCTGGCCTAATCTATGACTCATTGAGAAATAGATTAGATGAAGATAAAGCCGCTAAACTTTTGTTTATTAAATATAATTTACTTCTTTTGGAATCACTTCATTTGATGTAAGGTAGTAATACCAGTATTGATTATTTCGTGTATCATTTATTGAACTCAAATTAAAGCAGCTAAAACATGTTTGTATTTCATATTTTATTAGACCTGCCCTTAACTGATCTCATTTCTGCCACCAGCTCCGCTTCCGCTTCCGGTTCCGACTCCAGTAACTCAAATTTATAAACTCCGACTCCGACTTCGGTTCCGATAAAACCACCTCCGTTACATCCCTAATTCGAATGTCCCGGGTTTTACCGAGAGTTATTTAGAGAAACGAAAACGCACGGGTTTTCGCTTTATCGCTCTGCCAAGAATTTGGGTTGAGATGTACGTGTAGATGCATAAGTACTTACATCATACTTATGTCTTAACTCCTCCCTCATTAAGATAAAAGTTGTCCTCAACTTTGTATGCGGTCATCTTATAGACATTTGAATCTTTTTTCAATATAAAGGACTTCTTAAAGATAACTTACTTTTATTTTTTTAAGGATATATTCATGTTTTGATATTTATGTCAATACAGAAATAATGTATTCAAGATTAAAATCATCACTAAATGTTTTATTAGCAATAAATGGGGAAAGATTTTAAAGCGGATAGGCGGTCAATTGAAATTGTTAGCTTAATATGGGGCCGTTTTCGTTTCAGAGTAGAGCAGTAAACTCAATTCCTTATATATATGGTGGTGTAGAGTTTGTTTTATTAGTACCAAGGCAAGGAGCATTGTCGAGAAAGCAAACAGTATTGCTGGGAAGAGTATAATGTCTTTTCAACTTCTTTTTTCTTTGGGGGTGTGTTTTGGAATTATTCTTATCGACAACGAATCGAAGGTCTAGCTTATTTTTGGGGATATTTTTGCGGTATTGACTGTCCAAGGGAAAATGCTTGCGTCTAGAGTTTGACTTTTCTATCCATTTTTGTTTGCTGTTTTCTAAATTGCTAAATATTTCGTCTCTAGACAATTTTGTTTTTAGAAAAAAAGTATTAAAAGGGGTTTCTTGAGTAGTGGAATGTTTACTGTTATTATAATAATAAAGGCTTTGTTCTATGGGATCTAAAAGTTTAAGATGTTCTTCTTCTTTTTGTCTTTGCAAAAAAATTCTTAAATGCTCATTCAAAGTCCTATGGGCAACTTCTATGTCGGAGTTTCCAGTTTTGTGGTTAGGGGAGCATAAGTGGTAGGTTATTTGTTGATCGTTTAACCATTGTTTTGTTTTTATACTGGTAATAGCTCCTTCATTGTCAAAGACTATATGTCTAGGGAATCCTATTCGATTAAATATTTGCTGGAGGGAGTTTATAATTGTATCCCATTGCTTATTATTTAATTTTACTAGAGTCAAAAATTTACTAAATTTATCTATACAAGTTAAATATGGAGTTTTACTGTCTTTAAACCATATATCCACATGTTAAATTTCTCTAATCTCCTTAGGAGTTGGTGTTATACGAAAGGGTTCTTTTGGTGGATGTCGGTCGTACTTGGCGGTAGCACAAATCTTGCATTTATTAATATGATTAGTAATTATTTGTTTCAGTTTTGGGTAAAAATATTTTTTTTCAAAAGGTCATACAACTTATTAATTCCTGTATGATTGGTTGCTGCATGTTCATTCGCTATGATTTCTAATATTTTTGCATGTGAACAGTCATATAATAAGTGGGTACAATTCACTACATAACTTTCGGATTACTTAATTTCCAAATTTCATATTCATTTGGGAATACTGATAAAATTTTTTTATTAGGAGTTTTTAGGTCTATTGTGCCAGTTTTGGGAAGATGGTCATTTAAAATCAATTGGGCTTCTTAAGAAGAAAATTGCTTGAAAAAAAAAGTTATACCTTTATTTTATCTCTGTTTGAAATTTGAAGCAATTTAGTGATTTTTCTGAAATTTCAATATAATTTAAATTATCCTCATTTGCGGTATGCTGCGTAGCAAGTGATTCTGATTTTTCGTTCTCAATATTAATAGCATTTATTTCTATTCTGGAGAGAGCATCAGCAACATAATTTGTTTTCCCTTTTATGTATTTAATGTCATAGTCGTACTCGGAAAGTTTTATTTTCCATCTGAAAAGTTTAGGTGTACGAGTATCTTCTTTAATGCTTTGCAAAAATGTAAGGGGCTTATGATCGGTTTGCAATACAAACTTTCTACCATATAAGTAAGGCCTAAAATATTTCACTGCCCAAACTATAGCTAGAAGCTCTTTCTCAATTGTTGAAAAACTCGTTTCGGTGTCATTGAGGGTTCTAGACGCAAAACATATTGTTTTCACGCCTTGCGACAAAACTGCACCCAGTGCAAAATTAGAAGCGTCTGTTGTTAGAGTAAAGGTTTCGTTAAAGTCTGGGTGGGCAAGGATAGGCTCGTTTAAAACGTAGTTCTTTAAATTTTTCAAATGCACTTACGTATGCTGGGTCTGCTACATTTATGGAATTAGTTTTCTTTAAATTTGTAGTAATAGGTTTGGCGATAAGCGCATAATCCTTGATAAATTTACGGTAAAAGCCTGTGAGTCCTAGGAATGATCTCACTTCTTTTTGCGTTTTCGGTATTGGAAATTTACGTATTGCTTCCACTTTTTAGGGTTTGGTGTAATACCATCTTTGGCAATGATATGCCCTAAAAACTCTGTGGATATTTTTAAAACTGACATTTGGCAATCTGTATTTTGAGATTTGCATCTCGTAAGGTCGTCAGTATTTTTTTTAAAGCGATTTCATGCTCCTGTAATGAAGTACTGTATACTAAAATGTCGTCGATATAAATAATGCACGATTTATTTACATATTTTTGTAAGATTGTGTTCATCAATCTTTGAAATGTTGCCGGGGAGTTTTTTAGACCAAATGGCATACGTGTAAACTCGAAGTGACCTTCGTCAGTGGAAAAGGCTGTCTTATGCCTATCTTCAGGATCGATTTCTATCTGGTGGAAACCTTTGGCTAAGTCTATTGTGGTAAAATAATTTGCATTGCCCAGTTTACCCAAAATATCATCTATTTGAGGAATCGGAAACTTGTCCTCAACTGTAACCAGATTTATCTTTCGAAAATCTATTACTAACCTATACGTACCACCTTTTTTTGGAACAACCACAATCGGTGAATTGTAGGGACTCGAAGAAGGCAGGATAATTCCCTGTGCTAAATCTTCTTGAATTTGTTTTTTTACAAATTCCTTGGTGTGATGTGCCAATCTATAGTTTCGTTGATAGATCGGCTCACTTGTTTTAAGTTTAAGAGAATGTTTAATTTTACGAGTGAATGATAACTTTTCATTTGGATTATATTCTAAATCTTTGAATTCGGTTTTAATTTTATTTATCAATCTTTTCTCTTCAATAGAGTAAGACTTTGGATCTGGATGTGGATCAATTTGTTTATCAGATAATAAATTTGAATATTCCAGAATGGTTTTTATTTGTACATCAATTCCAAAAGGAATATAATTCCCATTGATAATTAGGCTGGAATGTATAAGGTCGATTATGGTGCCCAACGTTTTCAATATATCCATTCCAATTATTGCATCAAAATTGGAAAAGCAAATATTTGCTGTTTTCCAGTTCATGGTAGCTTTAACACCAAATTCATTTGGTACAAACGTTCTTACAAACTCTGTGCATAAAAGTTTTCCATCAATAGTATGGAGATACACAGGATTATGTAATTTTTCTCTACTCGAATTTATAACTTGTTCTTCTGCTATAATGCTTGTTGAACAGCCTGTGTCTATTAAGCACCTAAGAATGTTACCACTAATCGTTAATTGCATGATGGGTTAAAATTGAGCTGAGGGATCCGAGGCTAGCAAGTGAAAATCCTGCTTAGGTTGCTCAATATGCAAGGAACTTTCATTTGAAACAACTGTATTCAAAGATCGATCCGTTGGTAAATAATGACTCACTGGATGAGTTTGATTATCATTTCCCGAATGTCTATTTTGAATCAAATTCCGTGAAGGATCACAGCCTAACTGTGGGTTCGAGTTAGGACTCTGAAAAGTATTTTGCATAAGATATTGTGGTCTCTGATGCAACCATTCAGGATTCATTGAAAAGTGATTTCGAATATTTGGGACATTTGCTCGATGGGACACTTGGGAACTAAAATTAGGGGACACGCTTTTTAAATTATTTCGATTTCCAAAATGAATATACCCCGTATCATACAAAATTCCGCGTATTTCTTCCAAAGTGGAAGGGTTTCTAGCAAATAAAACACTTTTTAATGGTTCCGGACACTTATTGATGTAAATATTCCTCGCCATAGAATACCTCGATTTCACAATTTCACTTTGTTGCTCACTCGTATAACTACTATTATTTCTAATTTTTTGACTAATTAAACAAAGGCACTTACAGAAATACTCGAACATTTGAATCGCTGTCGTGAATCTGCTACTGAATACCTTTTCCTGCACCTGAAGTTCCGTTTCAGGTGTGTCGAAATGGGCAATTAGCGTTGTCCTTATATTGCTCCAGGTTTCCAGGTTATATGTGAGAATCACTTCTCTAGCTTTTCCTTTCATCCGCAATAAAATTTGCTGCGTTAATAGTGATTTCAGGCTGCTGGAGTTCACATGACTTTCCACAACATCTACAGCCTTTATAAATTGATGAAGATCCATTTGCGTGCCATCAAATTGAGGAATTGATGCAATATAGCTGCTGATCTGGCTGTAATCCATGGTTGAACGTGATTTGTCCAAGGCTAAATCTGCAAAAAAATCAACTAGATTATCCAGATTCGTAAGTATGTAGGTTTTTTTTTTCGTCCGGTTGATATTGATCTTGCGTGAAAATAATATTCTTTATTTCACTATAGCAAATTTCAAACCGCGACCCGACTGCGCCAATTAAGATACACGAGACTTGTGTACAACGTTTATTCACAATCAACTGCCCTTCTTAACAACCTAACAATCCTTTTTATACCTTACGAACTATTCTTAACAATGTATCTTACCAACTATAATTACATAACATATGTACATATATAATTTCCGAGGATTTTCCTTATCCTAACTATTTTATGGCTCGTGGATTTTCCGAAACATAAAATCTTAACTCTATCTCATCATAAAATATATTATTCGAATGTCCCGGGTTTTACCGAGAGTTATTTAGAGAAACGAAAACGCACGGGTTTTCGCTTTATCGCTCTGCCAAGAATTTGGGTTGAGATGTACGTGTAGATGCATAAGTACTTACATAATACTTATGTCTTAACTGGGGTATCTAGTGATAAATGGTTCAGGTAATAACATAATGAATAGTGGGCGGTGGTGTTTTCTCATTTAATTCGAAAACGTATGCAATGATTTGGAGATTTCGGAAGAATTGGGAGTATGGAGTGTGCAGGGCGCGAGTAGTGGAGAGTGCGGTGTAGCTGCAGGAAAAATTAAGGGAAAGAGCGCATGGGAAAAGGTCAAAGGGGTCACGGAATGAGCATGGATAGTTTTGTGATAACGAAAGTGATTTCGAAGTTCAAATTCCGTAATCGTTTGAGTTGTGTTAATTATCCTGCGTTTTACCGATGATAAATCAATGTTACAGTAGAAACATAGTCGAGCCGAGAATATTACGGAATGGGGAGTTGGAAATGAATGCACTCGACGACGCTGCTGAGTGGTCAGCGAATTTAACTTCCGAGTAACTACCAACGAACATTTACCATTGACGATTCGCCGGAAGTTTTGCATGTGACCTCGCCAATGTGAAGTAATTATTTTTGCGGCTTGAATTTAGTGACCGGTCGGGAAAGAAGAAAAAATGAAGGGTTATAGTGAAACAACAACTTCTGCAAAATAGTGCTTTTGTACAGTGAAGGCCAAGTGGTGTTCCCGATCAAATTAAATGTTTCAATTATCTGTATATTGATGTGGCATATGTGTACTGGAGTATCGCGTGCGAAGATTTAGTGACCAAAGCGAGTTATATAGAGCCAGCAACAAGCAGTGCCCTGTGAAAAACAGCTAGCGCTAAGCTAACTGTAAACAGCAATTGGTTTACTAACAGAGACGAAGGAGGAAAGTGAAAAAAAAGAAACATTAAATTATTCTGAGAGTAGTGTTTTCACAGCGTCGAAGAACTGTATTAAATAGCATTATAACCGCCACAGAACCTTGAAAAGAAATAAACATTTTTTTTTTAATTTCAAAAGTGTGCGGAAGACGGAAGATAGGGAAGATGAAATAATTGTAGTGGGGAGTGAGCGGCTGATGTATAGTATGCAGCCGATAGTGGAGCTGAATTAGAGGTAGAGGAGAAGACTGCAACAAGGTATTTTCTGAACAGCCCGACCTTCATGTCCGGCCCGATGTGAAGTCACTTCCTACAAGAAATGGTGAAAATGTTGGCAGAAAAAGTTAGTAATCGTGTCACAGCCCTCAAGCACGTTCAATTGGAATCAAATCGAAATTCTATCAAGAAGTTTATGAAGTAGAACTTAAATATCAGGAAATGTATCAACCACTGTTTAATAAACGTCAAAAAAATCATATCTGTTGATGTTGAACCGGAAAATGAAAAGGCAGCGTGGAAATCGGATGATGAAGATGCGGAAGACATTTAATTTTCCTAATAATTTTGTTTGTAAATATGTCGATCCAGAACTTTTAGATTATTTACTTCAATTTCTTGGACGGGAAGTACTTGAGAATTGGATCAATCGCGTGAGCTTATTCATTACCAAATTACGTGTTCGTTTACCCTTTAATTGGTCCATATTCAGCGTATTAACAAGGCTTTTCCCAAATTAGTTTAACTCCACAGAAGCGAAAATTTCCTAGTGATTGATAAGCCCCCGGATTTATTAATAAATAGTGATGATACTAGTAAAGTCGCGGTGCAAACTATCTTAAGAAAGCAATTTTCTCAACTCAAAGACTCATTGCTCACTCATGAATTCTACTTTGCCCATCGCTTGGACTTTTCTACGAGCGGAATTCTGTGTACCCCCCTAAATAAGAGAACTTGTATGGAAGTATCGAAGTCCTTTGAAAATCGGACTTCAAAGAAATATTATATTGCCTTATTAAATGGTCATATGAAGCAAGATTTCGTTACAGTTGATATTCATATAGGAGAAAATCACCTGCATCGTCATCGGGCGCTCGAAGGATCATGTGGGGTAAGTACCCTTTTTGCCTCATGTCTTTTTTAAAATTGCTCTTTTTTTCGAAATTTGTCGTTTTTTAAATTAATATTTTTTTTCTATTTTTATAACAAAAATTTTTATTAAGAATATTATTATATTAATCTAAAAACCTTACTTCGATTCAATTATATTGATATTTTAATTGAATTTTAAAAATTATTTAAATTATATGAAAAAAAAGAAAATTTTTTTTTTGGATGATGAATAAAATACAAATATATATTTAATATTAATATAATAAAAATAAAAAATAAAATGAAATCATACCCTTACCCTTCGGACTTTCCATTACGTTGGATTTGACCGGGTATAGGACCCGGTACGGTGGCAGGCTATCACCACCAAACATGAGCCAGCGGCCGGGTGCATATTAACGTCTTTGTTTCAGGTGATTTCGCGGGTTGAGTGGCCCGAGCAAGGTGCCTCTTTATGACATAGGGTTATGTAGTCGAATTGCATAATTCTATGGCATAAATTGGTCACCGGGGTACTTCTCCTCTGATGGGAAGGCTCATGCAAGATAAGTTGTATGAGTTTTCCACTCAGAAGAGGAATACCTGGCCACTACAAAAATTATGGATTTTGATCCGGTTGGGCGGGTGTGCGGGGGCTCCATCACCACCCGGTTGCCCCTCTCTCGTTTGTGGGCCATGAGCCTCTTCGGGTAAAGACGAGACGAAGTTACGCTGATTCCGCCCCTTTTTACTTGTTTCACTTGTTCTCTGAACAAGTCATTTACCCCTGTTGTAGTTGCCTACAATTTTTGCGACTTCAGTCGCCTTGTTTTTTTGACGAGACAGTTCATCGTCTCTAGGTGTCCCTACAAGGTGTCAAGATTATTGGTGGGTAGGCAACTACTGAGGCCTTTTGCACTAACCGCACCCCAGCAACTTAGTAACTTCCGGACGTGTGTTGTCTTTGGACATCGATATCGTTTGGTCCTGCTTCTGATTTATACTTTGGTGGTTTACCACCATTGTATGACTAGTAAGGCCAAATTATATTAGAGTCCCTATTTGTATTCGGAAGTTATTATTTCAACATCAATTTTGCGGAGGATTCTGATCTGCTCCCCAAACCAAGCGGTGCCTGAGTGTCTTACACTACATGATTTCATGTGATTGGCTGATTAGCTAATCCATGACTATCCATGACAAGACACGCGCTGCTTGTGGCTCAGAATTCAACCCCGGGCTGACAAGTTGTAACTTGTGAAAACTTGCGGATGAGGGAGCACTTCTGAGCCCTGATTCTCATGGTGCTGCAAGAGAGTAGTCCCTGAGACGCCTCAGGAGAAGTGTGCCATTGGTGTCCGTACTTAGGAAGAGAAATGAAATGGAAAGACCGATTATTGTTTTGATAAATTACTTAAAAACAATACTTACATACCTTTTTTTGATAGGAGTGTTATATAGTTTGCCACTGACGGCCACTCACATAACTTTATATTTGTTTCTTTTTATTTTCCTCGTACATAACTCACTCTTAATATTCATAGTTTTAAGTTTCTTTTCTATATATTTATTTCTGTTCCAGCTGTCTGACACGCAGACCCACGTTATTTAACGGAAATGTCAACCAAACGCACGCCAGACAAGCGTCGGTTGCGTTCGGACGCAGGGTCCATGGCATTATGCGTCATCTGCCAGCAGGCACGAAATGATGGAACGTCCGTACAAAAGTTGGCGTGCGGACATGAGTTCCATGAAGCCTGCGTGACCCAGCATTTACTGGTCAGCCGGACTTGCCCTTTGTGCCGACAACCAGCCACGTCGGCGGGTCTACCTTCCAGCCACCTAGAGCTTCCAGCTGCTCAAGGGGCGGTGCCCAAACCAAAGGACTGGCGGGATCAAGTTCCACCAGCGGCTGATGAGCCTGACTTAATAAGCAGAGCCGAAGCAGTGCCGCCTGCGGAAGGGCAGAGATCCACCATGGCTGTAGAGGTGACCATCCTGCAAGATCTGATGGCACTTATGCAAGGCTTGACCACCTGGCTAGCTGCGCTGGAAAGCAAGAAGGAAGATCCAATACCACCTCGTTCAAGAACGCCTCCGATGTGGGATTCGGACTTAAATTCCTGGGATTTTCCAGTAGACCCGCGGCGCGATCCCGAAAGAAACCGGTTCGGTGCGGCAATAAATCCGTTGGCTCCAGTGTACCGGCCCCGGCTGAGCCAAGCACCGCCACCAACTCAGGCTCCAGTGGCTCCTCCGGACCAATGCATCCTTCCACACGCTACGTATCGGCTGAAGCCGTCGCAGATTCCCAGCATAATCCAGGGCTGGAATCTGCATTTCAGTGGGGAACCCAACACCATAACTGTGGAGGTTTTCATTGGTCGGGTGGAGTCGCTGATTGAGCAAATGTTGGCAGGTGACCACGCGGCGCTGGCAGGATACTTGCCAATGCTGCTTAGGGGGGCAGCACTTGAGTCATATTGGCGGATACATGCGGCCCCACCATCAATACGCTGGTCCCGGCTGAAGGAGGTACTCCGCATGGAGTACCCTACGATCGATATGGATGAAACGGTCCTGGACAAGATCCATGCCAGATGGCAGCGTCCGGACGAGCCCTTTCATCAATATCGAGCTGGTATCCTCCGGCTGAATGACCAGCCGTCAGAGCCGATGTCTTCCACCCAACTGCTGCGGGTGCTAAAGCGCAATCTAAGGCTGGAGCTTTGTCGCCATATAGTGGACTCAGACCCGCAGGGTATGGAGGCACTACTGAGGACTGTGAGTCGCCTGGAGGGGGTTGAGGAAGACCTCTGGGAACGGCCCTACTTAATAGCTAGGACGGGTCCTCGGCGCGGAATCGCGGAAGTGGCCCTAGATTATACCACCATGAATCTGGAGGAAGATATGGACCGGGACCAGCTTGCTGTAGCAGCGGTGGGAAACCTCACGACCTGCTGGAACTGCAATCACACCGGACACCGGTTTATTGCATGTCGAGCAGAGCGTAAGGTTACCTGCTACGGTTGCGGTAAGCCGGACACCTACTTTCGAGGCTGCCCCGACTGTGCCGCGCAAAAAAACGGCCGAAGGAGTACCCGACCACCTCAGCGGTACTCGAAAACCCCGTAGTAGTTCCCCAGCCAGCTGCTCACCCCAACAAACCTGACGATAAACCACCAGCCATGACCACTATGACTGCGGATGTTCACTTTCTTCCGGAGGCCTCGCCAACGACAGTATTGAAGCGACCACCGCAGTCACTGCCTGAAGAACCTCGGCAGCCTGAAATATGCATATTAAAACCCTATCATGTTCGACTGCAGGAATATCGGGTGGCTCGAGAGCGAATATTTGCTTCCGATGAAGTCACTTCTCACCCGCGCAAGACAAGATGGTCAACCCGTCGTTGGCGGAGCTTCCGCAAGGGAGTGCGCACCTGCCGTCAAACCCTAAACTTTTGTAACATCTCGGAGGTTGCTGAGAATGATACCAGACCCTACCATCCAATTAAGGTGTTGGGTGAAATCACGTTTGCATTAATTGACACGGGTGCCAGTATCAGTTGTCTTGCTTCGAGCCTAGGCTCGAAGGTGCTCCATGAATATCCTACCTTGACCAAGCCCTGGCGCACTGAAATCCGTGCAGCTGATGGCACCAAACACCCTATACGAGGTAGACTGACAACACCCGTGTCGTTCAGAGATCAGACGAAGGGTATTATCTTTTACATTATCCCGTCCCTGACACAGAACGTGTACCTTGGCGTCGATTTCGTCCTTCGATTTGGATTGGCCTCCGATGTATTCAAACATTTGTCTTTAGATACCAGATATATCAACGAACTCGCTTCTATTCCCGATAGGCATGAACTGACGCCTAACCAACGGCAACGCCTGGAAGCATCCATCGCTTCTTTTCCATCTTACGCCAAGGCCTTGGCCGCACTACCCTAATCTCACACGTCATCGACGTTGGCAATAGTAAGCTTATTAAGCAGAGACACTATGCCATCTCACCGGCCATGGAGAAGTTGGCGTATGCGGAGCTGGATCGGATGCTCGAGTTGGGGGTTATAGAGGAGTCCCAAAGTGCCTGGTCCTCACCGGTAACCTTGGTGGTGAAGCCTGGTAAAGTCCGTCTTTGTCTAGATGCCCGTAAGGTAAACGCGGTGACCATCAAGAACGCTTACCCTCTTCCGCTCATCGATGGAATATTAGGGAGACTGCCGAAAGCTAATTATATTACCAGTCTCGACCCAAGAGACGCCTTCTGGCAAATTCCACTCGATGAGGGGTCGAGGGATAAGACCGCCTTCACACTGCCTGGACGACCATTATATCAGTTCGACACAATGCCCTTTGGCCTGTGTAACGCACCGCAAACGATGACCCGGCTGATGGACAAAGTCATCCCACCTCGTCTGAAACACTAAGTGTTCATGTACCTGGATGATCTTTTACTCATCACGGAAACGTTCGACCAACACCTTCTACTCCTGATAGAAGTAGCCTTGCACATCAGTAAGGCGGGACTCACCATCAACGTACAAAAAAGTAAGTTTGTCATGAACGAAGTCCGATATCTAGTACATGTCATCGGACATGGCACTATCAAAACGGCTCCAGACAAAACTCGTGCGATTGATGAGTTCCCTTTACCAAAAACAGTTAAGCAGCTACGACGTTTCCTTGGTGTGTGCGGTTGGCACCGAAGGTTTGTTCGGAATTATGCAACAGTTTCAGTGCCCCTGTCAGACATGCTGCGGAAAGGGAAGTTCATTTGGACCGAGCTCAGCCGAAAGCCATTTGAAGAGCTAAAACAAGCCCTAACATCAGCTCCGGTCTTGCACAGCCCCGACTTCACTAAGCCCTTCTCCATTCATTGTGACGCCAGTCAACATGGAGTTGAAGCCGTGCTGGTGCAATTGACCGATGAGGGAGAAGAAGCTCCCATCGCCTTCATGTCCAATAAGCTGAACTCAGCCCAAAGGAACTATACTGTGTCCGAGCAGGAATTTTTGGCAGCGGTAATGGCTGTGAAGGAATTCCGAGCCTATATCGAGGACCACCAGTTCGAGATCATCACGGAGCACGCTTCGCTACAATGGTTGATGAACCAAGCAGACTTACATGGACGCCTAGCCAGATGGACTCTTAAACTGCAAGGGCTCAAGTTTTCCATCAAACATCGGAAAGGGACCCAGAACATCGTACCTGACACTCTCTCGCGAATGTTTTCACCAGAGGGAGCCGAATTGACAACAAGTGACGAGGACTCCATCAAGATAGATTTGGACAGCCCACATTTCGAATCAGACAGCTACAAAGAGTTGAGAAAACCATCGCGACCCAACAATCACAGCTGCCTGATTTGAAAGTGATAGATGGCTACGTGTATAAACGAAATGAATACGCCACTGGTGATCCATGGCAGGAAGAAGAGTCCTGGAAACTCTTGGTACCGGAGGAAATGACACAACATGTGATCCTCCGCGCACATGACCATCCTTTAAGTGCTCACGGAGGTTACGGTCGGACGTTACGGCGACTCAAGAAATACTTCTTTTGGCCTAAAATGGCATCCCAGGTCAAAGACTACGTGAGCGCCTGTGAGACCTGTAAAGGCACTAAAGCGCCCAACCAGCCCCTTCGACCTCCTATGGGTCAACTCAACGTCCCAGAACGCGTATTCCAACGTCTATACATAGATCTACTCGGTCCATATCCTCGATCCTCTATGGGACACATCGAAGCTATAGTCGTTCTAGACCAGCTCTCGAAATTCCCACTGGTGGAACCTATTCGTAAGTTCACGACTCCATCGATCGTGAAATTCCTAGATAGCCGGGTATTCCACGTGTTTGGGGTTCCAGAGAATGTGTACTCGGACAACGGAGTACAGTTCAGGTCTCGGCAGTTTAAGGGCCTACTTGAACAGTATGGCGTCGAACACCAACCAATGCCCGTATACTCTCCTCAGTCTAACGCCACTGAACGGTTGAATCGCACACCGTTAGCCGCGATCCGTTCTTACGTCCACCCATCTCAAAAAGTTTGGGACCGCAGATTGTCCGCCATCACATGCGCCCTGCGGTCATCTTATCATTCCGTCACCGGTGTCGCACCTTACTTTGCCGCCTTCGGACAGCACATTGTTTGCCATGGTAAATCATACCGGCTGTTACGGCAATTAAAGTGTTTGGGAGACCCCGTCGTTGCGCCGGAGCCCCACGAACGTTTAGGAGACCTCCGCCAACAAATCGGACGAAAGATTAAGGCCGCAGGACGTGCGAATGAGGCGAATGAGGAGATGAGGTTTTCCGGCGCGATTTTCGCCAAAGTGACGCCGCTGGGCATTACAATGCCAAGCTTGACCGGCGCTTCTTGAAAAGCGGTATACAGAAGATGTTAGGACCCAATCGTTATATGATAATGGACCCATCGGGAAAAGAAGTTGGGATATACCACGCAAAAGACCTGCGCCGATAGACACTTAGTCACGTCTGTTCTCTCCGTCCGCACTCAGTTTCAACCACGCGCAAGGTTTATATATTTACGGCAGAACACAAACATACGTATCAGTCTGTCCGTCTGTCAATTGTGTTTACTTTTATTGTCTGTCACTCCATATTCCGACGCCAAGGACAACCCAGGCTATAATGAAAGATCCTTCAGCTCCTTTTTCGCAATCCTCGTCGCCTTCGGATCGCGAGAAAATTAGCTGCCCTGTAGTAATAGAGCAGTTTGTTAAATTTATTATTTTATATTCAAATTATTTAATAATCTTATATAAAATTTAAATTTCATTTTTATGTCAAATTTATATATTTTATATCTTATATATTAAATATACATAAAAATGCTCGACTCAAGTTCGGCGCAGGCAAAGGGTTTAAGAAAATTCATGCATAATATAGCCCAGATCTACTCATTCACTACACAACCAGCAAATCATTTCCATCTAGAAAATCCTGTTATGACTAGAAAGTATGTAAAACACACATTCTCTCACTCAGCTCATCGGAAGCCTAGACATACAACAAGTTGGGTAAACAGACCTACGCCCATGTCAGAAGGGTTTTGCATTCAATTTACAAAATGCAGTCACCAGATCGAATAAAATCAAGAAACATGTCAAAGACGATTTTATTGGAGAAAATATGAAATTCGAAGATCATACTATTATTAACAAAGTTGAACGAATTTCGACTTCTGAGGTTTTTGTTATTGTTATACTCATAAATATCTCCCTCGATAATTATTTCAGATATCCATTCGCGAGGGAGGAAACACATTTTTCATGCATTTCCCCCCTGTGCCCCCACTGAAGCAAAAACTGACAGTTTAAGAACTGTTTTGAAAAGCTCCCATGAAAACTTTCATTTCATACTCATATCGGCTACGTTTGATGAATTTTTATTTTCAGGGGCCACTCTCCTGTACTGTTATCATCGATTCATGGCCTATTTTTCCGAATCCTAGAATGGTTACAAAGCCCTTTTGCTAGGAGCTCTCTCCTGCCTCCTTGACTTGTTTCGCTTGTGAGTATTAATTGTAGGTACTCATCTTCAGTCATTCATTAAATTGAATCAAGTGTTCAAAGCATGCACCTTAAACGTTGAAGCTGGGAAAAAATAACTCAAAATTATTCAATTTTCGCATTTAAAACAGCCACTATTTTGTTTTACGATTACTGATACCACAAGCTGAACCGACTCTCAAAGATATTCATGACACCTATCATTCGTGAAATTTTCATGCAAATCATAGCAAAACTGTGGTGTCTGAGTCGGTAAAAAGCGCATGTTGATCAATAGCCATATGTTGCCATAGTTATAAATGCAGCGCATATTGTTCCATTGTAATACAGGAAAATTCAAACGGCTATAACTTCGCTAAATATACCTCAACCTTTATGAAACTTTCAAGGTAGATTAATCTTATAAATAGTCTTCTGTGTGCTGAATTTCATTGAATTTAAGGGTACAGTTAAGATTTTATTCAAGAAAACATAAAATCGATAAATCCTACTATTACTAACAAAGTTGAGTGAATTACGACTTCTCACGTATTTGTTGTTGTTGTACTCATCAAGAGCTACATTCTTGATTCTTTTCAGATTTTTGGGATCACAGGTGTCCAATCGCGAGGGGGGGGACACAAATTTTTCGTGTATTTCCCCTCCCTGTGCGCCCCTCGAAACAAACTTTGCCAAACTAAGACCTGTTTTGAAAAGTTCTCATCAAGACCTTTCATTTGATACCCATATCGGCTACCTTCAATGAAATTTTTTTTTTCGGGCGGTCACTCTCCTATATGGGGAGACCCCCCTTAAATACCTTATAAAATTTTTTGTAGTTGAACTTTGAAGAGAACACCACTTTACGCCTACATACAAAATTTGATGTTTCTAGCTTAAACAGTTTCTGAGAAAAACTGCTGTGACACATGGACGGACGGACGGACGGACGGACAGACAGACGGACAGACAGGACGCGATTTTAGTAGGATTTTGTAAAATTATTTTACAAAACCCTAAAAAAAGGAAAAAATACATTTACACTCATAGAACTGTTAGTAACAATTCTTATGAGTGAACAATCGACTTAACGCCACTTGCTATTTCATGCATCCCATGAGCGGATGCACACATAGACGGGCAGTCGGCTTGGAATTGCTAACGAGCGTGGACGCGAGGAGTAGAAGTGCTGGGGAAGGTAGAAATTTTCGAGTGTAGGTGATCTGAATTAGAATTGATCGTGAGGATCTATAAAAGATTTGCAAAACGAATTGCAGACTGGGGGTTTAATTTTATTTGCCAAATTGATATTCGTGCGAGTGAAAAATTAGAAATTTTGCAAAGGGCGAATAAGTGGCCACAAAGTGTATGGTGCGTGGTACAGTAGGGATCTCGAATCGAGAATATATTACGGAATGGCAGGTTGTCTTGTAAAATGAGTGGAGGTGTTATAATGGAGGTGTCAGGTTGCAGGCCGTGATTACGGTTTCCATTCGGAAAGGAACAAAAGTAAATGATAACCTAACTATTAAATGATTGTTCTATGGTGAATTATGTACGAAAGGGGTAATTAAGATACACGAGACTTGTGTACAACGTTTATTCACAACCAACTGCCCTTCTTAACAACCTAACAATCCTTTTTATACCTTACGAACTATTCTTAACAATGTATCTTACCAACTATAATTACATAACATATGTACATATATAATTTCCGAGGATTTTCCTTATCCTAACTATTTTATGGCTCGTGGATTTTCCGAAACATAAAATCTTAACTCTATCTCATCATAAAATATATTATTCGAATGTCCCGGGTTTTACCGAGAGTTATTTAGAGAAACGAAAACGCACGGGTTTTCGCTTTATCGCTCTGCCAAGAATTTGGGTTGAGATGTACGTGTAGATGCATAAGTACTTACATCATACTTATGTCTTAACTCCTCCCTCATTAAGATAAAAGTTGTCCTCAACTTTGTATGCGGTCATCTTATAGACATTTGAATCTTTTTTCAATATAAAGGACTTCTTAAAGATAACTTACTTTTATTTTTTTAAGGATATATTCATGTTTTGATATTTATGTCAATACAGAAATAATGTATTCAAGATTAAAATCATCACTAAATGTTTTATTAGCAATAAATGGGGAACGATTTTAAAGCGGATAGGCGGTCAATTGAAATTGTTATCTTAATATGGGGCCGTTTTCGTTTCAGAGTAGAGCAGTAAACTCAATTCCTTATATATATGGTGGTGTAGAGTTTGTTTTATTAGTACCAAGGCAAGGAGCATTGTCGAGAAAGCAAACAGTATTGCTGGGAAGAGTATAATGTCTTTTCAACTTCTTTCAGGTAAAGTTCTCGAGAGAAATTTACCTATTGCGGAGAGCATCATATATATATATATATATATATATATATATATATATATATATATATATATATATATATATATATGGGATATAACGAAATTTCTTCTAGAGGTTGCAATTTTGCTTCGATTTTCACCAAATTTTGAGGAAAGGTGTATTGAGTTATTATCTCGGTTGAGCTCGTGAACCAGCTATATCGGCCGAGCGAAAACAAAATGGCGGCCATTTTAGACGAAAAATCGCGATTTCTGTTCTGACCAAAGTGTAGCTCCGATTTGGATGAAATTTGGTACAAAGGTTCATTGAAGTATGTGATGAATCTAACAATAAAAAATCCAAAGTCGGTACGGCCGCTCAAACGTCGAAAAACGTGCAAAATTTTGTTGTTGTAATAGTGGTCAAAGCTTACAACAGATTTTCATGAAATTCGGTAGTTTGATAGAAATTATAAGTATCTAAAGAATTGCGTAAAAAAACTGGAGGTCAGGTTGCAAAAAACAAAATGGCGGCCAGATGAAGGTCGAAATTTCAAAGGCTTTTGAAAGTCGCAATTTTGATCCGACATATATGAAACTTGGTTTCAAGATAAACATAAGTTACACCTACAGTCTTTGATATTTTGGTGATCATTCATGTGCAAATTTCAAAATGGCGGCCGTTTAAATATGCGTTTTTTTCATGTTTTTGTGGCCCTCTAGCGGTCACATTTTCCAACGGATTTTGATGAAACTTGAGATTATGAATCCCTGTGCTATGTTCTTGTATTTTGCAGGAAATTATTAAAATTGAATGAAAACATATTTTTAGCTGCTATTTTCTTTAAAAATTGAATTATTTTGCCCTGTCTAGAGTGAAACTCCTATTTGAACGAGATAGTACATTGATTGATGTGGTCCTAGCATACAAAGATTTAAAATAATCCAAAATCAAATGCATGCATTCAAAATGGCGGCCCCCAAAGGTCTGAAAGCGAGCGCAATTCGCTATTTTAGAGCCAACTGAAATAATAAATATTTTTCATTGAAACGTTCTAAATGACTTTACTTGAAAGAACTTATAAACTGTCTGTCCGTCCCTCCGCCCGTTTGTTCGTGCGTCATAACAAGTTTTCTCGCAAACCACATGAGCTAGAATGAGGAAATTTTCTACGTAGGTCAAAAGTGGTGCCTCTTGAAATTTGCAGTGCAAGAAAATATTTTAAGATATTTAAGGGGTGTCTCCCCATACAGGCGCGTCTCCCTATACAGGCGGATGGCATACAATTTTTTTTATTTCTGTAGCCCTCTAGCAGCCAAGATTCTCAACAGATTCCGTTGAAACATGAAATTATAAGTTATTAAGGCAAGTTAATTTAATTTGATTATGCAAATCGAATGACAAATAAAACAGTCGAAAATTTACAGCTAAATATTTCTAGCAGCCGATTTCAATAAAAATCGAAATGACGGCCCTCACAGTTCAGAAAAAAATTGAAATGTATATATTAATGGCAATGCAAGTGCTGATTAAACTTCTATGGAAATCTTTTGAAATTAACTATTCGAGCTATTTAAGCCTTTGTGTGGTTACCACTGTGAACTGTGAAAACAGCAGATGCGAGAAGGGCGAAACCGGTATTTATATGTTTACAACAATATGTAATCCATACGCATGCAACTCAATTTAATTAGCAAAATATTTGCGCCCCGATAAAAGGTTTCTAAAAACGAACGTGGCCAGATTTTTTTTATGTTAATAAATACCCATGTGGTACTACGAAAATTGCAGAAAGAAGTTTAGTAGTAGGCAAGCCAAATTCTTTTTCGAAACTTTACGCTACATACGAGAAATTTACCTTTCCGGCTGGTGGTGCCAACGGGGATTTTTTTCTTTGGGGGTGTGTTTTGGAATTATTCTTATCGACAACGAATCGAAGGTCTAGCTTATTTTTGGGGATATTTTTGCGGTATTGACTGTCCAAGGGAAAATGCTTGCGTCTAGAGTTCGACTTTTCTATCCATTTTTGTTTGTTGTTTTGTAAATTGCTAAATATTTCGTCTCTAGACAATTTTGTTTTTAGAAAAAAAGTATTAAAAGGGGTTTCTTGAGTAGTGGAATGTTTACTGTTATTATAATAATAAAGGCTTTGCTCTATGGGATCTAAAAGTTTAAGATGTTCTTCTTCTTTTTGTCTTTGCAAAAAAAGTCTTAAATGCTCATTCAAAGTCCTATGGGCAACTTCTATGTCGGAGTTTCCAGTTTTGTGGTTAGGGGAGCATAAGTGGTAGGTTATTTGTTGATCGTTTAACCATTGTTTTGTTTTTATACTGGTAATAGCTCCTTCATTGTCAAAGACTATATGTCTAGGGAATCCTATTCGATTAAATATTTGCTGGAGGGAGTTTATAATTGTATCCCATTGCTTATTATTTAATTTTACTAGAGTCAAAAATTTACTAAATTTATCTATACAAGTTAAATATGGAGTTTTACTGTCTTTAAACCATATATCCACATGTTAAATTTCTCTAATCTCCTTAGGAGTTGGTGTTATACGAAAGGGTTCTTTTGGTGGATGTCGGTCGTACTTGGCGGTAGCACAAATCTTGCATTTATTAATATGATTAGTAATTCTTTGTTTTAGTTTTGGGTAAAAATATTTTTTTTTCAATAGGTCATACAACTTATTAATTCCTGTATGATTGGTTGCTACATGTTCATTCGCTATGATTTCTAATATTTCTGCATGTGAACAGTCATATAATAAGTGGGTACAATTCACTACAGTAACTTTCGGATTACTTAATTTCCAAATTTTATATTCATTTGGGAATACTGATAAAATTTTTTTATTAGGAGTTTTTAGGTCTATTGTGCCAGTATTGGGAAGATGGTTATTTAAAATCAATTGGGCTTCTTAAGAAGAAAATTGCTTGAAAAAAAAGTTATACCTTTAGTATTTTAAAAATTTTTGAACTTCGCTATGGTTGTACGCTGAAAATTTTATCTCTATTTGAAATTTGAAGCAATTTAGTGGTTTTTCTGAAATTTCAATATAATTTAAATCATCCTCATTTGCGGTATGCTGCGTAGCAAGTGATTCTGATTTTTCGTTCTCAATATTAATAGCATTTATTTCTATTCTGGAGAGAGCATCAGCAACATAATTTGTTTTCCCTTTTATGTATTTAATGTCATAGTCGTACTCGGAAAGTTTTATTTTCCATCTGAAAAGTTTAGGTGTACGAGTATCTTCTTTAATGCTTTGCAAAAATGTAAGGGGCTTATGATCGGTTTGCAATACAAACTTTCTACCATATAAGTAAGGCCTAAAATATTTCACTGCCCAAACTATAGCTAGAAGCTCTTTCTCAATTGTTGAAAAACTCGTTTCGGTGTCATTGAGGGTTCTAGACGCAAAACATATTGTTTTCACGCCTTGCGACAAAACTGCACCCAGTGCAAAATTAGAAGCGTCTGTTGTTAGAGTAAAGGTTTCGTTAAAGTCTGGGTGGGCAAGGATAGGCTCGTTTAAAACGTAGTTCTTTAAATTTTTCAAATGCACTTACGTATGCTGGGTCTGCTACATTTATGGAATTAGTTTTCTTTAAATTTGTAGTAATAGGTTTGGCGATAAGCGCATAATCCTTGATAAATTTACGGTAAAAGCCTGTGAGTCCTAGGAATGATCTCACTTCTTTTTGCGTTTTCGGTATTGGAAATTTACGTATTGCTTCCACTTTTTTAGGGTTTGGTGTAATACCATCTTTGGTAATGATATGCCCTAAAAGCTCTGTGGATTTTTTTAAAAACTGACATTTGGCAATCTGTATTTTGAGATTTGCATCTCGTAAGGTCGTCAGTATTTTTTTAAAGCGATTTCATGCTCCTGTAATGAAGTACTGTATACTAAAATGTCGTCGATATAAATAATGCACGATTTATTTACATATTTTTGTAAGATTGTGTTCATCAATCTTTGAAATGTTGCCGGGGAGTTTTTTAGACCAAATGGCATACGTGTAAACTCGAAGTGACCTTCGTCAGTGGAAAAGGCTGTCTTATGCCTATCTTCAGGATCGATTTTTATCTGGTGGAAACCTTTGGCTAAGTCTATTGTGGTAAAATAATTTGCATTGCCCAGTTTACCCAAAATATCATCTATTTGAGGAATCGGAAACTTGCCCTCAACTGTAACCAGATTTATCTTTCGAAAATCTATTACTAACCTATACGTACCACCTTTTTTTGGAACAACCACAATCGGTGAATTGTAGGGGCTCGAAGAAGGCAGGATAATTCCCTGTGCTAAATCTTCTTGAATTTGTTTTTTACAAATTCCTTGGTGTGATGTGCCAATCTATAGTTTCGTTGATAGATCGGCTCACTTGTTTCAAGTTTAAGAGAATGTTTAATTTTATGAGTGAATGATAACTTTTCATTTGGATTATATTCTAAATCTTTGAACTCGGTTTTAATTTTATTTATCAATCTTTTCTCTTCAATTTAGTAAGAGTTTGGCTCTGGATGTGGATCAATTTGTTTATCAGATAATAAATTTGAATATTCCAGAATGGTTTTTGTTTGTACATCAATTCCAAAAGGAATATAATTCCCATTGATAATTAGGCTGGAATGTATAAGGTCGATTATGGGGCCCAACGTTTTCAATATATCCATTCCAATTATTGCATCAAAATTGGAAAAGCAAATATTTGCTATTTTCCAGTTCATGGTAGCTTTAACACCAAATTCATTCGGTACAAACGTTCTTACAAACTCTGTACATAAAAGTTTTCCATCAATAGTATGGAGATACACAGGATTATGTAATTTTTCTCTACTCGAATTTATAACTTGTTCTTCTGCTATAATGCTTGTTGAACAGCCTGTGTCTATTAAGCACCTAAGAATGTTACCACTAATCGTTAATTGCACGATGGGTTAAAATTGAGCTGAGGGATCCGAGGCTAGCAAGTGAAAATCCTGCTTAGGATGCTCAATATGCAAGGAACTTTCATTTGAAACAACTGTATTCATAGATCGATCCGTTGGTAAATAATGACTCACTGGATGAGTTTGATTATCATTTCCCGAATGTCTATTTTGAATCAAATTCCGTGAAGGATCACAGCCTAACTGTGGGTTCGAGTTAGGATTCTGAAAAGTATTTTGCATAAGATATTGTGGTCTCTGATGCAACCATTCAAGATTCATTGAAAAGTGATTTCGATTATTTTGGACATTTGCTCGATGGGACACTTGGGAACTAAAATTAGGGGACACGCTTTTTAAATTATTTCGATTTCCAAAATGAATATACCCCGTATCAAACAAAATTCCGCGTATTTCTTCCAAAGTGGAAGGGTTTCTAGCTAATAAAACACTTTTTAATGGTTCCGGACACTTATTGATGTAAATATTCCTCGCCATAGAATACCTTGATTTCACAATTTCACTTTGTTGCTCACTCGTATAACTACTATTATTTCTAATTTTTTGACTAATTAAACAAAGGCACTTACAGAAATACTCGAACATTTGAATCGCTGTCGTGAATCTGCTACTGAATAGCTTTTCCTGCACCTGAAGTTCCGTTTCAGGTGTGTCGAAATGGGCAATTAGCGTTGTCCTTATATTGCTCCAGGTTTCCGGGTTATATGTGAGAATCACTTCTCTAGCTTTTCCTTTCATCCGCAATAAAATTTGCTGCGTTAATAGTGATTTCAGGCTGCTGGAGTTCACATGACTTTCCACAACATCTACAGCCTTTATAAATTGATGAAGATCCATTTGCGTGCCATCAAATTGAGGAATTGATGCAATATAGCTGCTGATCTGGCTGTAATCCATGGTTGAACGTGATTTGTCCAAGTCTAAATCTGCAAATAAATCAACAAGATTATCCAGATTCGTAAGTGTGTAGGTTTTTTTTTCGTCCGGTTGATATTGATCTTACGTGAAAATAATATTCTTTATTTCACTATAGCAAATTTCAAACCACGACCCGACTGCGCCAATTAAGATACACGAGACTTGTGTACAACGTTTATTCACAACCAACTGCCCTTCTTAACCACCCAACAATCCTTTTCATACCTTACGAACTATTCTTAACAATGTATCTTACCAACTATAATTACATAACATATGTACATATATAATTTCCGAGGATTTTCCTTATCCTAACTATTTTATGGCTCGAGGATTTTCCGAAATATAAAATCTTAACTCTATCTCCTCATAAAATATATTATTCGAATGTCCCGGGTTTTACCGAGAGTTATTTAGAGAAACGAAAACGCACGGGTTTTCGCTTTATCGCTCTGCCAAGAATTTGGGTTGAGATGTACGTGTAGATGCATAAGTACTTACATAATACTTATGTCTTAACTGGGGTATCCAGTGATAAATGATTTAGGCGGTGTTTCTCATTTAATTCGAAAACGTATGCAATGATTTGGAGATTTCGGAAGAATTGGGAGTATGGAGTGTGCAGGGCGCGAGTAGTGGAAAGTGCGGTGTAGCTGCAGGAAAAATTAAGGGAAAGAGCGAATGGGAAAAGGTCAAAGGGGTCACGGAATGAGCATGGATAGTTTTGTGATAACGAAAGTGATTTCGAAGTTCAAATTCCGTAATCGTTTGAGTTGTGTTAATTATCCTGCGTTTTACCGATGATAAATCAATGTTACAGTAGAAACATAGTCGAGTCGAGTATATTACGGAATGGGGAGTTGGAAATGAATGCACTCGACGACGCTGCTGAGTGGTCAGCGAATTTAACTTGCGAGTAACTACCAACGAACATTTACCATTGACGATTCGCCGGAAGTTTTGCATGTGACCTCGTCGATGTGAAATAATTTGTTTTGCGGCTTGAATTTAGTGACCGGTCGGGAAAGAAGAAAAAATCAAGGGTTGTAGTGAAACAACAACTTCTGCAAAATAGTGCTTTTGTACAGTGAAGGCCAAGTGGTGTTCCCGATCAAATTAAATGTTTCAATTATCTGTATATTGATGTGGCATATGTGTACTGGAGTATCGCGTGCGAAGATTTAGTGACCAAAGCGAGTTATGTAGAGCCAGCAACAAGCAGTGCCCTGTGAAAAACAGCTAGCGCTAAGCTAACTGTAAACAGCAATTTGTTTACTAACAGGGACGAAGGAGGAAAGTGAAAAAAAAGAAACATTAAATTATTCTGAGAGTAGTGTTTTCATAGTGTCAAAGAACTGTATTATAACCGCCACAGAACCTTGAAAAGAAATAAACATTTTTTTTTTAATTTCAAAAGTGTGCGGCAGACGGAAGGTAGGGAAGATGAAATAATTGTAGTGGGGAGTGAGCGGCTGATGTGTAGTATGCAGCCGATAGTGGAGCTGAATTAGAGGTAGAGGAGAAGACTGCAACAAGGTATTTTCTGAACAGCCCTCCTTCATGTCCGGCCCGATGTGAAGTCACTTCCTGCAAGAAATGGTGAAAATGTTGCCAGAAAACGTTAGTAATCGTGTCACAGCCCTCAAGCACGTTCAATTGGAATCGAATTGAAATTCTATCAAGAAGTTTATGAACTAGAACTTAAATATCAGGAAATGTATCAACCACTGTTTAATAACCTCAAAAAAATCATATCTGTTGATGTTGAACCGGAAAATGAAAAGGCAGCGTAGAAATCGGATGATGAAGATGCGGAATTTTGTTTGTAAATATGTCGATCCAGAACTTTTAGATTATTTACTTCAATTTCTTGGACGGGAGGTACTTGAGAATTGGATCAATCGCGTGAGCTTATTCATTACCAAATTACGTGTTCGTTTACCCTTTAATTGGTCCATATTCAGCGTATTAACAAGGCTTTTCCCAAATTAGTTTTACTCCACAGAAGCGAAAATTTCCTAGTGATTGATAAGCCCCCGGATTTATTAATAAATAGTGATGATACTAGTAAAGTCGCAGTGCAAACTATCTTAAGAAAGCAATTTTCTCAACTCAAAGACTCATCGCTCACTCATGAATTCTACTTTGCCCATCGCATGGACTTTTCTACGAGCGGAATTCTGTGTATCCCCCTAAATAAGAGAACTTGTATGGAAGTATCCAAGTCTTTTGAAAATCGGACTTCAAAGAAATATTATATTGTTGCTGCCTTATTAAGAATATCATTATATTAATCTAAAAACCTTACTTTGATTCAATTCAATTATATTGATATTTTAATTGAATTTAAAAAATTATTTAAATTATATAAAAATAAAGAAAAATTTTTTTTTGAATGATGAATAAAAAAAAAAATATATATTTAATATAAATATAATAAAAATGAAAAATAAAATGAATTCATACCCTTACCCTTCGGTCTTTCCATTACGTTGGATTTGGCAGGCTATCACCACCAAACATGAGTCAGCCGCCGGGTGCATAATAACCTCTTTGTTTCAGGTGATTTCGCAGGTTGAGTGGCCCGAGCAAGGTGCCTCTTTATGACATAGGGTTATGTAGTCGAATTGCATAATTCTATGGCATAAATTGGTCACCGGGGTACTTCTCCTCTGATGGGAAGGCTCATGCAAGTTAAGTTGTATGAGTTTTCCACTCAGAAGAGGAATACCTGGCCACTACAAAAATTATGGATTTTGATCCGGTTGGGCGGGCACGCGAGGGCTCCATCACCACCCGGTTGCCCCTCTCTCGTTTGTGGGCCATGAGCCTCTTCGGGTAGAGACGAGACGAAGTTACCCTAATTCCGCCCCTTTTTTACTTGTTTCACTTGTTCTCTGAACAAGTCATTTACCCCTGTTGTAGTTGCCTACAGTTTTTGCGACTTCAGTTGTCTTGTTTTTTCGAGGAGACAGTTCATCGTCTCTAGGTGTCCCTACAAGGTGTCAAGATTATTGGTGGGTAGGTAACTACTGAGGCCTTTTGCACAAATCGTGCCCCAGCAACTTAGTAACTTCCGGACGTGTGTTGTCTTTGGACATCAATATCGTTTGGTCCTGCTTCTGATTTATACTTTGGTGGTTTACCACCATTGTATGACTAGTAAGGCCAAATTATATTAGAGTCCCTATTTGTATTCGGAAGTTATTATTTCAACATCAATTTTGCGGAGGATTCTGATCTGCTCCCCAAACCAAGCGGTGCCTGAGTGTCTTACACTACATGATTTCATGTGATTGGCTGATTAGCTAATCCATGACTATCCATGACAAGACACGCGCTGCTTGTGGCTCAGAATTCAACCCTGGGCTGACAAGTTGTAACTTGTGAAAACTAGCGGATGAGGGAGCACTTCTGAGCCCTGATTCTCATGGTGCTGCAAGAGAGTAGTCCCTGAGACGCCTCAGGAGAAGTGTGCCATTGGTGTCCGTACTTAGGAAGAGAAATGAAATGGAAAGACCGATTATTGTTTTGATAAATTACTTAAAAACAATACTTACATACCTTTTTTTGATAGGAGTGTTATATAGTTTGCCACTGATGGCCACTCACATAACTTTATATTTGTTTCTTTTTATTTTCCTCGTACATAACTCACTCTAAATATTCATAGTTTTAAGTTTCTTTTCTATATATTTATTTCTGTTCCAGCTGTCTGACACGCAGACCCACGTTATTTAACGGAAATGTCAACCAAACGCACGCCAAACAAGCGTCGGTTGCGTTCGGACGCAGGGTCCACGGCATTATGCGTCATCTGCCAGCAGGCACGAAATGATGGAACGTCCGTACAAACGTTGGCGTGCGGACATGAGTTCCATGAAGCCTGCGTGACCCAGCATTTACTGGTCAGCCGGACTTGCCCTTTGTGCCGACAACCAGCCACGTCGGCGGGTCTACCTTCCAGCCACCTAGAGCTTCCAGCTGCTCAAGGGGCGGTGCCCAAACCAAAGGACTGGCGGGATCAAGTTCCACCAGCGGCTGATGAGCCTGACTTAATGAGCAGAGCCGAAGCAGTGCCACCTGAGGAAGGGCAGAGATCCACCGTGGCTGTAGAGGTGACCATCCTGCAAGATCTGATGGCACTTATGCAAGGCTTGACCACCCAGATAGCTGCGCTGGAAAGCAAGAAGGAAGATCCAATACCACCTCGTCCAAGAACGCCTCCGATGTGGGATTCGGACTTAAATTCCTGGGATTTTCCAGTAGACCCGCGGCGCGATCCCGAAAGAAACCGGTTCGGTGCGGCAATAAATCCGTTGGCTCCAGTGTACCGGCCCCGGCTGAGCCAAGCACCGCCACCAGCTCAGGCTCCAGTGGCTCTTCCGGACCAATGCATCCTTTCACACGCTACGTATCAGCTGAAGCCGTCGCAGATTCCCAGCATCATCCATGGCTGGAATCTGCATTTCAGTGGAGAACCCAACACTATAACTGTGGAGGTTTTCATTGGTCGGGTGGAGTCGCTGATTGAGCAAATGTTGGCAGGTGACCACACGGCGCTGGCAGGATACTTGCCAATGCTGCTTAGGGGGGCAGCACTTGAGTCATATTGGCGGATACATGCGGCCCCACCATCAATACGCTGGTCCCGGCTGAAGGAGGTACTCCGCATGGAGTACCCTACGATCGATATGGATGAAACGGTCCTGGACAAGATCCATGCCAGATGGCAGCGTCCGGACGAGCCCTTTCATCAATATCGAGCCGATATCCTTCGGCTGAATGACCAGCCGTCAGAGCCGATGTCTTCTACCCAACTGCTGCGGGTGCTAAAGCGCAATCTAAGGCTGGAGCTTTGCCGCCATATAGTGGACTCAGACCCGCAGGGTATGGAGGTACTGCTGAGGACTGTGAGTCGCCTGGAGGGGGTTGAGGAAGACCTCTGGGAACGGCCCTACTTAATAGCTAGGACGGGTCCTCGGCGCGGAATCGCGGAAGTGGCCCTAGATTATACCACCATGAATCTGGAGGACGATATGGATCGGGACCAGCTTGCTGTAGCAGCGGTGGGAAACCTCACGACCTGCTGGAACTGCAATCACACTGGACACCGGTTTATTGCATGTCGAGCAGAGCGTAAGGTTACCTGCTACGGTTGCGGTAAGCTGGACACCTACTTTCGAGGCTGCCCTGACTGTGCCGCGCAAAAAAACGGCCGAAGGAGTACCCGACCACCTCAGCGGTACTCGAAAACACCGTAGTAGTTCCCCAGCCAGCTGCTCACCCCAACAAACCTGACGATAAACCACCAGCCATGACCACTATGACTGCGGATGTTCACTTTCTTCCGGAGGCCTCGCCAACGACAGTATTGAAGCGACCACCGCAGTCACTGCCTGAAGCCTCAAATACGCATATTAAAACCCTATCATGTTCGACTGCAGGAATATCGGGTGGCTCGAGAGCGAATATTTGCTTCCGAAGAAGTCACTTCTCGCCCGCGCAAGACAAGATGGTCAACCCGTCGTTGCCGGAGCTTCCGCAAGGGAGTGCGCACCTGCCGTCAAACCCTAAACTTTTGTAACATCTCGGAGGTTGCTGAGAATGATACCAGACCCTACCACCCAATAAAGGTGTTGGGCGAAATCACGTTTGCATTAATTGACACGGGTGCCAGTATCAGTTGTCTTGCTTCGAGCCTAGGCTCGAAGGTGCTCCATGAATATCCTACCTTGACTAAGCCCTGGCGCACTGAAATCAGTACAGCTGATGGCACCAAATACCCTATACGAGGTAGACTGACAACACCCGTGACGTTCAGGGATCAGACGAAGGATATTACCTTTTACATTATCCCGTCCCTGACACAGAACGTGTACCTTGGCGTCGATTTCGTCCTTCGATTTGGATTGGCCTCCGAGTTATTCAAAGATTTGTCTTTAAATACCAGATATATCAACGAACTTGCTTCTATTCCCGATAGGCATGAACTGACGCCTAACCAACGGCAACGCCTGGAAGCATCCATCGCTTCTTTTCCATCTTACGCCAAGACCTTGGCCGCACCACCCTAGTCTCACACGTCATCGACGTTGGCAATAGTAAGCTTATTAAGCAGAGACACTATTCCATCTCACCGGCCATGGAGAAGTTGGTGTATGCGGAGCTGGATCGGATGCTCCAGTTGGGGGTTATAGAGGAATCCCAAAGTGCCTGGTCCTCACCGGTAACCTTGGTGGTGAAGCCAGGTAAAGTCCGTCTTTGTCTAGATGCCCGTAAGGTAAACGCGGTGACCATCAAGAACGCTTACCCTCTTCCGCTCATCGATGGAATATTAGGGAGACTGCCGAAAGCTAATTATATTACCAGTCTCGACCCAAGAGACGCCTTCTGGCAAATTCCACTCGATGAGGGGTCGAGGGATAAGACCGCCTTCAGAGTGCCTGGACGACCATTATATCAGTTCGTCACAATGCCCTTTGGCCTGTGTAACGCACCGCAAACGATGACCCGGCTGCTGGACAAGGTCATCCCACCTCGTCTGAAACACCAAGTGTTCATATACCTGGATGATCTTTTACTCATCACGGAAACGTTCGACCAACACCTTCTACTCCTGATAGAAGTAGCCTTGCACATCAGTAAGGCGGGACTCACCATCAACGTACAAAAAAGTTAGTTTGTCATGAACGAAGTCCGATACCTAGGACATGTCATCGGACATGGCACTATCAAAATGGGTCCAGACAAAACTCGTGCGATTGATGAGTTCCCTTCACCAAAAACAGTCAAGCAGCTACGACGTTTCCTTGGTGTGTGCGGTTGGTACCGAAGGTTTGATCGGAATTATGCAACAGTTTCAGTGCCCCTGTCAGACATGCTGCGGAAAGGGAAGTTCATTTGGACCGAGCTCAGCCGAAAGCCATTTGAAGAGCTAAAACAAGCCCTAACATCAGCTCCGGTCTTGCACAGCCCCGACTTTACGAAGCCCTTCTCCATTCATTGTGACGCCAGTCAACATGGAGTTGGAGCCGTGCTGCTGCAATTGACCGATGAGGGAGAAGAAGCTCCCATCGCCTTCATGTCCAATAAGCTGAACTCAGCCCAAAGGAACTATACTGTGTCCGAGCAGGAATTTTTGGCAGCGGTAATGGCTGTGAAGAAATTCCGAGCCTATATCGAGGGCCACCAGTTCGAGATCATCACGGACCACGCTTTGCTACAATGGTTGATGAACCAAGCAGACTTACATGGACGCCTAGCCAGATGGGCTCTTAAACTGCAAGGGCTCAAGTTCTCCATCAAACATCGGAAAGGGACCCAGAACATCGCACCTGACACTCTCTCGCGCATGTTTTCACCAGAGGGAGCCGAATTGACAACAAGTGACGAGGACTCCATCAAGATAGATTTGGACAGCCCACATTTCGAATCAGACAGCTACAAAGAGTTGAGAAAACCAACGCGACCCAACAATCACAGCTGCCTGATTTGAAAGTGATAGATGGCTACGTGTATAGACGAAATGAATACGCCACTGGTGATCCATGGCAGGAAGAAGAGTCCTGGAAACTCTTGGTATCGGAGGAAATGAGACAACATGTGATCCTCCGCGCACATGACCATCCTTTAAGTGCCCACGGAGGTTACGGTCGGACGTTACGGCGACTCAAGAAATACTTCTTTTGGCCTAAAATGGCATACCAGGTCAAAGACTACGTGAGCGCCTGTGAGACCTGTAAAGGCACTAAAGCGCCCAACCAGCCCCTTCGACCTCCTTTGGGTCAACTCAACGTCCCAGAACGCGTATTCCAACGTCTATACATAGATCTACTCGGTCCATATCCTCGATCCTCTATGGGACACATCGAAGCTATAGTCATTCTAGACCAGCTCTCGAAATTCCCACTGGTGGAACCTATTCGTAAGTTCACGACTCCATCCATCGCGAAATTCCTAGATAGCCGGGTATTCCACGTGTTTGGGGTTCCAGAGAATGTGTACTCGGACAACGGAGTACAGTTCAGGTCTCGGCAGTTTAAGGGCCTACTTGAACAGTATGGCGTCGAACACCAACCAATGCCCATATACTCTCCTCAGTCTAACGCCACTGAACGGTTGAATTGCACACTGTTAGCCGCGATCCGTTCTTACGTCCACCCATCTCAAAAAGATTGGGACCGCAGATTGTCCGCCATCACATGCGCCCTGCGGTCATCTTATCATTCCGTCACCGGTGTCGCACCTTACTTTGCCGCCTTCGGACAGCACATTGTTTGCCATGGTAAATCATACCGGCTGTTACGGCAATTAAAGTGTTTGGGAGACCCCGTCGTTGCGCTGGAGCCCCACGAACGTTTAGGAGACCTCCGCCAACAAATCGGACGGAAGATTAAGGCCGCGGGACGTGCGAATGAGGCGCAGTACAACCTCAGGTCACGATCTTCCAATTTTAAAGAAGGAGATGAGGTTTTCCGGCGCAATTTTCGCCAAAGTGACGCCGCTGGGCATTACAATGCCAAGCTTGACCGGCGCTTCTTGAAAAGCCGTATACAGAAGATATTAGGACCCAATCGTTATATGATAATGGACCCATCGGGAAAAGAAGTTGGGATATACCACGCAAAAGACCTGCGCCGATAGACACTTAGTCACGTTTCTCTCCGTCCGCACTCAGTTTCAACCACGCGCAAGGTTTATATATTTACGGCAAAACACAAACATACGTATCAGTCTGTCCGTTTGTCAATTGTGTTTACTTTTATTGTCTGTCACTCCATATTCCGACGCCAAAGACAACCCAGGCTATAATGGAAGATCCTTCAGCTCCTTTTTCGCAATCCTCGTCGCCTTGGGATCGCGAGAAAATTAGCTGCCCAGTAGTAATAGAGCAGTTTGTTAAATTTATTATTTTATATTCAAATTATTTAATAATCTTATATAAAATTTAAATTTTATTTTTATGTCAAATTCATGCATAATATAGCCCAGATCTACTCATTCACTACACAACCAGCAAATCATTTACATCTAGAAAATCCTGTTATGACTAGAAAGTATGTAAAACACACATTCTCTCACTCAGCTCATCGGAAGCCTAGACATACAAAAAAAAGAAAAAATACATTTACACTCATAGAACTGTTAGTAACAATTCTTTTGAGTGAACAATCGACTTAACGCCACTTGCTATTTCATGCAAGTGGCGTTAAGTCGATCTCATGAGCGGATGCACACATAGACGGGGAGTTGGCTTGGAATTGCCAATGAGCGTGGACGCGAGGAGTAGAAGTGCTGGGGAAGGTAGAAATTTTCGAGTGTAGGTGATCTGAATTAGAATTGATCGTGAGGATCTATAAAAGATTTGCAAAACGAATTGCAGACTGGGGGTTTAATTTTATTTGCCAAATTGGTATTCATGCGAGTGAAAATTAGAAATTTTGCAAAGGGCGAATAAGTGGCCACAAAGTGTATGGTGCGTGGTACAGTAGGGATCTCGAGTCGAGAATATATTACGGAATGGCAGGTTGTCTTGTAAAATGAGTGGAGGTGTTATAATGGAGGTGTCAGGTTGCAGGCTGTGATTATGGTTTCCATTCGGAAAGGAACAAAAGTAAATGATAACCTAACTATTAAATGATTGTTCTATGGTGAATTATGTACGAAAGGGGTAATTAAGATACACAAGACTTGTGTACACCGTTTATTCACAACCAACTGCCCTTCTTAACAACCTAACAATCCTTTTTATACCTTACGAACTATTCTTAACAATGTATCTTACCAACTATAATTACATAACATATGTACATATATAATTTCCGAGGATTTTCCTTATCCTAACTATTTTATGGCTCGAGGATTTTCCGAAACATAAAATCTTAACTCTATCTCATCATAAAATATATTATTCGAATGTCCCGGGTTTTACCGAGAGTTATTTAGAGAAACGAAAACGCACGGGTTTTCGCTTTATCGCTCTGCCAAGAATTTGGGTTGAGATGTACGTGTAGATGCATAAGTACTTACATCATACTTATGTCTTAACTCCTCCCTCATTAAGATAAAAGTTGTCCTCAACTTTGTATGCGGTCATCTTATAGACATTTGAATCTTTTTTTCAATATAAAGGACTTCTTAAAGATAACTTACTTTTATTTTTTTAAGGATATATTCATGTTTTGATATTTATGTCAATACAGAAATAATGTATTCAAGATTAAAATCATCACTAAATGTTTTATTAGCAATAAATGGGGAAAGATTTTAAAGCGGATAGGCGGTCAATTGAAATTGTTAGCTTAATATGGGGCCGTTTTCGTTTCAGAGTAGAGCAGTAAACTCAATTCCTTATATATATGGTGGTGTAGAGTTTGTTTTATTTGTACCAAGGCAAGAAGCATTGTCGAGAAAGCAGACAGTATAATGTCTTTTCAACTTCTTTTTTCTTTGGGGGTGTGTTTTGGAATTATTCTTATCGACAACGAATCGAAGGTCTAGCTTATTTTTGGGGATATTTTTGCGGTATTGACTGTCCAAGGGAAAATGCTTGCGTCTAGAGTTTGACTTTTCTATCCATTTTTGTTTGTTGTTTTGTAAATTGCTAAATATTTCGTCTCTAGAAAGAAAATAAGTATTGAAAGGGGCTTCTTGAGTAGTGGAATGTTTACTGTTATTATAATAATAAAGGCTTTGTTCTATGGGATCTAAAAGTTTAAGATGTTCTTCTTCTTTTTGTCTTTGCAAAAAAATTCTTAAATGCTCATTCAAAGTCCTATGGGCAACTTCTATGTCGGAGTTTCCAGTTTTGTGGTTAGGGGAGCATAAGTGGTAGGTTATTTGTTGATCGTTTAACCATTGTTTTGTTTTTATACTGGTTATAGCTCCTTCATTGTCAAAGACTATATGTCTAGGGAATCCTATTCGATTAAATATTTGCTGGAGGGAGTTTATAATTGTATCCCATTGCTTATTATTTAATTTTACTAGAGTCAAAAATTTACTAAATTTATCTATACAAGTTAAATATGGAGTTTTACTGTCTTTAAACCATATATCCACATGTTAAATTTCCCTAATCTCCTTTTTTTTCTTTTTTTTTTGTGGTAGGGAGGTGAAGGCATTTATGCCCGCCGAGTCTGGCAGTGTGGGACTCCCATGGAGGATACCTTTGGACTACCCACCAAACACCTCCCCTGTTAATCTGAGAACCTAGCCTGGAACCGTCTGACACATTACTTCGGGCCAGGTCGCGTTTTGTTACGCCGTGGGGCGCCTTCAAGCTGGGGAGTCCCTTTCCTAGCGGGAGGGGAGGGGGGAAGAGGAATTGCCAGAAGAGCGATCCCCCAGCCCCAGCGCCTCCGGCTGCTGTGAGTCCCTTTTATATTTTAGGACTGCCCGAGCATAATGTGCCACCTGGTTCCATTTGTCAACCGATTCGAGCATCACCGCAACTATATTATCCGGGGTGAGCTCTCCCGTCTCCCTGTAGAGTTCCCTTCGCAGCCTGGCCCATTTCGCACACGCAAAAAATGTGTGACAGGCATTGTCCTCCTCTCCTGGACAAAACCGACAATCGGGAGACCGTGACTTGCCGATCTTGTGCAGGTAAGACTGAAAACACCCGTGCCCGCTCAAAAGCTGGGTCAGATAGAAGTCAGTCTCACCATGCTTTCGATTTAGCCACGGTCTCACATCCGGGATGAGGCGCGCAGTCCACCTCCCCTTCGTGCAATTCCTCCAAGACTGCTGCCAATCGTTGAGCGAGCGTTGTCTCTCCTCGCGGACAACCATCTCCCTCGCATCCTCGTTTCGGCGCAGGTAAATTGCGCGGCGCTCTCTAGCAAGGAGGGCGACAGGTATCACGCCTGCAATCACTCTCACCGCCGAGTCGGAGACTGTTGGATACGAAGATGCAATTCTCAGTGCTCCTCTTCTCTGTACCTGTGCCAATCGTTTTCGGTATACCTCCTTGCTGAGAGCGTCGCCCCATACCTCTGCTCCTTACAGTAGCACTGACCCTACAGCACTCATCAAGAGGCGTCTTCTTGATGGGCTGGGTCCCCCTACGTTGGCCATAAGTCGACTCAGGGCCGATATTCCCGAAGCAGCCTTCTCAGCCGTTGCCCTGATTTGCTCAGAAAAACTCATCTTCGAGTCGATCAGTAGCCCCAGGTACTTCACCGCTGGCTTCGATTCGATCTGTATATCTCCAATACTGATCATCCTTACTCTAGGGATTCTCATTTTTGTCAAGATGACCACTTCGGTTTTCTCCAGTGCTAGACTGAGCCCGCGAGTAGTCATCCAGTCCCTCACTCGGCGCATTAGCATACCTAGCCTAAGTTGCGCTTGTTCAACGGTGCGTCTGGCGACCAGAGCCGCAACATCATCCGCATAGCTGACCAAGCGCGACTCATCTGGCATCTCAAGTCTCAGTAGCCCGTCGTAAGACACGTTCCACAGGTCCGGACCAAGGATAGATCCCTGGGCAACACCCGATGTAATTTCCATCCTTCGTTGGCCCTGTGTCGTGTCGTAGAGCAGGTTTCGGTCCTTTAGGTAGTTCCTCAAAAGCCGCATTAGATATTCTGGAACTTGAAAAGAGTTTTCCAGCGTATCCAGAATATCCACCCATCTAGCGGAGTTGAAGGCATTCCTGACGTCGAGTGTCACCAACAGGACGATCCGTCGCTTGGTGCGACTATATGCCTCTGCCTTTTGGACCGCGTTCACCACCTCTGCAATCGCATCAATGGCAGAACGTCCTGCTCTAAGGCCGTACTGCCGAGGAGATAGGTCCCCAGCAGCACGAATCGCGTCAGTGAGTCTTCCCTTGATGAGTTTCTCTAGCACTTTCCCAGCCGTGTCTAGCATGCATAACGGGCGGTATGCAGACGGCGATTCGGGATTTCCCTTCCCCTTGCTGACCAGCACGAGCCTCGCCACCTTCCATCGTACCGGGAAAACCCCGTCCCGTAGGCAAGCGTTGAATGTGCTGAGCAGCAAGTCAGGACAATGGTGATAGACGAGCTGCAAAACCTCAGCTGGAACACCATCTGGACCTGGAGCCTTCCTTGCCTCCAGGGAGAGGACTGCCTCCTCCAGTTCCAGCTGTGTGAAGAGTGGGCACTCGACTGCTGTTTCACCATGGACAGCGTCAACACGGACGGGATGGGCGGGGAAGAGTCCCCGCACTATCGCGTCCATCTTTTCCGTGTCATGTATACAAGGCTTCCGTAGGGCACCAAGTTTCCCCATGACCAGCTTGTAGCCATCCCTATTTACATCGTCCACGAGGTCTTGCCAGCATCGGGCCTTGCTCTTGTTAATAAGCCTGCGAAGATATTTCCTGCCGGACCTGTATGCTGCTAGCCTAGTGTCTGCCTCCTCCCGTGTTCGCGCCCGCTGGGCCTCTCGCCGAAGTTTGTGACACTCGCTTCTTTGTTCGGCGATCTCGTTTGACCACCAGTATACTGGAGGCTTACCATGTCGGGTCTCCGGCGGGGCATGGAAGACTCGCAAGCAGCTATGATGGTACTCATAGTTGAGTTCACCAAGTCCTTGGCTGTAGGCCCTCCACTCCCTGGCGGAGCTCCCAGCAACGGTGCGCCTGCCGTAAGCACGTCAGCAAACCTCTCAACGTCCATCCTCCCAGTCCTCCATCCGAGGATTGAAGTTTGGGCATATGCACGCAGAGTGGCACCGTCGTGAATCTCAACAGCTATATACTGGTGATCACTAGCCGAGTAGTCCTCTAGTACTCACCAGTTGTGTACTCTAGGTACCAGGGACTCCGAAGCGAGTGTCACATCGGGTATGGTTCCTACGCAACCCCAGCGGCGGAAAGTAGGGGTGTTACCTCCTTAGGAGTTGGTGTTATACGAACTCCTTAGGAGTTGGTGTTATACGAAAGGGTTCTTTTGGTGGATGTCGGTCGTACTTGGCGGTAGCACAAATCTTGCATTTATTAATATGATTAGTAATTATTTGTTTTAGTTTTGGGTAAAAATATTTTTGTTTCAATAGGTCATACAACTTATTAATTCCTGTATGATTGGTTGCTACATGTTCATTCGCTATGATTTCTAATATTTCTGCATGTGAACAGTCATATAATAAGTGGGTACAATTCACTACAGTAACTTTCGGATTACTTAATTTCCAAATTTTATATTCATTTTGGAATACTGATAAAATTTTTTATTCGGAGTTTTTAGGCCTATTGTGCCAGTATTGGTAAGATGGTTATTTAAAATCAATTGGGCTTCTTTAGAAAAAATATGCTTGAAAAAGAAGTTATACCTTTAGTATTTAAAAATTTTTGAACTTCGCTATGGTTGTACGCTGAAAATTTTATCTCTATTTGAAATTTGAAGCAATTTAGTGGTTTTTCTGAAATTTCAATATAATTTAAATTATCCTTATTTGCGGTATGCTGCGTAGCAAGTGATTCTGATTTTTCGTTCTCAATATTAATAGCATTTATTTCTATTCTGGAGAGAGCATCAGCAACATAATTTGTTTTCCCTTTTATGTATTTAATGTCATTGTCGTACTCGGAAAGTTTTATTTTCCATCTGAAAAGTTTAGGTGTACGAGTATCTTCTTTAATGCTTTGCAAAAATGTAAGGGGCTTATGATCGGTTTGCAATACAAACTTTCTACCATATAAGTAAGGCCTAAAATATTTCACTTATAGTGAATAGGAATGTTCAAAAATGTCCGTGAAGGACTGCAGCGATGTTCTGCTGCCTCGGCAGAAGAAGATGACAATATCTGCCGAGAATGCCCTCGTCTGGAGACGCGTGAATGCGCTGGCAGGCTAGCATTGCGTTTCCTCAGCACGAGGACCCACTACAAAAAAATTTCGCACTCACGAATTTGGTTGTAGATCAAGAGGTGACCGAAGTCGCAAAAAGTGTAGATAACTACACCGAGGGAGATTGTACTTGTTACGAAAACAAGAGGAACCTGAGAAGAAAGACGGACTTGGGGTAACCTCTTCATTACCCGACGAAGTTCATGGCACACAAATGAAAGAGGGGCAACCGGGTGGTGATGGAGCCCCTTCGCACCCACCCAACCGGAATAAATCCATATATATTTTGTTGCAGTGCCCAGGTATTCTTCTTCTGAGTGGAAAACTCATACAACTTGAATTGCATGAACTTTCCCATCAGAAGGGGAGTACCCCGGTGACCAATTTATGCCATAGAATTATACAATTTGATTGCATAACGCTATGCCATAAAGAGGCAATTGGCTTGGGCCACTCAACCCGCGAGGTCACCTGAAACCAAAAAGATTACTTTGTACCCGGTGGCTGGCTCATGTTTAATGAGGAGAGCCTGGCACCGTACCGGGTCCTATACCCGGTCAAACAGGACAAAAATGAAAAGACCGGCGTTTTTCGTTTAACAATTCATTATTTATTCAAACAACCGCGCGAATCTCGATTTAATTACATGTATAAGAAAATTATTCATCTAATACAGCTGGTGTAACAGTCAAGTGATGCAACACCGCTAGTACCACTTTTGCATATCACAAATATAAGTTCGTGAAACTTTAAGTTTCTTTTTTTTTCTACACTTCTACGTTGAGCAGTTAAAAGTGATACTTTCTATTCAGTAAGAAGAAGAAGAAAATTCTGACGCGATGTACAATGAAGAAATTACCATAGTGTATAGGGTGACAACTGACATTTATTAATATTACTCCAAAGTTCTGTCAAGTTAAATTAGCTTGTTTTGTGTCCCATGGTAAACAAGAGAAGGAACAGTGTGCGTGTGTATAATATATAGACTTCAACTTTGTCTCTAACATTAAAAGCATCAACCACCAGTGTAATTCTGAAATGAATATATTGGTTGTACTGACGAAAATATAATGGAAGCCGTTATTTGGTGGGCAATGCATTACTATGATTTACATTAAAGTGTAACTTTTAAAGATATATTTTAACATTTCTGAGGTGCCTCGGAGGTTTTTAGAACACAAAAAAAATGTTCACAAATAAGAACACCAGTACCCCACTATCGATTTTTGGCAGTGTATTCTTGTTTTCTTAATCCGTTCATGAAACTTAAAAATAACTCATTGAATTTGATTCATTTTCCTTTAACTTGAAGTAATGCTAGGTATTCACGTGTTTTGATGAAATTTCAAATATTTAACATTTAAACATTGTTACAAGTAACATCCAATTGAAGCAAAGCCAATAAAAAAACGTACGAAACATTTTTGCAACTTCAAAGCTTTTGTCTGGTCATTGAAATAATACAAAAAAATTTCCATTTAAAGCATCTGAGCAACCACCACCGATTTCTTCACAAGATATAGCATGTTAAAATCTTAACATTTTCGTAAATTTTTGTACGCGGTAATTTAAATTTAAAATGTGTGAAGACCTAGCATAAAACTGATTTTTCTACGAACCATACCAGCATGCAGAAGAAATGAGTTACACATAAACAAAACACATGCTTTAAACTAACTAACTAACGAATAGAACAATCGAATAGGAAACAACTTTTGAAACTAATTCAATGATTTGGGTAATCTACAAAACATATTTATAAACGATGGTATCTACGTGCAGAAATGAAGAGAAGGTATGAAACCGAAGCAAAAAAAATTATAAGAAATATAATCAAAAGATAAGATTGCATCCGAGCTTACATGTGTTCCGGATGATTGCATATACGGTCAATAAGGTCACAAGCTTTAACATTGACAGAACAAACCTCGCGAATCGCTTCTAGCTCTCTAATTGATTTTCCTGTTTTAACCAAACGCTTCCAATATCCCACGATTTCCGCCACCATAACAAGTTGTAATTAAATCAGCTACACAGCAGCCTTCAAAGAATTTAGACAGTTTGCTCTCCGGGTAGAAAACATCAACAAATTTGGTCATTTCCAGAAGTCCTAATCGGATGACAGCTGCCTCTGTGTTGTCTCCAAGCCCCGTATTCTATAGCTGCTATCACCACGCTCAAGCACCAAAACGAGTACCTGGCTTAACTTTGATGTATGATGGAACAGAGCTTGTTAACATTTTGCTTATGTTTATATAGATTTCAAATCGATGTCATCAGGTCACTCTCCTTCTATCAGAAGTCAATTAACCAGCTGAAGGCGCAACGTCGAAGATACTCGTTTTTCAATATCAGAAATGCTCTGGTTCAACACCAACAACAAATTTTATTTACTTCTCCTTTTCCGCTTGCGCTTTTGTCGTAATATCTATGGCGCGCGTGCTAGGTTTTCGCTATCTGAGGTGGTTTTTGGACTCGCGACTTAATGGAAAATGGTGAAGGCTCACGAATGTACTCCCACCAATAATCGCAGATTTGCAAAGTTTACTTTTAATTTTGTAAAAGAAAGCTAACGATGATAAGTTTTTAAATTTTTCGCGACACTGTAACTGTTGAAAATGTCAATTTAAAACCCAAACGCAAATCAAAACGAAACAAACAATAGGTTTTAGTTCACGATGTCATTAAAATGTAATCTTGTTGACTTGATATGGCTACACGCGACGATAAAAACTCCCCTCGGATTGGCTTGATTGTAGAGCCCGTTGATTTGGCTTTTGTATGTCTGCTATCGGTACTTGCAATGTGATTCCAGTGTTTAGATCCTATATTGCACTAGAATGACGGCACCGGTGCTCGTTTCGCTCGCCCTTTCTTTCATTTTTCCCATGTCAATGTCACTCGCTGTATTGGTGACTGAGTTACGTATACGTGCGTGGAACTTGTCACCTTCTTGTTTTTCTATTATGTTTAAGATGTCCTCCCTCTCAAACCCGTTACTTGGCAAGGCAGCTAATGTAACCAACTCCCAATGAATATGCAAATAACACAGCCGCCGGTGATAAGATTAATGTCCGTACACATTTCTCTAATTTTCGCACTGATTCACGACTTCCACCTTTGAATCACACACAAAGCCTTATTTAATAACGCATAATTTGTCCGGTAATGACACAGTCTAAACTTTTATACACATTTCCCGAACCGTTAGGCATGAAGTCCTTTAGTTCACCATCGGATGATTAGCACTTTTCAAATTTTCCCCGAAGCGCGAAAATATTTTTCATCGATTTTCTTATCACACTCGTATTTTCCGTCTCCACGCACCAACCGTCGACCATCCGCTCGAGACGACGTCCACCATCTCCCCCAGTTTTTCCGTTAAATTCACTCCGCGTTCTACTAATCCGCGAGAAAACCAGATCACCTCCCCCCGAATCCATCGCAATATTCCACTCGGTTTGTTGATAGTATTGTAATAACCGTAATCCCCTGTGTAATGCTATTGACGACACTTGTTCGCTGTCCAAACGCGCACACCATCAAGACTTGGATAGTTGTCTTGCTCGTTGTTTTCTTGTTCGTCTTCTGAGTCGCTATCATCCGTATCTTGCTGCCCGTATTCCATGCGATATGTTCTTTGCCAAGCGAACATCATTCTTAGACTTGGATTTTTGTGGTTTTTTCCGCGGACGGTGCTGACTTGTTCAAATTCACAACAGGCAATAAGAGACGAGGTCTTGTAGACCATGACGATGCAATGGGTGATTTATCATGCGAAGATGAATGAAATGATTTAGCTGGGATCGAAAATTCTTCGATGTTTTTACTGTAATTTTTATTTGTACTGGGACTGTCTGTATTTGAATTTGGATCTTTGGATTTTGAATTGCTCTTGGAAGTGACGGGGGACTTGTTTTCAATTTAAGGCTGTTTATTGTCCGGACTTTTACTGTCTGGCGAAGGAATGGATTTGGTTTGAGGACGTTTGTATGATGATCGGGACATAATCTCAGCAACTTCTTCATCGGAAATATTGTCACCACTGGTAGGTCTATTGCGAGATGTTTTATGTGATCGCAAATGCAGTGTGTCTTTTAACAAGTCTCCTAGGTCTTCACCCGAGCTATCCTTTCTTAAGAGAGGACTTGGCGTTTTCTCTAACCGCTTTGGCGATTCATTTGCCTCCTCGGTGATTTTTTTTTTGCTGATTTTTTCTTCGAGACGAAATCTTTTTGTCGATAACTACGTTCGAATTACCCAAACTCTCAACGGAATACGGTCACTGGTTTTAAGGATAGTTGTTACACTTTCTGGAATCTTCTTGACCCTTGATCACAGAAAAGATTTTAATCGATTTTGGACATGAATTGCCGATTCAAAGTCCAAAGGCATCATGCCATCAAGAATATTCATTTCAACATCAGCTCGCGATGATGGATCGTGGACAGGTGTAGTGTGTTTTGGTGTCGTCGTGAAGAGATTTTTCTTCCCTTCAGACATTTTCGGAGTCGGAACATGTGGCGTGCGGATTCTAGTGCGCGATTTTGGAGTCTCCATCTTCACAGATCAGCTGAAATTTTCCTGGACACACTAAATATGTATTTAACAATTAGAATTTTATTTCCATGCGCTGTGATGAAGTAACGCGTTGTCAACAAGAAATGTTTACAACATTTTGATCGATCGTCATTATATGTATCAAATACGACTTTTAGAAAGTTTCCTTTCGATTATATCACTTGCACAACATTTATCGAATTATAATATTTAACTTGTGTCTTTATTGATCAGGTATAATTGTCTTAAAAATGATTCGATTACGACTTCTCGAGTTTCCCGCACTTGGCTGATCGTGTTAAATGACATGTATCACTTGGGCTTTTCAATGACAGCGCATGGAAGTAGTCCTTAAGTTTGTTTCATTCTGGGGCATTGTAACGCTGGGCGAATCCGATTCGGGACTAGCGTTGGCGTATTTTTCAGTGTGCATGTCGCGTATTGGACGGGGTTCACAACCGTACCTGCTCGATTACAACAGGGCAGCTAATTTTCTCGCGATCCCAAGGCAATGCGGATTGCGAAAAAGGAGCTGAAGGATCTTTCAGTGTGCCATGGGTTGTCTTCGGCGTCGGGACAAGAAGTGACGAACAATAAAAGAAAAACACCATTGACAGACGGACGGACTGACTTATGTTTATGTTTGACCGGAAGTATACAACCCTTGCGCGTTTTGGAAAATATGTGCGGACGGACAAAACAGACGTGAATGAATTATCTATCGGCACAGGTCTTTTGCGTGGTATATCCCCACTTCTTTTCCCGATGGGTCCGTTATCAGGTAACGGTTAGGTCCCATTACCTTCTTTATGCGGCTTTTCAAGAATCGCCTGTGCAGCTTGGCGTTGTAATGCCCCGCGGCGTCACTTTGGCGGAAATTTCGCCGGAAAACTTCATCTCCTTCTTTGAAATTAGCGGCTCGTGACCTGAGATTGTACTGCGCCTCGTTTGCACTTCCTGCGGCCTTAATTTTCCGTCCGATTAGTTGGCGGAGGTCTCCTAGACCCCGTCGTTGCGCTGGGGCTCCAGCGCAACGACGGGGTCTCCCAAACACTTTGATTGCTGTAACAGCCGGTATGATTTACCGTGGCAAATCATGTGCTGTCCAAAGGTGGCAAAGCAGGGGGCGACACCGGTGACGGAATGATACGAGCATCGCAGGGCGCATGTGATGGCAGACAATCGCCGATCCCAATCTTTTTGAGATGGGTGGACCCAGGAACGGATCGCGGCCAATAGGGTGCGGTTAACCGTTCTGATGCGTTAGACTGAGGAGAGTATATGGGCGTCAGTTGGTGTTCAACGCCATACTGCTCGAGTAGGCCCTTAAACTGCCGAGACCGGAACTGTACTCCGTTGTCTGAGTACACACTCTCTGGAACCCCGAACACATGGAATACCCGGTTCTCTAAGAATTTCACGATCGATGGAGTTGTGAATTTACGGATAGGTTCCACCAGTGGGAATTTTGAAAGCTGGTCTAGAACGACTATAGCTCCGATGTGTCCCATGGAAGACCGAGGATATGGACCGAGTAGATCGAAGTATAGACGTTGGAATACGCGTTCTGGGACGTTGAGTTGACCCATAGGAGGTCGAAGAGGCTGGTTGGGCACTTTGATGCCCTTACAGGTCTCACAGGCGCTCACGTAGTCTTTGACCTGGTATGCCATTTTAGGCCAAAGGAATTATTTCACGAGTCGCCGTAACGTCCGACCGTAACCTCCGTGGGCACTTAAAGGATGGTCATGTGCGCGGAGGATCAGATGTTGTGTCATTTCCTCCGGTACCCAGAGTTTCCAGGACTCTTCTTCCTGCCATGGATCACCAGTGGCGTATTCATTTCGTCTATACACGTAGCCGGCGATTACCGTCAAATCAGGCAGCTGCGATTGTTGGGTCGCGATGGTTTGCCTCAACTCTTTGTAGCTGTCTGATTCGAAATAAAGGCTGTCCAAATCTATTTCGATGGAGTCCTCGTCATTTATTGTCAATTTGGCTCCCTCTGGGGAAAACATTCGTGAGAGAGTGTCGGGTACGATGTTCTGGGTCCCTTTCCGATGTTTGATGGAAAACTTGAGCCCTTGCAGTTTAAGAGCCCATCTTGCTAGGCGTCCATATAAATCTGCCTGGTTCATCAACCATTGTAGTGAAGCGTGGTCCGTGATGATCTCGAATTGGTGGCCCTCGATATAAGCTCGGAATTTCTTCACAGCCATTACCGCTGCCAAACATTCCTGCTCGGACACAGTATAGTTTCTTTGGGCTGAGTTCAGCTTATTGGACATGAAGGCGATGGGAGCTTCCTCTCCCTCTTCGGTCAATTGCACCAGCACGGCTCCAACTCCATGTTGACTTCCGTCACAATGCATGGAGAAGGGCTTAGTGAAGTCGGGGCTGTGCAAGACAGGAGCTGATGTGAGGGCTTGTTTTAGCTCTTCAAATGCCTTTCGGCTGAGTTCGGACCAAATGAACTTCTCTTTCCGCAGCATGTCTGACAGGGGCGCTGAAACTAATGCGTAATTCCGAACAAAGCTTCAGTACCAACCGCACACACCAAGGAAACTTCGTAGCTGCTTCACTGTTTTTGGTGAAGGGAACTCATCGATCGCATGCGTTTTGTCTGGATCCGTTTTGATAGTGCCATGTCCTATGACATGTCCTAGGTATCGGACTTCTTTCATGACAAACTTACTTTTCTGTACGTTGATGGTGAGTCCCGCCTTACTGATGTGCAGGGCTACTTAAGTCGAACGTTTCCGTGATGAGTAATAGATCATCCAGGTACACGAACACTTGGTGTTTCAGGTGAGGTGGGATGACCTTGTCCATCAGCCGAGTCATCATTTGCGGCGCGTTACACAGGCCAAAGGGCATTGTGACGAACTGATATAATGGTCGTCCAGGCACTGTGAAGGCGATCGTATCTCTCGACCCCTCATCGAGTGGAATTTGCCAGAAGGCGTCTTTTAGGTCGAGACTGGTGATATAATTGGCTTTCAGCAGTCTCCCTAGTATTCCATCGATGAGTGGAAGAGGGTACGCGTCCTTGATGGTAACCGCGTTTACCTTACGGGCATCAAGACAGAGGCGGACTTTACCTGGCTTCACCACCAAGGTTACCGGTGAGGACCAGGCACTTTGGGACTCCTCTATGACCCCCAACTCGAGCATCCTATCCAGCTCCACATACACCAATTTCTCCATGGCCGGTGAGATGGCATAGTGTCTCTGCTTAATCGTTTTACTATCGCCAACGTCGATGGTGTGTGAGACTAGGGTGGTGCGGCCAAGGCCTTGGGTAGCGTAAGATGGGAAAGTAGCGATGGATGCTTCCAGGCGTTGCCGTTGGTTAGGCGTCAGGTCATGCCTATCGGGAATAGAAGTGATTTCGTTGACATATCTGGTATTTAAAGACAAATCTGTGAATAAATCGGAGGCCAGTCCAAAGCGAAGAACGAAATCGACGCCAAGGTACACTTTCTGAGTCAAAGACGGGATAATGTAGAAAGTAATATCCTTCGTCTGACCCCTGAACGTCACGGGTGTGGCTAGTTTACCTCGTATAGGGTGTTTGGTGCCATCAGCTGTACTGATTTCAGTGCGCCAGGATTTAATCAAGGTCGGATATTCTTGGAGCACCTTCGAGCCAAAGCTCGAAGCAAGACAACTGATGCTGGTGCCCGTATCGATCAATGCAAACACTGTTTCGCCCAACTCTTTAATTGGATGATAAGGTCTGATCTCATTCTCAGCAACTTCCGAGATGTTACAAGAGTTTAGGGTTTGACGGCAGGTGCGCACTCTCTTGCAGAAATTCCGCCAACGACGGGTTGACCATTTTGTCGTGCGCGGGCGGGAAGTGACTACTTCGGAAGCAAATATTCGCTCTCGAGCCACCCGATATTCCTGCAGTCGAACATGATAAGGTTTAAGAATGCGTATTTGAGGCTGCTGGGGTTCTTCTGGCAGTGACTGCGGTGGTCGCTTTAATATTGTCGTTGGCGAGGTCTCCGGAAGAGAGTGAACATCCGCAGACATAGTGGTCATGGCTAGAGGGTTAACGTCAGGTTTGTTGGGGTGAGCAGCTGGCTGAGGAGCTACTGCGGGGGCTTCGAGTACCGCTGAGGTGGTCGGGTACTCTTCCGGCCGTTTTTTTGTGCGGCACATTCAGGGCAGTCCGGGAAGTAAGTGTCCGGCTTGCCGCCACCGTAGCAAAAAACCTTACGCTCTGCTCGGCATGAAATGAACCGGTGTCCGGTTTGATTGCAATTCCAGCAGGTCGTAAGACTTCCCACCGCTGCTACAGCAAGCTAGTCCTGGTCCAAATCTTCCTCTAGATCCATGGTGGTATAATCTGGGGCCGATTCCGCGATTCCTCGTCGAGGACCCGTCCTAGCTAGTAAGTAGGGCCGGTCCCGGTGGTCTTCCTCAAACCCTTCTAGGCGACGCACTGTTCTCAGCAGTGCCTCCATACTCTGTGGATCGGAGTTCACGATATGGCGACGGAGCTCCAGTCTTAGATTGCGCTTGAGCAACCGCAGCAATTGGGTAGAAGACACCGGCTCTGACAACTGGTCATTCAGCCGAAGAATATCGGCTCGATATTGATGGAAAGACTCGTCCGGACGCTGCCATCTAGCATGAATCTTGTCCAGTACCAATTGGTCCATGTCTACCGTAGGGTATTCCATGCGGAGTACCTCCTTCAACCGTGACCAGCGTATTGATGGTGGGGCCGAATGTATTCGCCAATATGACTCAAGTGCTGCTCCCCTAAGCAGCATTGGCAAATATCCTGCGAGCGCCGTGTGATCTCCTGCTAGCATTTGCTCAATCAGCGACTCCACCCGACCAATGAAAACTTCCACAGTTATGGTGTTGGGTTTCCACTGAAATGCAGATTCCAGCCCTGCATGATGCTGGGGATCTGCGGCGGCTTCAGCCGATACGTAGCGTATGGATGGATGCGTTGGTCCGGCGGAATCACTGGAGCCTGAGTTGGTGGCGGTGCTTGGCTCAGTCGGGGCCGGTTCACTGGAGCCAACGGATTCATTGCCGCATCGGGCCGGATTCGTTCGTGATCGCGCCGCGAGTCTACCGGAAAATCCCATGGATTTGGGTCCGAATCCCACATCGGAGGCGTTCTTGGCCGCGGTGGTACTGGATTCTCCTTCTGGCTTTCCAGCGAGGCTACCCAGGTGGTCAGGTCCTGCATGAGCACCATTAAATCCTGTAGGACTGTCACCTCCACAGCCACAGTGGGTCTCGGCTCTTCCGCAGGCGGCACTGCTTCGGCTCGGCCCATTAAGTCGGGCTCATCAGCCGCTGTTGGAACCTGCTCCCGCCGGTCCTTTGGTTTGGACACCACCCCTTGAGCAGCTGAAAGCTCTAGGTGGCTGGAAGGTCGATCCGCTGAGGTGGCTGGTTGTCGGCATAAAGGGCAAGTCCGGCTAACTGATAAATGCTGGGTCACAGAGGCTTCATGAAATTCATGTCCGCACGCCAACGTTTGTACGGACGTTCCATCATTTCGCGCCTGCTGGCAGATGACGCATAATGCCGTGGGCCCCGCTTCCGAACGCAACCTACGCTTGTCTGGCGTGCGTTTGGTCAACATCCTAAATGAAATTTAATTTTCTAAATAAATGCCTAAATGAATAATTATAAAAATAATAGAATAAATGTGAAAAAGTAATGTAAAATATATGTTTATCAAGTGGCCGTCAGTCGCGACCTATACAAGTACGTCAAAAAAAAAACAAAGTGCATGAAAAAAAGTTTAGTTGGTGATCGAAGTATCAAAAAAAAATAATCGGTCTTTTCATTCCGTCCTTCTTTCCAAGTATGGACCCCAATGGCACATTCCTTCTGTAGTGTTTCAGGGACAACTCTCTTGCGGCACCATGAGAATCAGGGTTCAGAAGTGCTCCCTCATCCGCAAGTTTTTTCAAGTTACCACTTGTCAGCCCAGGGTTGAATTCTGATCAACAAGCAGCGCGTGTCTTGTCATGGATAGTCATGGATTAGCTAATCAGCCAATCACATGAAATCAAAATCCATGTAATTTAAGACACCCAGGCACCGCTGATTTGGGGAGCGGATCAAAATCCGCCGCAAAATGAATGTTGAGATAATAACTTCCGAACACAAATAGGGACTCTAATATCATTTGGCCTTACTAGTTATACAATGGTGGTAAACCACCAAAGTATAAATCAAAAGCAGGACCAAACGATATTGATGTCCAAAGACAACACATAAGTTGCTGGGGCACGATTAGTGCAAAAACCCTCGGGAGTTACCTACCCGCCAATGATACTAACACCTTGTGGGGACACCTAGATACGATGGACTGTCTCGTGCTCACGACTGATGATACAGCCGGGCATTTCGGAGCCCCACGTTGGGCGCCATTTGTAGTGAATAGGAATGTTCAAAAATGTCCGTGAAGGACTGCAGCGATGTTCTGCTGCCTCGGCAGAAGAAGATGACAATATCTGCCGAGAATGCCCTCGTCTGGAGACGCGTGAATGCGCTGTCAGGCTAGCATTGCGGTGTCGTGGGGCGGGTTCATTTCCCCAGCACGAGGACCCACTACAAAAAAATTTCGCACTCACGAATTTGGTTGTAGATCAAGAGGCGACCGAAGTCGCAAAAAGTGTAGATAACTACACCGAGGGAGATAGTACTTGTTACGAAAACAAGAGGAACCTGAGAAGAAAGGCGGACTTGGGGTAACCTCATCATTACCCGACGAAGTTCATGGCCCACAAATGAAAGAGGGGCAACCGGGTGGTGATGGAGCCCCTTCGCACCCACCCAACCGGAATAAATCCATATATATTTTGTTGCAGTGGCCAGGTATTCCTCTTCTGAGTGGGAAACTCATACAGCTTGAATTGCATGAACTTTCCCATCAGAAGGGGAGTACCCCGGTGACCAATTTATGCCATAGAATTATACAATTTGATTGCATAACGCTATGCCATAAAGAGGCAATTGGCTTGGGCCACTCAACCCGCGAGGTCACCTGAAACCAAAAAGATTACTTTGTACCCGGCGGCTGGCTCATGTTTAATGAGGAGAGCCTGCCACCGTACCGGGTCCTATACCCGGTCAAACAGGACAAAAATGAAAAGACCGGCGTTTTTCGTTTAACAATTCATTATTTATTCAAACAACCGCGCGAATCTCGATTTAATTACATGTATAAGAAAATTAATCATCTAATACAGCTGGTGTAACAGTCAAGTAATGCAACACCGCTAGTACCACTTTTGCATATCACAAATATAAGTTCGTGAAACTTTAAGTTTCTTTTTTTTTCTACACTTCTACGTTGAGCAGTTAAAAGTGATACTTTCTATTCAGTAAGAAGAAGAAGAAAACTCTGACGCGATGTACAATGAAGAAATTACCATAGTGTTTAGGGTGACAACTGACATTTATTAATATTACTCCAAAGTTCTGTCAAGTTAAATTAGCTTGTTTTGTGTCCTATGGTAAACAAGAGAAGGAACAGTGTGTGTGTGTATAACATATAGACTTCAACTTTGTCTCTAACATTAAAAGCATCAACTACCAGTGTAATTCTGAAATGAATATATTGGTTGTATTGACGAAAATATAATGGAAGCCGTTATTTGGTGGGCAATGCATTACTGTGATTTACATTAAAGTGTAACTTTTAAAGATATATTTTAACATTTCTGAGGTGCCTCGGAGGTTTTAAGAACACAAAAAAAATGTTCACAAATAAGAACACCAGTACCCCACTATCGATTTTTGGCAGTGTATTCTTGTTTTCTTAATCCGTTCATGAAACTTAAAAATAACTCATTGAATTTGATTCATTTTCCTTTAACTTGGAGTAATGCTGGGTATTCACGTGTTTTGATGAAATTTCAAATATTTAACATTTAAACATTGTTACAAGTAACATCCAATTGAAGCAAGGCCAATAAAAGAATGTACGAAACATTTTTGCAACTTCAAAGCTTTTGTCTGGTCATTGAAATAATACAAAAAAATTTCCATTTAAAGCATCTGAGCAACCACCACCGATTTCTTCACAAGATATAGCATGTTAAAATCTTAACATTTTCGTAAATTTTTGTACGCCGTAATTTAAATTTAAAATGTGTGAAGACCTAGCATAAAACTGATTTTTCTACGAACCATACCAGCATGCAGAAGAAATGAGTTACACATAAACAAAACACATGCTTTAAACTAACTAACTAACGAATAGAACAATCGAATAGGAAACAATTTTTGAAACCAATTCAATGATTTGGGTAATCTACAAAACATATTTATAAACGATGGTATCTACGTGCAGAAATGAAGAGAAGGTATGAAACCGAAGCAAAAAAAATTATAAGAAATATAATCAAAAGATAAGATTGCACCCGAGCTTACATGTGTTCCGGATGATTGCATATACGGTCAATAAGGTCACAAGCTTTAACATTGACAGAACAAACCTCGCGAATCGCTTCTAGCTCTCTAATTGATTTTCCTGTTTTAACCAAACGCTTCCAATATCCCACGATTTCCGCCACCATAACAAGTTGTAATTAAATCAGCTACACAGCAGCCTTCAAAGAATTTAGACAGTTTGCTCTCCGGGTAGAAAACATCAACAAATTTGGTCATTTCCAGAAGTCCTAATCGGATGACAGCTGCCTCTGTGTTGTCTCCAAGCCCCGTATTCTATAGCTGCTATCACCACGCTCAAGCACCAAAACGAGTACCTGGCTTAACTTTGATGTATAGTGGAACAGAGCTTGTTAACGATTTGCTTATGTTTATATAGATTTCAAATCGATGTCATCAGGTCACTCTCCTTCTGTCAGAAGTCAATTAACCAGCTGAAGGCGCAACGTCGAAGATACTCGTTTTTCAATATCAGAAATGCTCTGGTTCAACACCAACAACAAATTTTATTTACTTCTCCTTTTCCTCTTGCGCTTTTGTCGTGATATCTGTGGCGCGCGTGCTAGGTTTTCGCTATCTGAGGTGGTTTTTGGACTCGCGACTTAATGGAAAATGGTGAAGGCTCACGAATGTACTCCCACCAATAATCGCAGATTTGCAAAGTTTACTTTTAATTTTGTAAAAGAAAGCTAACGATGATAAGTTTTTAAATTTTTCGCGACACTGTAACTGTTGAAAATGTCAATTTAAAACCCAAACGCAAATCAACACGAAACAAACAATAGGTTTTAGTTCACGATGTCATTAAAATGTAATCTTGTTGACTTGATATGGCTACACGCGACGATAAAAACTCCCCTCGGATTGGCTTGATTGTAGAGCCCGTTGATTTGGCTTTTGTATGTCTGCTATCGGTACTTGCAATGTGATTCCAGTGTTTAGATCCTATATTGCACTAGAATGACGGCACCGGTGCTCGTTTCGCTCGCCCTTTCTTTCATTTTTCCCATGTCAATGTCACTCGCTGTATTGGTGACTGAGTTACGTATACGTGCGTGGAACTTGTCGCCTTCTTGTTTTTCTATTATGTTTAAGATGTCCTCCCTCTCAAACCCGTTACTTGGCAAGGCAGCTAATGTAACCAACTCCCAATGAATATGCAAATAACACAGCCGCCGGTGATAAGATTAATTTCCGTACACATTTCTCTAATTTTCGCACTGATTCACGACTTCCACCTTTGAATCACACACAAAGCCTTATTTAATAACGCGTAATTTGTCCGGTAATGACAAAGTCTAAGTTACTTTTTATGGAATTGTTTGCAGCTACATATAAATGAGTTGCATATTTTGGATAATAATTTTTCTGAAAAATTATTAGAGAAGAAAAATGTTAGAAGAAGGTGGTTTCGACGTGTGCACTAATTCTCCTCAGGCCATCACTCTTAGATACACACCGGTGATGGCGACCACCATGCTCAGGGGTGAGGGAGTTAATTTTTAATTTTTCTACTTATGCAAACTCAATATGTTTTTTTGTATCTACAAGTTATATTCAAGGTAAATTTCTCTTGTAAGCACTTGTATTAGCTAAACTTTTTTATTGGATCATTTCACCCTTTTCACATCAACTTAATGTAAATCTATACGACAAATTTGCTCTACATTTGAAGCTTATCTAACGTCGCGCGGATATCGATCACACTTTCGGATGGCTCCGATAGCTTTTTAAATTACTTTTTATGGAATTGTTTGCAGCTACATATAAATGAGTTGCATATTTTGGATAATAATTTTTCTGAAAAATTATTAGAGAAGAAAAATGTTAGAAGAAGGTGGTTTCGACGTGTGCACTAATTCTCCTCAGGCCATCACTCTTAGATACACACCGGTGATGGCGACCACCATGCTCAGAGGTGAGGGAGTTAATTTTTAATTTTTCTACTTATGCAAACTCAATATGTTTTTTTGTATCTGCAAGTTATATTCAAGGTAAATTTCTCTTGTAAGTACTTGTATTAGCTAAACTTTTTTATTGGATCATTTCACCCTTTTCACATCAACTTTATGTAAATCTATACGACAAATTTGCTCTACATTTGAAGCTTATCTAACGTCGCGCGGATATCGATCACTCTTTCGGATGGCTCCGATAGCTTTTTTAAATTACTTTTTATGGAATTGTTTGCAGCTACATATAAATGAGTTGCATATTTTGGATAATAATTTTTCTGAAAAATTATTAGAGAATAAAAAATAAAAAAGTTTAGCTAATACAAGTACTTACAAGAGAAATTTACCTTGAATATAACTTGCAGATACAAAAAACACATTGAGTTTGCATAAGTAGAAAAATTAAAAATTAACTCCCTTACCTCTGAGCATGGTGGTCGCCATCACTGGTGTGTATCTAAGAGTGATGGCCTGAGGAGAATTAGTGCACACGTCGAAACCACCTTCTTCTAACATTTTTCTTCTCTAATAATTTTTCAGAAAAATTATTATCCAAAATATGCAACTCATTTATATGTAGCTGCAAACAATTCCATAAAAAGTAATTTAAAAAGCTATCGGAGCCATCCGAAAGAGTGATTGATATCCGCGCGACGTTAGATAAGCTTCAAATGTAGAGCAAATTTGTCGTATAGATTTACATTAAGTTGATGTGAAAAGGGTGAAATGATCCAATAAAAAAGTTTAGCTAATACAAGTACTTACAAGAGAAATTTACCTTGAATATAACTTGCAGATATAAAAAACATATTGAGTTTGCATAAGTAGAAAAATTAAAAATTAACTCCCTCACCTCTGAGCATGGTGGTCGCCATCACCGGTGTGTATCTAAGAGTGATGGCCTGAGGAGAATTAGTGCACACGTCGAAAACACCTTCTTCTAACATTTTTCTTCTCTAATAATTTTTCAGAAAAATTATTATCCAAAATATGCAACTCATTTATATGTAGCTGCAAACAATTCCATAAAAAGTAATTTAAAAAGCTATCGGAGCCATCCGAAAGAGTGATCGATATCCGCGCGACGTTAGATATACTTCAAATGTAGAGCAAATTTGTCGTATAGATTTACATTAAGTTGATGTGAAAAGGGTGAAATGATCCAATAAAAAAGTTTAGCTAACACAGTCTAAAGTTTTATACACATTTCCCGAACCGTTAGGCATGAAGTCCTTTAGCTCAGCATCGGATGATTAGCACTTTTCAAATTTTCCCCGAAGCGCGAAAATATTTTTCATCGATTTTCTTATCACACTCGTATTTTCCGTCTCCACGCACCGACCGTCGACCATCCGCTCGAGACGACGTTCACCATCTCCCCCAGTTTTTCCGTTAAATTCGCTCCGCGTTCTACTAATCCGCGAGAAAACCAGATCACCTCCCCCCGAATCCATCGCAATATTCCACTCGGTTTGTTGATAGTATTGTAATAACCGTAATCCCCTGTGTAATGCTATTGACGACACTTGTTCGCTGTCCAAACGCGCACACCATCAAGACTTGGATAGTTGTCTTGCTCGTTGTTTTCTTGTTCGTCTTCTGAGTCGCTATCATCCGTATCTTGCTGCCCGTATTCCATGCGATATGTTCTTTGCCAAGCGAACATCATTCTTAGACTTGGATTTTTGTGGTTTTTTCCGCGGATGGTGCTGACTTGTTCAAATTCACAACAGGCAATGAGAGACGAGGTCTTGTAGACCGTGGCGATGCAATGGGTGATTTATTATGCGAAGATGAATAAAATGATTTAGCTGGGATTGAAAATCCTTCGATGTATTTACTGTAATTTTTATTTGTACTGGGACTGTCTGTATTTGAATTTGGATCTTTGGATTTTGAATTGCTCTTGGGAGTGACGGGGGACTTGTTTTCAATTCGAGGCTGTTTATTGTCCGGACTTTTACTGTCTGGCGAAGGAATCGATTTGGTTTGAGAACGTTTGTATGATGATCGGGACATAATCTCAGCAACTTCTTCATCGGAAATATTGTCATTACTGGTAGGTCTACTGCGAGATGTTTTATGTGATCGCAAATGCAGTGTGTCTTTTAACAAGTCTCCTAGGTCTTCACCCGAGCTATCCTTTCTTAAGAGAGGACTTGGCGTTTTCTCTAACCGCTTTGGCGATTCATTTGCCTCCTCGGTGATTTTTTTTTTTGCTGATTTTTTCTTCGAGACGAAATCTTTTTGTCGATAACTACGTTCGAATTACCCAAACTCTCAACGGAATACGGTCACTGGTTTTAAGGATAGTTGTTACACTTTCTGGAATCTTCTTGACCCTTGGTCGCAGAAAAGATTTTAATCGATTTTGGACATGAATTGCCGATTCAAAATCCAAAGGCATCATGTCATCAAGAATATTCATTTCAACATCAGCTCGCGATGATGGATCGTGGACAGGTGTAGTGTGTTTTGGTGTCGTCGTGAAGAGATTTTTCTTCCGTTCAGACATTTTTGGAGTCGGAACATGTGGCGTGCGGATTCTAGTGCACGATTTTGGAGTCTCCATCTTCACAGATCAGCTGAAATTTTCCTGGACACACTAAATATGTATTTAACAATTAGAATTTTACTTCCATGCGCTGTGATGAAGTAACACGTCGTCAACAAGAAATGTTTACAACATTTTGATCGATCGTCATTATATGTATCAAACACGACTTTTAGAAAGATTCGGGACTAGCGCTAGCGTATTTTTCAGTGTGCATGTCGCGTATTGGACGGGGTTCACAACCGTACCTGCTTGATTACAACAGGGCAGCTAATTTTCTCGCAATCCCACGGCGATGCGGATTGCGAAAAAGGAGCTAAAGGATCTTTCAGTGCGCCATGGGTTGTCTTCGGCGTCGGGACAAGAAGTGACGAACAATAAAAGAAAAACACCATTGACAGACGGACGGACTGACTTATGTTTATGTTTGGCCGGAAGTATACAACCCTTGCGCGTTTTGGAAAATATGTGCGGACGGACAAAACAGACGTGACTAATTATCTATCGGCACAGGTCTTTTGCGTGGTATATCCCCACTTCTTTTCCCGATGGGTCCGTTATCAGGTAACGGTTAGGTCCCATTACCTTCTTTATGCGGCTTTTCAAGAATCGCCTGTGCAGCTTGGCGTTGTAATGCCCCGCGGCGTCACTTTGGCGGAAATTTCGCCGGAAAACTTCATCTCCTTCTTTGAAATTAGCTGCTCGTGACCTGAGATTGTACTGCGCCTCGTTTGCACTTCCTGCGGCCTTAATCTTCCATCCGATTTGTTGGCAGAGGTCTCCTAGACGTTCGTGGGGCTCCAGCGCAACGACGGGGTCTCCCAAAAACTTTGATTGCCGTAACAGCCGGTATGATTTACCGTGGCAAATCATGTGCTGTCCAAAGGTGGCAAAGTAGGGGGCGACACCGGTGACGGAATGATACGAGGATCGCAGGGCGCATGTGATGGCAGACAATCGCCGATCCCAATCTTTTTGAGATGGGTGGACTCAGGAACGGATCGCGGCCAATAGAGTGCGGTTCAACCGTTCTGATGCGTTAGACTGAGGAGAGTATATGGGCGTCAGTTGGTGTTCAACGCCATACTGCTCGAGTAGGCCCTTAAACTGCCGAGACCGGAACTGTACTCCGTTGTCTGAGTACACACTCTCTGGAACCCCGAACACATGGAATACCCGGTTCTCTAAGAATTTCACGATCGATGGAGTTGTGAATTTACGGATAGTTTCCACCAGTGGGAATTTTGAAAGCTGATCTAGAACGACTATAGCTCCGATGTGTCCTATGGAAGACCGAGGATATGGACCGAGTAGATCGATGTATAGACGTTGGAATACGCGTTCTGGGACGTTGAGTTGACCCATAGGAGGTCGAAGAGGCTGGTTGGGCGCTTTGGTGCCCTTACAGGTCTCACAGGCGCTCACGTAGTCTTTGACCTGGGATGCCATTTTAGGCCAAAAGAAGTATTTCTTGAGTCGCCGTAACGTCCGACCGTAACCTCCGTGAGCACTTAAAGGATGGTCATGTGCGCGGAGGATCAGATGTTGTGTCATTTCCTCCGGTACCCAGAGTTTCCAGGACTCTTCTTCCTGCCATGGATCACCAGTGGCGTATTCATTTCGTCTATACACGTAGCCGTCGATTACCGTCAAATCAGGCAGCTGCGATTGTTGGGTCGCGATGGTTTGCCTCAACTCTTTGTAGCTGTCTGATTCGAAATATAGGCTGTCCAAATCTATTTCGATGAAACCCTCGTCATTTATTGTCAATTCGGCTCCCTTTGGTGAAAACATGCGCGAGAGAGTGTCAGGTGCGATGTTCTGGGTCCCTTTCCGATATTTGATGGAAAACTTGAGCCCTTGCAGTTTAAGAGCCCATCTGGCTAGGCGTCCATGTAAGTCTGCTTGGTTCATCAACCATTGTAGCAAAGCGTGGTCCGTGATGATCTCGAACTGGTGGCCCTCGATATAGGCTCGGAATTTCTTCACAGCCATTACCGCCGCCAAACATTCCTGCTCGGATACAGTATAGTTTCTTTGGGCCGAGTTCAGCTTATTGGACATGAAGGCGATGGGAGCTTCCTCTCCCTCATCGGTCAATTGCACCAGCACGGCTTCAACTCCATGTTGACTTCCGTCACAATGAATGGAGAAGGGCTTAGTGAAGTCGGGGCTGTGCAAGACAGGAGCTGATGTGAGGGCTTGTTTTGGCTCTTCAAATGCCTTTCGGCTGAGTTCGGTCCAAATGAACTTCCCTTTCCACAGCATGTCTGACAGGGGCGCTGAAACTAATGCGTAATTCCGAACAAAGCTTTGGTACCAACCGCACACACCAAGGAAACGTCGTAGCTGCTTCACTGTTTTTGGTGAAGGGAACTCATCGATCGCACGCGTTTTTTCTGGATCCGTTTTGATAGTGCCATGTCCTATGACATGTCCTAGGTATCGGACTTCTTTCATGACAAACTTACTTTTCTGTACGTTGATGGTGAGTCCCGCCTTACTGATGTGCAGGGCTACTTCTTGTAGTAGTAGGAGGTGTTAGTCGAACGTTTCCGTGATGAGTAATAGATCATCCAGGTACACGAACACTTGGTGTTTCAGACGAGGTGGGATGACCTTGTCCATCAACCGAGTCATCATTTGCGGCGCGTTACACAGGCCAAAGGGCATTGTGACGAACTGATATTATGGTCGTCCAGGCACTGTGAAGGCGGTCTTATCCCTCGACCCCTCATCGAGTGGAATTTGCCAGAAGGCGTCTTTTAGGTCAAGACTGGTGATATAATTGGCTTTCAGCAGTCTCCCTAGTATTCCATCGATGAGTGGAAGAGGGTAAGCGTCCTTGATGGTAACCGCGTTTACCTTACGGGCATCAAGACAGAGGCGGACTTTACCTGGCTTCACCACCAAGGTTACTGGTGATGACTAGGCTTTTTGGGACTCCTCTATGACCCCCAACTCGAGCATCCTATCCAGCTCCACATACACCAATTTCTCCATGGCCGGTGAGATGGCATAGTGTCTCTGCTTAATCGGTTTACTATCGCCAACGTCGATGGTGTGTGAGACTAGGGTGGTGCGGCCAAGGCCTTGGGTAGCGTAAGATGGGAAAGCAGCGATGGATGCTTCCAGGCGTTGCCGTTGGTTAGGCGTCAGGTCATGCCTATCGGGAATAGAAGTGATTTCGTTGACATATCTGGTATTTAAAGACAAATCTGTGAATAAATCGGAGGCCAGTCCAAAGCGAAGGACGAAATCGACGCCAAGGTGCACTTTCTGAGTCAAAGACGGGATAATGTAGAAAGTAATATCCTTCGTCTGACCCCTGAACGTCACGGGTGTGGTTAGTTTACCTCGTATAGGGTGTTTGGTGCCATCAGCTGTACTGATTTCAGTGCGCCAGGATTTAATCAAGGTCGGATATTCTTGGAGCACCTTCGAGCCAAAGCTCGAAGCAAGACAACTGATGCTGGCACCCGTATCGATCAATGCAAACACTGTTTCGCCCAACACTTTAATTGGATAATAAGGTCTGATCTCATTCTCAGCAACCTCCGAGATGTTACAAGAGTTTAGGGTTTGATGGCAGGTGCGCACTCTCTTGCGAAAATTCCGCCAACGACTGGTTGACCATTTTGTCGTGCGCGGGCGGGAAGTGACTACTTCGGAAGCAAATATTCGCTCTCGAGCCACCCGATATTCCTGCAGTCGAACATGATAAGGTTTTAGAGTGCGTATTTGAGGCTGCTGGGGTTCTTCTGGCAGTGACTGCGGTGGTTGCTTTAATATTGTCGTTGGCAAGGTCTCCGGAAGAGAGTGAACATCCGCAGTCATAGTGGTCATGGCTAGAGGGTTAACGTCAGGTTTGTTGGGTAGAGCAGCTGGCTGAAGAGCTACTGCGGGGGCTTCGAGTACCGCTGAGGTGGTCGGGTACTCTTTCGGCCGTTTTTTTGTGCGGCACATTCAGGGCAGTCCGGGAAGTAAGTGTCCCGCTTGCCGAAACCGTAATAGAAAACCTTACGCTCTGCTTGGCATGAAATGAACCGGTGTCCGGTTTGATTGCAATTCCAGCAGGTCGTAAGACTTCCCACCGCTGCTACAGCAAGCTGGTCCTGGTCCAAATCTTCCTCCAGATCCATGGTGGTATAATCTGGGGCCAATTCCGCGATTCCTCGTCGAGGACCCGTCCTAGCTAGTAAGTAGGGCCGGTCCCGGTGGTCTTCCTCAAACCCTTCTAGGCGACGCACTGTTCTCAGCAGTGCCTCCATACTCTGTGGATCGGAGTTCACGATATGGCGACGGAGCTCCAGTCTTAGATTGCGCTTGAGCAACCGCAGCAATTGGGTAGAAGACACCGGCTCTGACAACTGGTCATTCAGCCGAAGAATATCGGCTCGATATTGATGGAAAGACTCGTCCGGACGCTGCCATCTAGCATGAATCTTGTCCAGTACCAATTCGTCCATGTCTACCGTAGGGTATTCCATGCGGAGTACCTCCTTCAACCGTGACCAGCGTATTGATGGTGGGGCCGAATGTATTCGCCAATATGACTCAAGTGCTGCTCCCCTAAGCAGCATTGGCAAATATCCTGTGAGCGCCGTGTGATCTCCTGCTAGCATTTGCTCAATCAGCGACTCCACCCGACCAATGAAAACTTCCACAGTTATGGTGCTGGGTTTCCGCTGAAATGCAGATTCCAGCCCTGCATGATGCTGGGGATCTGCGGTGGCTTCAGCCGATACGTAGCGTATGGATGGATGCGTTGGTCCGGCGGAATCACTGGAGCCTGAGTTGGTGGCGGTGCTTGGCTCAGTCAGGGCCGGTACACTGGAGCCAATGGATTCATTGCCGCACCGGGCCGGATTCGTTCGTGATCGCGCCGCGAGTCTACCGGAAAATCCCATGGATTTGGGTCCGAATCCCACATCGGAGGCGTTCTTGGCCGCGGTGGTACTGGATTCTCCTTCTGGCTTTCCAGCGAGGCTACCCAGGTGGTCAGGTCCTGCATGAGCACCATTAAATCCTGTAGGACTGTCACCTCCACAGCCACAGTGGGTCTCGGCTCTTCCGCAGGCGGCACTGCTTCGGCTCGGCCCATTAAGTCGGGCTCATCAGCCGCTGTTGGAACCTGCTCCCGCCGGTCCTTTGGTTTGGACACCACCCCTTGAGCAGCTGAAAGCTCTAGGTGGCTGGAAGGTCGATCCGCTGAGGTGGCTGGTTGTCGGCATAAAGGGCAAGTCCGGCTAACTGATAAATGCTGGGTCACAGAGGCTTCATGAAATTCATGTCCGCACGCCAACGTTTGTACGGACGTTCCATCATTTCGCGCCTGCTGGCAGATGACGCATAATGCCGTGGGCCCCGCTTTCGAACGCAACCTGCGCTTGTCTGGCGTGCGTTTGGTCAACATCCTAAATGAAATTTAATTTTCTAAATAAATGCCTAAATGAATAATTATAAAAATAATAGAATAAATGTGAAAAAGTAATTTAAAATATATGCTTATCAAGTGGCCGTCAGTGGCGAACTATACAAGTACGTGAAAAAAAAACAAAGTGTATGAAAAAAAGTTTAGTTGGTGATCGAAATATAAAAAAAAATAATCGGTCTTTTCATTCCGTCCTTCTTTCCAAGTATGGACCCCAATGGCACATTCCTTCTGTAGTGTTTCAGGGACAACTCTCTTGCGGCACCATGAGAATCAGGGTTCAGAAGTGCTCCCTCATCCGCAAGTTTTTTCAAGTTACCACTTGTCAGCCCAGGGTTGAATTCTGATCAACAAGCAGCGCGTGTCTTGTCATGGATAGTCATGGATTAGCTAATCAGCCAATCACATGAAATCAAAATCCATGTAATTTAAGACACCCAGGCATCGCTGGTTTGGGGAGCGGATCAGAATCCTCCGCAAAATGAATGTTGAGATAATAACTTCCGAACACAAATAGGGACTCTAATATCATTTGGCCTTACTAGTTATACAATGGTGGTAAACCACCAAAGTATAAATCAAAAGCAGAACCAAACGATATTGATGTCCAAAGACAACACACGACCGGAAGTTACTAAGTTGCTGGGGCACGATTAGTGCAAAACCCTCGGGAGTTACCTACCCGCCAATAATACTAACACCTTGTGGGGACACCTAGAGACGATGGACTGTCTCGTGCTCACGACTGATGATACAGCCGGGCATTTCGGAGCCCCACGTTGGGCGCCATTTGTAGTGAATAGGAATGTTCAAAAATTTCCGTGAAGGACTGCAGCGATGTTCTGCTGCCTCGGCAGAAGAAGATGACAATATCTGCCGAGAATGCCCTCGTCTGGAGACGCGTGAATGCGCTGTCAGGCTAGCATTGCGGTGTCGTGGGGCGGGTTCATTTCCCCAGCACGAGGACCCACTACAAAAAAATTTCGCACTCACGAATTTGGTTGTAGATCAAGAGGCGACCGAAGTCGCAAAAAGTGTAGATAACTACACCGAGGGTAATAGTACTTGTTACGAAAACTAGAGGAACCTGAGAAGAAAGGCGGACTTGGGGTAACCTCTTCTTTACCCGACGAAGTTCATGGCCCACAAATGAAAGAGGGGCAACCGGGTGGTGATGGAGCCCCTTCGCACCCACCCAACCGGAATAAATCCATATATATTTTGTTGCAGTGGCCAGGTATTCCTCTTCTGAGTGGAAAACTCAAACAACTTGAATTGCATGAACTTTCCCATCAGAAGGGGAGTACCCCGGTGACCAATTTATGCCATAGAATTATACAATTTGATTGCGTAACGCTATGCCATAAAGAGGCAATTGGCTTGGGCCACTCAACCCGCGAGGTCACCTGAAACCAAAAAGATTACTTTGTACCCGGCGGCTGGCTCATGTTTAATGAGGAGAGCCTGCCACCGTACCGGGTCCTATACCCGGTCAAACAGGACAAAAATGAAAAGACCGGCGTTTTTCGTTTAACAATTCATTATTTATTCAAACAACCGCGCGAATCTCGATTTAATTACATGTATAAGAAAATTAATCATCTAATACAGCTGGTGTAACAGTCAAGTAATGCAACACCGCTAGTACCACTTTTGCATATCACAAATATAAGTTCGTGAAACTTTAAGTTTCTTTTTTTTTCTACACTTCTACGTTGAGCAGTTAAAAGTGATACTTTCTATTCAGTAAGAAGAAGAAGAAAACTCTGACGCGATGTACAATGAAGAAATTACCATAGTGTTTAGGGTGACAACTGACATTTATTAATATTACTCCAAAGTTCTGTCAAGTTAAATTAGCTTGTTTTGTGTCCTATGGTAAACAAGAGAAGGAACAGTGTGTGTGTGTATAACATATAGACTTCAACTTTGTCTCTAACATTAAAAGCATCAACTACCAGTGTAATTCTGAAATGAATATATTGGTTGTATTGACGAAAATATAATGGAAGCCGTTATTTGGTGGGCAATGCATTACTATGATTTACATTAAAGTGTAACTTTTAAAGATATATTTTAACATTTCTGAGGTGCCTCGGAGGTTTTAAGAACACAAAAAAAATGTTCACAAATAAGAACACCAGTACCCCACTATCGATTTTTGGCAGTGTATTCTTGTTTTCTTAATCCGTTCATGAAACTTAAAAATAACTCATTGAATTTGATTCATTTTCCTTTAACTTGGAGTAATGCTGGGTATTCACGTGTTTTGATGAAATTTCAAATATTTAACATTTAAACATTGTTACAAGTAACATCCAATTGAAGCAAGGCCAATAAAAGAATGTACGAAACATTTTTGCAACTTCAAAGCTTTTGTCTGGTCATTGAAATAATACAAAAAAATTTCCATTTAAAGCATCTGAGCAACCACCACCGATTTCTTCACAAGATATAGCATGTTAAAATCTTAACATTTTCGTAAATTTTTGTACGCCGTAATTTAAATTTAAAATGTGTGAAGACCTAGCATAAAACTGATTTTTCTACGAACCATACCAGCATGCAGAAGAAATGAGTTACACATAAACAAAACACATGCTTTAAACTAACTAACTAACGAATAGAACAATCGAATAGGAAACAATTTTTGAAACTAATTCAATGATTTGGGTAATCTAAAAAACATATTTATAAACGATGGTATCTACGTGCATAAATGAAGAGAAGGTATGAAACCGAAGCAAAAAAAATTATAAGAAATATAATCAAAAGATAAGATTGCATCCGAGCTTACATGTGTTCCGGATGATTGCATATACGGTCAATAAGGTCACAAGCTTTAACATTGACAGAACAAACCTCGCGAATCGCTTCTAGCTCTCTAATTGATTTTCCTGTTTTAACCAAACGCTTCCAATATCCCACGATTTCCGCCACCATAACAAGTTGTAATTAAATCAGCTACACAGCAGCCTTCAAAGAATTTAGACAGTTTGCTCTCCGGGTAGAAAACATCAACAAATTTGGTCATTTCCAGAAGTCCTAATCGGATGACAGCTGCCTCTGTGTTGTCTCCAAGCCCCGTATTCTATAGCTGCTATCACCACGCTCAAGCACCAAAACGAGTACCTGGCTTAACTTTGATGTATAGTGGAACAGAGCTTGTTAACGATTTGCTTATGTTTATATAGATTTCAAACCGATGTCATCAGGTCACTCTCCTTCTGTCAGAAGTCAATTAACCAGCTGAAGGCGCAACGTCGAAGATACTCGTTTTTCAATATCAGAAATGCTCTGGTTCAACACCAACAACAAATTTTATTTACTTCTCCTTTTCCTCTTGCGCTTTTGTCGTGATATCTGTGGCGCGCGTGCTAGGTTTTCGCTATCTGAGGTGGTTTTTGGACTCGCGACTTAATGGAAAATGGTGAAGGCTCACGAATGTACTCCCACCAATAATCGCAGATTTGCAAAGTTTACTTTTAATTTTGTAAAAGAAAGCTAACGATGATAAGTTTTTAAATTTTTCGCGACACTGTAACTGTTGAAAATGTCAATTTAAAACCCAAACGCAAATCAACACGAAACAAACAATAGGTTTTAGTTCACGATGTCATTAAAATGTAATCTTGTTGACTTGATATGGCTACACGCGACGATAAAAACTCCCCTCGGATTGGCTTGATTGTAGAGCCCGTTGATTTGGCTTTTGTATGTCTGCTATCGGTACTTGCAATGTGATTCCAGTGTTTAGATCCTATATTGCACTAGAATGACGGCACCGGTGCTCGTTTCGCTCGCCCTTTCTTTCATTTTTCCCATGTCAATGTCACTCGCTGTATTGGTGACTGAGCTACGTATACGTGCGTGGAACTTGTCGCCTTCTTGTTTTTCTATTATGTTTAAGATGTCCTCCCTCTCAAACCCGTTACTTGGCAAGGCAGCTAATGTAACCAACTCCCAATGAATATGCAAATAACACAGCCGCCGGTGATAAGATTAATTTCCGTACACATTTCTCTAATTTTCGCACTGATTCACGACTTCCACCTTTGAATCACACACAAAGCCTTATTTAATAACGCATAATTTGTCCGGTAATGACACAGTCTAAACTTTTATACACATTTCCCGAACCGTTAGGCATGAAGTCCTTTAGTTCACCATCGGATGATTAGCACTTTTCAAATTTTCCCCGAAGCGCGAAAATATTTTTCATCGATTTTCTTATCACACTCGTATTTTCCGTCTCCACGCACCAACCGTCGACCATCCGCTCGAGACGACGTCCACCATCTCCCCCAGTTTTTCCGTTAAATTCGCTCCGCGTTCTACTAATCCGCGAGAAAACCAGATCACCTCCCCCCGAATCCATCGCAATATTCCACTCGGTTTGTTGATAGTATTGTAATAACCGTAATCCCCTGTGTAATGCTATTGACGACACTTGTTCGCTGTCCAAACGCGCACACCATCAAGACTTGGATAGTTGTCTTGCTCGTTGTTTTCTTGTTCGTCTTCTGAGTCGCTATCATCCGTATCTTGCTGCCCGTATTCCATGCGATATGTTCTTTGCCAAGCGAACATCATTCTTAGACTTGGATTTTTGTGGTTTTTTCCGCGGACGGTGCTGACTTGTTCAAATTCACAACAGGCAATGAGAGACGAGGTCTTGTAGACCGTGGCGATGCAATGGGTGATTTATTATGCGAAGATGAATAAAATGATTTAGCTGGGATTGAAAATCCTTCGATGTATTTACTGTAATTTTTATTTGTACTGGGACTGTCTGTATTTGAATTTGGATCTTTAGATTTTGAATTGCTCTTGGGAGTGACGGGGGACTTGTTTTCAATTCGAGGCTGTTTATTGTCCGGACTATTACTGTCTGGCGAAGGAATCGATTTGGTTTGAGGACGTTTGTATGATGATTGGGACATAATCTCAGCAACTTCTTCATCGGAAATATTGTCATCACTGGTAGGTCTATTGCGAGATGTTTTATGTGATCGCAAATGCAGTGTGTCTTTTAACAAGTCTCCTATGTCTTCACCCGAGCTATCCTTTCTTAAGAGAGGACTTGGCGTTTTCTCTAACCGCTTTGGCGATTCATTTGCCTCCTCGGTGATTTTTTTTTTTTGCTGATTTTTTCTTCGAGACGAAATCTTTTTGTCGATAACTACGTTCGAACTACCCAAACTCTCAACGGAATACGGTCACTGGTTTTAAGGATAGTTGTTACACTTTCTGGAATCTTCTTGGCCCTTGGTCGCAGAAAAGATTTTAATCGATTTTGGACATGAATTGCCGATTCAAAATCCAAAGGCATCATGCCATCAAGAATATTTATTTCAACATCAGCTCGCGATGATGGATTGTGGACAAGTGTAGTGTGTTTTGGTGTCGTCGTGAAGAGATTTTTCTTCCGTTCAGACATTTTTGGAGTCGGAACATGTGGCGTGCGGATTCTAGTGTTCAATTTTGGAGTCTCCATCTTCACAGATCAGCTGAAATTTTCCTAGACACACTAAATATGTATTTAACAATTAGAATTTTACTTTCATGCGCTGTGATGAAGTAACACGTCGTCAACACACTGCCCAAACTATAGCTAGAAGCTCTTTCTCAATTGTTGAAAAACGCGTTTCGGTGTCATTGAGGGTTCTAGACGCAAAACATATTGTTTTCACGCCTTGCGACAAAACTGCACCCAGTGCAAAATTAGAAGCGTCTGTTGTTAGAGTAAAGGTTTCGTTAAAGTCTGGGTGGGCAAGGATAGGCTCGTTTAAAACGTAGTTCTTTAATTTTTCAAATGCACTTACATATGCTGGGTCTGTTACATTTATGGAATTAGTTTTCTTTAAAGTTGTAGTAATAGGTTTGGCGATAAGCACATAATCCTTGATAAATTTACGGTAAAAGCCTGTGAGTCCTAGGAATGATCTCACTTCTTTTTGCGTTTTCGGTATTGGAAATTTACGTATTGCTTCCACTTTTTTAGGGTTTGGTGTAATACCATCTTTGGTAATGATATGCCCTAAAAACTCTGTGGATTTTTTTAAAAACTGACATTTGGCAATCTGTATTTTGAGATTTGCATCTCGTAAGGTCGACAGTATTTTTTTAAAGCGATTTCATGCTCCTGTAATGAAGTACTGTATACTAAAATGTCGTCGATATAAATAATGCACGATTTATTTACATATTTTTGTAAGATTGTGTTCATCAATCTTTGAAATGTTGCCGGGGAGTTTTTTAGACCAAATGGCATACGTGTAAACTCGAAGTGACCTTCGTCAGTGGAAAAGGCTGTCTTATGCTTATCTTCAGGATCGATTTCTATCTGGTGGAAACCTTTGGCTAAGTCTATTGTGGTAAAATAATTTGCATTGCCCAGTTTACCCAAAATATCATCTATTTGAGGAATCGGAAACTTGTCCTCAACTGTAACCAGATTTATCTTTCGAAAATCTATTACTAACCTATACGTACCACCTTTTTTGGAACAACCACAATCGGTGAATTGTAGGGGCTCGAAGAAGGCTGGATAATTCCCTGTGCAAAATCTTCTTGAATTTGTTTTTTACAAATTCCTTGGTGTGATGTGCCAATCTATAGTTTCGTTGATAGATCGGCTCACTTGTTTTAAGTTTAAGAGAATGTTTAATTTTATGAGTGAATAATAACTTTTCATTTGGATTATATTCTAAATCTTTGAATTCGGTTTTAATTTTATTTATCAATCTTTTCTCTTCAATAGAGTAAGACTTTGGATCTGGATGTGGATCAATTTGTTTATCAGATAATAAATTTGAATATTCCAGAATGGTTTTTGTTTGTACATCAATTCCAAAAGGAATATAATTCCCATTGATAATTAGGCTGGAATGTATAAGGTCGATTATGGTGCCCAACGTTTTCAATATATCCATTCCAATTATTGCATCAAAATTGGAAAAGCAAATATTTGCTATTTTCCAGTTCATGGTAGCTTTAACACCAAATTCATTTGGTACAAACGTTCTTACAAACTCTGTACATAAAAGTTTTCCATCAATAGTATGGAGATACACAGGATTATGTAATTTTTCTCTACTCGAATTTATAACTTGTTCTTCTGCTATAATGCTTGTTGAACAGCCTGTGTCTATTAAGCACCTAAGAATGTTACCACTAATCGTTAATTGCATGATGGGTTAAAATTGAGCTGAGGGATCCGAGGCTAGCAAGTGAAAATCCTGCTTAGGTTGCTCAATATGCAAGGAACTTTCATTTGAAACAACTGTATTCAAAGATCGATCCGTTGGTAAATAATGACTCACTGGATGAGTTTGATTATCATTTTCCGAATGTCCATTTTGAATCAAATTCCGTGAAGGATCACAGCCTAACTGTGGGTTCGAGTTAGGATTCTGAAAAGTATTTTGCATAAGATATTGTGGTCTCTGATGCAACCATTCAGGATTCATTGGAAAGTGGTTTCGATTATTTGGGACATTTGCTCGATGGGACACTTGGGAACTAAAATTAGGGGACACGCTTTTTAAATTATTTCGATTTCCAAAATGAATATACCCCGTATCATACAAAATTCCGCGTATTTCTTCCAAAGTGGAAGGGTTTCTAGCAAATAAAACACTTTTTAATGGTTCCGGACACTTATTGATGTAAATATTCCTCGCCATAGAATACCTCGATTTCACAATTTCACTTTGTTGCTCACTCGTATAACTACTATTATTTCTAATTTTTTGACTAATTAAACAAAGGCACTTACAGAAATACTCGAACATTTGAATCGCTGTCGTGAATCTGCTACTGAATACCTTTTCCTGCACCTGAAGTTCCGTTTCAGGTGTGTCGAAATGGGCAATTAGCGTTGTCCTTATATTGCTCCAGGTTTCCAGGTTATATGTGAGAATCACTTCTCTAGCTTTTCCTTTCATCCGCATTAAAATTTGCTGCGTTAATAGTGATTTCAGGCTGCTGGAGTTCACGTGACTTTCCACAACATCTACAGCCTTTATAAATTGATGAAGATCCATTTGCGTGGCATCCAATTGAGGAATTGATGCAATATAGCTGCTGATTTGGCTGTAATCCATGGTTGAACGTGATTTGTCCAAGTCTAAATCTGCAAATAAATCAACTAAATTATCCAGATTCGTAAGTATGTAGGTTTTTTTTTCGTCCGGTTGATATTGATCTTGCGTGAAAATAATATTCTTTATTTCACTATAGCAAATTTCAAACCGCGACCCGACTGCGCCAATTAAGATACACGAGACTTGTATACAACGTTTATTCACAACCAACTGCCCTTCTTAACAACCCAACAATCCTTTTTATACCTTACGAACTATTCTTAACAATGTATCTTACCAACTATTTTTTTTTTTTTTGTGGTAGGGAGGTGAAGGCATTCATGCCCGCCGAGTCTGGCAGTGTGGGACTCCCATGGAGGATACCTTTGGACTACCCACCAAATACCTCCCCTGTCAATCTGAGAACCTAGCCTGGAACCGTTTGACACATTACTTCGGGCCAGGTCTCGTTTTGTTACGCCGTGGGGCGCCTTCAAGCTGGGGAGTCCCTTTTCTAGCGGGAGGGGAGAGGGGAAGAGGAATTGCCAGAAGAGCGATCCCCCAGCCCCAGTGCCTCTAGCTGTTGTGAGTCCCTTTTATATTTTAGGACTGCCCGAGCATAATGTGCCACCTGGTTCCATTTGTCAACCGATTCGAGCATCACCGCAACTATATTATCCGGGGTGAGCTCTCCCGTCTCCCTGTAGAGTTCCCTTCGCAGCCTGGCCCATTTGGTACACGCAAAAAATGTGTGACAGGCATTGTCCTCCTCTCCTGGACAAAACCGACAATCGGGAGACCGTGACTTGCCGATCTTGTGCAGGTAAGACTGAAAACACCCGTGCCCGCTCAAAAGCTGGGTCAGATAGAAGTCAGTCTCACCATGCCTTCGATTTACCCACGGTCTCACATCTGGGATGAGGCGCGCAGTCCACCTTCCCTTCGTGCAATTCCTCCAAGACTGCTGCCAATCGTTGAGCGAGCGTTGTCTCTCCTCGCGGACAACCATCTCCCTCGCATCCTCGTTTCGGCGCAGGTAAATAGCGCGGCGCTCTCTAGCAAGGAGGGCGACAGGTAGTACGCCTGCAATCACTCTCACCGCCGAGTCGGAGACTGTTGGATACGAAGATGCAATTCTCAGTGCTCCTCTTCTCTGTACCTGTGCCAATCGTTTTCGGTATACCTCCTTGCTGAGAGCGTCGCCCCATACCTCTGCTCCGTACAGTAGCACTGACCCTACAGCACTCATCAAGAGGCGTCTTCTTGATGGGCTGGGTCCCCCTACGTTGGCCATAATTCGACTCAGAGCCGATATTCCCGAAGCAGCCTTCTCAGCCGTTGCCCTGATTTGCTCAGAGAAACTCATCTTCGAGTCGATCAGTAGCCCCAGGTACTTCACCGCTGGCTTCGATTCGATCTGTATATCTCCAATACTGATCATCCTTACTCTAGGGATTCTCATTTTTGTCAAGATGACCACTTCGGTTTTCTCCAGTGCTAAACTGAGCCCGCGAGCAGTCATCCAGTCCCTCACTCGGCGCATTAGCATACCTAGCCTAAGTTGCGCTTGTTCAACGGTGTGTCCTGCGACCAGAGCCGCAATATCATCCGCATAGCCGACCAAGCGCGACTCATCTGGCATCTCAAGTCTCAGTAGCCCGTCGTAAGACACGTTCCACAGGTCCGGACCAAGGATAGATCCCTGGGCAACACCCGTGTCGTGTCGCAGAGCAGGCTTCGGTCCTTCAGGTAGTTCCTCAAAAGCCGCATTAGATATTCTGGAACTTGAAAAGAGTTTTCCAGCGTGTCCAGAATATCCACCCATCTAGCGGAGTTGAAGGCATTCCTGACGTCGAGTGTCACCAACAGGACGATCCGTCGCTTGGTGCGACTATATGCCTCTGCCTTTTGGACCGCGTTCACCACCTCTGCAATTGCATCAATGGCAGAACGTCCTGCTTTAAAGCCGTACTGCCGAGGAGATAGGTCCCCAGCAGCACGAATCGCGTCAGTGAGTCTTCCCTTGATGAGTTTCTCTAGCACTTTCCCAGCCGTGTCTAGCATGCATAACGGGCGGTATGCAGACGGCGATTCGGGATTTCCCTTCCCCTTGCTGACCAGCACGAGCCTCGCCACCTTCCATCGTACCGGGAAAACCCCGTCCCGTAGGCAAGCGTTGAATGTGCTGAGCAGCAAGTCAGGACAATGGTGATAGACGAGCTGCAAAACCTCAGCTGGAACACCATCTGGACCTGGAGCCTTCCTCGCTTTCAGGGAGAGGACTGCCTCCTCCAGTTCCAGCTGTGTGAAGAGTGGGCACTCGACTGCTGTTTCACCATGGACAGCGTCAGCACGGACGGGATGGGCGGGGAAGAGTCCCCGCACTATCGCGTCCATCTTTTCCGCGTGATGTATACAAGGCTTCCGTAGGGCACCAAGTTTCCCCATGACCAGCTTGTAGCCAAGGCCCCACGGATCCCTATTTACATCATCCACGAGGTATTGCCAGCATCGGGCCTTGCTCTTGTTAATAAGCCTGCGAAGATATTTCCTGCCGGACCTGTATGCTGCTAGCCTAGTGTCTGCCTCCTCCCGTGTTCGCGCCCCCTGGGCCTCTCGCCGAAGTTTGTGACACTCGCTTCTTTGTTCGGCGATCTCGTTTGACCACCAGTATACTGGAGGCTTACCATGTCGGGGTCTCCGGCGGGGCATGGAAGACTCGCAAGCAGCTATGATGGTACTCATAGTTGAGTTCACCAAGTCCTTGGCTGTAGGCCCTCCACTCCCTGGCGGAGCTCCCAGCAACGGTGCGCCTGCCGTAAGCACGTCAGCAAACCTCTCAACGTCCATCCTCCCAGTCCTCCATCCGAGGATTGAAGTTTGGGCATATGCACGCAGAGTGGCACCGTCGTGAATCTCAACAGCTATATACTGGTGATCACTAGCCGAGTAGTCCTCCAGTACTCGCCAGTTGTGTACTCTGGGTACCAGGGACTCCGAAGCGAGTGTCACATCGGGTATGGTTCCTACGCAACCCCAGCGGCGGAAAGTAGGGGTGTTACCAGTATCACCCAACCTATCTTAATTTTGCCCTTCGCCAGGATTTGCTGGGCATCTTTATCAGCTAGTTCGACAATAGCCATGCGTTGCCCCCTTGTGTTTTCACGTGTCAATCTTGCCTTGACTTCACTTAAGCTGGGGAACTCCCTCCTAATGGCATCCTCTACTTCAGCTTTGTCCGTGACGCAGTCGAGGTCCCTGATTTCCAGGGTGGCCATTGGTTCGAGCGAGGCAACCGTTGCCGCATCTCCAAGGACCTTTTGAACCGCGTCACGGAATGCATCTTTGTTTGTGGCCTCTGGCCCGAATTCCACCAGCAAGCCACCGGTCCGGGTTGGTCGAACTGCTTTGATGGCAGCTTTGGTGTCGTCTGGCTTGACCGCTCCTCTAATTTCACGGAGGACATCTGCGTAGGTTCGGCCCTTAGTGGGTTTAATAAGCAGTGCCTCTCGCAAGGGTTTGCGCCGCGGTTTGCTTTTTGTTTTCTGCGGTATATCGGGGGGTTCTTTGTTCTTTTCGTGGTTGAGCTCTTTGTCTGTTTTTTCTAGGAGTAGCTTTTTAGCCGCTTTTTTCGCTGCCTTGTTTCGCACCACATGAAACTCCTCGCCTGGAGTGTCAACTTCGTTTATGGTCTCGTCCTTCCTCCTTTTCTCACGGACGCCTTCAATTGGGCTACCGGCCATTCTTTTGCTGCTGCTAGGACCCACTGATGCCTCGAGGGAGAGTGTGTCTTTTTGGTGCTTTTCGGTTGCAAGCCACCTCCGCCTGTAGTGCGTTATGCGGCCAAAAAGCTCCTCCAGTTCAAGAATGCCATTCTTGACACTCTTGCCTATATTTTTCTGCACTTCGCAGGCAGCCCTCAGTTGTTTGACGATATTCCCCGCTTTCCGAGTAAGCTGCTCCTCTTCGGCACGGTCAAGGGCGATTGTGTTATTTGGCGCCACCTCTTGGGAGAGGCCCCCGTTTCCTAGCCCTTTTGCTTCTATCGCTTGGGTCACGTTTGAAGTGGCGTCGGCCAACGGCAAAACTTCTCCCTCCCCCAGTCTTACACTGGCCTCTGTTGGTATCGCAGTTTGATCCGGATTGTGTACGTCTTGCACTGGGCGCTCCGGGGTGCGCATAGTCCTTCTGCTGCGCCCAAAGGCCGCAATGATGCCAGGTTGCACAACGCACTCTGCCTTCTTTCGTTCGTTAGTCCGTCTGTGGTCTGTCTCCGATGATTTAACCTGTGATGTTGACTTTGACAGTGTTTCTGGGGTTTGCTGCCTCCCCCGCAATCGGTGACTTGTTTTATCGGTGTTCTTGCCAACAGCGGTTTTTGCCTGAAAGGGTTCTCCGTGCTAGCGTCCTGTTTGCTTGTGGTTTCATTTGTTGGATGTTTTTGATCTGTTGATTTTATTTGCTCCATATTATTGGGTACCCCCTCGGAACCGCTATCTCCGTTCGTGTGTGTAGTCGCCTTTTTGGTTCCATGGTTATCTTTGCAGAGCAGGGAGGCCATGCGAGGGTTGGCACAAGCCCTTATGGGGACAAGTGCTCAGAGCCAGACCAGCGCTAATCGGGAGTCCGTCTCAACCGAACCTACACCACCAACCCAATGGTGCGAACTTCGAACGTACTCCGAGGCCTGCCAAGGTTTTACCGGGACGGAGACGCTATGATAGTTGAATTAGAGCCGTTCACACACGAGTTTCACCTCGGCGCTACTGTGCAAAGCAACTAGGTCCAAACCATCACATCCGCCAGCCCAAAGCGTCAGTTCCAGTTCGTTGTCCAAAGCGTAGTCCAGATACAATAAGAGTCGTTACCTGTCATCCCAGGAGTGAGCCTCACGGCACCCCCCATATCCTCGGGTCCGTGAGGCGGCACTCCCCAAAGAATGCTAGCCTCCAAGAATGTTCTTGTTGACCGGCTTTCTCCCTGCGGGAATTTCCTCGGGTACGTGGGGGCGGAACTCCCCAAAGAATGCTAGCCTCCAAGAGTGGTCTTGTCGACCGGCATTCCCCCTGCGGAGTTTCCTCGGGTACGTGGGGGCGGAACTCCCCAAAGAATGCTAGCTTCCAAGAGTGCTCTTGTCGACCGGCATCCCCCCTGCGGGGGATCACATAAAATATGTACGGGTACATATATCATTTCCGAGGATTTTCCTTATCCTAACTATTTTATGGCTCGAGGATTTTCCGAAACATAAAATCTTAACTCTATCTCATCATAAAATATATTATTCGAATGTCCCGGGTTTTACCGAGAGTTATTTAGAGAAACGAAAACGCACTGGTTTTCGCTTTATCGCTCTGCCAAGAATTTGGGTTGAGATGTACGTGTAGATGCATAAGTACTTACATAATACTTATGTCTTAACTGGGGTATCCAGTGATAAATGATTTAGGTAATAACATAATGAATAGTGGGCGGCGGTGTTTTCTCATTTAATTCAAAAACGTATGCAATGATTTGGAGATTTCGGAAGAATTGGGAGTATGGAGTGTGCAGGGCGCGAGTAGTGGAGAGTGCGGTGTAGCTGCAGGAAAAATTAAGGGAAAGAGCGCATGGGAAAAGGTCGAAGGGGTCACGGAATGAGCATGGATAGTTTTGTGATAACGAAAGTGATTTCGAAGTTCAAATTCCGTAATCGTTTGACTTGTGTTAATTATCCTGCGTTTTACCGATGATAAATCAATGTTACAGTAGAAACATAGTCGAGTCGAAAATATTACGGAATGGGGAGTTGGAAATGAATGCACTCGACGACGCTGCTGAGTGGTCAGCGAATTTAACTTGTGAGTAACTACCAACGAACATTCACCTTGACGATTCGCCGGAAGTTTTGCATGTAACCTCGTCGATGTGAAATAATTTGTTTTGCGGTTTGAATTTAGTGACCGGTTGGGAAAGAAGAAAAAATCAAGACTTGTAGTGAAACAACAACTTCTGCAAAATAGTGCTTTTGTACAGTGAAGGCCAAGTGGTGTTCCCGATCAAATTAAATGTTTCAATTATCTGTATATTGATGTGGCATATGTGTACTGGAGTATCGCGTGCGAAGATTTAGTGACCAAAGCGAGTTATGTAGAGCCAGCAACAAGCAGTGCCCTGTGAAAAACAGCTAGCGCTAAGCTAACTGTAAACAGCAATTTGTTTACTAACAGAGACGAAGGAGGAAAGTGAAAAAAAAGAAACATTAAATTATTCTGAGAGTAGTGTTTTCACAGTGTCGAAGAACTGTATTAAATAGCATTATAACCGCCACAGAACCTTGAAAAGAAATAAACATTTTTTTTAATTTCAAAAGTGTGCGAAAGACGGAAGATAGGGAAGATGAAATAATTGTAGTGGAGAGTGAGCGGCTGATGTGTAGTATGCAGCAGATAGTGGAGCTGAACTAGAGGTAGAGGAGAAGACTGCAAGAAGGTATTTTCTGAACAGCCCGACCTTCATGTCCGGCCCGATGTGACGTCACTTCCTACAAGAAATGGTGAAAATGTTGGCAGAAAACGTTAGTAATCGTGTCACAGCCCTCAAGCACGTTCAATTGGAATCGAATCAAAAGTCTATCAAGAAGTTTATGAACTAGAACTTAAATATCAAGAAATGTATCAACCACTGTTTGCTAAACGTCAAAAAAATCATATCTGTGGATGTTGAACCGGAAAATGAAAAGGCAGCGTGGAAATCGGATGATGAAGATGCGGAAGACATTTAATTTCTCTAATAATTTTGTTTATAAATATGTCGATCCAGAACTTTTAGATTATTTACTTCAATTCCTTGGACGGGAGGTACTTGAGAATTGGATCAATCGCGTGAGCTTATTCATTACCAAATTACGTGTTCGTTTACCCTTTAATTGGTCCATATTCAGCGTATTAACAAGGCTTTTTCCAAATTAGTTTTACTCCACAGAAGCGAAAATTTCCTAGTGATTGATAAGGCCCCGGATTTATTAATAAATAGTGATGATACTAGTAAAGTCGCGGTGCAAACTATCTTAAGAAAGCAATTTTCTCAACTCTAAGACTCATCGCGCACTCATGAATTCTACTTTGCCCATCGCTTGGACTTTTCTACGAGTGGAATTCTGTGTATCCCCCTAAATAAGAGAACTTGTATGGAAGTATCCAAGTCCTTTGAAAATCGGACTTCAAAGAAATATTATATTGCCTTATTAAATGGTCATATGAAGCAAGATTTCGTTACAGTTGATATTCATATAGGAGAAAATCACCCGCATCGTCATCGAGCGCTCGGAGGACCATGTGGGGTAAGTACCCTTTTTGCCTCATGTCTTTTTTAAAATTGCTCTTTTTTTCGAAATTTGTCGTTTTTTAAATTAATATTTTTTTCTATTTTTTAACAAAAATTTTTATTAAGAATATTATGATATTAATCTAAAAACCTTACTTTGATTCAATTATATTGATATTTTAATTGAATTTTAAAAATTATTTAAATTATAAATTATATAAAAATAAAGAAAATTTTTTTTTTAATGATAAATAAAAAAACAAATATATATTTAATATAAATATAATAAAAATGAAAAATAAAATGAATTGATACCCTTACCCTTCGGTCTTTCCATTACGTTGGATTTGACCGGGTATAGGACCCGGTACGGTGGCAGGCTAGCACCACCAAACATGAGCCAGCCGCCGGGTGCATATTAACCTCTTTGTTTCAGGTGATTTCACGGGTTGAGTGGCCCGAGCAAGGCGCCTCTTTTTGACATAGGGTTATGTAATCGAATTGCATAATTCTATGGCATAAATTGGTCACCGGGGTACTTCTCCTCTGATGGGAAGGCTCATGCAAGTTAAGTTGTATGAGTTTTCCACTCAGAAGAGGAATACCTGGCCACTACAACAATTATGGATTTTGTTTTTTTATTTATTTATTTATTTATTTATTCCATCTTACAGACTAAACAATCCAATCACAAAATGGAACGCAAAGAACAATCAGCAAAATTTAAATGAAAAAGAATACTAAAATGTCGATAATTAAAAGTTAAACTAGTAGTAACTCTCTTAGTTTTTTCTTAAATGCTATGTAAGAAGAGGGGAAAGGACCAAGCTCGAGATTATTATGATTTCGTACGATTCTTAAGATTGGTGAATAGAAATATAAATCAGTTCTAGCATATGGTATAACGAAATAAGAATTCTTCCGAGATGAACGAGATGTTTGTCGGAAACGCAGCTCAGAAAAAATATTTAACGGGACTTGATGGTAGCAGAGTTTGTACAAAAAACATTGGTCTGAATAAGTTCGTCGGGATATTAGGGATGGAAGAGATAGGAAAGATAAACGACTTTCATAAGGCTGATACGGCAAATTAAACTTAAGGAAAAGAAAACGCGTGAACTTTCTTTGGACAGTTTCTAAAGAAGTCACGAGATAGGAATATCGGGGGGACCAGATAACAGAACAGTATTCAAGCAAAGGGCGAACAAGACAAACAAATAGGCGGACAGAAGAAGAGATGCTATTGAATTTATGTAAATGTCTAAGGATAAACCCGGAAACTCTAGACGCTTTAGTAATCACATTTAAAATATGTGCATCAAGTTTGAGTTTTGAATCAAAAGTCCAAGGTCTTTATGACTGAACACTTCAGAGAGCAAAGCATCATTTAATATATAATTAAAATTAATAGGAGAGTCCTTAAGAGAAAAAGTCATTTTATGACATTTAGTAGTTATAAGACATAAATAATTTGAAGCACACCATTCATTTAGAGCATTCAAATCATTTTGGAGGAGCTGACAGTCTAAATGGGATTTGACTGCTCGAAATACTTTGAAGTCATCTGCATACAAAAGGCACGAGGAATTAATTACAAAGGGAAGATCATTTATGAACAACAGAAAGAGAAGAGGCCCAAGAATTGAACCTTGTGGAACGCCAGATGAAGGACAAAAAGGACTAGACGTAATACCAGAGAGATTTACTCGACAGGGACGACACGATAGATAAGATGACATCCAAGATAGAAGAGCACCCGAGATGCCAAGAGCTTCAAGCTTACGACAAAGAAGTAAATGATTCACAGTGTCAAAGGCCTAGGAGAAATCTGTGTAGATCACATCAACTTGCAGTTGGTTATCCAAAGCTCTTGCAATACTGTTTGTGAACTCCATTAAATTAGAGGTAGTGGAGTATCCTTTGAGAAAGCCATGCTGGAGCAATAATAGGAGCTAGTGAGTTTGAGAGTCGATTATGAACCAACCGTTCAAGTAACTTTGGAAAGCAGGACAGTAAAGAAATAGGGCGATAATTGGAAACTGACGTAGGATCACCACTTTTAAAAATAGGCACAATATTAGCTGTTTTCCAAGGGTTTGGGAATGTACCAGTACTCAAACTTAGATTGAAGAGGAGAGATAAAGGAAAACTAAGCGATGAGGCTAACGACTTAACAAATTTGTTTGGCAAACCATCCGGCCTAGGGCTAATATTAGGATCAAGAGCATTGATCAGAGCTTCGACTTCAGATGCATCAGTACAAATAAAGGAAATTGGGAAGGGAAGATGATTAGGTAAGACAACAAGATGCACAGTTGCAGCGGGAGAAGAGAAAGTTGAAGAGAAAAATTGGGCAAATGAGTCAGTCACTTCTTGAGGAGAAGAAACCTCTGCACCATTCCAACGGACCTTACTAGGAATGGAAGAAGAGGATTTCAGCGATCTTATATAAGACCAAAAAGGCTTTGTATTATTAGCCACAAGGGAGCTATCCAGACTGCTGAAATAAGCCTTCAAAGCATATCTGATCTCTTTTTTGGCAATAGCACGCAGCCTGCTAAAATTACATCTTGCTTCAATAGTGCCGAGTGTTTTAAAGACACGATGTGCCTTATCTTTTGCACGTAGGGCACTAAGCACTCGCTTTGTTAGCCAAGGCTTATGATTTGCTTTACGGAATGTCTGAAGAGGCGTATAACAGCGAATAAGATTATAAATATATTTGTAAAATTTATCCAAAGCAGCCTCACAATTTACGCCTCTAAAGAAATCTAGCCAGTCGACTGAAAGTAATTATGTATTAATTGCTTCATAGTTAGCTTTAAAAAAGTTGAGTTTTGGAGCGGGATGAGGTTTGTTAAATTTAATTTCATCGACTATAAGATCTATAGATAAAGGAGGGTGGTGCCGATCAGGAGGAACATACGGATGTAAGGCTTGAGATACAGATAAATGGCTAACTGGAACATTTGATAGAACAAGGTCAAGGAGACGACCATTAAGATTGCGGATATGGTTAAATTGAGAGAAGGAGCAATGAGATAGGAAAGATGACAGGGTTATAGAAAAAGGGTCAACTGACGAGATCGAAGGAGTAGTATAATTTTTCCACACAATATATGGTAAGTTAAAATCCCCGCAAACTATTATTTTGGCGTGAGGATGTCGCAAAACTAGATAAGAGGATAGATCATCAAAAAACGTCTCATAAACAGTTAAAGGTGAATTACAAGGAATATAAATAGACAAAATCAAGAACTCTGTATTATGAGGGAGAGAAATTTTGATAATAACACATTCTAAAGTAGGAGAAAAACAGAAATCAGAACAAGGAGAACTAGGTAGAGCTTTGCTAACTGCAACTAAAACTCCACCACCATCAGCCTTATTAGTGGCAATCAGGTCACGGTGACATCTATATACAATATGATCAGGAAACATTTCAGTGCTCAAAATGTTTCCATTCAGCCAGGTCTCGGAGAAGCAGATAATAGAATCATTACTAACTTGATAAGAGATAAAGAGTTCCTCAAGCTTGGTCCTTAATCCTCGTACATTTTGGTAAAAAATAGATAAACACATTTTATTAGGAGAAGAGAAGTTACATTGAAGAGTATTAAGGTTTGAAAGAGATTCATTGACGTTTAAAGAGGATACAGTAGAAAAAACATTATGATTATTAGAATGTTCATCAAGATTACTTGTGACTAGAGCTTTGGGATTTCGTTTATCGCCCGACGAAAATTTCTTCGTCTAGATTCGAACGGCTAAACAAGAACACCAGCAGGCCAGTGATTTGGATTCAGGACAATATCACTATTCGCAGAAATCACCAATTCGAATGAGGCAACTACTTTGTCCGTTAAATGTTCCTTAGTCAATTTATGACAAGTAAAGACTTTAACGGATGATCAGAACTTTTTGTTGACATAACGCTTTAGGTCCTCAACTGAAGTTTCGTACGCCACTCTAGATATAAAGATATTCTTCAAAGGTATAGATGCACGGATGACAGGAGAATCGAGATCTGTTGAGGGAACGAGGTCACTCAATTTTGATCCGGTTGAACGGGTGCGCGGGGGCTCCGTCACCACCCGGTTGCCCCTCTCTCGTTTGTGAGCCATGAGCCTCTTCGGGTAAAGACAAAGTTACCCTAATTCCGCCACTTTTTACTTGTTTCACTTGTTCTCTGAACAAGTCATTTACCCCTGTTGTAGTTGCCTACAATTTTTGTGACTTCGGTCGCCTTGTTTTTTCGACCCCAGAAATTTGTGAATGTGAAATTCTTTTGTGGTGGGTCCTTGTGCTGGGGGAATGAACCCGCCCCACGACACCGCAATGCTAGCCTGTCAGCGCATTCACGCATCCCCAGACAAGAGCATTCTCGGCGGATACTTGCATCTTCTTCTGCCGAAGCAGCACGGACTTTTTGAAATATCTATTCACCACAAATCCTATACGCCAGCTACTGAGGAAGGCCAATACAATCAGGGGGCAGTTAGACCACGTTCTACGCAGGTTGGCGGAAACACCTTCTGGACAATTAATAGCCTTCTATCATTGCAAAAGCAAGCCGTCTCCAAGTACTGGCAGCAACTCGCAGCTTTACACCATCAGATCCGTGAAACAGTTGATGATCCTGAATCACTTGGTTATGACGTAAAGGGATTTTTCAGTCGACAGGACTAAGTTCTTAGTGCCAACGTTTCACTGACTGGCCATACCCAGCCAAGTGGACCACAGCAGATGCCCATAAACGATCAAACTTTAAGGTCCGACAGTAGCATGAAAATTGAGCAACATTAAAATAGAAATTCCGAAGTTCGACGGAAACTATTTAAATTGGCGTCAGTTCTACGAACTGTTTTCCGAAGTGGTTCACAAACAGAATATTTCACCATGTGAAAAATTATGGTATCTTCGAGCCAACCTATCAGGGGAAGCTGAAAAATTTAATAAAGCACTTGCCATTATCCAACGAAAATTATCCTGCAGCCAGGCAGATCCTCAAAGAACGCTACCAAAATCCGAGCTGAATTGCAAATGCGCTATTGTCGAATTCACTTGGGCAATCATCTAACACGATTGAGTCAGCTGCAAATATCAAATCACTCCATGATATCACACGTGAATGTTTAAAAGGATTGGAGAATGTCGGAAGCTCAACCACAGGATGGGATCCTCTGTTGTTGTTTATACTTATACGCAAGTTGAACAAAACTACACACGTGCTGCATGAGCAGTCATTAGCTCATCCAAGGCAACTTCAAACCATCAAAGAGCTCTTGAGTTTCTTGGAAAACAGATTACAATCCCTGGAAGTGCTCGGCTCTAAGCCCAAGGCGGAGGACAATAAACGCTCAGCGTTCGCAAAGTCTTCAACTGCAGTGACCACCAATAACTGCATTGCTTGCAACGCATCACACCCACTTTTTACGTGCAAAACTTTCCTGACCTTAACCCCCGAAAATCAACTCAAGCTTATTCAAAAGCACTCGAAATGCGTTAACTGCCTACAAGCAGACCATGCGTCAAAGAATTGTACGATGGGAACTTGCAGACATTGTTCCAAAAAACATAATACGTTGCTACACCTCGACAAGAAGCAAGATGTAGCAGGAAAGAAACCAGCTCAACGGCCAAAATTCGAAACCTCATCGTCCACCACGAAACAAGGCATTCCGGTTAGGCAGGAAGGCGAAGCATCGTCCTTAGCTACCAGTTTGAAGAAACCACAAGCAAAATACATGATGCTGAGTACAGTGATTGTTACCATTCAAGGAAATGATGGCACCAAATACAACGTGCAGAGCTGTTTTGGATTCAGGGTCCCAAGTAAATTTGCAATCAGAGCGAGTATGCCAAAAGCTTAAATTGACCAAAGATTCGAGCAATCTAAAAATAGTTGGCATTGGGAATGGGCGTCAGCACTCAACAGCAAGAGTTAATTTTCTGCTAAAATCACAGATCGTGGCATTCACGACAAGAGTGGAGACAACATAAAACTGGCTGATCCTAACTTCTATCGGCCGGACAAGCTAGGTTTGTTGCTGGGAGTAGAATTTTACTATCAATTCCTATCGATAGGCCAGATTAAATTGGGGGAGAGAACCTTGTTATGTGGTGGTGTTCCGCAGGAAAAAAATAAAAAAAAATATAATATGCATTATCAAGAAAAACAGGATGCATGTGGTAATAGCAACTGAGGAGTTGCTCTCGCAGCAAAAAAAAAGGTATTCAGCAAAGGTTGCTGACTAAACAAAAACAGTTTCCCTATGGAACCACATAAAGTTACATGATGGTGACTGAAGAGGAGATCTTTTTGGTTCCACGGCTAGCTCACCGCGTATGGGAGTGGGTTGAGAGACAAAAAGAATTTTTTCTAAAGAGCTCCATAATGTCGAACACGTGCACACACACACACACTAAAATATTCACCAGTGCATCATGGATTCTGGTAACTTCCTGAAATTAAATTGAATTGAATCAAACAAAATGAAAACTGGGCTTAATCCAGCACATTGAACTTATTTCATTATTTCAATTTTTCTAGGCTGTTTTGATTGTAAAATGAACATTTATTTTCGGAATGTTTTAACAGTGCTCTAACAATATTCAGGTGAGTCTTAAAGTATTTTCATATTGAGATAATTACATACAAACTAAAACGGCACTTTATTTTTAAACAGATTCCACCTATTATTTGCTTATCGACAGATTCACTCATCAGCCTCTTTTTCGAAAAATGTATGCTATGTCAAACGCATTAAACTTAATTTTAAAATGTAGCTTAAAACTGGAATCCGAATTACAGTGAATTCAATTAAGTATACCATTAACTAGAATAAATGATTTAATCAACCCATTAAATAATTTAGAATCATTTTTATACAATGAATCTCCGCTATTTTTAGTCTCAAAAGGTTTAATATTGGGTTTCATCTTAAAAGCGATTTTTGTCTTATCTATAAAAAGTCTCTATGCCAGATTGTGTTTTCACTTTTGTTTCAGATTTCAATTATTATGAACATATTCGAATTTGAAATGTTACCTAGCACCTGCAAGCCATGTTGTCAAGTGGTTGAATGTTTCTCTACAGGTTATATAAGACACAAGCAGAGCTCCTGCTGCACCCCGATACTAGGAATGGATAATTGACCTGAATGCCTCCTGGCCTGCCGTATCACAAATTCGCGACTTTATTTGTTTTCCATCAATTATTATCATGCGAGCACCAAATTCCGATCTTTAAATCATGGACGGGTTGAAATCGCTTGTCCGTGAACTGTACCAAGAGACACGACTTCCTGACTCCTTTTGAGAAAAAGTAAATAAGCAAAATATTGATTACGGCAGTACATATTGCCGATAAAGGAAGCGCAGCAAATTTTTCGTGGTAACATACATTACCGAATTTCCTCATATGCGATTAGTCTATGTCGGAGGACTTCGATGGCTTTCCTCGAACACTGTTAAAAGCGAACAGACAAATGACACTTACGAATACAGATCAGCTATTTCAGGGATCCAAACGAAAGTCCAAGGCTGTACATTGTAAATGCGTTAGGAAATTTATATTCCGCCCGAGGCAACATCCGCGTCACCGATGATGAAGTATTTGAATAAATATGCATACGCCATTTTGAACAACTATGTCTCGAACAATTAATACACAATTTGACTATGATTTACACAATCTCACAATCCTTGGAAATACCAAACACAAATTCCACAAAATCCTTTGTTGCAAACACGAAAAGAGGCTATCTTTCTACGAACTTTCCGAACTGAGACTAACAGGGCTTTTCTTCTACAAAGGGGACACGCCACAAAACCACACGTCCGTTCACCACGACTCCTTCCGATCAACTCTCAAACTCCACTCACTCCGCCGCGTCATTTCATCAACGCGTCTCCAATTTATTTCAACTTCAGCCACCTGATTACATCAGCCGCGTCATTTCATCAACGCGTCTTCAGCCGCCTGATTACATTAGCCGCGTCATTTCATCAACGCGCCTTCAGCCGCCTGATTACATTAGCCGCGTCACTTCATCAACGCGCGCTGGATTGCGTCTCCGCGTTGAGATGATGTTGGTTTTTGCATCGGATAAGCGAAGTTCAGCGTCGGGGTATTTAAATGTTTGAAAATAGAGGGGCCATTAATTATACCAACGTAACACGTGGGGACGTCCCATACCCTGGAGAAGGGTCTCATTTCCCAAAGCCGGGCAATACCAACTACTAACCAATAAGTCAAGGTCAAACTGTAATACACTATATACAAGCGATAACCTAACGCTAAGATGCGGCTATACGATAATGCTATTCTAAAGGATACGCTAATACTAAAAGATACGATAATACTAAGCGTTACGGTATGGCTAAACGCTACGATAATGTTATACGATACGATAATCCCATACGATATGATAATGCGATACGATAATGCTATACGATACGATAATACGATACGATAATATAATCCCTTAATATGGGCGATAAACGATAACGATACGATAATTAAATCCCTTAATATGGGTGATAAACGATAACGATACGATAATATAATTCCTTAATATGGGCGATAAACGATAACGATACGATAATATAATCCCTTAATATGGGCGATAAACGATAACGATACGATAATATAATCCCTTAATATGGGCGATAAACGATAACGATACGATAATATAATCCCTTAATATGGGCGATAAACAATAACGATACGATAATCCCTCAACTTAATTCTAAAAGGTTATAACTATGCCGTCAACAACAAAAAAAAATTGCGCCGAATCGAGCCGTACTGGTAGGCTTCGAAAAAAAACTATATCGGGGCATTGATTTGGTCAGCGAACATCCGCGCTGCCTTCCTCGTATTACACCATATCTCCACCTCCAGCCCTCGATTTCGGCAAAGAAAACTTACAAACGAACTACTATTTACACCTATCACTAACTGTACAGAACCTATAACCGAATGCTAAAACTAACTCTATATGTTCTATTTACACTATTAACAACAATAAAAAGAATGTGAGAGTGGAGAGAAAGGAAAATACAGAGTATGAAGACAAGGCGAAAAAGGAAACAGAAACATGCTTGATCCACAATACAGCCGACCATTTGGTAATATTTACAGCCGGATATCCTGATCGTGATAGGTCCCCAAAGACTTTCCATCAAGTGACTCGAGATCATAGGCCACCTGACCCACCTGTCTAACCACTCTGGCAGGTACAAATATGGGTGCGAATTTAGCCGCGAATTTATCAGCTGCACTACTAAGGACATGATTCCGGACGTAAACAAATTGTCCTGGAGTAAAGGTACGGACTCTTATTTGCTGATCTATTTCATCAGTTCTGTTGAAGGAATACTCTCAGTCACTCAGGACATTCACAAGTCCACTGTACTCGGGATTATCCTGACAAAGGTTAGAGGAAAAGCAGCAGATGCAGTACGAAGAACATCACAAAAAGATTGGGCCTCAATAAAAAGGACATTGAGAATCCACTGCGGCATTCGAGAATCTTACGGTGATCTTATTCGACAAGCTTATTTAGCTAAAGGACGAAACGTTGACGACCTATCAACAATATCCTGAAGCTGATGAACCAAAAAAACGGAACTAATAGAAGTGCCTGATCTACAGTTCACTGTTCAGCGGAATGAGGAAAACATTCTTCAAATATTTAGGGACAAAGTAAACAATACAACGGCCTGCTGGATAGATATCAAGCAACCCAAATCATTGGAAGAAACCTATCAATTACTCCGAGAATGCAAAATAGGAGGACGTCTCAAAGAAGCACATCATATACCTTCGTTACATAAACAACAGCAAAGAATACAACAATAGCGGAAACTCCAGAGAAACGATAGCAATCAACCGCCAGTACCAGAACATATCAATAGATTTAAGAACAACAATAATTTTGTGGAAAACCCAAATAACGAAACTAATAGAAATTTATATACTCCTAATTTCAAAACCAATTGTTTTCAGAATAATCCTCCAAACACTTTTCAGCAAACATATCCCCAAAATTATCAATCTTTTCAACAAAAACGTTTCCCATTTAACCAAACTTCTCAACAAAGGAACTTTCAGCCTAGAAATTCTCACCAATCCTTTGTGCAACCTATGGAAGTGGATAATTTAGCACAATCTCAGAATCTAACACGCATTGACAGTGAAAATTTTCAATCTTCAGCCTCCAACGAGATAAACTCCCTATAATAGAAATTACAATCAGTAAAAATATCACTAAAGCCCTAATCGATACCGGATCAACTATTTCTTTATATATTATATACAATATTCAGCATAAAAACCTTAGCAGGAAACAAACAAATAACTGCAGAAGTAGTAACTCCTACACCAGTTGAGTTAGGAGGGTACAAATTCCTGACTAAAAGGAGAAGTCATTATCGATCCCTAGTTATTGGAACGATGCAATTGGCAATATTGGCTTGGCTCGAGTCGTAGGAAGATGTACAAACTTACATCGAAATATATCTCCCCAAGACTCGCTTAATCATATGATTTTACAAAAAAAATCTTTTTTTTTTTCTCTTCTTATTTCTAGAATTTTCTTAATATTACTAAATTTTCGTTTTCGTTTATTAACTTTGTATATTTTCTTTTTCTCTTTACTCTACTCTAATTTACTTTACTTTACGACAATTGATTTTTCATTAGGAGTGTGTGCGCGCGTGGACATCGGGAAAGGAGACTGCGTACTGAAAATAAGAGAGGTCGATAGAAAAATAGTTGAGCTAAATATGTATACTAGAAGTCCTGAGGTCTATCCGATCGCTTGGCTACGATTTCAAAACGCAATTGCGTCACAACTTTTCGTTGGCCAGCGGCAAGAGGTCCTCTGGAGATATAGATGAAGAAGGATAGAATGCAAAAAGTACAGAAGTGGATTCCACGAAACAATTGCTTCAGCTTGATATATACTCAAAACGTACAAACGTCGATAGTTCTAGACCAGCGTCCGCTCAAGGATCAGGAATGTGGTTGCGCGCAGTATCAGTCGGATCAACGTCATGTGCCATAATCAAACCTACAAGGCGAACACACTGACACGATGCCGATCCTTCCCACTCCACCTCGAAACCAACAAAAAGTTCGAAAATCTGGAGTGGCTGCCGAAACTACACACGGGAATTGAAAGAGAGAAAGAGAAGGGAGATAGCGAGAAAACAAACGGTAGTTGGTGGGGCGCCAGCTGCGAGAGCGAGCCCTCAGGCGAACGGTACTGTTCCAAAAAAGGTGACACAGGCGATGAGTCAGTCTGTGAGAAGAGGAGCAAAATGAATAATGCATGTCTCAAAGAAGCCAATAAGCGAAATCCTCCTCTGCCAGACCAAGCATCACCGAGGCCTGAATAATCATCAGTGATGATAGGCACAAAATGAGACGATGAAGGTTAAATTGCCAAACAAGAAAGCATTAGTACCAAAACTTTGGGCGCCATGTTATGTGGTGGTGTTCCGCAGGAAAAAATATAATATGCATTATCAAGAAAAACAGGATGCATGTGGTAATAGCAACTGAGGAGTTGCTCTCGCAGCAAAAAAAAAGGTATTCAGCAAAGGTTGCTGACTAAACAAAAACAGTTTCCCTATGGAACCACATAAAGTCACATGATGGTGACTGAAGAGGAGATCTTTTTGATTCCACGGCTAGCTCACCGCGTATGGGAGTGGGTTGAGAGACAGAAAGAATTTTTTCTAAAGAGCTCCATAATGTTGAACACGCGCACACACACACACTAAAATATTCACCAGTGCATCATGGATTCTGGTAACTTCCTGAAATTAAATTGAATTGAATCAAACAAAATGAAAACTGGGCTTAATCCAGCACATTGAACTTATTTCATTATTTCAATTTTTCTAGGCTGTTTTGATTGTAAAATGAACATTTATTTTCGGAATGTTTTAACAGTGCTCTAACAATATTCAGGTGAGTCTTAAAGTATTTTCTAATTGAGATAATTACATACAAACTAAAACGGCACTATATTTTTAAACAGATTCCACCTATTATTTGCTTATCGACAGATTCACTCATCAGCCTCTTTATTGAAAAATGTATGCTTTGTCAAACGCATTAAACTTAATTTTAAAATGTAGCTTAAAACTGGAATCCGAATTACAGTGAATTCAATTAAGTATACCATTAACTAGAATAAATGATTTAATCAACCCATTGAATAATTTAGAATCATTTTTATACAATGAATCTCCGCTATTTTTAGTCTCAAAAGGTTTAATATTGGGTTTCATCTTAAAAGCGATTTTTGTCTTATCTATAAAAAGTCTCTATGCCAGATTGTGTTTTCACTTTTGTTTCAGATTTCAATTATTATGAACATATTCGAATTTGAAATGTTACCTAGCACCTGCAAGCCATGTTGTCAAGTGGTTGAATGTTTCTCTACAGGTTATATAAGACACAAGCAGAGCTCCTGCTGCACCCCGATACTAGGAATGGATAATTGACCTGAATGCCTCCTGGCCTGCCGTATCACAAATTCGCGACTTTATTTGTTTTCCATCAATTATTATCATGCGAGCACCAAATTCCGATCTTTAAATCATGGACGGGTTGAAATCGCTTGTCCGTGAACTTTACCAAGAGACACGACTTCCTGACTCCTTTTGAGAAAAAGTAAATAAGCAAAATATTGATTACGACAGTACATATTGCCGATAAAGGAAGCGCAGCAAATTTTTCGTGGTAACATACATTACCGAATTTCCTCATATGCGATTAGTCTATGTCGGAGGACTTCGATGGCTTTCCTCGAACACTGTTAACAGCGAACAGACATGTCAATGTTTGTGCACTTGCTGATACTTCGAAAATCACTCCCCCAACAAGACGCCAGCGAAGCCCAGACAAACGACACTTACGAATACAGATCAGCTATTTCAGGGATTCAAACGAAAGTCCAAGGCTGTACATTGCAAATGCGTTAGGAAATTTATATTCCGCCCGAGGCAACACCCGCGTCACCGATGATGAAGTATATGAATAAATATGCATACGCCATTTTGAACAACTATGTCTCGAACAATTAATACACAATTTGACTATGATTTACACAATCTCACAATCCTTGGAAATACCAAACACAAATTCCACAAAATCCTTTGTTGCAAACACGAAAAGAGGCTATCTTTCTACGAACTTTCCGAACTGAGACTAACAGGGCTTTTCTTCTACAAAGGGGACACGCCACAAAACCACACGTCCGTTCAGAACGACTCCTTCCGATCAACTCTCAAACTCCACTCACTCCGCCGCGTCATTTCATCAACGCGTCTCCAATTTATTTCACCTTCAGCCGCCTGATTACATCAGCCGCGTCATTTCATCAACGCGGCTTCAGCCGCCTGATTACATTAGCCGCGTCATTTCATCAACGCGCCTTCAGCCGCCTGATTACATTAGCCGCGTCACTTCATCAACGCGCGCTGGATTGCGTCTCCGCGTTGAGATGATGTTGGTTTTTGCATCGGATAAGCGAAGTTCAGCGTCGGGGTATTTAAATGTTTGAAAATAGAGGGGCCATTAATTATGCCAACGTAACAACCTGCCCAGTCTTCAAAACACTGTATTCGGTTGGATCGTTGGCGGATGTATAGACGGAACGAGCAGCGATAATGCTACTTGCGGAGTTGGCATTCAAGATGATGTAACGTCACTACAAGTCGAACGATTTTGGATCCTGGACAGTTTGCCGCAAAGGAAGCAACACTTGTCTCCAAGTGAGAAGCAATGTAAAGCTCATTTCGCCCGATGGACCAAACGCAACGCAGACGGCAGACATGAAGTTTCCTTACCTTTCACTACTGATCCATCTACGTTGGGCGAATCAAAGGACATGGCCTTGCGAAGGCTTTATAGTTTAGAATGCAAACTAAGTTTGGAATGCAAACTAGCACGTCAGCCCGACTTACAGCAAGAATACGTTAAATTCATGGATGAGTATTTAGCTCTGGGTCACATGGAAGAAGTTCCCAACATACATTACTTCTTTCCTCATCACTGCATCACCAAGCCAGACAGTGTCACAACCAAAAAGTGGATAGTTTTCGATCCATTGGCGAAAACAACATCCAATGTAGTAATGTGTCAAACGGTTCCAGGCTAGGTTCTCAGATTGACAGGGGAGGTGTTTAGTGGGTAGTCCAAGGGTATCCTCCATGGGAGTCCCACACTGCCAGACTCGGCGGGCGTAAATGCCTTCACCTCCCTACCACAAAAAAAAATGTAGCTCTCAATGATATCCTGCGTACTAGTCCTACAGTTCAAAAAGATCTTTTTTCGATATTATTACGGTTCAGACAACATCGATACGTTTTAATAGCAGATATTGAGAAAATGTATCGGCAGGTCAGTATCAACCCAGACCGAAGAAGCTTCCAGCTAATCTTTTGGAGACGCTCTCCTGAAGAACCAATGAAACAGTATCAATGAACACCGTAACATATGGGACGCGACCAGCATCGTATTTAGCAACAAAATGTTTAGTGGATCTAGCACGTAAAAATCAGTCAGAATTCCCGTACGCATCTCAGGCACAACTTCAAAATTGTTACGTCGACGAAATCATGACTGGTAGCAACAAATTGCCGGAATTATTGAAAACCCAATCAGAACTCAAAGCCCTACTTTTCCAAGCCGGGTTCAATCTAAGGAAACGGTGTGCAAATCATAAACGCGTACTAGATCAAATTCCGCCTCAAGACATTCAACTGTGCCTCGACTTCAATGAAAGCAGTGATGATTACATCAAAGCCCTAGGTTTAACTTGTTCACCAGCATCTGATGTCTTCCAAATGAAGTTGGCTACGACCAGTTTAAATAGATATAAAAAACGCACCGACGCGTCGGACATATTTAGCATATTCGACCCTCTAGGATTCTTAGTTCCAATCGTAATAACCGCAAAAATACAACTTCAAGCTATTTGAAAACTAAAGCTAGATTGGGATGCTGCTTTGCCTATGGAAATGCACACACGATGGACAATCTTTCGCAAAGAATTTAAAACCATTGAAGGTATTGTTATACCATGGCACATGTACTCCCACGGCCTACCAAAGTCAAGACAGCTTCACATATTTGCCGATGCCTCAACTGAAGCTTTTAGTGCTGCTGCATATATACGCTCTGTCAAGCAGGATAACATTATCATTGTTCGATTATTTTGTGCTAAATCACATGTAGCACCCATCAAGACGATCACCCTTCCCAGGTTAGAGCTTTGTACAGCGAAATTGGCTGCAGAGCTGGCAGATAGAATCAAACAGATTCCCAACAAGACTGACGTTCCTACTTATTACTGGACTGATTCTCAAATAGTTTTATCCTGGATACAATTGCAATCATCAGACTTTCACACATTTGTTGCGAACCGTATTGGCG
>OZ017738.1:303025821-303043321 GCA_963969285.1 Odontomyia ornata
CGCTGAGCAGCGAACTGTAATGATTTTCATCTTTTCAGATCGAACGCGGAACCGACCTCTCATCGGTTCTAGACGTTAAGTCTGAGTAGTGCCAACAGATGGTACCAACAGGTCAACCAATCCGTGCACCGTAACCCATTCGCGCGGTGACTGCTTGTCGGCCAGCTAGTTCGGAGAGGATTTCGGTCGCGGGTCTCCGAATGGGTTACGCTCAATTACAATATTTCAGCCACCTGAACATGCCCGTTTTCCAAACGCGTCAACAATTACTCATCCAGAACGGGAAACCTACGTTACGTTAATTCTGGATGTGATCTCTCCACAGATCTCAAATCAAAAACGCTACAAAATCCTATAGGCGCGTTACCGAATCACCGACGCGGTACCGAAAAATATGCTACTCGAATTTAAACCGACGAAAACTACTCTAATGAAATGACGAAACAATCAAAGGTACCGCGTACCGCGCGCGACGCGAAACCGACTTCAGCGGATTTGTCGAAACCCTATCCTCGCGACGGCATACCTACCTTACACTCTCTCTTCCCACTGAAAAAGAACGAGCCTCTGGAAAGGAAAGTCTTGGTTAAGTTTTAGCAATTCATGTTGTTTTTTTATTCTAACACATTCATTAAAAATAATCAAAGGGAGTTTTAGCACATCAAACACGAAATATTAGTTCTTCGTCTAAATATTAATAAGGAAGGATTAATTCCAAAAACTAACATTAATTTTAATTCGGGATACAATATTACGAATACTCTACTATTCAACTTATCGTCCCATACTGATTACGTTTCAACTAATAGTTTAAAGTTAATTTTATTCACATCCATCCGAAATTACTGTTTCTTTTTTTGCTTTTACTTTTGTAGGCGATGAATATTTATATTTTGGTTACATGTATCCATTACAAATTTCATCTCGGACAAGATTTAGCGTACAGTTTGTTTATTTGTATAAATCTTAAATTATTTTGTAAGATTAAGTCATTTGAATCAATTTGAGTTTAAACTAAATTAATAAATTGCAATGACATTATTTTTTGTAAATAAAATGTCCTTTAACCTAATATCAATGAGTAAGACGTAATAGATTAAATAGGATTTTGATTTGGAAATTGAAATAAAAATTTTAAATAAGTTATTTTGCCAAATATATTATTCATTCTTTTCCACACGAAATGCAAACTAACTATGAAATTGATTTTTGTTTTCTTCAAACATTAAATTAAGTCTTTAGTATTTCAAGCATGGGCTAACAATTGTAATTTTTATTTGTAATTGAGATCTCGCAAGTGTGAATATTTACAGGGTTGAATTGCTAAAAATGGTCCTCATTTTATTCTTGTTTTGATCTCTTAAAGAGGAAATAATTCAAGTTAAAAGCATATGTACATTTAATTATTCATTCAAACCAAATTTTAATCTAGAATCAAATCTACGATTGTGACTGTATATGAAGCATCTGTTTCAATTGTGCAGAAATAATTTCACTTTTGAAAATAAAGGAATGTAAGGTTGTTTCTTTTTTTGAGGCAAAGATAATTGTTAATCTCAATACATCATCCAATCTAAAAAGGAAGAGCTAGTCTTGATGATATACTAGTTTATTTGGCGATTAATGCGGGCTGCCTCTTTTTACAAATCTCAACTCTTTAATTCACTTCCAAATGAGTCTATATTATGCAATAGAATAACATCCATTGATTTCTTTCATATTTCTTAGTTTCCGCTTTAAATGGTATTGGCTTTATATTTAGCTAATACAAAAAAAAAATTCGACTGAAGCAGCTCATATATTCTTCCATCTTTCACGTCGCTCTAAAAATCGAGCCATGTAACTGGATCACTTTTTTTTTTTTTTGAAAATACTTCATGCAAATGGTTCAACGGAAATTTCCATTGGTAGCAACAAGATGTGAACAAATTGCGTTATGGTCCTCAAGTCCTAAAGAGGCACATTCCTGCATTTAAAGTAATTGATTCAATTGAATAACACCCTTTCAGACGCCTTTTATGCTAGCTCTCGCATTTCAAGTACAAGTCAAGGATAGCTAGAAGATTACTCAACTTGAGAAGCCTATATACTGCAAAATTTTACTGCAAGCGAATGGTTATAAAGCACCACATCACAGCCCCATCAAGCATGATGATCTTTAGTCTTATTTTTCGCTTGAACGAACCAAATCGGAACTATATATTCCTCAATTATGTACCCAGAAAACTGCTTCTTTTAGTAACTCTTGGTGGCTAATGGGCACAAGAATATACTCGTAAGTATAACCACAGACCTTTAACGTTTCCGCGAGGCATTTAATAAAGTTCATTTGTCAGGACATACAACTCTATTCGATGCCACTGGATTTAAAGAGGTTTGCATTGAATTAAACAAACACAGACAAGCAGAAAGAAAGAAAAAGAAAATCAATGAGCCTACTATACATATAGTCAAACGATTATCTAGAGAGGCCAATAAACAATTATCGTGCATTAAACGTTAACCAAATCATCATGGAAAGCTTTTCACTTGAGTGGCACATTTAGAGAAGGAAAGTGCAGATGATTACTGTCGGAGTAGACCACTGCTTCATATAATAAATAGGCAACTTTAATATAAATCATATGCGATGGTATTACAAATAATTAAATGGGGATGTTAGGACCGTGAAAAGGAATCAACTCAAAGATTATTACAAATTGAAGTGAAGTTCATCCGTAGAATCAGGGCTAGTAGTCATTATCTCTTATTCAAATGTTTACAATCCCCAGTCCACATCTAAAATAAAGCTTTGGTAATATAGAAGATAATGAATCTTTGACAGACGGTGACATCATTTGTAAACTGAAGATGTGTAAGCTCAAGTTTATCAATTACAACACTGCAACTATTCCTTCAGGTTAACGGATATTTTGGTTAAAAAAAAGTGACGTTCCATTTTTATCGGGATCATTTTTTTAATACCTGTTCGATCCCTCATGTGCCACACTTGTTAGCGCCGCTTGGTAGTTGCTGCGTGCTACGATTTCGACTGCCACGTGGACTTTCCGGGGGACTGGAAGAAGCCGACGCAGGTCCGTCTGGTACGTTATCGAGAGTTCGCCCGTCGTGGGATACCCAGATGGTGCCGCTGGAGGCGCAGCCATCCGCAATCCGGAGTGGTGTCCGGGAGCACCCGGGAACTGTCACGTGCGCAAGGTGCGCAATCGCGATCCGCATTCCCCTAGTTGAAGCTAAAAAATTTACAAATCAGTCGAGGACCATAGATATTTGTCGATTTACCTGGTGACTGCCACTCTTCCCGCGTTCAAAGGCACCCCGCGCAACAGATGTGTTACGAAATCGCAATAAAGCGAAAAAGTAATTCGGACGATTGTCCACTTGAGTGGGAACCACTATTTTTTCTTTCTTTTTCGTTTTCTTTTTTTTTTAATTATTTTCCCGGCCTCGGAGGTGTTTTTCGAGTCTTATGTTTAAGAAATTGTCTACTCGTAACCTCTCCATGTGGCTGTCAAAATCCACCGCTTGTCACATCGGACAAAACAGCTGTGTGTGGAATGGCACGCCACATGGTGGCAATGTGCCTCTCCATTTGTCGCCAGTGGCATAGTTTTTCGATGGCCACGGTGGAGGGGCATTTCCAGATGGATATGTCTCGAAATGTGTCGGGGTTTGGATTAATTTTATATTTCGGATATTTATATCCACAGATCTAAATATTTGGACAGAAAAGAAATATTTTCTGCGCAACGATATCCGCACGACAGATGAAGTCCGCTGGCACTTCGAGGACATACCCATCTGGCCGGTTGCAAGGGTTCGGGATCGGAATCACTTCGATTCCCGGGCGTAGGCGTCACATTACACATTCCCCCCCCCCCAAAATCGAAGTAATTACGATCCCGTTTCCTATATAAAAGGTCTTGGTTAGGGCCGTGGCGGGTCGAAGGTCGGTTTCGAGGGATAGGCTACAACCATGTTCGTGAAAACTCGACAGTGACTATATAGCAGGGAGTCAGGTGTTATTCGGAGGTCTTCGTCTAGGCAAAGATTGGGGTAAGCCAAGGTTTTTCGTGGGAAATAGTTACACTTCATCGTCTAAGGTCTTTTGCGTGGTAGATTCCCAGGGTTTTACCAGTCATGTCCGCGATGAGGTATCGGGTGGGGCTTATTACTTGTAGGACTCGACACTTCACGAATTTCTTGTCTAGTTTGGCATTGTAATGTCGGGTGGCATCGCTCTGCCGGAAGTTTCGACGATATATTTCGTCGCCTACCTTAAAGCCAGAAGGATGAGATCGCAAGTTGTACCGCTCCTCTCCCATCCGTCGACTTTCTTCAATCTTCTCCCGCAGTTGCTCTCGCAGAAGTTGGAGCTTTTCGTGCGGTTCCAGAACCACGATTGGGTCCTCTAGCGATTTCAGTTGCCGCAATAGCCGGTAAGCGCTCCCATGACAGATCATGTACTGGCCGAACACTGCAAAATACGGCGAAATGCCGGTAGTGGCGTGGTACGACGAGCGCAGCGCACTAGTGATGGCGGACAATTTGCGATCCCAGTCCTTCTGATTCGGGTGGACATAGGCGCGGATGGCCGCTATGAGCGTACGATTCAGTCGTTCGGATGCGTTGGCTTGTGGTGAATAGACGGCAGTTCGTTGGTGGATGATGCCGTATTTGGACATTAGGTCTCGGAACTTGCTGGAGGTGAACTGGACCCCATTGTCGGAGACAAGTTTCTCCGGAACTCCAAACATGTGAAAGACTCGGTTCTCCAAGAAGCTGATTATAGGTCCAGTGTGCATGTTACGTAGTGGTTCTATGATAGGGAATTTAGAGAGCTGGCCCAGGACCACGGCAGCTCCCGTGTGACCAGAAGCAGATCGAGGGTAAGGACCGATAAGATCAATGTACAAGCGCTGGAACACGCGTTCGGGGACCTCAACTTTACCCATGGGTGGCCGAAGAATGGTGTTGGGCGCTTTAGTGCACTTGCATAGCTCACAGGAGGCTACGTACGCTTTTATCTGTTGTGCCATCTTAGGCCAAAAGAAGCAGGTTTTCAACCGCCTAAGGGTACGACCATAACCGCCTTGCGCACTTGATGGGTGGTCATGAGCCCGTCTGATAAGATCAGTGGTTAATTCTTCGGGCACCCACAACTTCCACTGTTCTTCTTCTTGTATGGGGTCTCCGGATGCGTGTCCCATCCGCTTATAAATAAATCCATCCGTCAACCGCAGTTCAGGAAGCTGGGACAGTTGATTCTGGATAGTGTGAATCAGTTGTGTGTAGGTTGCTGACTTGAAGGCAGGATGGTCCAAATCGATCAATTGGGGGCTGTCGTCCTCTTGGACCAACTCGGCTCCTTCAGGGGCGAACATTCTGGATAGGGTGTCGGGGACTACATGCTGGCTACCTTTTCGGTGGCGGATTGTGAAGTCAAATGCCTGTAATTTCAGTGCCCACCTGGCCAATCTGCCGTTGAGGTCAGTCTGGCTCATGAGCCATGTCAGAGAAGCGTGATCCGTAACGATTTCAAAGGTGTGTCCCTCCACATAAGCTCGGAAGCGTTTCACTGCCAACACCGCAGCTAAACATTCCTGCTCGGAGACCGTGTAATTTCGCTGGGCTGGGTTCAGCTTGTGAGACATGAAGGCTATAGGTCTCTCCTCGCCGTCTTGTGCAACCTGGACTAAGACTACTCCCACCCCATGTTGACTCGCGTCACAATGGATTGAGAACGGTTTGTCAAAGTCCGGGCTGTGCAGTACGGGGGCTGTAGTCAGACTCTTCTTTAGCTCTTCAAAGGCTCGCAAGCTGGGCTCTTCCCAGACGAATTTACGTCCCTTACGCAGCATGTCGGTCAAAGGAGTGGTAATGGTGGCATAGTCACGTACAAAACGCTGGTACCATCCGCATAAGCCTAAGAATCGGCGTAACTGTTTGGTGGTCTTGGGTAGTAGAAAAACGTCAATCGCTTGAGTCTTTTCCAGATCGGTCTTGATGTGGCCATGCCCAATGATGTGACCTAAATACTTCGCCTCCGTCATCACGAACTGACTCTTCCTTATGTTGATGGTTAATCTTGCCCTCCGGATGTGTAGAGCCACCTCCTGAAGCAGGTCGATGTGTTCGTCAAAGGTCTCGGTTATAAGCAACAGATCGTCCAAGTAAACGAAAACTTGGTGCCGCAAATGAGGTGGTATCACCTTATCCATAAGGCGCGTCATTGTTTGGGGGGCATTGCACAATCCGAATGGCATGGTCACGAATTGATATAGGGGCCGACCTGGGACTGTGAAGGCTGTTTTCTCCTTTGAACCGGGGTCTAAAGGAATTTGCCAGAAGGCGTCCTTGAGGTCTAAGCTCGTGATGAAGTGGGCTTTAGGCAACCGACTCAAAATGCCTTCAATCAACGGTAGAGGGTATGCGTCCTTGACTGTGACGGCGTTCAAGCGTCTAGCATCTAAGCATAGCCGGACCTTGTTCGGCTTGACAACTAAGGTGACTGGGGAAGCCCACGCGCTCTGTGATTCTTCGATTACGCCTAATGCTAGCATTCGATCCACTTCGGCGTATAACGATTTTTCCTTCGCCGGAGATATGGCAAAATGTCTCTGTTTTATGGGTTTAGCATCCCCCACATCTATAGTGTGGAACACCAGGGCAGTCCGCCCGAGACCTTCTTTCTCATGCGATGGAAAAGCCGATATAGCCGAGTCGAGACGCAGTTGCTGATTTCCATCCAGTGTATGTCGTCGTAAGTTAGTGGGTTGAGATTCGTCAGGAGCTGGGGTGACGGACTCCAGGGTCGTACCGGAAAATCGTGCCGGGGCCAAGTTAAATTTTCGAACGAAATCCACTCCTAGGTAAAGATTCTGGGTTAACTGAGGTATGATGAAAAATTCCATGGGTTTAGTTACTCCTTTAAAGGTGACATCCGTCATAATTTTTCCCACTACCGAGTGACGAGTTCCGTCCGCCGTGCTTAACCAGGAGGTGAAATGACGGATTTGGTCCGCGTGCCTTGCCAGTACCTCCCCTGCAAACTCGGCAGATATGCAATTCACACTGGCTCCCGTATCGACTAAGCCTGACACTCGTTTTTGCAGGAGGTGTACTGACGCATATGGCCGAACATCATCCCTCAATAGTTCGTCTAAGTATATGTCCTTCAACACTTTCCTCGACTGCCTGACTTTTCTTCAGAAGCTCCGCATCCGACGCGTGGCTCGCTTGCTTCGCGGTGGGACATTTGTAGCCACCTCCTCATGGAAGATGCGCTGTCGAGTAGCCAAGTAATTCCGCAGCCTGACATGAAAAGGTTTTACATGCCAAGGAACTTTCGCCTCGCTATCATTCCCTTGCGCGTTGGCCTCGGCGAAGGACGGCGTCGGTTGTGGAACTTCGGGATAACTGTGTTTAGCGGTGCGAGTCAGCAGAGTTGGGGTCCTGTTGGGAGCTGGGTCATAGCTAGTGATGGGGTCTGGATTGGTTCGTCCGGGGTTTAGGAGTGCCGACGGGTGGTCGCGGCACTCGATGGCAAGTGTTTTCGCCCTTTGCAATTTGCACAGTCAGGTGCGTATGTGTCGGCCTTCCCGCAGCGGTAGCAGAAAAGCGTCGGCTCCGCTGGACATGCATAGAACCGATGTCCCGGTTGTCGGCAGTTCCAACAGACCGTCGGGCTTGTAATTGCTTCAAGGGAGGGTCGATCAATCAAGGCTGGGTCCTCAAGCTCCGGTGGTGCTCCGCTCCTCGGTACTGGTACTGGATCAGCAAGCAGGTGGTCAGCTGCCATCAACTCCGCGGTGTGATGGTTTCGGGGATTTGGTCCCGTTATGCGAGGTTGTGGACGGAAGGTACCTCGCCGCTCATCCAAGTGTTCTTGTCTACGGGCATGGAGGCGCAATCCCTGTATGGTGTTGATGGGAAAATGCAGAAGGCTGTTCTGGAGATCCCAGCGCATATTCTCTCTGATAATTTCTACCAGTTCGTCCTCGGGCATGGTATTTCGCAGGCGAGTGCTCAATCTCACTATACTTGTGTAGTACTGGTCGAACGGTTCGTGAGCGCCTTGTTTCCGTTTCTTTATTTGCTTCCTTAGCTCTCTCTCAGTGAAGCCATCCTCAAATCGATTGCGGAAGCCTGCACTGAAAGAGTGCCAAGTGGGACGTGGCGTTGATTCTTTAAAGCTCCAGTACCAGTCGGCAGCGTCGCCGCTGAACAAAAGATGTACATGCCGGAGGAAGGCCGAGGAATCACCTCCCAGGGTGCTGGATACCAACGCCTGAATCCGGAAAAGGAACCGGTCCGCCGATATCATATCGTTGAACCCTGTAAAGTTCAGGCGCCAACTCTCCATGATACGAGGCGTCGGGTCTCGAAAAAGTGTCAATGCGTTCCCGGGGGGAATCACATCCTCGATTGACCTGTTGTACTGAACAGCCTCGGGGGCTGGAGGTACCAACGGAGGTCCGGTACTGTGTCGTGGTCTATATTCGGGAGCTCTGGGATCCATTCCCGAGTTCCTTGGAGGTGGGACCCATGGCTCGGATTGTCGGGAGGGGGGCATCGCCACACTGGGATTTGGCTCCCAGCCAAGCGGAGTTCTCACGCGACTGGGTGGTTGGCTCACAGGGAGATTCTGGAGCTTTCCCTCCAGGTTGCCAATCGTCTCCGACATATCCCTCATCAACGCCACGAGGGTGTCAATGGAGTGGGCGGAAGGCATGGGTGTCACCTCGGACACGACACTTGCGGCCGGAACTTCACCGCCTACGGCTCCTTGCAGGTCTAAAAGTGGTTGGGACTGTTCGGCCTCTGGAACTCCTTTCGCCACTGCTCCGCGCGTTGGTAGGGGCGTTCCGAGGGGGACGTCTAGGGCAGACCGGTCGATGGGTCGCCGACATAATGGGCAACTCTCTGACGTGAGGAGGAGCTGTTGTACACAGGCACGATGGAATAGATGTCCACAATCCAATCGCACGCTGTGTACCCCCTCCACTACGTCCTCGAAACAGATTCCACAGTTCGCGGGTTGGACCGTTTTGGACCGGGTCCACCGCTTTTCTGGGGTCCGCTTCGTTGCCATTGTCGTGTGAGTTTAATGTGGTGCTAATATGACTGGAAAAATTAAAATATATAAAATATGATACTTATTATTATACCCCTAATATATAAATACAGAAGCTTAATCTTAGTTTAGTGGCCGATAGTGGCGAGCTATACCTAGAGGGTAGAAAAAAAAATTATTTGATATACACTTTCCTTTCCAGTGGTCGACTCCTCCAACGGGAAATGAGAGTGCGTGGTAATCTGCCGAAGAAAGGGTGCTTTCGGTCGATTTACAAAATTTATCCCCTAAACCCACATACATTACAAAAAACCGTCTCTAAACTACGTTAAAGTGACTCGACGAGACAAGTGGTTGAGCTACCGTAACGATTTTAGTACGCGGTCAAAATTTCCCGACGCGTGGAAGCATTCCGGGCTTCGCAACTCCAGCATACGCCACCGAACGTTGAACCGATACCACTCGTCTATCACGCATACGAAATAATTAGAATCCTTCCGCGACATAAAGGCAAGGTAGCCTTCTATTTTCTCGAGAGTCCATGCTGATAGGTAAACCCATCAGACTGGCAGTTCCATCAAGAAAATAGAAGGTCCTTACAGGGGTTAACCTGGGACAACACATCGGGAGGATTCTGTCGCGAAAAAAAAAATCAAACAAAGGAGAGCGGAAGCTACAACTCACGTGAAGCGACTTCTAGTGTGTATCACACTACTCCACTGCTCCTGATAGTGGGACTCGAGTACCAGAGTACCTTACATCCTCCGTAAAGGACCAACTCGTCAGAAGACGCGAAGTTCTTTCCCCTTTAGGATGTCTTAGGCCCCACGTTGGGCGCCATTTGTAATGATTTTCATCTTTTCAGATCGAACGCGGAACCAACCTCTCATCGGTTCTAGACGTTAAGTCTGAGTAGTGCCAACGGATGGTACCAACAGGTCAACCAATCCGTGCATCGTAACCCATTCGCGCGGTGACTGCTTGTCGGCCAGCTAGTTCGGAGAGGATTTCGGTCGCGGGTCTCCGAATGGGTTACGCTCAATTACAATATTTCAGCCACCTGAACATGCCCGTTTTCCAAACGCGTCAACAATTACTCATCCAGAACGGGAAACCTACGTTACGTTAATTCTGGATGTGATCTCTCCACAGATCTCAAATCAAAAACGCTACAAAATCCTATAGGCGCGTTACCGAATCACCGACGCGGTACCGAAAAATATGCTACTCGAATTTAAACCGACGAAAACTACTCTAATGAAATGACGAAACAATCAAAGGTACCGCGTACCGCGCGCGACGCGAAACCGACTTCAGCGGATTTGTCGAAACCCTATCCTCGCGACGGCATACCTACCTTACACTCTCTCTTCCCACTGAAAAAGAACGAGCCTCTGGAAAGGAAAGTCTTGGTTAAGTTTTAGCAATTCATGTTGTTTTTTTATTCTAACACATTCATTAAAAATAATCAAAGGGAGTTTTAGCACATCAAACACGAAATATTAGTTCTTCGTCTAAATATTAATAAGGAAGGATTAATTCCAAAAACTAACATTAATTTTAATTCGGGATACAATATTACGAATACTCTACTATTCAACTTATCGTCCCATACTGATTACGTTTCAACTAATAGTTTAAAGTTAATTTTATTCACATCCATCCGAAATTACTGTTTCTTTTTTTGCTTTTACTTTTGTAGGCGATGAATATTTATATTTTGGTTACATGTATCCATTACAAATTTCATCTCGGACAAGATTTAGCGTACAGTTTGTTTATTTGTATAAATCTTAAATTATTTTGTAAGATTAAGTCATTTGAATCAATTTGAGTTTAAACTAAATTAATAAATTGCAATGACATTATTTTTTGTAAATAAAATGTCCTTTAACCTAATATCAATGAGTAAGACGTAATAGATTAAATAGAATTTTGATTTGGAAATTGAAATAAAAATTTTAAATAAGTTATTTTGCCAAATATATTATTCATTCTTTTCCACACGAAATGCAAACTAACTATGAAATTGATTTTTGTTTTCTTCAAACATTAAATTAAGTCTTTAGTATTTCAAGCATGGGCTAACAATTGTAATTTTTATTTGTAATTGAGATTTCGCAAGTGTGAATATTTACAGGGTTGAATTGCTAAAAATGGTCCTCATTTTATTCTTGTTTTGATCTCTTAAAGAGGAAATAATTCAAGTTAAAAGCATATGTACATTTAATTATTCATTCAAACCAAATTTTAATCTAGAATCAAATCTACGATTGTGACTGTATATGAAGCATCTGTTTCAATTGTGCAGAAATAATTTCACTTTTGAAAATATAGGAATGTAAGGTTGTTTCTTTTTTTGAGGCAAAGATAATTGTTAATCTCAATACATCATCCAATCTAAAAAGGAAGAGCTAGTCTTGATGATATACTAGTTTATTTGGCGATTAATGCGGGCTGCCTCTTTTTACAAATCTCAACTCTTTAATTCACTTCCAAATGAGTCTATATTATGCAATAGAATAACATCCATTGATTTCTTTCATATTTCTTAGTTTCCGCTTTAAATGGTATTGGCTTTATATTTAGCTAATACAAAAAAAAATTCGACTGAAGCAGCTCATATATTCTTCCATCTTTCACGTCGCTCTAAAAATCGAGCCATTTAACTGGATCACTTTTTTTTTTTTTTTGAAAATACTTCATGCAAATGGTTCAACGGAAATTTCCATTGGTAGCAACAAGATGTGAACAAATTGCGTTATGGTCCTCAAGTCCTAAAGAGGCACATTCCTGCATTTAAAGTAATTGATTCAATTGAATAACACCCTTTCAGACGCCTTTTATGCTAGCTCTCGCATTTCAAGTACAAGTCAAGGATAGCTAGAAGATTACTCAACTTGAGAAGCCTATATACTGCAAAATTTTACTGCAAGCGAATGGTTATAAAGCACCACATCACAGCCCCATCAAGCATGATGATCTTTAGTCTTATTTTTCGCTTGAACGAACCAAATCGGAACTATATATTCCTCAATTATGTACCCAGAAAACTGCTTCTTTTAGTAACTCTTGGTGGCTAATGGGCACAAGAATATACTCGTAAGTATAACCACAGACCTTTAACGTTTCCGCGAGGCATTTAATAAAGTTCATTTGTCAGGACATACAACTCTATTCGATGCCACTGGATTTAAAGAGGTTTGCATTGAATTAAACAAACACAGACAAGCAGAAAGAAAGAAAAAGAAAATCAATGAGCCTACTATACATATAGTCAAACGATTATCTAGAGAGGCCAATAAACAATTATCGTGCATTAAACGTTAACCAAATCATCATGGAAAGCTTTTCACTTGAGTGGCACATTTAGAGAAGGAAAGTGCAGATGATTACTGTCGGAGTAGACCACTGCTTCATATAATAAATAGGCAACTTTAATATAAATCATATGCGATGGTATTACAAATAATTAAATGGGGATGTTAGGACCGTGAAAAGGAATCAACTCAAAGATTATTACAAATTGAAGTGAAGTTCATCCGTAGAATCAGGGCTAGTAGTCATTATCTCTTATTCAAATGTTTACAATCCCCAGTCCACATCTAAAATAAAGCTTTGGTAATATAGAAGATAATGAATCTTTGACAGACGGTGACATCATTTGTAAACTGAAGATGTGTAAGCTCAAGTTTATCAATTACAACACTGCAACTATTCCTTCAGGTTAACGGATATTTTGGTTAAAAAAAAGTGACGTTCCATTTTTATCGGGATCATTTTTTTAATACCTGTTCGATCCCTCATGTGCCACACTTGTTAGCGCCGCTTGGTAGTTGCTGCGTGCTACGATTTCGACTGCCACGTGGACTTTCCGGGGGACTGGAAGAAGCCGACGCAGGTCCGTCTGGTACGTTATCGAGAGTTCGCCCGTCGTGGGATACGCAGATGGTGCCGCTGGAGGCGCAGCCATCCGCAATCCGGAGTGGTGTCCGGGAGCACCCGGGAACTGTCACGTGCGCAAGGTGCGCGATCGCGATCCGCATTCCCCTAGTTGAAGCTAAAAAATTTACAAATCAGTCGAGGACCATAGATATTTGTCGATTTACCTGGTGACTGCCACTCTTCCCGCGTTCAAAGGCACCCCGCGCAACAGATGTGTTACGAAATCGCAATAAAGCGAAAAAGTAATTCGGACGATTGTCCACTTGAGTGGGAACCACTATTTTTTCTTTCTTTTTCGTTTTCTTTTTTTTTTAATTATTTTCCCGGCCTCGGAGGTGTTTTTCGAGTCTTATGTTTAAGAAATTGTCTACTCGTAACCTCTCCATGTGGCTGTCAAAATCCACCGCTTGTCATATCGGACAAAACAGCTGTGTGTGGAATGGCACGCCACATGGTGGCAATGTGCCTCTCCATTTGTCGCCAGTGGCATAGTTTTTCGATGGCCACGGTGGAGGGGCATTTCCAGATGGATATGTCTCGAAATGTGTCGGGGTTTGGATAAATTTTATATTTCGGATATTTATATCCACAGATCTAAATATTTGGACAGAAAAGAAATATTTTCTGCGCAACGATATCCGCACGACAGATGAAGTCCGCTGGCACTTCGAGGACATACCCATCTGGCCGGTTGCAAGGGTTCGGGATCGGAATCACTTCGATTCCCGGGCGTAGGCGTCACATTACAGAACACAGCAAAGATACGAGCAATTCAAGAGCGAGAGGGATAGACCTTCAAAAAGTGATATCGAGCAACTGGCGGAAACGTTGGAAAAGATAGCAAGACCGCATGTTCACCACATCAAGCTGCCAACATTTTCCGGATCGCCGAGCGAATGGTTGCCATTTAAAGCGTCTATGCGTGACTCCACAATCATGTACCACATCACAGCCGCTGAAAACATACAACGACTAAGAACCTGTCTTAAGAGAGAAGCCCGAGAGGTCGTTGCTGCATTACTTCACACAGCCACAAATCCAGACGTCATTATGAGGGCGTTAGAGCAGTGTTTTGGGCGACCAGAAGTCATCCTCGACCGAGCATTTGAAGAGCTGAGGAATTTACCAAGGCTTGGATCATCAGCAATCGAGGTAAATAGTTTTGCTGTCAAGCTTCAGAACGTGACCTGCGTTCTCGAGACGATCGACCGGCGTGCGTACTTGTTCAACCCTATCCTGGCACGAGAAGTATTGAGGAAACTAAGCCCGCATCTCCGGTCACGTTGGTGTGATTGCGCTAGTGACAATGAAGACACAACGGACCCAGAGATTATCGTCCTGTCTCGCTTTCTCATACGCGAGGCAGACCGGGCGTTGAAATATACATACGCCCCCTCGACAAGCACAGTTTCGCCGGCAACAGGAAAGGAAATGAAGCCCGTGAAGAAGAAAACAGGCAATGTATACGCTGTCGCCGAAGTGTCCGAAGAGCGTAGCAATCAATGCCCGAGCTGTGAACAAACCCACTTGCTATCGCAGTGCCTGAACTATGAAGCAATGACGCTTGAAAAGCGATGGAACTTTGTGCGCGGCAAGAAGCTTTGTTTTAAATGTATACAGAAGAAACACAGACGCATCTACTGCAGAGCAAAATTATGTGGTGTTAATCAATGTTGGCGCCCGCATCATCCAACGCTTCATCAGGATCAAGACAAGACACATTCTGAGCAATTGATCCTATCGGAACCAGCCGCACAAATAACGCAGAGCAGCACCGAGGCAGTTTTGTCGATGGCAACCCCAGCTGCTACCACCCCACGAGCTGTTTTGTTGAAGATGTGTCCAGTTGTTGTCATCGGACCACGGGGGGAGGTCAACACGTAGGCACTGCTTGATGAAGGTGCTACTATCTCTCTTATCGATGAACATCGGTACCGAGGGGTCAAAGCAACCTCTGCACTTGAACGGCGTCAACATGTCTCAGCAGATAAGAGACAGCAAACTCGTTACCGTACAACTGAGGGGAAAGAAAGAGAAAACGTCGTATAAACTGCGAGCATTAACCATCAAGGACTTGAAACTGCACCAGCAGTCCATTTTGGCTACGCTATTGCAGCACAATCACCTTAAAGACCTGCAACAGGAAGCAGTGTGCTACGAGTTCGCGCGCCCTGGTATTCTGGTGGGGACAGACCACTGGGAGTACATTGTATCTCGAGAGCTGCGAGTAGGTGAACCCGATCAACCAGCGGCATCCAGGACACAGCTGGGCTGGGTAGTACACGGAACCGTACCACGCAGCATGATCTACAACCACGAAAGCATGCTGCACATCTACGAACCTAAACAGCACATGATCGGACAACACGACCAGGAACTTCATGAGCTAGTAGAAACGCAATTCCGGATAGACGCACTTGGCGTCACGTGCAGGCCACGAGTGAATGAGGCAGACCAGCGAGCAATAAATATAGTCAAGCAGACAATTAAAAAGATCGATAATGGATACGAAGTCGGGCTGCCATGGCGGAGAGACGATATGGCATTTCCTTCAAGCTACGAGACAGCCTACCTCCAACTGAGAAAAATTGAGCAGAAGATGGACGATGACCCCGAGTACGCCAACCAATATGCAGCCCAAATAGAGAACCTGGTCAAGAAAGGCTACGCCGTACCATGCGCCGGATCGGAGCAGAAGAGTTCAATCTGCTGGTATCTGCCACACTTCACCGTGCGGAATCCGAACAAGCCCGGTTAGCAACGCTTGGTATTCGACGTCGCAGCAAAGAGTAGCGGTGTAAGCCTCAACGACCAATTGCTAGAAGGACCGGACTTGCTGTTATCATTGCAAGGCGTTTTGTTCCGGTTCAGAGAAACCCATTGCAATCACCGCAGATATTCAGGAAATGTTTCTGCGGGTGAAAATCCGCCCGGAAGATCAGCCAGCACAGCAGTTTCTATGGAGACGTGACAACAGGATGGAACCTCCTTGTCACTATAAGATGACGAGTATGATCTTCGGCGCAAAGAGCTCGCCCTTTTTTGGATCATTATGTACGCGACCACAATGCGAAGATACATGCGCAGATTTATCCACACGCCTTTAGAGCCATCACACAAAACCACTACATGGATGATTTTGTGGCAAGTTACAATGATGAAGAAGAAGCCCGGCGTACCATTAAGGAAATAAGGACGGTGCACGCAAATGCTAGATTCACACTACGTGAATGGAACGCTAATAGCGAAAGCGTGTTGTACGAAGTGCCAAAGGAACTACAAACAACTAAATTGGCGCGACTAAGTAGAGTTCCTGAGAACAAAATTCTTAGACTATATTGGAATGCTGAACAAGATGAGCTAGGTTTCAACACATCAATGAATCGAGTTCCAGCCGCGGTGCGTACACAGACCCGGATGCCAACAAAACGAGAAGCACTCAGCGCGGTCATGTCAATCTACAATCCACTGGGGCTGTTAAGTCATTTTACGATCCAAGCAAAGATCATTCTTCAGAGCCTGTGGCACCTAAAGATTCACTGGGATGAACCAATTCCAGAGGAAGAAGAAGAACTCTTCACCGATTGGCTAAAGTGTCTTGTCGATATTGCAGATCTACGTCTCGGACGGTGCTACATGCTTAAGTATGTAGAACTCCACGTGCTATGCGACGCAAGCACGCAAGCTTACGCAACTGTAGCTTATTGGCGGATCATCCACTGTGACGGCAGCATCAGTGTCGCCCTAGTGGCAGCCAAGGCTAGGGTGGCACCGCGACGCACACAGACCATTCCTCGTCTCGAACTGCAGGCCGCCGTAATCGGAGCCAGACTCGCTGAGACTATTAAAAAAGAACATAGCATCGAAGTAGTAAGAACTATATATTGGACCGACTCGACCACAGTAGTACACTGGATACGTGATGACACGCGACAATACACACCTTTTGTCGCTCACCGAATTGGCGAGATTGTGGAACTTACGCATAAAGACCAATGGCGATGGCTACCAACCAACGACAATGTAGCTGACGGCGCAACGAGATTTGCCTGCACGCCTATCAACCAGAACGACCGCTGGGTTCTGGGCCCTAGCTTACTCTACAAATCCGAGGAGCAATGGCCTACGCAACAAATATTCGCAGCAGAACAAGAAGAGGTTTTGTTTCACACAAAGGAGGAGGACTCACACCGCGATGGCTGGCTGCCTGATCCCGCTAGATTCTCCAAGTACGAAACGCTAGTACGAGCAACAGCGCGGGTATTATCCTTCATCGACATATGCCGACGCAGATCGACACGCATGGAACATAGACACATAGAATGTGCCGAACGGGAACTCATATGGCGCGCACAGAAAGAAAACTTCAGTCCTGAGCTACATAGGATTGAATCATCCCGCTCTATCTAAAGGCAAGCCGATTATTCAGATTAGATCCGGTGCTTGAGGAGGGTATCCTGCGGGTGCGCGGTCGGATTG
>OZ017738.1:303048321-303050821 GCA_963969285.1 Odontomyia ornata
AAGCAGATTTATCGGTCACAGCTAAGGCATCGGGTGCAGAAGCCTGGTGAAACCCTACAGCAGCTAGCCCAAGACATTGAGCGACTAGCACTTTTGGCTTACCCAGCCTACGACCCAGAACATCGAGATGATGCAGCGACAGAGGCATTCATCAGCGCACTAAAGGACCCGGAATTGCAACAAGCCGTGCGTTTAGCTCAAAAGCAAACGGTTAAGGACGCATTGGCTTACAGTTTGAACTTTGAGGCAGCGAAAAATGTGACTCGTACCACTGCCCGGGTTCGTGAAGTAGTGACAGACGAGTGCAGGTGTGAACGCGTGGAAATCGAGCGAGACCCGCATGTAAATGGTGCGCCTAGATGCTGGAATTGCGGAGAGAAGGGGCACTTGCAAAGAGACTGCAAGAAGCGAAGAAAACCGAGCTATTGTCCAGGGTGTGCAGCAAGGAGGAGATCCAGACCGAGTCAGGAGCCCAGAATGGAAGCCCTTCAAACAGAGGGGTCGGGAAACATGTAAGAGCCAACTTCGTGGGGCAGAGGTTGGCTAGGAGGATCGACGTCCCCAGCACCACCATCACCGTGTCAAGACTACATCGTGGAGAAGCGGACTTATGCCTTCCGGGTCAAATTGACGGAGAACACTGCACCATAACAATCGACACAGGTGCTACCCGATCGATTATCTGACCAGACCTAGTTAGACAGCAACAACTTCACAAGGGCAGAATTTTCTCACTACGGACAGCTACGGGAGAAACTGCACCTGTTCATGGAGAGGTCAACCTCCAGATACAGTTGGGAGACCTTGTGTTCCGACATAATTTTCTGGTCGCGAACATTATGGATGACTGCATTCTCGGAATGGATTTTCTCCGACCACATGGAATCACGTTAGACTTGGGCAAACGTGTATTGAAATGGCAGAATGTCGAAGTACTGATGGAGGATCCCAGCGTCCAAATCCCCAAGATGAATGTAGTGGTATGTACTGACACTGATGTACCGAATTCCTCCGAAAGCATTGTATGGGCCAAGCTTGATGGTGATTCTGGAGACCACCGATCTTATCTGATAGAGCCAACGAAGACATCCGCATTGCGCAGCTTGATTGTAGGACGAAGCCTTGTAAGATCTTTAAGGAACGGATATGTGCCGGTTAGAGTCCTTAACACCGCAGACTCAACCACGAGCATCAAAGCGGGAGAAGTCATCGGCAGCTGCCAGCCTGTTTCCACCATCACCTCTTTGGAAGCTTCTCACAACCATCATTGGAAAAGGAGGCAAGACACAGACAAAGCCCGGGAATCCACGTCTGCAATATTGAAGCAAGTCAAATTGCCGGTGCAGCTATTCAAACGAGCCTCTGATCTGGTCACCAAGTACAGTGACATCTTCTCAACAAGCCCGGATGACCAAGGCCGAACGAGTCTGGTAACTCACGTCATAGATACACAGGGAGCCAAGCCGATTCGACAAGCACCCAGACGCCTCCCTTTAGCCAAACAAGGAGAAGTGAGCGCGCTGATCTCGGACATGGAAAAACAAGGCGTTATTGAACCTTCTGTCAGTCCATGGGCCGCGCCTGTAGTTCTAGTAAAGAAAAAGGATGGTAGTACTCGTTTTTGTGTCGACTATAGGCAGCTCAACGACGTCACTAAGAAAGATAGTTACCCGCTCCCACGCATCGATGACATCATGGACACTTTAGCCGACGCAAAATGGTTTTCTATACTCGATCTCAAGAGTGGCTACTGGCAGGTAGAAATCGACAAGAAGGACCGAGAGAAGACCGCATTTTCAGTTGGGACCGGATTGTGGCAGTTTGTGGTGATGCCATTTGGGCTTTGCAATGCTCCAGCCACTTTCGAACGCTTGATGGAATACGTGCTACGTGGTCTAACCTGGAAAACCTGCTTGGTGTACCTAGATGACATCATCGTCATCGGGAGAACGTTCGAAGAGCATGTGCGGAACTTAGAAGAGGTTTTCTCCAGACTGCGACTGGCAAATTTGAAACTTAGTCCCGACAAGTGTACTCTTTTCGCAGCTGAAGTAAAATACCTGGGACATGTCGTATCAGCAGAAGGGGTCAAAACAGACCCTGAGAAGATTGAAGCCGTGAAAAGCTGGCCATCACCAAACAACAAGCGCCAACTACGAAGTTTCCTGGGTCTGGCAACCTACTATCGAAGATTCGTCAAAGACTTTGCCAAAATAGCTAAGTGTCTCCATCAGCTAACCGAGAAAAATCGTCCGTATGTCTGGAACGAACAATGCCAGACAGCCTTTGAGACCCTGAAGGAAAAGCTGTGTGAATCACCCGTGCTGGCATATCCGAAACCCGGAAAAATGTTTGTAGTTGACACTGATGCAAGCAACGGCGGTATTGGAGCTGTACTCTCCCAGCAGATCAATGGCGAAGAAAGAGTCCTCTCGTATTACAGTCGAGTTCTTTCAAAAAGTGAGAGGAACTACTGTGTGACCAGGAAGGAGCTATTGGC
>OZ017738.1:303060821-303188321 GCA_963969285.1 Odontomyia ornata
ATTTATTTACAGGCAAAATTAATGATGTAATTAATTTATAGCTAGTTGGTAACAAAGAGTGATTTTCCTTTCGAACAATTATCGAATAAATAATAGAGATTGCAAGGTCGTATTCAAATAATAAAAAGCTTGCCCTAATGAAGCGTTTTTCGTTGTTTTGAAATGGAAATTTGAATTTTCCCTTATTTTTTGTTTCAAAGCTAAGATCTCTTGAATGCATCCATACTATTGCTACGGAGTTTATTTCTTGGTTACTTTCTTAATTATGATACGGTTTGAAAGGCAAATGCTTCTGGCTGCTGAGTATTTCTACTGAATCTAAGGCATATTCCGGTTTTCTCTGTTCAGTATATCGTGACAATTCTCGGAATGTATCATCAACAAGATTTTCACGGGTAACATTCAAAGGCACAAATTGAGATACATGTACAAAAGAGCTGGTGTAGCATCGCTTTGCATTGCATTTTGCATTTGAATTGCTTGGTCAGTTTGCAAAAGCAGTGTTTTAGCTTCGGCATCAACAGGAACGGATAATTACACAGGTGAAAATCCTCTATCTGTCTGTCCCATTGAACATAGTCTTGCTGGAGGTCGATGAAATCTTTCATTCATCTTTTACGGTTTGTATGTTCATATGTATTCATTTAATTCCTAACTTATCTGTTTTTCCATAGAAACTGAAAAGTGTCTTTTATACTTTAAATCAAGACTCACTTTGTAATAGCGGCTAACATGTTGCATAAATTGTTGCTTTTAGTTTTGTTCCCTCTTGAAGCGAGCATTGTTCATTTTCGTGGCGTTGGCTGTCTGCTCCCTGCGACTCCATTCTTATTGGAATGGTTTTCAAATTAGATTGAGAACAAAGAGCAATCGTTCTCCATTGAAAGATACAGAAACAGCAAGTGTAGGCGGCTTTTGTTCAATCATGCATGACGAGGGAGCTGACAGAAGGCTGCGCTGGTCTAGTCGTCTTCCTGTGACGTGTTTACACTTTGCACTGTTATCGTTTGCCCAGGTGAACGGGAAAATGCGACCAGGCCACGGCCTTCCTTGCGCCTATTATAAAGTCGTCCCAACGGCCTACAGGTATGCATCCAATACACTACAAGAAAGTAAATATAAAAAACCTGGCGATTTTCATGGACAACTAGTTTACGATGTTATTACCTGAGACGAGTTCGTTTCAAATATGTTAAATATATTAAACCACCCGGCGAATCTTAAATCGCGACCAGCCAACTCCTTAAAACTCCTTATGCGTGGCGGCCACTACGTCCACACTTCAATTCCATGTGGCTGTCAAATTCTGTTGGCATCCCACGACAAAATAGACGTGGGATGTGCACTGGTCGCGACCAACGTAAAATGACAAGCCACCCAGCAGCAAAGTGTGTTGGTAGTGGTCACCAGCGGCGTCGCATGATTCATTACAGCTGTGGACCCTGATCCAAGCATCTACAAACATATTAAATGCTTTTGAAAGACGGTGCTTTAGTCGAATAATTAGAGTGAAGCTATGTTAGATGGGAACGAATGGGAAATTCGATACAACCATGAGCTGTATAAAATGTTTGACAAGCCGGAGATCTCAACAATTGTAAAACTGTGAAAGCTGCAATGGGCTGACCACGTAAATCGTATGAATGGGCAACAGCTACCCAAAAATATTTGCGTTGGGACAAGTGAAGGGCGGAGATCATTGAGGAAACCGCGGAAACCCGGGTCGATGAAGAAAGTTCATTGCTGCTTAGGTTTTGAAATTGGAAGACGCAATCAATCGGCTGAGACAACTTGAGGCAGTTTTTGAAGTAAGCGAAGGGGCTGGAGTTGGATAAAGAACAAGAAAAATGTATAATATTGTATTATCCGGAAAGTAACGAATAAATTTTCAAACGGTGATTAAGTCTATAATTTGCAATCATTCATTCCTTATTTTTCCTTCAGGGAATTTTGCTAACCCTACGTAAAGCATCTTCTTCAAAGAATGTAAGAAGGACTTTTTAATGAGCTCGTGCAGAAAAAACAAGCAATCATGACATTTACGTCCACTAATCTCTAAATCACCTTAAATTGTAGCATTTATGCAAAATTTAGCATAACTTTACCAGTTATTTTCAATAGACATGATTGACTTAAATATATCTTTCATTGAGAAGATTAAGAAAACTGATTGTTCTTATTATCTATGACCAAAAGATACTTGAAGAGTCCCAAAATTTTTTGCATATTCCGTATGAATGTACATTAAAATAAAATTTCTCTGCGTCAATGTATTATATTCAACTGTTCATATCTGCAGACTCCTTGAAAGGATTAGAATTATGTGGCGGTATACTTTAGTCTCTAATAAGTACTATCTTTTGTTTGAAATCTCTTGAATTAAAATTATTATATCCTTCGATAAGCTAAAAAGCCTGCATAAAAAATTGCTCAAATGCAGAGGATAACAGCCGCCGTTTGGCTCTAGCTTAAATTACGCTACATTACAAAAAATTTTTACTTTTAAGCAAAGATAATTAATATTAGATGTTTCTTCTATCTGCTTGCTTACTACAAAAATATATGTCTCATATTTTTATCACGTCAAGTTTTTGGTATACCCACATTTACATTTATTTAGCCGTGTCTGAGTCTATAGTTTGCTTTTATAGCATTTAAGTATTACGTAAACATTTGCATTTGTTTTAAAATGTCGGCAAATAACTTTTGCTATGTTTGTGGTCAAATTATTTTGTCGAAAAAGAAGAGACCAATCACTGAAGCCGTAAAAGAGCCTATTTCCATTACTTTCAAATCTCGGTAATAAACCTTGATAAAAAAATGGGAGCTGCAGGAAAAATAAACATTTACGATTTGGCATACAAATGATACGGAAACTAGAAGTTTTAACAACAAAAACCGAAAGCGCATACAATATCCTGATATTGCATCAGTCTCATTCTGAGTTCTGAATGAGTTTCTTATCCATCATTACCCAGCAGTTCCCGTAAGGAAAATAAACCACAGCTCATGGAGTTAGAAGTAGATGAGGCTGTTTCGGGCCAGGACATTGATTTCGAAACTCTTCCTGGGTTGGAATCGAATTATGAACCACATTTAATATCACAGGGTGAAATAAATGACCTTATAAGAGACTTACAGCTTTCAAAAATCAAATCTGAATTGCTTGCGTCACGACTTCAGCAATGGAATTTGTTGGCCTCTAATCCCAAAGTGACTTTTTACCGCAGTAGGAGTGATCAATTCACGGAGTATTTTACATCAACGGATGATGTAAATGAACAAGTCATGCAATCCTGCGTGATGGCGTTTATTTATAGATTCTTCAAAAATAAGTTTGAAAGCTGTATTGCTTCATAATGACAATGAAAAACCATCTATTCCCATAGGGAATGCGGTAAAGTCAAAGGAATCAATCATATGAGTCGATGACAACATTAATAAAGCTAGTAAAATATGAAGAACACAACTGGAAAGTGTGTGGAGATCTCAAAGTTGTGGGGCTACTTCTTGGTTTGCAAGGTGCTAATACCAAGTATTGCTGCTTTTTATGCTTATGGGACAGTAGAGCTAAGAAAAACCACTACATCAAAAAAGATTGGCTTAAACGTAATAAAAAAACACCTAACAAAATGAATGTTAAAAATAATCCTCTGATGAATCCAAAAAACTTGATTTTACCACCGCTTCACATCAAACTTGGATTAATGAAAAACTTTGTCAAAGCTCTTGAAAAACTTTTTCAAAGCACTTTAAAGTATTTAAAAACCATTTTTCCTAGTTTGTCTGATGCAAAACTCAAAGCAGGAATCTCTGTGGGGCCCAAATAAGAAAGAGATGAAAGGATGAAAGTTTTGATGGTTACTTATCCAGTGTCGAAGAAGAGGCTCGGTATTCATTTAAAGCAGTAGTGAAAAATTTCTTGGGAAACAATAAATCTGAGAATTATGCAGAAATTGTTTCCAATTTATTGAACAATCACCAAAGAATGGGAGTGAAAATGTCGTCAAAAATTCATTTTTTACATTCTCATCTGGATTTTTTTCCTAAGAACCTGGGAAGCGTGAGCGATGAGCGTAGCGAACGTTTTCATCGGGATTTGAAGGTTTTTGAGGAAAAGTACCAAGGATTTTGGCACAAAAATATGTTAGCGGATTACTGCTGGTCTATGATAAGGGAAACTAATACTAATCAGTATAAAAGAAGGAGTAACACGACCCATTTTGGATTTGTTTTTGAGGTAAATGCATAAAAATGATAATAAAATAAATATAATCAATATTTACAAAATTGGATGTCCTAATATTTGTCCAACCAGTTTTAACCAGTAATAACTCTAACAATACATATCAGTTTCATCTCTGGGGAAAAACCTTGTAAGGTAGTGTTATTTTCCTGAATGTTTGGCCAATTGATCATTTTCAAATTAAAAACGATTCCTTAAATTTTCATGAAGATTCGAAGATGTATTAAGTATCAACGCGTCTTATTGTTGTCGTAATTTTATACATTTCATAACTCACTTGATTATGATCCGATTTAAAAAATTTTTTAAATATAAAGATTTAACATCAATCTACATATTTCAAATTTCAAAATGCTTAAAGCTGCCGTTTTGAATTGATCGAGAAAATGTAAAATTAACAAATTATATTAACAAAATTGTGTGGATTTCGATTCCAGAGGTATCTTTGACCCTTGTGTTCACAGAGGCCCACCTCTGTGATTTTTCCAGCTTTTCGGCTCAAAGGTTTCCAATTGCACAATTCCGTACATTTTGACTCCCTCCGCCCCCTGGTTTATAAAATAACTTTTTTATTTCAGAAAAAAAAGTTGTAGTCAAGACCTTTCATTTGATTATTTAAGGGCTATATCAGCAGAAGGGTGTCTCCCTTAACAAATTTTGAAATATTTCAGAAGACATACTCGTAAACTTTTGAGAGCCCACCACTTCTGACGGTTTCACAAAGTTTGAGTTTCCTAACTGCTAGAGTTTCTGAGGAAAATTGCTGTGACGCATGAACAGACGGACGAATGGACAGACAAATAAACAGGTCGCAAAACTAGAACGTTTTTGTAAAAAAAAAATGTACAAAGCCCTACAAAGCAACAAAAACAGGCAAATAAACAGGTCGCAAAAGTAGAACGTTTTTGCAAAAAAAATTTAAAAAGCCCTAAAAAGCAGCAAAAACAAGTTGGGTTGACAGAACTACGCTCATGTCAGAAAGGTTTTGTACTTAACATACGGTATACAGATATACAAAATGATTTGATTCAAGAAAAACATTCATTCTGCTCCTTCTTCGTAGCACATTTTCGATACTGTACTCCCCAAGTGTGATATTTTGTGCCATGCTAGTTTTTATTCCATTCCGCTTTCAGGCGCGGAAGACTCGTCTTCACCCTCTTATATCCCCTCAAAAGAGGTGTAAGTAGGATTTAGTAGCAGAGCTGTAGATGCATTTCCAGTTATTAGCATTTCTCGGCATTTAATTTTCCATTATTGGGGAGAGCATTTTGTTCAAATTTTGCTAAAATCATTGACTAAGCCGAATCTTAAATGTGTTTTTGTTATATCATATTGTATATTCGGAGAAAATATTTATAATTAACATTACAGTGTCTGATTCAATGGATAGCCATGTGCCGTGTATATGAGCATAAATAATTATACATATTGTATTTATATATATATATAAATATATATATATATATATATATATATATATATATATATATATATATATATATATATATATATATATATATATATATATATATATATATATATATATATATATATATATATATATATATGTTGTATATATATATGTATAAACAAGGTGCGTACGGTTTTTGAGGACATGCATCAATCTGACTATAACTTGCGAATTTTTTTTTTTTTCCTTTTCAGATAAGGAATGGCGGACTACAAAATCACTTAAGAAATGGAGACATGCTGTCATCGTCGCTATATGCGGAACCATACAGATTTAGAGATCTCTAATTTTCTTAATTGCGCCCGTTAATTCGTGCATAAGGTTCGCCGTGAATTGGAAGCATCAGGAGGCGATACAGAATCGGTTACAAAACGCAAAAATCACGAACAACGTTCTGACACTGTCCGATCTGCAGAATTTTTGGAGCAAGTGCAAACGATCATAGACGAGGACCCTTCAAAATCAATAAGGGTCCTTGCGAGTGAGCTTCATGTTTCTGAGCGCCTTATTCGTAGAGTTGTCCACGGAGACCTTCGATATAAGTCTTACGTGATGCATAGAGGACAGTTCATGTCGGAAAGAACACGGGAACAGAGAGTTCTCCGATCAAAACGTCTTTTAAACAAAATCAAACACCCTGAGGCGCCCAAAATGGTATGGTTTTATCCTGCGAAAAAAATTTGTCAAGATTAAAAGACCAATCGCAGAAATGACAGATGTTCAAATCCTACGAAGGTTCCTGTTGTTATGGACACAAAATTTCCAGCCACTGTTATGGTTTTAGGTGTTGTCAGCAATGAAGGAGATGTTATGCCACCACACTTTTTTACTCAAGGACTTCAAGTGAACTCTGCTGCATACATCGAGGTTTTGGAGACGTTAGTGAAACCTTGGATAGACAATGTAAGCGGAGGCAGATCAAACGTTTTTCAAGGCTCTGCTCCTTCACATAAAGCGATGGCGACACAAGATTGGAAGGCCGAAAATTTTCATGACAACATAACACCGAACCTATGGCCACCTAGCTCCGCAGACCTTAATCCTTTGGATTATTATATATGAGACGTAGTTGAGCGTGAGACCAATAAACGTCCTCATAATATCACTTCTTCGCTGAAGACTGCTATTAATGTCGTTATGGTCAATATGTACAAGAAGCATTTGATTCGGGTCCGGACCCGGATCGAAGAGGTTATTGCTGCTTATGGAGATTTTATAGAATCACTTTAAAGCCATATATTAATTTAACGTTATATATAAAATTTCATTAAATTTTGTCAGAAATAAAAGCTAATTAATTTTACTCTCAATTTGTCCTCAAATACCGTACGCACCCTGTATAGATATATATATATATATATATATATATATATATATATATATATATATATATATATATATATATATATATATATATATATATATATATGTATGTATATATATGGTCTTTTAGTTTTATTAGGAGGAATGTGAAGAGAAGAGACAAGATTCAAATAACATTTTTAATTATATTTTAATGAGACACTTTCTTGGATGGTATTTTAATAATACTTTCTGTTATATTTACTACTGAACCTCTGACTTCTTTTCAGCTGTGATATTTTACCTTCGTCCACGTCCACGTTTAGAAAGGAAAAGAAAATCTCGTTGCCCAAAACTGAACAAAAAGAGAACCAACCGGCAGAATGATTGTAATGGGTACAGTTCAGTGCAGGGAACAAGCTGAATTGGTGCATGTGTTGGGCTTGGTGACATTTGCAGTGGAGTGCTACCAGGCACGATCTTACATCTCGGCCATTCCTGACTGTTCTTCAGTCCCTGAAGAATGGTCCTGTTCTTCGCTTACTTCATCCTCCTCTTGGTCTTCGTCTCTGTCGTTATCTCCTGCTGTGAGGTTGCCTTCATCTTCACTGTTATTCTCGATAAACTCGTCGTCTTCTTCGCACCAATACTTCATTTTGTCTTCACCTGTTGTTGTAGTTTTAGGGCCGTCACTGTTACCAATTTTCTCAACAACGTATCGATTGAACACTTTCGTTTGTAGGATTCTGTAAGGTCCCAGAAATTTTGGTTTGATTTTCGAAGCTGGAGAGAACTGCGCCCTTTCGATTGCCACTACGTCATCCACCTTATATTGTAAAGCTCTTCTGCGTCGTTTGTCGTATTGTTGTCGGTTCTCCTCCTGAATCCTTGTTATATCTTGCTTGGCCTTTTCTTGTAAGTGTTCACGTTCTTCACAGTAGCTTTTCGCGTATTCTAGCTCAATTATCCGCATAAGTTGAACGTCCTTTAAACCTTTCATCGCAGTTCCTGTTAGAAGCTCAGACGGAGACATTTGTATCGCTCGTTGGAACGTACTATTGAAAATTCTCTGCAGTGTTTTTACGTGTAGGTACCATTTCTCTGCATCTTCCAGTGTAAGTTTAGTGAGCGCGGCTATCACTGTTGAGTGCAACCTCTCTACTTGGCCGTTCCCTCTTGGTAAACCAACTGTAATGAAGTAGAGTTTAATATCATGGTGCCAACAATACTCACGAAAAGTGTTGGATTGGAAGGCCCCTCCTCTATCTGTAATGATTCGTGACGAATATCCAAATGTTTCAGCTACTATTTCGTACTTTTGGATTACTTCTTCTACTCCCAATGTTTTGGTGGGAAGGAGCCAACAGAACTTGGTAAGACCATCTATTATAGCCAAGATATGACGGTAGCCCTTTTTCGTCATCGTAAGTGGACCAAGGTGATCGAAATGTAAAGTTTCCAGAGGTCGACCACCTTCTGGGATTGGGTTCAGTAAAGCTTCTGGTTTACCCGTTTTTCTCTCCGGCAGGATACATCTCACGCAATTAGGTATGCACGCATCAATCCTGCGTTTCAAATCTGGGATATAAAACTGCTTCTGAATGATCTCTGACATCTTCTTGTGGTGGAAATGACCCTGTTCATGCGCGTTTCGGATGATGGAACTCTTCATTTTTTCTGGCACAACATAAAGCAATTTATTTTCAGTCTTTTTACATAAAATACCGTGATCTATAACGTAATCGTTATATGGTCCCTGCTTCAACAGCTCTGTAATCGCTTTCAACCTTTCATCTTTCCTCTGTGATTCTTTGATTTTATTGAGGAAGTCATTTTCTGCTACTACACAGAGTACAATTGCATTCCTGCTGAGGGCGACTACGTGCGACATCTTCGACCCAGAACGGTGCTCCACTTCGTAGTCATAATCTTCTAGAAGTAAGGCCCAGCGTGCTACCCTAGTGACCAAGTCGCGTGTTTTCAAAGTCATTTCGAAAGCTTTGCAATCAGTGACTAGCTTAAAATGTTGACCGAATAGGTATACGCGAAACTTCTTCACTGCCTCCACGATTGCGAGCTCGTAACTACTGTACTGTGGCTCAGCTTTGGAAGTCTTCTCACTGAAGTAGTACACCGGATGAAGTGAGTTGTCTTCGTCTCCTTGTTGTAGAAGTATTGCGCCATAGCCGTATTTGCAGGCATCTGTATGGAGTTCTGTATGAGCACCGTACTTGAAAATCTTTAACGTTGGTTCCGTGGTAAGAGCCTGCTTCAACCTATTGAAAGAATTTATTTGATCAGTATTGAATTTGAATTTAGCGTTTTTTTCAACAACTCGCTTAACGGCTTAGCAATCAGTGAATAGTTTTGTATGAATTTGCGAAAATAGCCAGTTAAGCCAAGAAAACTTTGGACTTGCTTTACAATAGCTGGCTGGGGAAAATCCATGACAGCTTTAGCCTTAGATGGTGATGGTTTCAATGTTCCTCGATTAATTACGTATCCGAGATACTCGATTTCTTCTCTTAAGATCTGGCACTTTTTCCATTTTATGCACAACCCATTTTTAGCAGTAACTTCTAATACCCTCTCCAGCCTTGCCATTCCTTCTTCGACTGACTATGCTGGTATAACTATATCGTCGATGCAAACTATCACTACTCGTTGGCTGATGAGATCTGTTAAAATATAGTTGATGCACTTCTGGAATACGCTTGGGGAGTTGCATAGACCAAATGGCATGCGCAGAAACTCGAATTGCCCTTGTCGGGTAACGAAGGAGGTGTACTTTCGGCTGCCTGCTTCAATACCAACGTGGAAGAACCCGTTTTCTAAATCTAGAGTCGTTAACCAACAAGCTCCTTGTAAACAATCGATCTGGTCTTCTATCACTGGCAAGGGGTATCTATCTTTATGTATCTTCCTGTTGACTGCTCTGAAATCGATACAAAGTCTATATGAAAAGTCTTTTTTTCTCACCAATACAACTGGGCTAGCATAATCAGACGCGCTCTCTTGGACTATACCATTCCTGATCCACTCTTGAACCTACTCTGCTATTATTTTCTGCTCGCGAGGGGGAAATCTTCTAGGCGACTGGTATACTGGACCTTCATCCATCGGGACTATTTTCATCTGGATCGGCGATTCAACAGGAGTTTCAGACTGTTATTCCGAATCAACGTAAGTACTTCTTCTTTAACATTATTTTCTAGCTGTGCTAAGTCGGAGAGATTGTCGGAGAGCTCAGCTGTAACATCAATTTCGGCTAAGAAACATGCTTTCGCCGCATCATCTTCTTTTTCAGTATTGCCCTCTCTAATCGTGGTTTTCTTCTTGCTGATGTTTACCTCGCCGTTTTCTATCTGCACTACTGCTAATTGCAGTACATTCATGCCTAAAATAAAATCTGGTTTTATGTGGTTGTTATTAAAAATATAAATCTCTGTATTTTCAAAAATATGTTCATTGATTTGTATCCTAGCCAGAAAGGATCCTTTTGTTGTGTCACTTGCCCCGAGCCCTGCTACTCTCAGCTGTGACGTTCTGGAGAAATATTTTGGGCTAATTGATTGTAAATGGCATTCTTTTAGGATGCAGATATCGCTTTCAGTGTCGACTAGAGCATCGATTGGGAAATCGTCAATTTCCGTTCTAACGTACATACCACTTTTTACTATAATGTGCGAACCTGTACCTACATTCGTCGTGCCTTCACCCGGACAATTAATACTCTTATGGCCAAACTTATTGCATCTGAAACACTTCGGTCCTTTTTCCTTTTGGGGACAGGAACTCCACTCATGTTCCATTGATCCACAATTGAAACAACATCTCCTCAATCTCCAGTTCTGTTTTTCATTCTTCTGTGAATTTCTCACTCGATCTACTCCATCGTTCTTTCCGCCCGTTTGTCTATTTTGTTCGTTTTTCATTTTTTCGTAAATAAATAACTTTTCTTTAAGCTCGCCAACCGTTTTCGCGCCATATAGAATTACTTTATTATTCGAATGGTCTTTAATGCCGTCGACAACGTAAATTATTACGGAAAGTTCATCCACGTCTGCCTGCGATGCGATGTCGATCATGGCATATAGATATTCGCGCACCGTTTCATTGCTCCTCTTTTTCCTTTCTGTTAATTGCTGGTGGACGTCTGCGCTACTTAATTCAGGCAAAAACTTGGGGTATAGTGCGTTTTTCAAATCATAATAATTCATCGGTTTAGCCTCACAATCTATAAACATTTTAGCTGCACCACAAAGCGAACGCTTGCAAAACACAAACTTTTGCAAATCATTTAAATGAAAAGTATCCGCGTATTGTTCAAATTCGACGATCCAATTTCGTACACTCATAGTATTATCGCCGGAAAATTTTCGTAGAATAGTCTCAATGTTCGAAAAATTTAATTTAATAGAATACCCGTTCATCTCAAAATCCGGAATTCGTGATGAATTAACACGTGTCTCAGATTCGAAATCAATTGTGACGTTGCTGTTTTGTCTATTACTTCTTCTTCGTCCACCCATCGTGAATAATTTGCGTTTGTTCTCTTCTTTTTTTTGTGTTTAAAATTTTCTTATTAAAATATTTTTAAAAAAATTCAATCGGGCAAAATTTTATACGTTACTGTAATTCTTTCACAAATTTTCAATTTCTTTTGATGAATAATTTCGTAAGTCACTATAATTCTAATCGCAATTTCTAAATTTCTGCGAATGAATAATTTCTTAAGTCACTGTGATTACTGACACGCGCGCATACAACGGGATTTTAAATTCCGATACCGTAATACCAATGAGAAAGGAAAAGAAAAAGATTCAGGTTTTCTAACGATAGAATGCAATGATACTAATGAATTTGTCACTTTTAACAATATAACATTTTCACTTTTAGCAATTAAACTTCATTACTCTGTTACACCATTCATGAGAATATAAGATTTTTCAGTTTTCCTTTCACGTTTTCTTTTTCACTTTCATTTAAACATTTTTTCAGTTTTAGTTTTATTTCTTCTCTTCACATTTTTGCTTTTGCAAATTTACAGGAATACAACTTGAATCCTTGCTTCACATCCTTCACATCCCGGTTGAGCCCCCATATGTGGTCTTTTAGTTTTACTAGGAGGAATGTGAAGAGAAAAGACAAGATTCAAATAACACATAATTATATTTTAATGAGACACTTTCTTGGATGGTATTTTAATAATACTTTCTGTTATATTTACTACTGAACCTCTGACTTCTTTTCAGCTGTGATATTTTACCTTCGTCCACGTCCACGTTTAGAAAGGAAAAGAAAATCTCGTTGCCCAAAACTGAACAAAAAGAGAACCAACCGGCAGAATGATTGTAATGGGTACAGTTCAGTGCAGGGAACAAGCTGAATTGGTGCATGTTTTGGGCTTGGTGACATTTGCGGTGGAGTGTTACCAGGCACAATCCTACATATATATATATATATATATATATATATATATATATATATATATATATATATATATATATATATATATATATATATATATACATACACATATATATATATATATATATATATATATATATATATATATATATATATATATATATATATATATATATATATATATTTATATATATATATATATATATATATTTATATTTATATATGTATATATATATATATATATATATATATATATATATATATATATATACATATATGTATAAATATACATATATGTATGTGTGCGTGCGTGCGTGTGTGTGTGCGTGTGTGTGTTTGTTTGTGTGTGGATATATGCATACACATAAATTTAAATACGATTTACTTTCTAGTTTAAATAAGTGTTTATTTTCAGAGTTGGGAAGAAATGTCGGCACCCTCATTTAACAGATTTTATAATCAAAACATTTTTGGAGATAATTATCGTGCAGATAGTGAGGAGGCGTTGACCGCTAAAATAACTTTCCAATATGAAAGGTTCAATGAACAAATGAAAACAGTCCTGAATAATTTCTGGCGTCATTCAACTTCTAATAAAATGCATAAGCTGGACTGAAACGAAGCTTGATGGAAACCCAGGAGTGCGTGTATGTTTTGTTTAATAATCTTACATATGATATGGAAGAAATAAATTTGGTGCGCTTAAAGAATAAAAGTATATACTGGCATTAATTTTGGAGGTCTATATTTCTTTACATTTTTAACAAATAAGACATAGAATACTAGCAAAATATTGAGCTACACTTGGTTAAAAAATAAAGGAATGCATGAGGATAGATATCTTCCGTAATCAACAAGATCAATAACCACTGCAGTGGCTTAGAGTACACATAATATTTTAAATTACTTCAACTGTGAAGTTATTGACAATGATTGTTTGTAACAAATATGGTGTAATGATTCCCACTATTCCCACTAAATAAGTTGCATAAACTCAATTAAATCATTCATTCATAATACAAATACTCAAATTGTATTTCGTCTCATATTCCAATCCCATGGTGAGGTCATAAATTACTATCACGAGCCATTGTATTGGAATATGAAAACAAAACATGTCGCAAAGACTAATGTGACGACGAACGTATGTAACATGAAACCTACCTCATTACTCAACGTTCAATTTCTTTCACTTTCACTTTTCTTCCGCATTCGAATTGCCATGTGCATGCTAGCGACCTAGTAATGCACTTGAGACGACGAAATTTATGACCTAGAAAATAGGTCATAAATTGCATAGCGATGATGAGTGTGGTGAATGGGAATGCGAGGTGTTGATGACCACACAAGTTGAACGTTAAGTAATGAGGGCGTGAGAAATAGATTTACAAACAATGAATAGAATTAGTATAAAAGAAAATGAATGTATTGATTCGGGATCAGTAAATTCTGACCCGTCCGATAATAAAGAGTTCGGCCAAAGTATATCTTGGGCTGGTATTTATTAAAAGACGATTACAAGATTTTATTGATCAAAAATACTTTGGCTGGTTTATTCGGCCGAACTTAGATTCTCTTGCTGCATAGAAGTTGTTACTTCGGTGCATAGTCGAATTTGGCCAGATAACAATCAGGCTAGACGACAAATTAGGTAAATACAAATTGAATTAAATTAAATCCTAGAAGGACTGACTCGATATGGCGATCCTGCAAATTATAGGCAAAAATGGAAGCGTTGTTCGACGCAGCTGAATTGGAAGCATTGAACAAGAGGTTCAATGAATTGCTGGCACAAGCGGAGGATGACTTACGAAGGAAGAGTATAGAATATCAACCTGAGTCAACAAGTACGGTTGAAGCACCTGCATACACTCCAGCCCCAATCAACGAACTAGGACCAAAGAGGTTAACGGTAGAAGAGTATTTACAGCGACAAAAGCGATCAACACCGATAGTCAGCGCGGTACAGCAGCGTAAGAAGAAACATCGTGCAGGAAGCAAGGCAAAATTAAGGGGAGAACGGAAAGAGCTTCACCGTTTGATATCAATCTCGGAAGGAGAAGTACAGAAGAGTTTATTCAGGAAGTTAAATTCGTTGAGTGAAAAAAAGAAATTATAATAGGTAATAGCTGTTCGACAACTAATATCACAGATTCGTTTGTAGTAGAGTATAAGCAAAGTATAATAACGTCAATTATTTTTTGTCTAATTTTAACAGTACTGTATGCATATCATGTAAGAAATAGAAATTATGTTAGAAGTAGAATAAATAGAAACATAAATGTTTAATATCTGAAAGCAATCGTCTTCCTAATGCAGCGTTTAGAACAAATAGTGCAAGAATTAGAACAACTTTTGGCAAATATAAAAAAATGTAGAAATCGTCCCTATACAGAGGAAACAATAAATTTGAAATCGACAATAATTGAAAATTTAAGGAAAGAAGCAAGACAATTATTTAGCAGTGAAATAGAAGAAGAAACATTGGAATTAAAAGAGAAATTCGTAAAGTTAATGTCTTTGTTATCGGAAAATCTAGATAGTATGAGAGAGCAGAATTGAGCAAAAATGGCAGAATTTAATTTAGAGATCTGTTTAAAAACAATTCCTGTCTTTGAAGGATGTTTCAAATCACTACAGCAATTTTTGAAGCTGGTAGAAATATTTTACAAGACATTATCTACAGAAGGAAAAGAAGCCCTAATTGATTTTGTGTACAATATAAAACTATCAACTAGTGTACAGACCTCTATAGTAAGTTCAGGAATTCCCAAGACATTTGAGGAATTAGCGGCAAAGTTACAAGCCAAATACAAGAGCCCAAACACCATCCCTCATATACACACCACTTTGAGTGGGTTGACCCAGCGAAAATTGAGTGTATCTTCTTATAAGGATAAAATATCAGAGCTGGTAGATGAATTAAATAGCCTGCAAATATCTAACCTTGGTGCAAGTGCCACTCAAGATCAAAAGAACATGATCGTGAAAATGAACGATTCCTATGCCCTAACAGTATTTAAGAATGGCCTTAATGATCAATTAAGGAGCACAATCTTTGCGGCAAGACCAAAGAATTTTTCAGATGCCACAGATTTAGCTCTGGAGGTTGAGAAGACTGAAGCAAGTCAGGTTAATAGTGTATTTTATTATAAGAAAAATAGAAATAATCAGAATCAGGGTGATAGGAAAGATAGTAGGAATTATGGGAAAAGAAATAATGATAATAGGAGAAATAATTATAGGAATAGAAATAATGATAATAGGAATGGTAATACAGACAATAGCAGGGGGCGAAATTATAATAATAACAATAATAGTAGCAATAATGAATATAATAGGAACAATTATAGAAGAAGTGGTAACAATAGGAATAATCAAAACAATACATACAATAGGGATAGTAATAGTAATACAAGAGGTAATAGACGCAATAATGATAGAAACAGGAATAATATAAATGTAGTACAGGAACAGGAAAACTGCCAGGACTCCGGAACGGAGTAAAGATTCCTTCCGGACAGAAGATATACAAAATTTCGGATAATTGTGCGAACTACATTAGTGTATTTTGCAAAAATGCCTCACAGAACTTGAGATTTTTAATAGACACAGGAGCAGATGTTTCCTTGTGTAAATGCGAGAAAATTAACAAAAATGAGCTATTTTGGTCGGATGATAAATACAAATTAACGGGGATTACAAGTGAAACAATTACGTCTTATGGATCAATAGATCTTGAGATGAAATTGAATGATGAAGACATCATTCAAGGAAAATTTTATATTGTGGGTAAAAAATTTCCTATCAATACTGATGGAATTATAGGTAGAGATTTGTTGGAGAATATCTTTTCTAGTAAATGACAAAGAAGTAGTACTACCTATACATTACAAACAAAGCAAAATTGCGCAGATTACATTACCTGCCAGAACCGAAACTATTTTTCCGATTAACTTGGAGACTAAGGAAGACATGGTAATCCTAAATAAGGAGATAATGGAAGGTATATTTGTAGGAAGCATCATTATACCATCCAAAGGGATCAAACATATAAAAATTTTGAATTCAAGAGATTCCGAAGTCATAATTGATAGTATTGAGGATCTTATTGATACTGTACCTTTACGCAATTATGATGTGAGAGCATTGAATAAACGCAAAAGTACTCACACTACACGACTCAATACACTTCTGAATTCTATCGATATATCTTCATATGATCCCAAAGCTAGAGATAGTCTTTTGGAAATTATAAAAGAATATCAGGATGTTTTTCATTTGGATGATGAGAAACTGAGTGTTAACAATTTTTACACTCAAAGTTTGAATGTAACCGATAATATACCTGTTTACACAAAAAATTATCGACTTCCTAATTCTCAGTGCGATGAAATCAAAAAAACAAGTCCAAGATCTTTTAACAAATAAGATAATTGAGCCATCCGTAAGCCCTTATAACTCACCGTTACTTTTGGTACCAAAAAAGAGTGATGGTACTGAAAAGAAATGGCGTTTAGTTGTAGATTTTCGAAAACTTAATACTAAAATAGTCAATGATAAATTTCCATTATCTAGACTAGATGATGTCTTAGATAAACTGGGCAGAGCCAAATATTTTTCGACTCTGGACATGACTAGTTCATTCCATCAAATAGAACTAGAGAAAGAGTCAAGACCACTTACGGCATTTTCAGATAATAATGGTCACTATCAGTTTAAGAGATTACCTTTTGGTTTAAAAATCTCTTCAAACAGTTTCCAAAGGATGCTCACAATCGCACTTTGCGGACTTGATTTCGAAGCTTTTCTTTATGTTGATGATATAATTGTTTTCGGATGTAGTATTAATCACCACAACAAAAATCTGAGAAAAGTCTTCAAAAGATTGAAGAAGATTAATCTTAAACTTAATCCTGATAAATGTCAGTTTTTAAAGACAGAAGTCGTCTCCTTAGGTCATCTCATTACCAAAGATGGCGTAAAAACTGATCCTTCCAAGTACCAAGTAATCAAAGATTACCCAATCCCGAAAAATGCGGATGAAGTTCGTAGATTTGTAGCATTCTGCAATTATTATAGGCGTTTTATTCCGAACTTTGCGAGCATCGCAAAACCACTCAATTCGCTTCTTAAGAAGAATGCAGATTTTATATGGAATGAAACATGCCAGAATGCATTCAAGTCATTAAAATCAAAATTGATGAAACCACCAATATTGCAGTATCCGGACTTCGATAAACCATTTATCTTGACGACAGATGCATCTAATTATGCATTAGGAGCAGTCTTGTCTCAAGGAGAAATCGGTTCTGACCTACCCATTTCCTATGCAAGTAAATCATTGAATAAATGTGAACTCAATAAACCGATAATCGAGAAGGAGTTACTTGCAATACACTGGGGTATAAATTTTTTCAGACCATACTTATATGGCAGAAAGTTTATTGTGGTAACAGACCACCGCCCACACAAAAACCCATCCTCAAGGCTCACACGAATCAGATTAGATTTATCCGACTATGATTTTGAGATTATTTACAAAAAAGGCAAAATCAATACGAATGCTGATGCTTTATCTCGCATTGAATTAAACACTGATATTTTACGAAGCATGATTCCTCCAGAAATAGACTAATCAGTAAAGAAAACTTTAGCTATTACAAGGGGTATGAATAAGAAGCAACAAGATATATGTGCACAAAAAAGCAAAGTAACCGATGCCAATATCCAATCGAAGCCTGATCAACTTCACATTTGGAGTTGCACATCGTTAAATGACGTCAAAAATGTTACAAAGCTTAGATTTAAAATACCGCGGATAAATGAATTAAGAAATCCTTCACTAGAAATCGTACGTACGTCTGATGAAATAATAGTATATGTTGGTAACGATAAATTTTCCAGAGAATCAGTTCCTGATGAAAAGAAGTTATCATCATTTATCTATAAATCAAAAAGCAATAATCCTAAAAGAAATCTAGATTTCACTATGGAGAAACTCATTGATGTTTTGCGCAAAATAAAAATAAATGAGCTCGCGTTATCAAGCAGTGATAACTTATTTGATAGTGTACACATTGAGGATTTCAAGAAGATATATAACGAGTTGCAACTAAATAATAATAAAACGCGTTTGAGGACTAATATCTTAATATACACCCCAGCTAAGAAAATTTTGAATAAAGATACCCAAAACAAACTAATAAAAGAATACCACAGCTCACCACATGGAGGTCATCTAGGAGTTAGAAAGACTTTACTAAAATTAAAACAAAGATATTGTTGGAAGAATATGAGCATTATGGTCAAGAAATTTGTTAATAATTGTGAGATTTGTGCTACTAGCAAGTTATATAGGCACACTAAAGAAAAATTTGTACATACGAGTACACCATCAACAACTTTCGAGACAATTCAAATTGACACAGTTGGTCCATTGAGACTATCTAATCACTTTCGTTATATTCTCACAATGCAATGTGAATTATCGAAATTTGTTGTTGCCATCCCAATTGAATCAAAGGATGCGAGGACTATAGTGACAACCTTAGTGAAAGATTTTATTCTAAAATATGGTCAATTTAAAACTTTAAAATCAGATAGAGGTACTGAATTCTTAAATGAGCTAATGAAGGAGGTTTGTAACTTGTTACAAATAGAACAGATATTTTCAACATCGTATCACCATGAAACTTTAGGCGTAGTTGAAAGGAACCACAGGGTTCTCAATGAATTCTTACTCTCATTCACTGAAGATTCGGAATGGGATACTTGGCTTCCGTATTATACTTTCGCTTATAATACATCTCCTAATGTAGATACTGGTTATACACCATACGAATTAGTTTTCGGAAAATTGGCCTATTTACCAAATGATAAAAAATTGTCTACAAAAACATACAATCTTGACAACTTTGCCAATGAATTAAAACTAAGATTAAAAACAACAATAGATAAAACAAAAGAAATATTAGAGAAAGTGAAAAAGAAAAGATTAGACAAGCAAATAGATATTAATGCATTAAACATTGAAATAGGTGATAAGGTATTGATTAAGAATAATAATTGTAAGAAAAATCAAAAACCATATATGGGTCCTTTTATAGTAAAAGATAAGAAAGGTGTAAACTCCATAATCGATGTCAATGGAGTATTAAAAGAATTACATAACAATCAACTAAGATTATATAAATGTTTGTAATAAGATTATGCAACTTCATTGTTTCGCTTAATATGAATATACGCTCAACAACAAAAACGCGGAGGATGTAATGATTCCCACTATTCCCACTAAATAAGTCGCAAAAACTAATGTGACGACGAACGTATGTAACATGAAACCTACCTCATTACTCAACGTTCAATTTCTTTCACTTTCACTTTTCTTCCGCATTTGAATTGCCATGTGCATGCTAGCGACCTAGTAATGCACTTGAGACGACGAAATTTATGACCTAGAAAATAGGTCATAAATTGCATAGCGATGATGAGTGTGGTGAATGGGAATGCGAGGTGTTGATGACCACACAAGTTGAACGTTAAGTAATGAGGGCGTGAGAAATAGATTTACAAACAATGAATAGAATTAGTATAAAAGAAAAAGAATGTATTGATTCGGGATCAGTAAATTCTGACCCGTCCGATAATAAAGAGTTCGGCCAAAGTATATCTTGGGCTGGTATTTATTAAAAGACGATTACAAGATTTTATTGATCAAAAATACTTTGGCTGGTTTATTCGGCCGAACTTAGATTCTCTTGCTGCATAGAAGTTGTTACTTCGGTGCATAGTCGAATTTGGCCAGATAACAATCAGGCTAGACGACAAATTAGGTAAATACAAATTGAATTAAATTAAATCCTAGAAGGACTAACTCGATAATGGTGAATTGTAGAATTCAATGCAAAATAAACTTTTTCTTCTTCTTCGTAGCACTACAGACCCTTTTGGACCTTTGCTTGCAGTAACAAGTACTGTCCCGGTCCATTGACCGCGTCCTCCAATTTTGAAACCTAAGCAGAGATGAACTGTCTTCGTTGACCGAGTCAAACCACCGTTTCCGCGGTTTCCTCACTGGTCTCCGGCTTTCAGTTCTCCCAACGAATACCTTTTTGGGTACCCGTTGATCTTTCATAGGATTCATGTGGCCAGCCCATTGCAGCTTCCTTACTCCTCCAATCGTTGAGACATATGGTTCGTCAAAAATTTCATACAGCTCATGGTTGTATCGAATTCGCCACTGGTCCCCATCTAGCTTCGCTCCAATTATTCGCCCCAGGACCGTTCACTCAAAGGCGTTCAATATGTTTGCGGGTTTCACACCCATAGCAAAGTACAGGTATTATCACAGATTTGTATACATGGAGGTTTTTTTTCCTGTGTATTCTGCTGGTCTTCAAGATCGTCAAAATTGAATAAAATATATTGTTTGATAGCTGTATTCTTCGGGGAATTTCGTCTCTTTCATTAGTGGTTCTCATTATTTTGGTGGCCAAATATACAAATTCACCCACAATTTCGATATTTCATTCGCAAAGTGTGATATTTTGAGCTTTTGAGGTATTTTTCCTGGACTGCATCTTGAGCTTTGTTTTATTTTCATTGATTTGTAGCTCGACTTGTATAGTAACGTACCTCTTGTATTTATAAGTAGGTAGCTTCACATATTGACATACTATTTGCTTAAAATTGACAAGGGCTCATCGTGTAGCACGTTTGAAGTTTGCGCGCGAACATATAGGCTGCACAGTGGACAGTTTGAGGACTGTGTTCTTCATATATGAGCGTAGGGTTGGTGCTTTTAATGATGACAGACGAATACGTGTATGTAAAAGAGACAGAGAACATTTTACGGAACTCTCAGCTATTTTTGGCTGGGCTGTGATACATGACTCAGCTACTTCTTCTTTGTCTTCACTTTCTCCGTCTTTTTACGTTCCATTTTGTTCAACATTCAAAACTTCAAGGAAAAGTATTTTATTGGTTACTAGGTCGTTGTCAAATTCAGTAAATACTTTCAATTCCGTCAATCTATGATCGATTAAAATGTCATCGCTTATCTATAATAAAACCAAATGAGCACCAGAAATTTTAAAAACTTCTGATGAATTTGAGACGGAGCTTACCTCTTCGGTTACTTGCTGTGTAGACAAACTTCCAATACCAGCTTTCCTAAAACATCGAAAAATTGTCTCCTTCTTTATCTCCATCCAAGCAGCATTCAAAAAATGCATAGCATCCAAAATTGATATTTTAGGTAGATTTGAACTGTCCATTGTCGATAAACAATGCTGGACAATCCTTTTCCTGTAGCCTTGCTTCAAAACTTTTATGATTGAAGCTCACCTGTTGTGTTGGGTGGCAAAACACCAATTTAATGTTTTCTGGATTTTGCTGTTTTGGATTGACAGCACAATTGTCGATAAGTTAAAGTATTTTTCGACCTTGCGATTCATTGTCTCAATCAAGAAGCCATTGCGTAATTCTTTCACCAGTCATCCACGCTAGATGCTTTGATGAATAAAGACAAGGAAGAGTTTTAATATTGTCGCGTGTTATTGGTTCGCGGCCAATAATTTTAATGTTCCGGGAAAGTGAAAACACAATGTCTTTTAATTTAAGTTAAAAGTGTTTATTTAATTAAATAAAATGCACAATAATCAGTTAAGACTTTCACTAATTTTAATTGTCACTATTAAAAAAAATCTAACACTTGTCCATAAATTTATTATCGCAATTGTCTTCTAAATTACTTCACTATTACGAAACACACTTCCCACACACAATCGCAGTTCTTATCGCGGTCGAATGAATGATTCCCCCCATTCATTCAGCTCGCCTTTATATAGGGTCTCTACCTATTCACCCATTTCTCGCACATTGGCGAATGTTCTACCGAGAGGTACCTGGTGGGTTCGAGTAAGTTCATGAATGGAGTGACGTCACTTGCAGATGTTGATCATGCTTGTTGGATTCTCGTGGGTTCGAGTAAATTCGTTCGTTGACGTTCTTAATGATGATGAAAACAATTGCGACAGTAGCTCGCAGAATTATTTGTACATGTAATTATTTGTACATGTAACACTGCCCCCACCTCAGTTCTTTTCGCCCCGAAAAGATGTGTCGCAATTTGTAGTCAATTCTCCCTGGGTGTAATATGGGGCAAGATGGTCCAGATGCACGATTTTCATTTTAGCTCTCGGCTTACGATGTTCCTGTATTCGGTATACGACGTCGTTGATTCGCTTTGTAACTCGGTATGGTCCCTCCCAATTATGTTGCAACTTTGGAGACCTACCCTTTCGCCGTTGCGGGTTATAAAGCCACACCAAGTCATCTTGCTGGAAGCCAGTAGAATTAGCCTTTAGATCATACCTGGTCTTCATGCGGTCAGTAGCCGATTCGAGGTGTTTTCGCACTGTCCGATGTATCTGGTTCAACCGTTGTCTTAGATCACTTGCGTACTCCGAGACCGTTTGGGGTTTCTCAGGGGTTGTTCCGAACTTTATATCGGCTGGCAAACGAATAGTCTTTCCAAAAATGACTTTGGCTGGGGCTTGGCCCGTCGATGCATGTTCAGCGGCTCTATACGCCATCAAAAATAGTGGGATATGTCGGTCCCAGTCCCTTTGGTTCTCGTCAACCATTTTGGCCAAGTGTTTATTGAGCGTGCCGTTGAAACGTTCGACCATTCCATCGGATTGGGGATGCAGCGGTGTTGTCCTCGTTTTCCGTATTCCCAGCTGCTCGCACATTTCGCTAAAAACTAGTGACTCAAAGTTTCGGCCTTGATCCGAATGTAGTTCACAAGGCACGCCGTACCTGCTGACCCAATTTAACACTAGCTGTTCGGCTACAGTAGTTGCTTCCTGGTTGGGAATGGGGTAGACTTTGGGCCACTTGCTGAAATAATCAGCTACAACCAGCGTGTATCGATTTCCCCATTCAGATTCAGGAAAGGGTCCAGCGATGTCAACAGCAATCCTTTCGAATGGCACGCCTATGTTATAGGTTTGCATTTGTCCTCTCAGTCGTCGCTTTGGGCCTTTGACGGAAGCGCAAATTGTGCATCTGCGGCACCAGTCCTCTACGTCTTCTCGAGCGTGGAGCCAGTAGAATCTTTCCCGCAATTTCGCTAAGGTTTTGTTAACACCAAGATGGCCTCCCGAGGATCCTTCATGCATTTGCTTTACCACATCGTGGATTCGGCTTTTGGGTAGTATAGTTTGCATCCTATAGGAGCTGCCATCCGCCGTTTCCCATTTCCGCTTGAGTACGCCACCCTCCACCTGTAGGGAGTTCCATTGTGCCCAATAGCTTTTCAGGGTTGCGCCATGCATCGAAACGTCCTTCCACTCCGGTCGCCCAGTCGTCTCCTTCCATACGAGCAATGGTCCGATGTGTTCATCGGCTAGGTGGGCATTTCGAATCTCCTCCGATGACCAACCTTCATCGAATTCGGCCGTTATCACTCGCAGATCAACGGGCGGCTCCTTTTCCTCAATCCGTTGGCAATGTTTGCAGTTAGCTGGACATGGATGACGAGATAGGGTGTCAGCAGTTCCATGAACTCTGCCCTTGTGAAGCAGTTGGGGCCTCACTAGGTCTGGTCGGATCATCGATCGGGTTGCACCAGTGTCGTTTGTTAGGGTGCATTGTTCTTCATCAACTTGACCAGGAAGGCATCTGTCTGCTTCTCCACGATGTTGCCTTGGCACGGTGCTGGGGATGTCGATACTCCTAGCCAACGTTCGCCCCACGAAGTTGGCCCTTGCAGTTTGATGGGCCTCCATTCTAGGCTCCTGACACGGTCTGGATCTCCACCACCCTGGACAATAGCTCGGTCTTCTTCCCTTCTTGCAGTCTCTTTGCAGGTGCCCTTTTTCCCCGCAATTCCAGCACCTAGGCGCACCATTCACCTGCAGCTCTCGCTCAATTCCCACGCGCTCACACCTGCAATTATCTGCCACTACCTCGCGAACCCGGGCAGTGGTACGGGTCACATTTTTGGCTGCCTCAAAATTTAAACTATAAGCCAATGCATCCTTGACTGTTTGCTTTTGAGCTAACCGCACGGCTTGTTGCAATTCCTTGTCCTTTAAGGCGCTGATGAATGCTTCTGCTGCTACGTCATCTCGATGTTCTGGGTCGTACGCTGGGTAAGCCAAGAGTGCCAGTCGCTCAATGTCTTGTGCTAGCTGCTGCAAGGTTTCGCCAGACTTCTGCATCCGATGCCGTAGCTGTGCCCGGTAAATCTGCTTCAGATGATCGTCTCCATAACGCATGTCCAGCGCATTCATTATAGCAGCCGGGTTTGAATGCAGCTCCACGGAGATAGTCTGCAAAAGCTCGGCAGCTGGGCCTCTTAGAGCAAGAATTAACGCAGTTGCTCGTTCCTGCTGATTCCAGTGATTTATCCTAGCGGCTGCTTCAAACTGGATTTTGTAAATAGTCCAGACCGTTTGCCCGTCGAATATTGGTGCTTGCACATTCCTAGATGAGCTTTGCGCTGCGGTTATAAGCGGGGCTGGTGAAATAGTTACTACTGCCTTCGCTGCTTCCAATTCTTTTTTCACTTTTTCCATCTCATGGTTCATTCTCTCTTCGACCTGGCTGACCTTTTCCTCGACCTGGTAAACCTTTTCCTCGACGCCTTTAATTTGTTTGTTCAGGCTGCCGAGCTCCGCTTTTATTTCGGTGGACTGTTTTTGAAAATCTGCCTTGATTTCGATCGCTTGTTGGTCTAGCTTCGCTGATTGTTCATTTAACTTCGCTGATTGTTCATTTAACTTCGCTGATTGTTCATCAAGCTTCGTAGTTAAATTGGATGACTGTTCACTTAGCTTCGCAGTTAAACTGGATGACTGTTCATCTAGCTTCGCAGTCAGACTGGATGACATCAGCATTAACATTTGCATCAGCGCATTTTCTGGCTCCTTTGATTTGGGTGTTTCTACTTCTCCACCTCCTGCGCCTTTTTCCGCATCTGAGAACTCACCCGAATCCAGATTCACGCCTTCCGACTCGATCGCGTCACGCAAGCGTGCAATCAGTATGGCCTTTGTACCTTGTGTGGCCAGATTCCGCTGTTCCAACTCCTCCTTGAGCTCCGATATGGTCAATTCATTAATTTTTAAGTTTAAGCTTCGTGGCATTTTTAATGTTTCTTTAAATTTTACTATTGTGCACTATAAAAATGTTCAAATTTTCACTTTCAAAATTTTTCTTTCGCACTTCTTGACACCATTGTCGCGTGTTATTGGTTCGCGGCCAATAATTTTAATGTTCCGGGAAAGTGAAAACGCAATGTCTTTTAATTTAAGTTAAAAGTGTTTATTTAATTAAATAAAATGCACAATAATCAGTTAACACTTTCACTAATTTTAATTGTCACTATTAAAAAAAATCTAACACTTGTCCATAAATTTATTATCGCAATTGTCTTCTAAATTACTTCACTATTACGAAACACACTTCCCACACACAATCGCAGTTCTTATCGCGGTCGAATGAATGATTCCCCCCATTCATTCAGCTCGCCTTTATATAGGGTCTCTACCTATTCACCCATTTCTCGCACATTGGCGAATGTTCTACCTAGAGGTACCTGGTAGGTTCGAGTAAGTTCTTGAATGGAATGACGTCACTTGCAGATGTTGATCATGCTTGTTGGATTCTCGTGGGTTCGAGTAAATTCGTTCGTTGACGTTCTTAATGATGATGAAAACAATTGCGACAGTAGCTCGCAGAATTATTTGTACATGTAATTATTTGTACATGTAACAATATGTTTAAGGCAACGTGGCTAAACATTTTCCCATTACCAGTGGCTTTTTCTTGTCCGTGTCAGTCATAATTGTGCAAATAAGAGCCATGTAAATACCCCACCATTGGCCGTCGGAGGTGAGGGTCGAGAGATAATTTTTCCATTCGATCGTTACATGAGGGTTAACAGAATTTGAGTCACGATTGATTTGCATATACACAATCGAGTGCTTGGTTTTAAATCGCTCAATCCACCCAGTTGAAGTAGAAAAATTTGTGATACTCCAAGAGGCAACTACTTGTCAGGCCTTTTCTTGTAGCACCGGACCACTTACCGGTATCTGGGCGCTTCTGGTTTGTATAAACCAATTTTTAAGAATGATTTTCATTTCTCCATATTTTCCGGATCGTATTTTGTTACGTTTGTTGCCTTCATAGGCCAAAAATATTTCAGCTCTTTTTAGGGTTTTGTAAAATAATTTTACAAAACCCTACTAAAATCGCGTCCTGTCTGTCCGTCTGTCTGTCCGTCCGTCCGTCCGTGTGTCACAGCAGTTTTTCTCAGAAACTACTTGAGCTAGAAACATCAAATTTTGTATGTAGGTGTAAAGTGGTGTTCTCTTCAAAGTTCAACTACAAAAAAATTTTATAAGGTATTTAAGGGGGGTCTCCTCATATAAGGGAGTGAACCCCGAAAAAAAATTTCATTGAAGGTAGCCGATATGGGTATCAAATGAAAGGTCTTGATGAGAACTTTTCAAAACAGGTCTTAGTTTGGCAAAGTTTGCTTCGAGGGGCGCACAGGGAGGGGAAATACACGAAAAATTTGTGCCCCCCCCCCCTCGCGATTGGACACCTGTGATCCGATAAATCTGAAAAAAATCAAGAATGTAGGTCTTGATGAGTACAACAACAACAAATACGTGAGAAGTCGTAATTCACTCAACTTTGTTAGTAATAGTAGGATTTATCGATTTTATGTTTTCTTGAATAAAATCTTAACTGTACCCTTAAATTCAATGAAATTCAGTACACAGAAGACTATTTATAAGATTAATCTATCTTGAAAGTTTCATAAAGTTTGAGGTATATTTAGCGAAGTTATAGCCGTTTGAATTTTCCTGTATTACTATGGAACAATATGCGCTGCATTTATAACTATGGCAACATATGGCTATTGATCAACATGCGCTTTTTACCGACTCAGACACCACAGTTTTGCTATGATTTGCATGAAAATTTCAGGAATGATAGGTGTCATGTAGATCTTTGAGAATCGGTTCAGCTTGTGGTATCAGTAATCGTAAAACAAAATAGTGGCTGTTTTAAATGCGAAGATTGAATAATTTTGAGTTATTTTTTCCCAGCTTCAACGTTAAAGGTGCATGCTTTGAACACTTGATTCAATTTAATGAATGACTGAAGATGAGTACCTACAATTAATACTCATAAGCGAAACAAGTCAAGGAGGCGGGAGAGAGCTCCTAGCAAAAGGGCTTTGTAACCATTCTAGGATTCGAAAAAATAGGCCATGAATCGATGATAACAGTACAGGAGAGTGGCCCCTGAAAATAAAAATTCATCAAACGTAGCCGATATGAGTATGAAATGAAAGTTTTCATGGGAGCTTTTCAAAACAGTTCTTAAACTGTCAGTTTTTGCTTCAGTGGGGGCACAGGGGGGAAATGCATGAAAAATGTGTTTCCTCCCTCGCGAATGGATACCTGAAATAATTATCGAGGGAGATATTTATGAGTATAACAATAACAAAAACCTCAGAAGTCGAAATTCGTTCAACTTTGTTAATAATAGTATGATCTTCGAATTTCATATTTTCTCCAATAAAATCGTCTTTGACATGTTTCTTGATTTTATTCGATCTGGTGACTGCATTTTGTAAATTGAATACAAAACCCTTGTGACATGAGCGTAGGTCTGTTTACCCAACTTCTTTTAAATTGTTATGTTTTTAGAAGAAGCGAAGAAGAATTCGTCTATCGAGAGATGCTTTTTCTTCAGAGAGAATGATTAACGTGACATTTGCACAGGAAAAAACCGCGACAAAATGGAGACCAAAAAAATACTGACAAGAAAATCCACTCGTATGTTTATTGTGAGCCCAGAAAGTCTAATTTGCTCCCATCCAACTTATCCGGTTTCCTCCTATACCATTTTCGGCCATTCGTAAAAAATTCATTTTGAAGAAGCATTTCAACCGTATTCAAGCTCAACATCTTCTCATTTTGTAAACAAAATTTGTAAGGAAAATCTGTACGGAAGAGTGGAAATGCAACGAATAGTGAAGATTTTAAGGTATTTTAAGAGCTGAAAACTAAGTTTGGCGCCCATTTGATTCCATATTGTGCTGCAACGAATTTTGTTTACACAAATTCAATTTCATTTGAGCATAAAAGTACCTGTCGCATGCTTTGAAAAGTTGAAGCGTTGTTAAGAAATCAGTGTTATATGCTTCAATCGAAGCGGTATATCCGGCAAACTGGGGCGTTATAACGAGATTATTTCAATAGAAAAAGCCACATTGGAACCGAGGCCAATGAAAATGAGTGCTTTGAGCAGGAAATCGTAATAAGCGGGAGCGGTACAATGAAGTTTTACTGTAGATACTGCCATTATAAACAAATGGGCTGACACTGACAGACGTGGTTAAGCGTAGAGATGCAGCGATATATCATTACTCGATAACATCGATAATATGGATGCCAGAATACTGATATTAATTGATATCCAATAATAATTGAAACAATAAAATCAATGTCGAAAAACTATAAGTATCGAAAACCAATATTGAAAGTGAAAATGATCGAAATTAGGTAAAAACACGTACTTACCGCTAGCATTACCTTAAAATATCAAACAAACTAGGCTGTATATTTTGATATAATTTTTTCAAAAATGTATGGATATGCACCTACCATGTTGATCGCAGTTGAGCTACATAGGTATCAAACAGAATATTACTCATACCATGTTACTGCTAGAAGCTTTGATGAAACAAATCGAGTAAGCAGCAGGGTGCTCCTACCAGAAGGGTTTTGTAACCATTCATAGATTCGAAACAAATTTTCTGATGTCTTGAATTATTTATCCAATCTAGAAGTTGTATAATAAATCGCTCAAATTTATCCATTTCTTTCATAAGCACATAACAGCCGCCATTCATTACAGCTTAAATAATTTTCTGAATGCTGGGCCAATTGAACGTATTCAAATTAGACACTATTCCTGAAATTTTCATGAAAATTCGAAGAAAATAAGAGTACCTTGTACAATGATACGTATCAACTATCAAGTATCAACACGTGTTATTGTTATTGTAATTCCATACAATTGAAAGGGCTCTAACTTACTTAATAATGATCTGAATTCTGTAAAATTTTGCAACCATGAGAATCTTATATTAATCTACATGAATATAAAATTTTATAAAGTTTTAGGGTTTAGATTTTATGGGAGGAAACGTAAAATTGACAAATCCTACTTTTATCAACAAAGTTAAGTGAATTTTGATTTCTGAGATATTTGTTGCCCTTGTACTCATAAGTACCTACCTCCGTGTTTTTTTTCAGATTTTTCGGCTGAAAAGTGTCCAGGGGGATTGCACACAAATTTTTTGTACATTTTGCCTCTCCCTGAGTCGCCTGATGCATAAAATGACTTTTTTATTTCAGACTCTGAAAGCTCTAATCCATACCTACCCCACTTGACCAAATTTGATAAAAATATTTTAAGGTTCAGTTCGGCCTGAAATATGACCCCCTTAAAAATTTTGAAATGTTTGATAACACCTAAATTTTCGAGAGGCCCACCAGTTCTGACCTACTTTGAAAGTTTGAGATTTCTGGTTTCAATGGTTTCTGAGAATGGACAGGAGAACAGAGAGATAGAGAGGCGAGCAGACAGGACGAGAAACTATTGGGTCATTACAAAAAAAAATTCAAAGCCCTAAAAAAGTATCTGCTAAATATTATGTCAATATTGTACCGATGGCGAGTTGCGCGAATTCAGGATCACGTTTAGTAAGCAATTTGAATATCATACTTATTATTTTATGAAAATGTTTTTCGTTGCTATTTTTAAAACAGTTACATTAATACACGGAAAAAAATCCAGTTCGAATTTTTATAATTTTTGTGCTATTTTTAGCAATAATTAGTATATTTATCGTAATTATTACTATTTTTGTATTGTAATCTTGAAACAGGATGAAAAATGAGGAAAATTTCTAAATTAAAAATAAATATTCTAAATGTACCATTCGAAAAATTACAAAATGACATTGTAAACTTTACATTTGAAGTTAAGAAAATATGGCAAGTCTCTTATAAAAATTAGAAACCGTGGTTAGTAAAAGTTTTACGATGTACTCGTATGTACACACTACACATGACTATATAATTTTTACTAAACGCAGCTTGTAATTTTTACTACACGCAGTTTGTAATATATACTAAGTATTTTTGAAAAAATAAAAAATGAATTAATAATTTTTACTATACGCAGTTTGTAATTTTTACTAAACGCAGTTTGTAATATATACTGAGCATTTTTGAAAAAATAAAAAATGAATTCATACTTTTTGCTATAGGCAATTCGTGGATTTTCTTTATTAAAAGTCTAAACACTACTATTCAAAATTATCAGGTTTTATGTAAGATATCACAATTATTATTAGGATTTATTTTAGCTTCTTAAATTATGAATAATATTGCAGATTAATAAAATTCAATTTTTCTGAATTACTGTTACTAAATTTATAAAAATAGAATAAAGTTTGATTTTAAACAATTGAAATAAAGACTAAAAATTAAAAAAGAATTAATTTTTATTTTATATTATGTAATACAGTTATAAAAATGTAATTATTATCAATGCTAGATAATATTAACAATTTATTAAACATATTATAGTACCTACAATTGAGAAAAACATTGAAGAAGACTGTAATTAGTTGGACCTATCGCCAACCAGTAACTAGTTACAAAAATACTAAAAAATGAGTATTCAATTAAAAATTATAGATATGTATTAAACATACTGAAGTACATTAGATAAAAAAGTGGATTCCAATATATTACAGCCTTTTCTTTAATGCTACAACATTCTCAATTCTACCAACCAAAAAAAAGAAAAAAAATTGTCCAGAGAAAAAACTTGTGGTTAAAAAAAAACTCTGGTGGTTGGTTCGCGAAAATCTAACTACTTTTCTTACTACAAATTTATATAGAATTTTATAGTGTAGATTATTAGGAAGTGAATTCTCAGGATCCATTGATGATAAATGCCACAACATATTCCAGATTTATGATTGAGTGTGGTGCATCTTAAGATCAACCTTGAATTCCTAAAAAAAACAGGAAAAAAAGCAAATATCCGCGTATATACTCATAAACTTATATTATAGATATATGAATAACTAGCATGCATAGTAAAAAATGGATCACATTTCTTCTAATGAACACATTCAAAATTACGACCATCGTTTTATAATGTATTCAAAATTATTCCCAAGAACAGTTTTTGATGTTATACGACCATTTTTGATTTCATCCCAATTTAAAAATTTTAATTCTGTATTGAATTGGAATATCCTGTAACTTTGAAAATGTTCATTCAAAGAACACATGATTTCGTTGGCAATTGCTAAAATTTCCAGAGAATGATTGAGAATTAAATAATAAATAAGATAGAATTTTGGTTTATGTTCACTTGCAATCATTAGAACCATTTCAGGCTTTAAAGTTTCACCATTAAAGCTGATCCATTCTACTGTTGAAACAGTTTTCTGTAAAAGTGGAATATCTTTAAAATAATGAAGATCTTCAATTTTCTGTATTCGAGAAGGACCTATCGTAAATTCATGATTAATTTGCTGCTTTCTAAAAAAAATATTGTTTAATATTAATTGTTCTTTTAAAGCTAATGTATAAAATATGTTACGCCTACAAATAAAAACATGAGCTGTAATTTTACTTGAATGATGTTTTCGTTCAAAATTCATACACGCTATGTGCCAAAGTGGCCCCATTAGTTTCATGACTCGCGCATAGTGTAATAGAAAATGATGCTTGGATTTGAAAGAATTTGGAAATAATTCTTGTAAATAACTTAAATAATCAGAAATCAAACCATCCAGTATATCCCAACACCCATATTGATAGTATTTTTCTAAAAGTAACAATATTATTTGATTTAATAATATAATTATCTCCTATAGGTACTAAATGACCTACAATCATTGGTAAATTTTTTATTAAAGTAAGCATTTCCGATGCTGACATTGAATAACATTTACTTTTAAGATGAGTATCTAAAAACTCCGTTGGTTTATTTTTTTTTGGCGTTTATGTTATAATGAAAACCTTGAACAAGTGAATTAAACTCTAAAAGTGAAAATAAACGATTCTCTTTAGTGATAAAGTAATGTAGAATTAAGCCCAAATCATACTGACACACGCCTTCTAATAAATCATGCATTAGATCGACTGCCAAATTTTCAGTAAAATGAAAGTCATTTAAATCTTTGAATTTACTCGGTCAAATTATTCCCGTTGACGAAACATTATTTTCCATTAAATCTTTTATATAACTTTCTTTACTTCGGAGTTCGCATTGATCTTCACTGAATTTAGTATCTATTTCGTTTCGTTTAGTTTTACAAAAACGGCAAAAATATGTAGCATTAAAGCTTTGAGATAATCCAAATATTTGATGTAACCCTAAGTTATCTCCGATGATAGTAATAAGTTTAAAAAAAATTTGTTTCGGTTCGTTATTGATAACGATTGAAATTCCGTTTGATTTCAGATTATTTAATTCATGAACAGCAGGTTGAAAAACATCAGGATTGTTAGTCTCAAAAGCACTAAATAATGCAAATAAAAATATGTTTGATAATTTAGATTGGAACTTCGGTGGAAGACAAGGTATTTTTAAATACAACGCCCCGCATTTTTGAATACCTTTATGGCTTCCTAAAGGATTGTTTGTTTCGTCGAAAAAAAGAATTAATGGCATTACGAATTTTTGACCAAATGTCTTCATCTTTTCACGCCACAAATCACCCTGTATAATATTAAAAATAATAGTTCGACAATTGTACAGATAATTAACATACTCTACAGTGTCTTCGTAAATATTGTCTAAATTGAAAAATTTCCGAAATACTTGACTAATAGGAATATACTGAGCTGAAATAGGAATTTGTTTAATTATTTGTTTTCCAGAAACTTCTCGATAATCAGAATAGAAACCAATGGTATGAGTAACCGGTAAAATTAATGTTCCTTTTTGTTCAAAATATTTCATCTGTTTATACTCAGTATTTAAATTTTCGAAAGGATTTTGTAGTAAGGTAAACATATGCTGTATCTCGGCTATTATAGATGAATCTTCACCGAGTAACTCTAATCTAGATAATATTTTATCACGCATGATGTTAATGGCTTGGTCATTTAAAAAGACTGTAAAATCATTAATAAACATTTGTACACGTTTTCTAGGCAAATCTAAAATACTAAACCACTTTGCAATCATAAGTGAAATTATTAAATTCAAACACTCTTCGAAATTAACATTGCATTTTTCATTTTTTGGATAAGTATAAGCTACGTCATTATTTTCAAAATTGTCATCGATATTCAATTCACAATCTAATTCCTCACAACACGACGGAAATTTTATATTATCGTCTGTGCAATATGAATTATCTGTACAGTTGACAGCTTCACGCATCGAAATATTATCACATTCTTCTAGATTATCATTGATATTGGAACTTTCAACATTAATATTTTCTAAGTTTGAAACCGCATGTTGTGTTTCCAAAAAGAATAATATGAAGAAAAACTTCGCTTGCAATTATATTCTGAACATCTATATATCGCTAATGTTGGATGAGCAACTTTTGAATGCAATAATAGATCTTCATTTGAGATTAATTGTTCATCACAACCCGAGCAACGGAACATTTTGATGCATAAAGCAAAATTATAGAAACTTATTCAAAAACAAATTAGTAAATGAAATATATAATAAAATTAAGTTGGACTTATAGTTTTATGGCGATATCTGTGCAATTACTCCCTCTAATGTCAATGGTAGCTCATTGTCTGGTAAACAAATTCCGAATCCAGCGTGTTGCAGCAGTAGCCATAGGTTCGTCGCTGAAGAAGGATAATCACAATCTAGTACGTTGCATATTTTAATAGTGAGGCTTATAGCATCTAAGACAGTTTTCGTGTGATATCGGGCCTCATCTACAATAACATAAGTATCTGTCACATTCCTTATATCTCCAATAAAAACAGGCAAAGGCTGAAAACTTTGTCCTTGTTGTCTACGCTTCTCCTTCTGACGATTTATGACAACTTCCAAGTTACCAACATTCTATAACAAAGAATAAAATCTAATTGAATACAATAAAGAGACGATTCATTATAAATAGCAGTGTCAATTATTTACCGGTATGCATATGAAAAAATCTTCTCTTATTTCTGGAATAGAGCAGTGCCTTTTTTTAAGTACTCTTCTTTTTTTTGTTGTGTTTGATAGAACTACTCTTTCGCTTTCTGGTATGGTAACGTAAGTTATTGGCACAATATATAAGAGTAAATGCAAAACTACTGCATCTTGAGGATCTAAAATAAGTTTAAATTGATTGTAATGATCGACTCATTCAATTAATAAGGTAATAAATAGTGAATTAGGCGTATACATACCACCTGTGAGAAAATCCAAAGCATGCATATGTGTTAAATCTTCTGTGTTAATTTTTTTCTGCTTCTTTAGCTGTTGGATTATTCTTGGCTTTAAAAGAGGCTAGTTTTTGTTTAAATTATCGCCTTTTCCGGAAAAAGGTGTGAAAAGTCCAAAGCCAGCTGAAAAAAATAAGCGATAATTTAAATCGAATTCTACTTTTTTACACTTCTATAGCAATAATAGAAATTAATTACTAACTGAGCACCTAGATCACTAAATAAACATTTAAATCTATTATAATATTCATAAACATTCATTTTTCTATCGGTCGTAAATAATTGTCGTCTCGTATGAAACGACAATGACCAAAAGTTTATTATTTCTTCATTCGTCATTGTGGTCAAGTTTTGACAGTATTCTGCCAAGTCAACGTTTAAGCTACTTTCTGGTGCCTGTGGAACATGGTCATCATCATCAAGTTTAGGCATGCCTGGCAATACTCCATCTTTCCTTAATTTATCTTTTTCATAATTATAATTATTATATAATTTTCCTTTTGGCATGCATTTAGTTTTTCCTATGCGACTATAACTAACATAATAATACGACGTCTCTCCTTCGGACATAATCTCTTAATTGCTGCCGTGTACGTTAAAAAGGTTTTCTTGCTTATTCTGGAAATCAGAATGACTTTATGAACATGATTGAAAATCAAATGAAATTAGTCATGATTTATGTAAAATAAAAAATTTTATTCATGCTTGAATTTGGGACTTCTAAGCGCTATTAACACTGCATGGCCTTCTGCGCTTGTCGTCAAAAAATTTTCCAAGTCCTACAGGAACGAATTTAATTATTATTTACGGGATGTTTTGTTCTGTACATGTGTTAGAATTGATTATATAAAAATAAATACTATTCGAGAAATATCATCCTCTGAGATTTGCTCGCCTTCATCTGAGTCAACAACATTTTCAACTGAAAAAATAGCATCACGAGGGACCGATGACAATAAGCTACTTTCGTTTGATTGCTGCAATGATGATATTGGGTTATCAATGTTGCGATCATTTAAATTGCATAAATGAGACGAGTGATTGTCAGTGATAGGATGAGAATCGACCGCTGTAAACATGACATGATTTTGACCTGAATAAGTTTATGAAAAAACTTGTGAGTAACAAAGAACTTATCATATTTTTATTGCATAAATGTTAATACTTATGTAGATACCATAGGCTGAAGGAGGTATGTCATCGATAGAAAATAAATTGTTGATTGTCCCTTCAGTGTTTGTAATTACTGATGAAATTGACCCAGGGAAACCAGTTACATTTCTGGCGCTGTTATTTGTAGTCTTCATGAGCATGTTCTTAAACCAAAACACGCAATAATCTGGAATGAATTTGGCCACTCGAAACCTAACTATAAATCGATTCATTTTAATGTAACTACAAAAAAATATGAAAGAAAGCCACTAAACCACTCGTAGATCCTACAGACTAAAATTTTTATATTGTTGATTTTCAACATTCTCAAAAAAAGAAATAAAGAAACTTCCCCACACAATAATTAATTAAAACCTTTGAATATAATATAAAATTATTTATAATTTTTACACTGTTTATGAACAATATATAAAAAGTAGTGTTAATTAGAATTATTGAACAGAAAAGAACCACTAACTGAACGACCACGAAATGATATAGTTTAATAGATAGTATGTAGATAGCCAAAAACATTACAATTCAACAAATTGAAAATTTTTAATAGTATAAAATATTTATGGAGATGTAGATAATTGATTATTTTACATTCATCACCAAAAATTTTCAATTGAGAATTGCAATATCTACTCGTTATAATAATGAAAAAAGAACTTACCTCGAAAATATTTAATATCCAAAGAATGTGTATTGCGTCTTTATCCCTTTATTTCCACTTAGCCACTGTCTTTGCACTTCTGTATTTATTTACGACACACCACCCTAATTCACGTTATATTTGATTATGAAAAAGAATAAAGTGGAAAATATATATCTTAATTGTTGTAGTCAATATGCGATATGAACTCGTCTAAAGCTTGCGAGGAACTGGGCCTTCATTTCATTTCTTTATAACGTAATGGTCCTTTATGCCATCGTTAAAATAAACAACTACACCAACTATCATAATGAACGTAAAATATTAGTCATCGATCTCAACTAAACCAAAGATTTAATCTGTTGTTTATATTTTCATGTGGTGCGAGTCAACAAGTTCAATCTTCCCACCAAACATTATGGCGAAATGTCGCCTAGTCGAACTATTGGCGAAACGCATTTTCTTCGCCAGAGCAAGGAAAAGTCGTAAAAAAGCATTTGCGTTGCGTTGAACTACAAACAAATCGAAGAAAAGTTGTAAAATAGCGAAAATCTCGCGCAAAGAACTATAGAGAAATCCTATTTTCTTCGTTGGAATGCTGAAAAGTCTTAAGATAATTATTTTAGGACTTGTAATTCCATGCGGCGATTTGTTTGTAATCCGCCACGGTGAACCGTTTATGATGCGCCGCGGCGATTCGCTAGCGAGGTGACAATTTGTTCTCAGGAAATTCGACTCCGGATCGCTGTCGAATTCACCGGTGAACAAATTGTTCGACGTGGCGATACGAATTCGCATCACCGGTGGTTCGTAATGTTTGCTGGGAGCACATACAAAAATAATATTTTAAACATATATGAAGAAAATATTTTAAACTTAGATTTCCATTGTATAATCTACACTACAACATAAAGTAATGAATAAAATTAATTGGAAAGACAAATTATTAATATAGTAAACGAATTTTATACCGTTCTCGATCGTATGTGCGAGACTAAGTTTCATCGGGCTGTTTTTCACAACAATAGCCCTTTATACGTAAATCGGGAATATAAACAATATAAATATTTGTTGACATAGATTAAGACCAGACATAGAACTTAATTTCTCGTTTATGTTTTTCATCTGGTGTGAATGGATAAATTTTATTGCTGCTTAAGAAAAATATTCTGCAGCAGTAGATATTTTACAAAACAGTTTGAAAAATAATTAAGAATTCTTTTAAGTGTACTAGAAAAATTACAAAACTTATTGTAAAATTTCATAGTCACTTAGAGATTTTGCTTCATATTTTCTGAAAAATAAATACTATCCTAAGATTTATGAAGTGCTCAACATATTTTACAAAACGTGTAGTAAAATTCAATCATCACAAAGAATTTTTGTTTCATGTTTGTAAAAGATATTAATCATAATGCGCTGATTATAAAACCTTAATAATAATGACGATGTATGATTTACTTTTTACAAAATACTTTGTAAAAGATTTAAAGTTATTTGACACATAATACGTTATTGCCAAGTAATATTTCTTTTAAATAGATAATAATAATTCGTTTGTTATTTAGCATAACTTGCTGTAATACAGATGAAAAGTTATTACAATTATATTACTTATTAAAAATGCATTATGATATTTTCTAAAAGAATATTGTAACAATTAATAGCTATTAAAAATTACAAACTAGGTTTGCAATAAATGACTAAAATTGGTAATTTTTGGATATAAATAATAATTATTGGTTTTACTAATAATTTTTATAATTTTGTTTTTTCCGTGTATTTTTTTTATTTGAAAATTTTTTAAGAGAAGATCGAGGCATCACATTACAGTCACACCCAGATAATAGATACCACACTTAGAGATAGAAAAATCATTATAATTCATACTTTTTATGCAAACTTGATATGTTTTTACAACTACGAATTATATTCAGGTTAGATTTCTCCTGTAAGTCACTTATGTGTGCTAATTTTTAAATTGAGGGCTCAACTTTTTTATACATCATTAAGTCTATATGCTTATGTGCACTACACAGAGCTTAGATTGTAACGCACGGGTTGCATTGATCATGTTTCTCCGATGATTGGAAATTACCTTATCGAAATTTTTGTCTCCAGCTGGTTTTAATTGAGTTGTAATATATTTATTTTTTTTATTTGAAAAATACTGAACGAAGAAAAATGTTAGTTAAAGGTGATTTCAACGCGTGAACTACAATTATCTTCAAGACATCATACTTTAGGCACACACAAATGATGCTGACTACGCTTAGAGATCTTTCAAATTGATTCCTCTTAAGAGTTGGTGCACGTCAATATTATATTCTCTGTACTTTTTGAGTGCCTGCTGAACTGAGAATATTTGGTCTATTCAAGACCATCCTCTTCGAAAGCATCATTGATACTCTACTATAAAATTTGCATGGTACGATTTTAATCTGCCTGTACAATTTTCACACAATAACTTGTTACCCTTTTGTGTACAGGAAATATTATAGGGGAACGCGGGAAAGATGGGGTCCTTAACGTTTGAAGAGTAATAGAACGGATATTTTTATGTAATTTAAATCTTTATTAATTTTAAATTACTAATAAGAAACTTAAGAAACGTTTCACTCATCAAAAAATTAGAAAGTGGCCAATCATGTCAAACATGTCTCGCACCCCATCTTACCCTATACGATGGATAAGATGGTGTAATGATTTTATGTCTACGTGCGAACGCGGAACCGACCTCTCATCGGTTCTAGACGTTAAGTCTGAGTAGTGCCAACGGATGGTACCAACCGGTCAACCAATCCGTGCACCGTAACCCATTCACGCGGTGGCTGCTTGTCGGCCAGCTAGATCGGAGAGGATTTCGGTCGCGGGTCTCCGAATGGATTACGCTCATTTACAATATTCAGCCACCAATACATGCCCGTTTTCAAACGCGTCACCAAAACAAAACCATACGGAGAGGAAACCTATTTTACGTTACTCCGTATTTCTTCATCAATCAGTCAAAGAACAAAATCTAATTTTTACTTCGCGTTCCCGAATTTCCGACGCGGTACCGAAAAGTATACTACGTTAACGTAATTCCAAAAAAAGCTACGCTAAAGAAAAATCAAAATCAACTAAGGTACCGCGTACCGCGCGCAACGCGAAACCGACCTCAGCGGATTTTCTCAAACCCTACCCTCGCGACGGCATACCGACCCTGCACCTCATTTCCCGCTGAAAAGAAGAACCACTGGAAAGGAAAGTCGCTGTTAAGGTTAGCAATTCATAGTTTTATTCATTTGTGAGATATAATCAAAAAAATTATTATTCCTATCCATTAATCATGCTTAATTTATCGACTTATAGAAGTAAATTAAGTCCTTTTTCATCGAATACAGTTTTCGGGACAATAATAACTAGCATACAAACTACTTCCTAAACTCAACTTAGAAAATACTAAACGAAAATAAATAGGAGAATAATCAAATGCTGAATTTCTACTTATTCGGGATTTTAATCATCAATAATTGTCTTGCATGTCCATTGCTTGGTTTTACTCAAGAAACATTCAAAATCATTTTGACTTGCATCGGAGAGTACTATGTATATAATGTTCTCTTTTTTTTTTTCTTTTTAGTTACTATTCAACGACCACTCTTTCGTTCTTTCTTCATTTGGTTCCTTTTCTTTTCTTTTTTTTCTGAATCAGTTGTCTGGGTCCAGAAAGTATAAATTTTGCAACAGTAAATTTGTTTTTCAGCGAGGTGGACCCAACGAAAATTAAACCAAGTTGGAATTAAAGTTAAGATTCAAATACTAAAATTTAATCTCAAAGTTAAAATGATTTGTTTGTGTTGTTTTTTTTCTTTCTTTTGGCTAATTGGAGCAAATAATATTTAAAATCAACAGCTGTATCATGCGGTGACAATATTAACTATCAAAAAAAATAACCCATGCGTAATCAAAACAGAATTCAACATTCATCTCACAGGGGAATTTGTTTAGAACACGGGCCAATTACACTTTAGATTACCAAAAAAAACAAGGATGCAGTGTACAAGAGCAACTAACATTGGTGTCAACGTTCACAAGGTATGCTAGAAGGACAAACATGCAGTTACTTCAGATTTATTAACGATGCCTCTTCGCATCAGTAGTTTTCTCATTCGAGGTCGTCGCTTTTTCGAGTGACAACACCACGTACTTTTTGATTTTCTTCTTTGATTTTGGTTAGAATTATACTAATTATGAATAGCACACAATTGGTTTCCAAATCCTCTTGTAATTGGTTGAAATTCTAGTCTCCGTATTGTGTAATACTTTTTGTCTTAAAATCGAAGGATTCTAATTACAAAATTTAATAATTAAAGGGAGTTCACCACAATTTCTGTCCATATTCATTCATACCTTACGACCAAAATTATTTAAATTTTTGTTTTACATACTATTGAACTATGCTTGATCCTATAATGGAACTAAAAATATTTATTTACAGGCAAAATTAATGATGTAATTAATTTATAGCTAGTTGGTAACAAAGAGTGATTTTCCTTTCGAACAATTATCGAATAAATAATAGAGATTGCAAGGTCGTATTTAAATAATAAAAAGCTTGCCCTAATGAAGCGTTTTTCGTTGTTTTGAAATGGAAATTTGAATTTTCCCTTATTTTTTGTTTCAAAGCTAAAATCTCTTGAATGCATCCATACTATTGCTACGGAGTTTATTTCTTGGTTACTTTCTTAATTATGATACGGTTTGAAAGGCAAATGCTTCTGGCTGCTGAGTATTTCTACTGAATCTAAGGCATATTCCGGTTTTCTCTGTTCAGTATATCGTGACAATTCTCGGAAAGTATCATCAACAAGATTTTCACGGGTAACATTCAAAGGCACAAATTGAGATACATGTACAAAAGAGCTGGTGTAGCATCGCTTTGCATTGCATTTTGCATTTGAATTGCTTGGTCAGTTTGCAAAAGCAGTGTTTTAGCTTCGGCATCAACAGGAACGGATAATTACACAGGTGAAAATCCTCTATCTGTCTGTCCCATTGAACATAGTCTTGCTGGAGGTCGATGAAATCTTTCATTCATCTTTTACGGTTTGTATGTTCATATGTATTCATTTAATTCCTAACTTATCTGTTTTTCCATAGAAACTGAAAAGTGTCTTTTATACTTTAAATCAAGACTCACTTTGTAATAGCGGCTAACATGTTGCATAAATTGTTGCTTTTAGTTTTGTTCCCTCTTGAAGCGAGCATTGTTCATTTTCGTGGCGTTGGCTGTCTGCTCCCTGTGACTCCATTCTTATTGGAATGGTTTTCAAATTAGATTGAGAACAAAGAGCAATCGTTCTCCATTGAAAGATACAGGACAGCAAGTGTAGGCGGCTTTTGTTCAACCATGCATGACGAGGGAGCTGACAGAAGGCTGCGCTGGTCTAGTCGTCTTCCTGTGACGTGTTTACACTTTGCACTGTTATCGTTTGCCCAGGTGAACGGGAAAATGCGACCAGGCCACGGCCTTCCTTGCGCCTATTATAAAGTCGTCCCAACGGCCTACAGGTATGCATCCAATACACTACAAGAAAGTAAATATAAAAAACCTGGCGATTTTCATGGACAACTAGTTTACGATGTTATTACCTGAGACGAGTTCGTTTCAAATATGTTAAATATATTAAATCACCCGGCGAATCTTAAATCGCGACCGGCCAACTCTTTAAAACTCCTTATGCGTGGCGGCCACTACCTCCACACTTCAATTCCATGTGGCTGTCAAATTCTGTTGGCATCCCACGACAAAATAGACGTGGGATGTGCACTGGTCGCAACCGACGTAAAATGACAAGCCACCTAGCAGCAAAGTGTGTTGGTAGTGGTCACCAGCGGCGTCGCATGATTCATTACAGGGCAGTGTCCACGATGCCTACCAGGCATGGGGAGACTGAAGGAAACGCTGCTTGGCCCTATGAGGTTTTTTTTGTTGGTTAATTTTTTTTTTCTCAGCGTCGTAGGTCGTTAGCATGGTAAACTCCCAGCTCCCTTGCGGACATGTCCGCAATGAGGTACCGCGTGGGACTTAAAACTTGTAAGACTCGACACGTCACGAACTTCTTGGTTAGCTTGGCAGTGTAGTGCCGACCTGCTTCACTTTGTCTAAAATTCCGTCGGTAGATTTCGTCGCCTGCCTTGAAGCCAGAAGGATGGGATCGCAGATTGTACCGCTCCTCCCCCACCCGTCTACTGTCTTCAATCCTCTCCCGGATTTGTTCTCGTAGAATTTGAAGTTTCTCGTGCGGCTCCAGCACCACTATTGGGTCTTCCAACCCTTTCAACTGTCGCAATAGCCGGTACAAGTTTCCGTGGCAAATCATATGCTGGCCGAACACGGCAAAGTATGGGGAGATGCCTGTGGTGGAGTGATAAGACGAACGCAGGGCACAGGTGATGGCGGCAATCCTGCGGTCCCAATCCTTCTGATCCGGTTGGACGTAGGCCCGAATGGCGGCTATGAGGGTGCGGTTCAATCGCTCGGACGCATTGGCTTGCGGAGAATAAACGGCAGCCCGCTGATGCGTAATGCCATACTTCTCCATTAATTCTCGAAATCTAGACGAGGTGAACTGAACTCCGTTGTCGGAGACCAGCTTCTCCGGTACTCCAAATATATGGAAAACGTGATTTTCCAGAAAACTGACTATGGGGCCGGTGTGCAGGTTTCGAAGAGGTTCCACAATTGGAAATTTGGACAAGTGGTCCAGGACCACGACAGCTTCCGTGTATCCCGAAGTCGAGCGAGGGTACGAACCGATGAGATCTATATACAGTCGCTGGAACACCCGCTCCGGTAGTTCGAATTTTCCCATCGGGGGCCGAAGAACCGAATTGGGCGTTTTAGTGCATTTGCACAGCTCACAAGCGGCTACGTACTTTTTCACTTGCTGCGCCATCTTAGGCCAAAAGAAGTAAGTCTTCAGTCGCCGAAGCGTACGACCATAACCACCGTGTGCACTCAATGGGTGGTCATGAGCCCGCTTAATCAATTCGCATGTCAGTTCTTCGGGCACCCATAACTTCCACTGTTCCTCTTCTTGAATGGGGTCTCCGGAGGTGTGTCTCATCCGCTTGCATATAAATCTCTCCGTCACCCGTAGCTCTGGCAGCTGTGGCAACTGGTCATGAATCGTATTCATCAGCTGGATATAACATGATTGTCCAAGTCGATCCATAGGGGGCTGTCGTCCTCCTGGGCCAACTTGGCTCCTTCAGGGGCGAACATCCTTGATAGTGTGTCCGGTACCACGTGCTGACTTCCCTTGCGCTGTCTTATCGTGAAGTCAAACGCCTGTAATTTCAAGGCCCATCTGGCCAAGCGGCCGTGAAGATCCGTTTGGCTCATCAGCCATTTCAGTGACGCATGATCAGTGACGATTTCAAAAGGATGTCCTTCTACATATGCTCGAAAACGTTTCACTGCCAGCACAGCCGCTAGGCATTCCTGCTCCGAGACCGTGTAGTACCGCTGGGCCTGGTTCAGCTTGTGGGACATGAAGGCTATAGGTCTCTCCTCGCCGTCTTGTGCAACCTGGACTAAGACTGCTCCCACCCCATGTTGACTCGCGTCACAATGGATTGAGAACGGTTTGTCAAAGTCCGGGCTGTGCAGAACGGGGGCTGTAGTCAGACTCTTCTTTAGCTCTTCAAAGGCTCGCAGGCTGGGCTCTTCCCAGACGAACTTACGTCCCTTACGCAGCATGTCGGTCAAAGGAGTTGTAATGGTGGCATAGTCACGTACGAAACGCTGGTACCATCCGCATAAGCCTAGGAATCGGCGTAATTGCTTGGTGGTCTTGGGTAATGGAAAAACGTCAATCGCTTGAGTCTTGTCCGGGTCGGTTTTGATATTGCCATGCCCAATGATGTGACCTAAATACTTCACCTCCGTCATCACGAACTGACTCTTCTGTATGTTGATGGTTAACCCTGCCCTCCAGATGTGTAGAGCCACCTCCTGAAGCAGGTCGATGTGTTCGTTAAAGGTCTCGGTTATAAGCAGCAGATCATCCAAGTACACGAAAACTTGGTGCCGTAAATGAGGTGGTATCACCTTATCCATAAGGCGCGTCATTGTTTGAGGGGCATTGCACAATCCGAATGGCATGGTCACGAATTGGTACAGGGGCCGACCTGGGACTGTGAAGGCTATTTTCTCCTTTGAGCCCGGGTCTAAAGGAATCTGCCAGAAGGCGTCCTTGAGGTCTAAGCTCGTGATGAACTGGGCTTTAGGCAACCGACTCAAAATGCCTTCAATCAACGGTAGAGGGTATGCGTCCTTGACAGTGACGGCGTTCAAGCGTCTGGTATCTAAGCATAGCCGGACCTTGTTCGGCTTGACAACTAAGGTGACTGGGGAAGCCCACGCGCTCTGCGATTCTTCGATCACGCCTAATGCTAGCATGCGATCAACTTCGGCATATAACAACTTTTCCTTCGCCGGAGATATGGCAAAATGTCTCTGTTTTATGGTTTTAGCATCCCCCACATCTATAGTGTGTAACACCAGTGCCGTCCGCCCGAGACCTTCCTTCTCATACGATGGAAAAGCCGATATAGCCGAGTCAAGTCGCAGTTGCTGATTCACATCCAGTGTATGTCGTAATAAGTGAGTGGTTTGAGTTTGGTCAGGAACTGTGGTGACGGACTCCAGGGTCGTACCGGAAAACAGTGCCGGGGCCAAGTTAAATTTTGGAACGAAATCCACCCCTAGATAAAGATTCTGGGTTGATTGAGGTATGATGTAAAAATCGAGAGGCTTAGTTACTCCTTTAAAGGTGACATCCGTCGTAATTTTTCCTACTACAGAGTGACGAGTTCCGTCCGCCGTGGTTAACCAGGTGGTAAAATGGTGGATTTGGTCCGCGTGCATTGCCAGTACCTCCCCTGCAAAATCGGCGGATATGCAATTCACACTGGCTCCCGTATCGACTAAACCTGACAAACGTTTTCAGGAGGTGTACTGACGCATATGGTCGAACGTCATCCCTCAATAATTCGTCTAAGTGTATGTCCTTCAGCACATTCCTCGACTGCCTGACCCTTCTCCAGAAGCTCCGCATCCGACGCGTAGCTCGCTTTCTTCGCGGTGGGACAGTTGTAGCCAACTCCTCATGGAAGATACGTTGTCGAGTAGCCAAATAATTCCGCTGTCTGACGTGGAAGGGTTTGACATGCCAAGGAACTTTCGCCTCGCTATCATTTCCCTGCGCGTCCGCCTCGACAAAGGATGGCGTCGGTTGTGGAACTTCGGGAGAACTGTGTTTGGCGGTGCGAGTCAGCAGAATTGGAGTCATGTCTGGGGCTTGGTCATAGCTAGTGATGGGATCAGCCTTGGTTCGTCCGGGGTTTAGGAGTGCCGACGGGTGGTCGTGGCACTCGCTGGCAAGTTTTTTCGCAATTTGCAATTTGCGCAATCAGGTGTCTGCCTTCCCGCATCGGTAAGAGAAGAGCGTCGGTTCCGCTGGACATGCATAGAACCGATGCCCCGTTTGTCGGCAGTTCCAACAGACCGTCGGGCTTGTAATTGCTTCAAGCGAGGGTCGATCAATCATTGCTGGGTCCTCAAGCTCCTGTGGTGCTCCGCTCCTCGGTACTGGTACTGGGTCAGCAAGTAGGTGGTCCGCTGCCATCAACTCCGCGGTGTGATGATTTCGGGGATTTGGTCCCGTTATGCGAGGTTGTGGACGAAAGGTACCTCGCCGCTCATCCAGTTGTTCTTGCCTACGGGCATGGAGGCGCAATCCCTGTATGGTGTTGATACGAAAATGCAGAAGGCTGTTCTGAAGCTCCCAACGCATATTCTCTCTGATAATTTCTACCAGTTCGTCCTCGGGCATGGTTGTTCGCAAGCGAGTGCTCAATCTCACTATACTTGTGTAGTACTGGTCGAACGGTTCGTGAGCGCCTTGTTTCCGTTTCTTTATCTGTTCCCTTAGTTCTCTCTCAGTGAAGCCATCATCAAATCGATTGCGGAAGGCTGCACTGAAAGAATTCCAAGTGGGACGTGGCGTCGACTCCTTAAAACTCCAGTACCAGTCGGCAGCATCTCCGCTGAACAAAAGATGTGCATGCCGGAGGAAGGCCGAGAAATCACCGCCCAGGGTGCTGGATACTAACGCCTGAATCCGGAAAAGGAACCGGTCCGCTGATATCATAGCGTTGAAACCCGTGAAGTTCAGGCGCCAACTCTCCATGATGCGAGGCGTCGGGTCTCGGAAAGGTGTCAATGCGTTCCCGGGGGGAATCGCATCTTCGATTGACCTGTTGTAAGGAACTGCCTCGGGGACTGGAGGTACCAACGGAGGTGCGGTGCTGTGTCGTGGTCTATACTCGGGAGCTCTGGGATCCATTCCCGAGTTCCTTGGAGGTAGGGCCCATTGATCAGATGGTCGAGAGTGGGGCATAGCCACACTGGGATTGGGCTCCCAGCCAAGCGGAGTTCTCACGTGGCTGGGTGGGTGGCTCATGGGGAGGTTCTGGAGCCTTCCCTCCAAGTTGCCAATCCTCTCCGACATGTCTCGCATTAACGCCACGAGGGTGTCAATGGAGTGGGTGGAAGGCGCGCGTGTAACCTCGGCCGCGACAACTGCAGCAGGAACTTCACCGCCCACGGCTTCTTGCAAGTCCATCAGTGATTGGGGCGGTTTCGGCATCTGGAACCCCTTTCGCCACTGCTCCACGCGTTGGGACGGGCGTTCCGAGGGGGACGTCTACGGCGGTCCGCTCTATGGGTCGCCGGCATAGTGGGCAAAGCTCGGACGTGAGGAGGAGCTGTTGGACACAGGCACGATGGAAAAGGTGTCTGCACTCCAATCGCACGCTGTGTACGCCCTCCACTACGTCTTCAAAGCAGATCCCACAGTTAGCTGGTTGGACCGTTTTGGATCTGGTCCAACGCTTGTCTGGAGTCCGCTTAGTCGCCATGTTGATGTTTAATGTGTGTTGCAATGGGTATTCCTAAAAAAAACCGAAAGGTAGATTACTCCTACTACTAACTTAATATATATGAAAGCTTAGAAATATATTAGTGGCCGATAGTGGCGAGCTATTTCTGTAAAATAGAAAAAAAATTCTTTTAATACACACTTTCCCTTCCAGCAGTTTACTCCTCCAAAGGGAAATGAGAGTGGGTGGTAGTCTGCCGAAGAAAGGGTGCTTTCGGTCGATTTACAAAATTTATCCCCTAAACCCACATACATTACAAAAACCGTCTCTAAACTACGTTAAATGACTCGACGAGACAAGTGGTAGAGCTACCGTAACGGTTTTGTACGCGGTCAAAATTCCCGACGCGTGGAAGCGTTCCGGGCTCCGCAACTCCAGCATACGCCACCGAACGTTGAACCGATACCACTCGTCTATCACGCATACGAAATAAGTAGAATTCTTCCGCGACATAAAGGCAAGGTAACCTTCTATTTTCTTGAGAGTCCAGGCCGACAGGAGAAACCCCATCTGGCTGACAGTTCCATCAAGAAAATAGAAGGTCCTTACAGGGGTTAGCCTGGGACAACACATCGGAAGGATTCTGTCGCGAAAACTAAATCAAACAAAGGAGAGCGGAAGCTACAACTCACGTGAAGCGACTGCCAGAGTGTATCACACAACTCCACTGCTCCTGATAGTGGGACTCGAGCACCAAAGTATCTTACATCCTCCGTAAAGGACCAACTCGTCAGAAGACGCGAATTTCTTTCCCCCTTAAGATGTTTTGGGCCCCATGTTGGGCGCCATTTGTAATGATTTTATGTCTACGTGCGAACGCGGAACCAACCTCTCATCGGTTCTAGACGTTAAGTCTGAGTAGTGCCAACGGATGGTACCAACCGGTCAACCAATCCGTGCACCGTAACCCATTCACGCGGTGGCTGCTTGTCGGCCAGCTAGATCGGAGAGGATTTCGGTCGCGGGTCTCCGAATGGATTACGCTCATTTACAATATTCAGCCACCAATACATGCCCGTTTTCAAACGCGTCACCAAAACAAAACCATACGGAGAGGAAACCTATTTTACGTTACTCCGTATTTCTTCATCAATCAGTCAAAGAACAAAATCTAATTTTTACTTCGCGTTCCCGAATTTCCGACGCGGTACCGAAAAGTATACTACGTTAACGTAATTCCGAAAAAAGCTACGCTAAAGAAAAATCAAAATCAACTAAGGTACCGCGTACCGCGCGCAACGCGTAACCGACCTCAGCGGATTTTCTCAAACCCTACCCTCGCGATGGCATACCGACCCTGCACCTCATTTCCCGCTGAAAAGAAGAACCACTGGAAAGGAAAGTCGTTGTTAAGGTTAGCAATTCATAGTTTTATTCATTTGTGAGATATAATCAAAAAAATTATTATTCCTATCCATTAAGCATGCTTAATTTATCGACTTATAGAAGTAAATTAAGTCCTTTTTCATCGAATACAGTTTTCGGGACAATAATAACTAGCATACAAACTACTTCCTAAACTCAACTTAGAAAATACCAAACCAAAATAAATAGGAGATTAATCAAATGCTGAATTTCTACTTATTCGGGATTTTAATCATCAATAATTGTCTTGCATGTCCATTGCTTGGTTTTACTCAAGAGACATTCAAAATCATTTTGACTTGCATCGGAGAGTACTATGTATATAATGTTCTCTTTTTTTATCTTTTTAGGTACTATTCAACGACCTCTCTTTCGTTCTTTCTTCATTTGGTTCCTTTTCTTTTCTTTTTTTTCTGAATCAGTTGTCTGGATCCAGAAAGTATAAATTTTGCAACAGTAAATTTGTTTTTCAGCGAGGTGGACCCAACAAAAATGAAACCAAGTTGGAATTAAAGTTAAGATTCAAATACTAAAATTTAATCTCAAAGTTAAAATGATTTGTTTGTGTTGTTTTTTTCTTTCTTTTGGCTAATTGGAGCAAATAATATTTAAAATCAACAGCTGTATCATGCGGTGACAATATTAACTATCAAAAAAAATAACCCATGCGTAATCAAAACAGAATTCAACATTCATCTCACAGGGGAATTTGTTTAGAACACGGGCCAATTACACTTAAGATTACCAAAAAAAACAATGATGCAGTGTACAAGAGCAACCAACATTGGTGTCAACGTTCACAAGGAATGCTAGAAGGACAAACATGCAGTTACTTCAGATTTATTAACTATGCCTCTTCGCATCATTAGTTTTCTCATTCGAGGTCGTCGCTTTTTTGAGTGACAACACCACGTACTTTTTGATTTTCTCCTTTGGTTTTGGTTAGAATTATACTAATTATGAATAGCACACAATTGGTTTCCAAATCCTCTTGTAATTGGATGAAATTCTAGTCTCCGTATTGTGTAATACTTTTTGTCTTAAAATCGAAGGATTCTAATTACAAAATTTAATAATTAAAGGGAGTTCACCACAATTTCTGTCCATATTCATTCATACCTTACGACCAAAATTATTTAAATTTTTGTTTTACATACTATTGAACTATGCTTGATCCTATAATGGAACTAAAAATATTTATTTACAGGCAAAATTAATGATGTAATTAATTTATAGCTAGTTGGTAACAAAGAGTGATTTTCCTTTCGAACAATTATCGAATAAATAATAGAGATTGCAAGGTCGTATTTAAATAATAAAAAGCTTGCCCTAATGAAGCGTTTTTCGTTGTTTTGAAATGGAAATTTGAATTTTCCCTTCTTTTTTGTTCAAAGCTAAGATCTCTTGAATGCATCCATACTATTGCTACGGAGTTTATTTCTTGGTTACTTTCTTAATTATGATACGGTTTGAAAGGCAAATGCTTCTGGCTGCTGAGTATTTCTACTGAATCTAAGGCATATTCCGGTTTTCTCTGTTCAGTATATCGTGACAATTCTCGGAAAGTATCATCAACAAGATTTTCACGGGTAACATTCAAAGGCACAAATTGAGATACGGTAACAGGGACGCCAGCAAACATGTACAAAAGTGCTGGTGTAGCAACGCTTTGCATTGCATTTTGCATATGAATTGCTTGGTCAGTTTGCAAAAGCAGTGTTTTAGCTTCGGCATCAACAGGAATGGATAATTACACAGGTGAAAATCCTCTATCTGTCTGTCCCATTGAACATAGTCTTGCTGGAGGTCGATGAAATCTTTCATTTATCTTTTACGGTTTGTATGTTCATATATATTCATTTAATTCCTAACTTATCTGTTTTTCCATAGAAACTGAAACGTGTCTTTTATACTTTAAATCAAGACTCACTTTGTAATAGCGGCTAACATGTTGCATAAATTGTTGCTTTTAGTTTTGTTCCCTCTTGAAGCGAGCATTGTTCATTTTCGTGGCGTTGGCTGTCTGCTCCCTGTGACTCCATTCTTATTGGAATGGTTTTCAAATTAGATTGAGAACAAAGAGCAATCGTTCTCCATTGGAAGATACAGGACAGCAAGTGTAGGCGGCTTTTGTTCAATCATGCATGACGAGGGAGCTGACAGAAGGCTGCGCTGGTCTAGTCGTCTTCCTGTGACGTGTTTACACTTTGCACTGTTATCGTTTGCCCAGGTGAACGGGAAAATGCGATCAGGCCACGGACTTCCTTGAGCCTATTATAAAGTCGTCCCAACGGCCTACAGGTATGCATCCAATACACTACAAGAAAGTAAATATAAAAAACCTGGCGATTTTCATGGACAACTAGTTTACGATGTTATTACCTGAGACGAGTTCGTTTCAAATATGTTAAATATATTAAACCACCCGGCGAATCTTAAATCGCGACCGGCCAACTCTTTAAAACTCCTTATGCGTGGCGGCCACTACCTCCACACTTCAATTCCATGTGGCTGTCAAATTCTGTTGGCATCCCACGACAAAATAGACGTGGGATGTGCACTGGTCGCAACCGACGTAAAATGACAAGCCACCTAGCAGCAAAGTGTGTTGGTAGTGGTCACCAGCGGCGTCGCATGATTCATTACAACGGGGTACCCTATGGGGCAACATGGGGTATGGGGGACACATTCTATTTTTGTGTGCAAAACTCGCAGACAAATACTGCCTCGTCATCTATGCCAGCACAGCTACAGTTTGCCCAATTCCCGCAGAAAGAACAAGCGGCCCATCCTTCATTTGAATCTAAGTATTTTCCATGACAGTAAAAACAAGGGATATTATTTTCATCATTGTCACTTTCTGATGGAGAGTTTAACTTTTTGTTGGTTTCCTTTATGCTATTTTTCTTAGGCAATTTGGTTTTCTTATTCTTTTTTTGCTCTTTTGCGAGTCTTTTTTTTCTATTCTTATCTTCTGACAGCTTCTTTTTTTTCATTGTTTCTTTCAATTCATTTTTAAAAGGGTGAAGACGTTATGATAGCCGTTTTTCCTAGTTCCCATCGCACGCGCGAAATTTTGCGAGTTGCAGGATAAAGCATCACTTGCTGAGGGCTAACAACAGAAAACACTTATTGCTCTGGTGGAGTAGTTGGCCTGTAGTCTATTTCTATACTTCTCGTCCAAGTCGAATATCCGGGCTCAGGATTCATAAAATTTACAAGCATTGAGCTAGCTGTTGTGATAGAGGGTGTCAAAGGGACAACAGGCACGTCAGATGGCTCTGTTTCAATATCAGATGGTGCTATAGCAACCGGCATGGCATCTATCAGCGGTTTATCAATAGTTTCTTTATCAAAATCTCCAACTGCCAAAATTGAATTTACTGTTGCAGCCGTTACCATCTCAGGAACAACGATTAGTATATTTAGCGCATTAGCACGGTTGTTCGTTGTCGTTGTTTCAGACAATCCTTCATTGATGAATAACCTCTCTGTTTGTGGGATATCAGTCATCAATGATGGAGCAGAGTCACTGTCGGAAAAAACTGTTGGATCGTATGGCCGAACGCCACATTTCTTGAAGCTATTCACTGCTGTAGCCATTGGCGAAGCCTGAATAAAAGCTTTACAAAAAATTTTTGCTACTTGCCAGATAGTTACAACCATCCCTGGGTTGCTGCGAAGCCAAGCTGTGATTTGTTAGTCATAGTATGTGCTCAAGGGCCTCATGTATGCTACATCAAGAACTTGAAGTCGATGAGTTGTATGAGGGGGGAAATATAAAAAAATAACCCCATTGGTACGAGCTTCATTAATGAGTTCCAAGTTTTGCGTGTGTGTGCTGTGGCCATCTAACAACAACAGTATAGGTCGTTCAACCGTTGCTCCACTAAATTCAACAAACTTCTTAAACCAGCCAAGGAATAATTCAGCTGTCATCCAGCCAGAATCGCTGCAAACACCCCAAGCTCCAGGAGCAGCATTGAGCATTAACTGCGAGTCCATTCTCTTTCGTGGAAACACCAGCATTGGAGGCACGTATTGGGCAATCGCACTAAAATATAGTTCCACAGTTAGTGTCCTACCTCTCTCCACAGAATTATAGATCCCACTTGTTTTCTACCTTTTCGTGCAATTATTTTTGACTTGGTTTTTGGTACCACTGAAACTCCTGTTTCATCACAATTATAAATTCATTCTGGCAAAAGCTTATGCTCATCATAAACGTTGCCAAGGAAGTTGAAAAACTGTTAAATAGGTTGTTTATTAAACCCAGCGGCACGTGCAGCTGAAGCGCTTTCTGGTTTTTGTATCGACAATTCTGGATGCCTGCTTAAAAACCGCTGCACCCAATCTTTGCCAGCTTCTTTCCTTTCAGAGTTGAAGAAATTTTGCTTGCCATTTTTTACTGCCAGAGTGTACGCCAAGGCCCTCAAATCTTTTGTTGTGAGCCCGTAAAGGCGACTCTCCATATCCATTATAAAGTTGCAAAGCTCTTTCTCTTCATCATCTGTAAATGTTCGCTTTTTTGGGCCTAAAGGAACTTTAATCGAAGTTGTAGTAGTAGTAGGATCTTCTAGGGCTGCACGAACTACTTTAACTTTTCGTTCAAGCGTAGTTTGTGGCACAAAATATGTTTTAGTGCCCCTTCGATTACAATATCTACCGTATTTTGCATTCTCTGTTCACTCCAGTTTCCCTCTCCGACTTTTTTTTATAATTTTTCGCCATCCTGAAACAAAATTAAAAACAAAGAAGCAATGAAGAAATAATTGAATTTCTTCGAGGGGCAAGATGGGTTACTCTATACCCCATCTTGCCCTCCAATGCTTATTTGAATAAAATAACATACCTTTAATGACCAATTCAGAATATGGACACAAACATGTTCTAATCTGCTGGTGTGATCATTGATAAACAAGAATAACCTTCAGTTAGTTCTAGAAAACTAATATTGAGGCACAAAACGCAATCGATGTATAACGCGGAAATCACAACTAACTTGACAAAAACCGAGTGTTTGGCGACAAAGCGAAAACGCGTGCACTTATAAGCCGATCACTGTGCTGACTGATGAGCAACATGACGGCGCATCATTGCAAGCCAGAGCGCCAGGGATTGATCGTTTGTGTGGCAGTTAAAACCAAAACTGACGATAGATACAAGCCATATGGCAGCAGCGCTTACTACCACACACATGACCATTAGTAGGCCGACTTTGCTGGCTAACTTACATGGCGTTATATGAAGAATTGTGGAGGTGCCAACAGAAATTCGAAGTTTTGTACGTTTTAGAGACGGATTTCTACAGTGAAATCCAGATGATCCGCGGAGAACACAATAGCGCTCCTAGTGAAGTGAAAATTATTTCAGTTCTTATACCCGTTTAGTTTTTATCGCCTTCCAAAGTGAATTTATAGGAGTTTGTTTACATCTCAACGCTGAGCTATCAGTCGAAGGTGCAAAACGTGTGCTTCATTTGCTCGTCTTGGAAAGTTTAGAAGCACAATGGGCTATACAAGGTGAATTTATAGCATCTGCGGAATGCGTTTGGCACGTTTTTTATTCGGAAAATAGTATATATGACGAAATATAAGCATTTGCTAATGCCGCAGTTGGGTGACAGCTACCGGAAGCTTGTCCATAGTAGGCCGACTAATACATATGCAAATTGCTACCATATGGCTTGTATCTATCGTCAGTTTTGGTTAAAACGCATTGCCCCGTCTTGTCCCCCCTTCTCCTAGTTTTTGCCAGCCCTCTGACCATATTCTGTATATTAGTCGGTGGAGAAGTTTACTTAGATGTGGGCTTCCACTGGAGTAGTTTCGCTAGTATTTCATCTAACCCAGGAGCCTCATATCTCTCTAGGTCACGTATTAATGCCAGTTTTTCATCTTTAGTTGATTGTAAAACTGGAACCTCTTGTTTGCCTTCTGGAATATTCACAGCTTTAGTAGTTGTTAGGGGTCACTATGAATTGCTTCTGGAAATATTGCAGCCAACTATTTTTTAGTCCGACTGAGTTACCTATAATCGATTTTTGTGCCTTTTTGCAAAAACTTGTATGTGGATTGAAACTTTTTGCTGGACCATGAAATTCTATTTTACAAAATATTGAATTAAAAAACACTGATAGGTTTGCCTTTTTAACAAAAACTTTATTTCCGAAAGAATTCAGCACAATGAGTTGAACAGAATCTTTACTCAACTACTCTTTCCACCGTTTTCCTAATTTCAGTTTTTCATGTGCTTATTTTGGTTACTTTAGTGCTTACATACCAAAGTACCGGAATTTTCCAAAAAAAGGCACACAAAGATCTTTCGACATCTCTTACTTACTTACTTACAAATATCACTACTATATCATTCCGAATTTCGAACTTTCTAAATTATGAGTCTCAATTCAAAAACATAACCAAATGTCAAATATGTCACAAAACCATAAGCACAATAACTCCACAGTCATGGAAGTGCTCTTTGACGAGTCCGCAACAATGAATTTACATATATCAGATAAGAACAACGTTGTTCTAGATATCAAAAGATACCAACTTGAATTGCCGTACATTTGCCCGGGATCGTAAAAATACTCCCCCTGCTGATCCATCAGGATCAGAATTAAACTTCAAAGAAAATTGTAAGTAGCGTTTATAAAATGTTTGTTTACCAATGCATGGCCAATTGTATGATAACTCCTTTTAGTCATCGAGCTACGCTGCGGATTTCTTCACCTATCTTCAAGGTGACCGTGTATTTCATGCAAGATGAAGTTCAGCCAAGTACATACATATATTGGCAGTCCACCTCTGCACGTGTTGTGCTGATGTGCATCATGGATAAGGAATACTGGATTAAATACTAATCAAGAAGAAAACGCAACATAATAAAATTCCTTCTTAATTCAATTCAAAAACGCAGTGGGTTCCTTTTCACATACACTTCACACTTGTTTTTAATAGTTTCACCATATAGTTCTGTGCTGATTCGTTATGAGCTATCTAGTAAAAAAGTTTATTTTCATTGTTTTGGGGTCTCATCGATAGTAATTTGTAATGATAGGAGCGTGATTTTGGTAATCGGTCGCTTGTATTGCATTCAATTCATTAAAATCGACACAACGTGCACGATTCCATCTTTGCCTGAATTTAATTCTAGTATTTTTACCAATGGCCATTTATATGGGAGTGATTTGTCATCTTTGACAACACAGATATCATTAGTTTCTGGAGATGGTTTACGATCTAACCATTTTAGCCGTGATTACTCAAATACTGATCTGGTCTAGTTCCTTTTTAGCTCCGATAAAGTTGCCTCCATAGTCACTATGGATGTGGTTGCTAATGCCTCTTCAGCCCATACAGCGTTATAAGGCCATCACAAATACGTGAGTTGTAATAGTAGTAATTCAATATGAATTACCTTGACGCTCAAACAATTGAAAAAAGCAACGTAACGAACTTAACCTCCTTTTTCTCTTCGGTCTCGCAGATCGAACGGTCCACAGGAGTCAGTTCTGGAATGTGTAAATGGTCTTGAGATTTCGGTTCAAGCAGCTGGTAAGTTTCCCAAGGGTCGAGTTGCTCCTCTGGCTGATGCATGAAAGGGTTTAACACATTTGCGCTAAATCCGCTTAATGATATTGCATCCATCCAACGGCCAAAATTTCCCTCAAAGTGTGTTTTGCATCAAGACTGAAAATTGGTGCGACTTTTGTTTTTGCCAACATACAGGTATGTTAAGATGGTAGCAGAATATACCATCATTGAAGCATCGAAGCATCCATCTAGCTCCAATTCAGACGTTGAAACTTTTCTATCTCAGAACTCAGAGGTTTTCTACCTTTTTAGGGTTTTGTAAAATAATCTTACAAAACCCTTCCAAAATCGCGTCCTGTCTGTCCGTCTGTCCGTCTGTCTGTCTGTCCGTCCGTCCGTCCGTCCGTCCGTGTGTCACAGCAGTTTTTCTCGGAAATTACTTGAGCTAGAAGCATCAAATTTTGTATGTAGGAGTAAAGTGGTGCTCTCTTCAAAGTTCAAGTACAAAAAAATTTTATAAGGTATTTAAGGGGGGTCTCCCCATATAGGGGAGTAACCCCCCGAAAAAAAATTTCATTGTAGGTAGCCGATATGGGTATCAAATGAAAGGTCTTGATGAGAACTTTTCAAAACAGGTCTTAGTTTGGCAAAGTTCGCTTCGAGGGGAGTACAGGGAGGGAATATACACAAAAAATTTGTGTCCCCCCCCCCTCGCAATTGGACACCTGTGATCCGAAAAACTTGAAAAAAATCAAGAATGTAGGCCTTGATGAGTACAACAACAACAAATACGTGAGAAGTCGCAATTGACTCAACTTTGTTGGTAATAGTATAATACATCGATTTTATGTTTTCTTGAATAAAATCTTAACGGTACCCTTAAATTCAATGAAATTCAGTACGCATTCAGTACGACTATTTGTAAGATTGATCTATCCTGCAAGTTTCATAAAGATTGAATTATATTTAGCGAAGTTATAGCGGTTTGAATTTTCCTGTATTACTATGGAACAATATGCGCTGCATGTATTACTATGGCAACATATGGCTATGGAACAATATGCGCTTTTTACCGACTCAGCCATTACAGTTTTGCTAGGATTTGCATGAAAATTTCAGGAATGATAGGTGTCATGTATATCTTTGAGAATCGGTTCAGCTAGTGGTATCAGTAATCGTAAAACAAAATGGTGGCTGTTTTAAATGCGAAGATTGAATAATTTTGAGTTATTTTTTCCCAACTTCAACCTTCAAGGTGCATGCTTTGAGCACTTGATTCAATTTAATGAATGACTGAAGATGAGTACCTACAATTATTACTCATACGTGAAACAAGTCAAGAAGGTGGGAGAGAGCTTCTAGCAAAAGGGCTTTGTAACAACTCTAGGATTCGAAAAAATTGGTCATGAATCGATGATAACAGTACAGGAGAGTGGCCCCTGAAAATAAAAATTCATCAAACGCAGCCGATATGAGTATGAAATGAAAGTTTACATGGGAGCTTTTCAAAACAGTTCTTAAACTGTCAGTTTCTGCTTCAGTGGGGCACAGGGGGAAATGCATGAAAAATGTGGTTTCCTCCCTCACGAATGGACATCTGAAATAATCATCAAGGGAGATATTTATGAGTATAACAATAACAAAATCCTCAAAAGTCTAAATTCGTTCAACTTTGTTAATAATAGTATGATCTTCGAATTTCATATTTTCTCCAATAAAATCGTCATTGACATGCTTCTTGACTTTATTCGATCTGGTGACTGCATTTTGTAAATTGAATACAAAACCCTTCTGACATGAGCGTAGGTCTGTTTACCCAACTTGTTAATATTACTTTCGAGTTATTTTCACATTTGCGCTAACGTCTTCGACAGTGGCTCATCCCATTCAATTTCATAATGATTGTAACAGTGTCTTTGCCGATACAATACATGGTGCCAACCATCCCAAGGGATCGTATAATCTCACAATATCTAAGAATACTTGCCTTTTAGTAAGAGATTCTTTATCCCCGAGTGTTCTTATATGATATAATCATAAAGCATCTATTAAAGGATTATTTCAGCCTTAATAGGTGCTTCATGATCCCTAATGATTCTAAGCTTTCTTCTAAGCTCAATCACTGAGATGGTTTCATTTCTACTTCCTCAATAGGCATATTTTCCAAAGTTTGCAGATCATCGACAGTGCATTTTTGCAATGGGAACCCTTCGGTATTCAATGCGTTGATCTCGCTCCCTCTTGGCATCAGACAAACTGTGAGCACCAGATAACCAAGCGGCCACACGAAATTCCTCGATAATGGCGTCAAAGGCCTGAGGATTAGTTTTCTGTTCTTCCTACGGTCGTTTTTGCAATGTACTTATAGCAAAGAAAGGCACACATAAAGTACAAAATGTTACCGTTGTAAGAGCATACTCATTAATATCGGCCTCATATACATTAATTTGCCTGTACATTTTTGCTATATCGCTAATTCAAACAATTGCCAATTCATGAGCACTGCTACTATATCATTCTGTATTGCTGGCCCAACTATAAGAGCGTCTTTTAACGAAATTCGTAAACTATTCTTTTGAGAAGCGTCAAACATGACTCGGCATTCCGTTGTGCTACTTTCTTTGTACATAGTAGGATGAGGCAGATAGAAGGATACACAGCTGGCTACTCTGCTTGCCTTCTCCATGACTGGTTTCATATGTTTCATGTCCAAATACTTCTGTATACAGCCTACATATTCTCGTTTCATGTCCAGGTTCCTTTGAAAGTGCTTCTGCAACGGTAGAAAACTTACTTACTTAAAAATGCCACCCATCAGCTTTTCAGTGACTGTTTGACTTGATCACTCTTCATGTGCAATCGTACAACAAATCGACCATCTTGCTTCCATCTAACGTGTACACAAAATTTTTTCACAATATTCTTCTTCAGGCAAGAAAGTCCGCTTCATCGGAACGCCTTCAATTTCCCAAAATTTCCTAAGTTGAGTGCTTAAAATTGGATTTTCATCTGTTTTGATTTTGAAACTATGATACTGACCTACAGCCAGAGGTTTGACTTCACCAGAAATCATCCAGCCAAGATTTGTATTCTGTGCTACTGGACCTTGAAGAAATTTTTGGACATCGCTGAGCATAACTCTTCCATATACTCGTACATCAGCGCCTAATAATAAGTCAATGCGGCCAAATTGATATGAATCTGAGAGTTGATTTTTACCGAGTCATCCCCATCCGGCCGTGACAATACTTCGTGGTGGGGCCAAATTAGTGAGTTTATCGAGGATCAAAGCTTCAAATGGGCATGAAGTGTCTGTTTTGAGTTAACAAAATGGATTAAACTAGACTTCTTATGGTATTGTTTGATGAATTTTCAATCCTTTCGATACTAATATTTGTCATTTTCCTTTTGAGCCCTAACTGTAGTACTACATGTTCGATGATGAGTGACGTTTGAGTGACTTAGTCAAGAAGTGCACGCAGTACGATAGGCTCATTGTCTTCACTCAAAGTCACTAAGGCTGTAGCTAGAAGAATTTCTCTTTGTGCATTCTTATTTCCAGAATCACAACCTGTGCCGTTGGAAGACAAAAAATTCTTCGTTTGGACTTTAATGACGTAATTTGCTGATAAAATTGGATTTTCCCTGTGCAACAATGTGTGGTGTTTTTTCTGGCATTTTAAACATGATGGTTTACTTGGAAATTGTACCACTAATTGTCCTTTCCCAAACAGTTTAAACAAAATAAAAATGTTGTTTCACCATGAGGAACTTACTACTCTATGGTGAATTGCAGAACTGGAGACATACCCTTAAAGCATGACTTGCTTGACATAATGCACATTCTGACATCTTTTGCTGAGTTCTGCTGGTCCTCCTCAAAAAGTAGCCAAGAATACCGAGAAAGTTCCGCCAATTAATGTCTTCGGTCAAAGCGGAAAAGACATGGTTCGGCTGTTGGCAGCCTAAAACAAGTTGACAAATTTCGAAATCAAACGAATAAATTCTGAGAAGCTGTCAATTAGAACGAAATCACTGGTTGATTCCAAATCAGCGAAAGATGCTTTGAATTCTGGGGAGGTTCCGCACTTCACTTATACCCCCAAAAGCGAGAAGAACCAGACGTTCTTGCTGAAGGGCTTGGACTGCGGAGAAGATACCGTCGATCTTCTTCAGGTTCTCAAGGAAACAGCACCACAAATCGAGTTTATCTCTGTTAAAACATTCGCGACAAGAAGGTCGACGGTAGAAAAAAAAAATTTACCACTTTATTTGGTACAAATAACAAATAAGAGCAGTCCAAGCGCTCTTCAGCAAATAAGATATTTAAATTTTCGAGTGGTGAGGTGGGAACGCCTCCAGAAACGAGAAATCAACCAGTGCTATCGCTGCCAACGATTTGGCCATTCGGCTGCCAACTGCGCCATGCATTACCGATGCGTTAAATGCAAAGACATTCATGCTCCCGGCGAGTGCAAATTGGCTCAGACGGAGCCAAAAGAGAAATTATATTGAGTGAACTGCGGTGTTTTTGGTCACCCGGCATCATATCGAGGATGCTCCCGATATCAGGATGCAAGATTGAAATTTGCCCCAAAGCAAACACAAATACACCGCAGTGTCTTAGCTCCGAACTTCGTCAAGCCCGGAGTATCATTTGCACAAGCCGCTAGAGGACCAGCAGAAAATGCGGAAAATAGTGTAAATAATGTAAGTGGCAATAATGAGCTGCTTCTCAAAATTTTACAGCAATTAAATTCCTTATCAGAGCGAATCGATAAACAAGATTCGAAAATTAACATTGTTTTTCAGCATTTAGGACTTTCAAATGCCTCAAAATAACTTGTCATCCAGCCACATTCCCACGGATAGGATTCGTCTCACCTCGATCAACGTCAACTCCATTGTTACTTTACATCGACGTGATTATCTCCTTGAATTCATTGCCAGACAAAGGCCTGACATCCTACTTCTAACCGAAACCCACCTCAATTCATGGCACTCCATGACATTCAAGGATTTTGAATTCGTAAGAAACGATAGGGTAATAGGTGATGGGGGAGGTGGCACCGGGATATTGGTACGAAGACCCTATCGTTTCCAAAATATTGAAAAAGTCGAATTCAAAAGCTTTGAATCTCTTGAAGTGTCCGTTATCAAAATCTCACTGCCAGGTGGGGATAACCTCTTCGTTATCTCTGCCTATGCAACTGGTGGAACTGTTCTCAAGCTCAAGGAGGAGCTCAATTCCTTGTTCGAAATACTCGAATTGAACAGGCTACATAACTACTATATTCTTGCTGGTGACCTGAACGCCAAGCATACATCATGGCTGAACGCCACCAATAATCCAAGAGGTGTATTCCTGAAATCGTGGATAACAGAGAACCAAATTGAATACAGGTGCACTCTATATGGGTCGGAGTTCCCAACATACCCTAGGACAAATTCATATTTGGACCTTTGTATTGCTGACGCAAGACTCGAATTCAACTTTAATAGTCCTCAACGGAAACTGCAGGTGCTTCCTTATGATAGCGACCATAATGCAATCGTAATGGAAATCAATCATCACAGGGATGATTTCTTCCTCATTCCAGTTCAACATGAAAATCATCGGTTGAATTTCAAAAAAACAGACTGGGGAAAGTTTCAAAAGAAGTTTGATCGGGAGTACCAGAAGCAATGTCCCCCTTCTGATGGTGGCAACTCTTGCTCAATGGTTCCTAATGACAGAAATCTAACCAACGATGAAATAGATGTCTATTTGTCGAAGCTAGAGAAGCTGACGTTGGAAACGATTGAGAAAGTTGTTCCCAAGATTAAACATCGAAACAATATGGAAGGATATGAAACACCAACCATCGCAAGGTTGAAAAGATTGAAAAGCCTCCTTCTCACACGCGTCAACAATATTTATCGACGATTTTTGGACTACAACCATCCCTCATTGTCTTTGTTGAAATTACATCTGAAGAATGTCCGGAACTTAATCCGGTCATACTTCAGGAGTGAGGTCAGCAATCAATGGGCGGAAAAATTGAGGGGTATTAGCCCACAGGACCCAGACGGCGTGTTCACGAAAGTGAATAGCATATTCCGCAAGAAGTCTCGAGTGAAGGTATCGAATCTTGAAGTCACTAGTGATGAGATAAATCTTCTCGATAGGGCTGGTATCGAAATTGATAGTACGACTCCGGATAGAAATGGAAACAGGATTATTTGTGATGGATTGCAGAAACTTGCCCTGATTGGAACACATTTTGAATTGGTTCATCTACCAAACCCTGAAAGAGGGAACCAAATTTTTTCGGAGGTCGTTGAAGCAAAAGTTTCCGACTTCAAATCAAGCCTGAACGGCCAATCAATTCTTCATTTCAATGAAACATTAACATCTGACCTCATACCGAGCTTGAATCTTATTGATTATTTTGTCAGCTATGAAGACTTGTGTTTCATATTTCGCAAGATAAACAACAGGAAATCATGTGGTACTGATGGTATTCCAAATGTAGTTCTCCGACATTTGCCTGAGGTTGCTATTAGGAATTATTGCATATTGTTCAACAACATGTTGAGCAATTCATATTTCCCAAATGAATGGAAAAAGGCTAAGGTATTTCCGATCTTGAAGAAAGGAAAAGAATCTTCATGCACCAAAAGCTATCGCCCAATCAGCTTGCTGCCTAACATCAGCAAGGTGTTTGAAGTGATACTCAACAGAGCATTAAACGCCCACATTGAGGAAAATGAGTTGATGCCGAATTGCCAATTTGGTTTTCGTGCCAGTGTTGGAGCATGTCTCATTGATATGGAGAAAGCCTTCGATATGGTGTGGTTAGATGGACTAATTTTTAAACTCCTTCAGGACAAGTTCCCGAGACACCTTGTCGCCATGATGTGTAATATGTTATACGGGAAATCGTTTGTTGTAACCGATGGAAATCTGACAACAATGCGCGAGCTCAAGGTCTTGAATGGTCTACAGCAGGGAACAGTTACTGCGCCTCTGCTCTTCTCAATCTTCATTCGCAAGCTATTGAACGGCTTTGATTTTAACGTCTCGCCAACGCGATCATTGGTAGCGTTTGCTGATGATCTGATCATCTATACGGCAGACCGAAAAGCTACAATAGTTCAGAGCATTCTCCAAAAAATGTTCAATGATGTACAGCTGTACACTGACGATTGGCGAATGAAAATCAATGCGCAGAAAAGTGAAACAATCTTGTTTCGGACAACGCTGCAGGGGGTCAGTCAAGACCTGAAACGTAATTGGAAAGATTTCCACATCATGGCTGGTGAGAGTAGTCTAGAGCGAGTTCCACATAAATCCTGTGTTCGATACCTCGGTGTTTATCTCGATCAGTATCTGTACTATACTGAACATGTAAAAATCATGCTCAGTAAAGCACTCAAAGTAGTCATGGCCCTTCGAAAACTCTTTCATTCCAGATACATTGATCAAAAGGTCAAAATTATCTGTTACAAGACACTGGTTAGACCAGTTTTGACCTATGGATGTCAGATCTGGTACAACCAGAGTGCTAGTACTATGGAAAAAATAAGAGTTTTCGAAAGGAAATGTCTTCGTGCATGTACTGGTTTGTACAGAAAGCCTGAGACGGATTGGAAACATTATATATCGAATAGAAGAATTTATCAAACTGCTGAAGTGACGAGGGTCGATATCTTCATATTGAAACTTCTTCGGAATCATATCGCAAGATCTGTGACTGTGAGTGAAAACCCTTGGATTTCACAGCCGTTCCACCCTACAGACGGGTATATAGCGACTTGCCTCGGGACATGAATCGATATGTTTTTGATTCTGACGGCGTCCCAGTCATATATCACATATATCGACGGGAAGATAAAATATCCTCCGAATTTGAGTTCACGAGACCAACAATTCCAATGGAGATACTCATTTGCTAGATTCGTTGAGGCTGATCGAGTTGAGACGGGGCAATCTAGGTATTGGTGGCTGAATGACAATGTCTAAATTATTCGTGTTTATTTTCAGTTTTTGTGTTTTTTCGTTATTTCGTTTTTGAGTTTCAGCTCATTATTGCTACAGTTAAGTGTTATTGTTTATTTTTGTTAAAAATTAGGTATAGGTCAGGTTTATATTATGTTTATTATATTAGGTTAGAGATAAGGTAAAACGCTTAGATTAGGAACATAGTTATAGATTTTTTTAGTATAAGATAAAGTTTTTGATTGCATTTATTAGAATTAAGTTAAAACATATTAGGTGTAGGATCAAAGTTCACTGTAGTGTTAAAATGATAAATAATTTTAGAATAGTGTTGGTTGGTTTTTTCTCCTTTTTCCAATTGAATTGTAAAAATATGTAATAATCCATTGATTTGAATTTGCTATAGCTTCTTTTTTTAAATGTGATGAATGATAACGTACAAATTTAGAGAGCCATTTGGGCCATTAAGTTTTTTTATTGTTATTGTTTGGATTTTGCTTTATATTCTTTTAAAATTTATAACGATTAGTATCAAATAAAGCGGTTTTGACTTTGACTTTGACTTTGGACATCTTTTGCTGCTGGGTAGTGTAAACGCGAAGTAGATGCGGGTTAGCAGTCTTTTGTTTTTCAGGCCATTCAAACTCTGCTGCTTCTGAAGCACGGAAACGGTTCTACAAAAATGTATGCAAGGTGTCTAACTTTGACAAATATTTCTTACTGTGTTCTCTTACGATTGCTTTCAAAGCTGTCTGGTCTCTGATGGCGTGCCGAAAATCACATACTTTTCAATGTTTGATGCATGGCACACACGTGTTCATCCGGTCCAGCAACATCTTGAGGGATGATGCCGTTTCGTGAGCATTCCCTAAATTGAACAACTGTTTAAATTGCGCATTCAAGAGTACATATTTGTTATTATATCTTTCATTTAACAGACCCCATGCATTTGATTCGGTTATTGCGATGTGTTTTAATAGCTCTTCAGCTTCACCTACGAGACTATCTTTCGAATAATGGTAGTTTTCCACACTTGAAGTTATTGCATCAATGTCACAAATAGATCCTTAAATGAAAGCTAACCATCATAACTTCCTGTAAAGTTAGGAAGATTGATCTTAAGTAGTGTGAGCTCCGACTCACTTGCCATTCCTGTTGTCGCCCTGTCTAACTTCCCTTCAACTCTGCCATAAATTGCAAATGCACCTCCTTAAAATTGCTGAACTGATTCCTAACGAAGTAATCTCGCTCCAAATATTGTATTTCTGATACGTAATCAGCCGCAAAATTTCTTCATGGTTGTGCGTAAACGATTCGTGAGTTCTTTGCACCTTTTCGAGAAGCCACCGAAAATATGCTACACTTTTGTGACTTTTAGAGTCTTTTTGATAATTAGTTTGACATTTCACCAATTGCCTAGCCGTTAAGATCTACAAAGTTATCAAGTTCCTTATCTCCCAAGTTAGCTAAAGGAAGATGGAGAGGATACCTAGCACAAATCAAACACTGCGGTTGAATTCTACTGTTCCTTTAATAGATGGATATTTAATATTTATTGTTTAATTTATTACGGTTTCCACGCACGATTATTTCCAATCCACAAAAAACGTGCCTTTTTTGAATTTTACATGTCAACGGTATCCACTAATTGCGAAATGTTACAGGTGAATGTTAGATAAATATTTAATAGAGAATGTCTATTTAAGGGTTGTAAAGCAAATACTATGACCATAAGGATGAAACGAGTGAAACCTACCACTTCTTTGAAACTACAATTTTCGTTCAAATTTTTCGATTGTATCAGCTTTAGTTTTATGTACTAATGAAACTAGCCTTGTTTGAGATGAATAAAATTAGAATTGCAGCTAACTAGTTTCAGCACAATCCAGCGCGACGGACCTCGAAATTACATTTTTCAAACTATTGAAACGAAAAGCACTAATAGGTTTTCCTCTTTAACACAAACTTTATTTCCGAACGAATTCAACACAATGTCTTTTAACCGATCTTTACTCAACCACTCTTTGCACAGTTTTCCCAATTTCAATTTTTAGGGTTTTGTAAAATAATTTTACAAAACCCTACTAAAATCGCGTCCTGTCTGTCCGTCTGTCTGTCCGTCCGTCCGTGTGTCACAGCAGTTTTTCTCGGAAACTACTTAAGCTAGAAACATCAAATTTTGTATGTAGGTGTAAAGTGGTGTTCTCTTCAAAGTTCAATTACGAAAAAATTTTATAAGGTATTTAAGGGGGGTCTCCCCATATAGGGGAGTGACCCCCCGAAAAAAAAATTTCATTGAAGGTAGCCGATATGGGTATCAAATGAAAGGTCTTGATGAGAACTTTTCAAAACATGTCATAATTTGGCAAAGTTTGCGTCAAGGGGCGCACAGGGAGGGAATATACACAAAAAATTTGTGTCCCCCCCCCCCTCGCGATTGGACACCTGTGATCCGAAAAATCTGATAAAAATCAAGAATGTAGGCCTTGATGAGTACAACAACAACAAATACGTGAGAAGTTGCAATTCACTCAAATTTGTTAGTAATAGTATGATTTATCGATTTTATGTTTTCTTGAATAACATCCTAGCGGTAGTCTTAAATTCTATGAAATACACAGATGACTATAAGATTGATCTATCTTGAAAGTTTCATCAAGATTGAACCATACTGAGCGAAGTTATAGTGGTTTGAATTTTCCTGTATTACTATGGAGCAATATGCGCTGCATTTATTACTATGGCAACATATGGCTATGGAACAACATGCGCTTTTTACCGACTCAGACACTACAATTTTGCTAGGATTTGCATGAAAATTTCAGCAATGATAGGTGTCATGAATATCTTTGAGAATTGGTTCAGCTAGTGGTATCAGTAATCGTAAAACAAAATAGTGGCTGTTTTAAATGCGAAGATTGGATAATTTTGAGTTATTTTTTCCCAACTTCAACGTTTAAGGTGCATACTTTGAACACTTGATTTAATTTAATGAATGACTGAAGATGAGTATCTACAATTAATACTCATAAGTGAAACAAGTCAAGGAGGCGGGAGAGAGCTCCTAGCAACTGGGCTTTGTAACCACTCTAGGACTCGAATTGGCCATTAATCGATGATAACAGTACAGAAGAGTGGCCGATATGAATATGAAATAAAAGTTTTCATGGGAGCATTTCAAAACAGTTCTTAAACTGTCAGTTTTTGCTTCAGTGGGGGCACAGGGGGGAAATACATGAAAAATGTGTTTCTTCCCTCGCGAATGGACATCTGAAATAATTATCAAGGGAGATATTTATGTGTTTAACAATAACAAAACCTCAGAAGTCGAAATTCGTTTAACTTTTTTAACAATAGCATGATCTTCGAATTTCATATTTTCTCCAATAAAATCGACTTTGACATGTTTCTTGGTTTCATTCGATCTGGTGACTGCATTTTATAAATTAAATACAAAACCCTTCAGACATGAGCGTAGGTCTGTTTACCCAACTTGTTCAATCTATTTACTTTGAGGTTCACAAATCAACCGGCAAAGAAAAGCTACTCTAACTCTTACGTGCCAAAGCCCGAGGAGCTTTCAATATCTAACTTATTTTCACCAAATATCGCTACTGCATCATTTCGAATTTCGAACTTAAAATATTCGTACAACTAAATATTTTAGTTATGCGCAAAACTGACGATAGATACAAGCCATATGGTAGCAATTTGCATATGTATTAGTCGGCCTACTATGGACAAGCTTCCGGTAGCTGTCACCCAACTGCGGCATTAGCAAATGCTTATATTTCGTCATATATACTATTTTCCGAATAAAAAACGTGCCGAACGCATTCCGTGCATGCTATAAATTCACCTTGTATAGCCCATTGTGCTCCTAAACTTTCCAAGACGAACAAATGAAGCACACGTTTTGCACCTTCGACTGATAGCTCAGCGTTGAGATGTAAACAAACTCCTATAAATTCACTTTGGAAGGCGATAAAAACTAAACGGGTATAAGAACTGAAATAATTTTCACTTCACTAGGAGCGCTATTGTGTTCTCCGCGGATCATCTGGATTTCACTGTAGAAATCCGTCTCTAAACCGTACAAAACCTCGAATTTTTGTTGGCACCTCCACAATTCTTCATATAACGCCATGTAAGTTCGCCAGCAAAGTCGGCCTACTAATGGTCATGTGTGTGGTAGTAAGCGCTGCTGCCATATGGCTTGTATCTATCGTCAGTTTTGGTTATGCGTGATAATTCAAAAACATAATCATGAGTCAAATATGTCAAAAAACTATATACAATTCCGCAACCATGGGAGTGGTCTTGGACGAGTGCGCAACTCTAAGTTTATATCAGATGAGTACAATATAGTTCTATACTAAGAGAGAGAGAAGAGGAGTAAGTCTATCCGTGTAAAACCCTGTATGTGAATTCCGATATTTTGCTTGTACAGGCGGTTTTTGCGAGGGAAGGGGAAATCATAACAAACGTCAAAATTTTGTTTACGGCTTCGTGCATTTATCGTTGTCAATATGCGGAAAGTATCATTTTCTCGCGATTTGCGTGAAAACGGTAGTGAATATTTAAGTGGTGAACGTAATTCATACTGCTTCGGTTCGTTTCACACGATATATAGTGAAAATTTATCAAATCAAGTGACTCAAAAATTAGAAAACGACAATGCACTGTTCGGGTCCGTGTCGTCCGAGTTTCAATAGTGGCTCGAGCGGAAAATCGTACTTTTGGTAAAAAATTGATAGTTTCATTGATTTATAATCGTGAGAAAGTTTATTTTCAATAGTTTCAATTTGTGAATCGCAAGAAAACTGCTCAAAAATATTTGCAATTTATTGTTTTGATTGCTTCATATTTTGCCGGATATCTTGTGGCTTAAAGCAGAAGCGGCACAAAATTGGAGCATTTTAAGGGGGTCATAATTCATTGTAACTTTTTATCATTTTAGAATTGTGAATGATATTTGTGCAAAAATGGAATGGCGCTGAATTCTCGGGATAAATCCGGAAATAAAACGTTCGCAAGTTTGCGAATATCATTTCAAGGATGACGACGTCGTTTATTTGAATCTAAGCTAAAAGTGTAAGATAGCTATTCTTAAATTAATCTTTTGCACAAAATTCAAGTATCTCATATTTTTAGACTCGATGTGGAATTGAATATATTAACACCTTTACATCCACTTTTGGACATGTAAGTATATTTCATAATTGATTAAAATGCCGATTTCAAATTTTTTATTTTAGAATTCAACTACGAATAGGACAAAGTTTTGTTCAAATCCCGAATTTAATTCAGGATGTGTAAGTTTACATGTATTTGCCATTTTCGTTCCTAAGTATCTAATTTTAGTGCGATTATGAAACGATTTCTTCGGTTTCGGTGAATAAGTCCATTGGCCTGAATAGGGTAAGTGTTATTTAGTTTCCTGAACATTACATTTAGCCCGCTCAATTTCAGGACTCTTGGACCAGAAACGACGAAATTGTGAGCATGTCATCTGAATGATTTAGTGGGCTCTAAATCAAATTTGAAGAACGCGTATATTTCTTACATTAGATGTGAAAGCTGCAAAAAATGTATGATTTCTATTTTTTAATTAATATTCGCACAAAATAAAATATATATTTTAGAGTCGATGTCAAGTTGAAGATACTAACATCTCTACAGCTACTTTTGGACTTGTAAGTATATTTCATGTTTGACTATTTTTTTATTTATATTTGTCTTTATTTCAGAAATCAACTTCAGAGATTAAGCTAAGTTTAGTGCGGTTTCCAAACAATTCCTTCAGCGGCGAATAAGTTGATTGCCCTGGATAGTGCAACACCCTCAATTTCAGGACTGTTTGACCGGAAATGACGAAATCTCCAATTGTCTTCATCCAAATATTTTAGTTATCTAAACGGAATTTGGAGAAGGTATGAATTTCTTATCCTAAATTTTAATGTGAATTTTAATCCCCTCTATTTTAGAACATGCTTTTGACGAAGCCCATGATACCTTTTCATATTTTGCATATAGTCGTCATGATAATTTTCCAGTTACATATTAATATTGATTTAAGCCCTTCAGCAGCAATGTTGTCTATGGAAAGCCTTGAAAGTGTAAGTTTAATATATGATTAGTAGCATCAATTATGACATTTTTTCTTCAGGCTTCTAAACGAAAAAAGTCAACGGGAGATGGTTCATACGGCTTGCAGTATTAATGTGAATTTAAATACATCACCTTAAATTTGAACTTAAAAAACAAAAATAAAGAAGTAAAAGGTACCATTTCGCATTTCATTCTTATAATGGTGCTTTATATAATATAAGTAATTTAATCAAAAAGATGGAAGATTGATTCTATCTAACCATTAGGATTCACTTTCCAGCTTGAACAAATACAAGAAAATTTTTTTGCAGGATTTTAATTTTATTTTAGGGTAGATAATTTTTCCGCTTGTTTAATACTAACAATTTTACTAAAGTTTGCCACGTGAACATTGTATGTGATTTCTTCTGTTTAATTAGGATGGTAATTATATGCTACATTTTTTCTAAAAAGGCGAACAACATATCAATCAAAGAACGTTTTTTAGAGAAGCTGTTATTCACTAAGTACAAACAATGAATGATCATAAGTGGTCACTATTACTCCCTTTTATGTTTGTTCATCAAAAAGTATCTCAACACCAGGTATTATTTTATGTCTAAAAAAAAAGTCAAAAAGATATTCTATCCACCAAAAACTGAATAAAACAATTCGCTTTTACTGTATGTAAGAAAAAAATATTCAACAGAAAGAGTATTGCCGTTAGTATTATTTTATTAATAAAATACCAACAACAATTCCAACGGCCTGGAAATAACTCAGAATAATTTACATAGCATTTTGATTTAGCTAAAGAGTATGTGGGCTTTTTACAAATGTATTTATACATTATTATCATTATAAATTATTATCAGATTAATGTTCAATAATAAGCATGAAGGCGATTGGAATCTGCTGAAAAATATACCTCAAAAAACTAAACAGTGGCTCTTCATTATCTAATTCAAATTTTTCAATAACCTCTTTAAATACATCTTCCTTGATTGCATTTTAATCCAAAGTTTAGTTACTTATCAAACTAATAAAATAGTAAATTTATTTTTAGTTAAATATTTTCGGCATGGTGCTATCAATTTGAATTTTCCCGCCATATGATTAAGTTTGCCCCTCTTGTGATGAGACTACCCATGCTTTAAGCCAATACCACTACAATCAAAGAAACCTTACAAACACAAAGCCGACATTCGGAAATTTTTGGAGCTATCATTTACTCCTTTTCTTCCCTCCCTAAGGTTCTATATAACGAGTTGATCCTTTGTGTAAATTTTTCTTTTCTTTTCAGATTACCAAGTGCAGTAAATTTGCGGAAACCATCTCTTATTTATTTAATAGAGACAAATGCTGATCTGACTTCATGTAGAGCCATGTTTTCATCTATCTGTTCGATTTTGGTGTTGATAGTCATTTATTTCTTTTTCGGATACACTTTAAGTGGTTTGTAGGAAAACTATTTTAACAATACCATGTTTAAATCGGTTCATTCGTCTGTCTGTCAGTGCACCTCAGTACGTACGTTTTTTCAGAAACTAGAGAAGCTAGACGTTAGAAATGCTTTCAACTTCACTAGATGTGTGGATATTCTGGGAGCAGAAGCTGCCAGGTGAGTCACGTTTGGTCGTCTATATCGATGGTGTTGCAGTACTAGTCGCTGGACGTATAGTCAAAAATGCGAATCATTGTCTTTGTATGCTTTTGCGCTGAGTGAATTACTGGATAAGTTCGCTCTTGCCAGGAGCTTTGATGTGTAAATAGAATACACATCATATTAAGCTCGTAGCTTAAGCTTTACACTGGAAAAAACTGAACTATTCACCCTTACAAAGAAAAGAATTCCCAGCGTCAGGACTATCAATATGGAGGAAATGCTAGATGAATCAAAACTAGTATTGAAATACTAAGGCATATTGATATACTCAAAGGTGAACTTTTCCAAGCAAATCAGTTTAACAATTGATAAAACCGCAGGGAAGGTAATGGCGCTTGCATGTTCAATGGTCAATATAGAGGGATGCTTCTCATTTAGAAGATGACTCTTGATATGTAATCTGCGCTACTCTACAGATTAGAAATATAGAGCAGGGCACTCAATAAAGAATTCACTGAAACCAGTTGGCAGAAATGCAGAAACAAGGAGCACTAAGAACTGCTCATGCATATTGAGCATTCTCTAGGTCGGCAGTTTTAGTGATAGCAGGGGTGATGCCCATCGTCTTCCTTGATAAAAAGCATACAAATATTTACCTACCTAGAAGGGAACGCAACTGCATGGTTGCCACAATGGAGGAGAGACAACGCACCCTTAGAAAATAGCAATAGTCCAAGGAGAGTGACACACAGAGTAAAATGGACTGCATGTCTGATCCCTGAATTGAGGCCGGAGCTTGATCAAAGGTATGGTGAGATTAACTTCTACTTGACGCAATTCTTGGGCGGGCATGGATGTGTTCAGTCTTGACTGCATAAGATTGGTAAGTCGGCTGCAAAAAATGAAACAGGCTGTACAGCACCTCTTCACCTTTCCTTGGAGACTAAAATCAGAAAGGTGCTTACATCCGTTGACGAACAGAAGTGCGTAGCACATTATGTACAAGCCGTTCTGGAGACTAAAAACTTCATACTTGAGCGTCAGGAGAGCAGTGGATCTATTTGCTAATAATCCCTTATGCTTGCTTTCTTCCCATTCGATAGGAGATTTCCGGAATCTGAAGACGTTTCAAGGTAAAAAAAATAAGGCCTGGCCCAAAGTAAAGAGCTAAATAGTTCCAATCAAGGTTCTCAGCTAACAAGGGAGGTTTTTCGCGGGTATTTTATAGTGTCTAGTATATTTGGGAGTCCTACACTTGAACTGGACCCTCATATCACCCTTTGCACTTTAACTAAAAAGTTTAACACCAGTTAATTAAGTCAAAGTCAAAGTGCTTTATTTACTACTAGCCGTTATAAATTTTAAAAGAATGTAAAGCAAATTCCAAACAATCAAAATCCGAGCTCTTAGTGGTCCAAATGGATCTCTAAATTTAAACGTCATCAATGAAACAAATTTTATAAGAAAAAAACAACAGCAAATACGAATTAATTAAAATTATTACATATTTTCTGATTCAATTGGAAAAAGAAGAAAAAACAAATCAACTCTGCAAAAATTATTTGTGATTGCAACACAACAATGAAGTTTTATCCTAAAACTCTAAGCGAAGGCCCGAGAGGGGCTCTAGTGCTACAAAGGAGAAGAATTGGTTGTAGCCTAATTCTAATCAAATTCAATCAAAAACTTTATTTATGCACAAAAAAATGCTTTCACCATATTCCAAACTTAAGCGTTAGAACCTTATCTCTAAACCCACTATGATAGACATAACCCATACCTATCTTCATATTGAAACTTATCCCTAATCTTTAACGTAAACAAACAACACGAAATGTAGCAATTATGAGCAATTATTTAGATATTGTCATTCAGGAACCAATACCTAGATTACTCCGTCTCAGCTCGACTAGCCTCAATGAATCTAGCACATGAGTATCTCCATTAGGATTGTTGATCTCGTGAACTCAAATTCAGAAGGAATTTTATCTTCTTATCGCTAGCGCGTCTATATATGTAATAAAAACATATCTATTCATGTCCAAATGCACGAATGCTTCTGGAGGAACGAAGCCAGTAGCGAGGCAAGTCGCTATACATCCGTCAGTGGGGTGGAACGGCTGTGAAATCCAAGCGTTTTCACGCAGAGTTACAGATCTTTCGATTTGATTCCGAAGAAGTTTCAGTATGAAGATATCGACTCTCGTTACTTTAGTAGTTTGATAAATTTTTCTATTCGATATCTAATGCTTTCAATCCATCTCATGCTTTCTGTACGAACCATCATATGCACAAAATCATTTCCTTTCGAAATCTCTTATTTTTTCCATAGTACTAGCGCTCTATTTGTACCAGGTCTGACATCCATATGTCAAAACTGGTCCAACCAGCGTCTTGTAACAGATGACTTTGAACTTTTGATCAATGCATCTGAAATGAAAGAGTCTTTGTAGGGCCATTACTACTTTTTGTGCTTTCCTGAGCGTGATTTTGACATGTTCAGTATAGTACAGATCAAAGACATATAAAGTAATGGACGCGAAATGAGCTTATTTTCATCCATACATGAGTGAAGTACTTTTACTACATGCATGGCTTCCTCTCCCATGCGAATTGAAATCCCTCTGCCTTTCACGCCGCTAGAGAATCCACACTTTCACGTCGCTCTCTAGTTGCTCTCATGAAAATCCCACTCTTTTTATACCTTAACCCCCGAATTGTCAACGAAATATCAACCATATGATTGAAAACGTATGATTTGTGAATATTCAACATTGATGGGAAACGTCTAATCAAGTTGAATTTGAAATTGTACACAAAACAATTGTTTAAGATTAACCGTGTTGAATCTTGTGCAAAAGCGTTGCAAACGTAATAGTTAATCAAGCTGAAAAGTTTGTTACAGATCGCGAGTGTTTTTGTGTCGGAAAATGAAAAATGTAGTGATGTGTATGGGATTGTAAAAGCAGCTATAGGAAGCATGTCAGGAACGTATCCTTCGTAGGGTAAATCATGTTTAATCTGTAATGATTTTAATGTCTTGATCCGAACGAGGAACCGACCTCTCATCGGTTCTAGACGTTAAGTCTGAGTAGTGCCAACGGATGGTACCAACCGGTCAACCAATCCGTGCACTGTAATCCATTTTCGCGGTGGCTGCTTGTTGGCCAGCTAGATTGGAGAGGATTTCATTCGCGGGTCTCCAAATGGATTATGCTCATCTACAATTTTCAGCCACCAATAAATGCCCGTTTCCAAACGCGTCACAAAACACAATCATACAGAGAGGAAACCTACTTTACGTTACTCCGTATTTCTTCATACAACCAGTCAAAGGACAAAAATCTAATCTTTACTTCGCGTTCCCGAATTTCCGACGCGGTACCGAAAATATACTACGCTAACTCAACCCGACGAAAGCTACGCTAATACCGCGTACCGCGCGCAACGCGAAACCGACCTCAGCGGATTTTCTCAAACCCTACCCTCGCGACGACATACTTACCATGCACTCTATTTCCCGCTGAAAGGAAGGACCACTGGAAAGGAAAATAGTGTTTTAATGTTTAGCAATTCATTTTATTGTTAACCTCTTTTGTTTTTCAAAAAGCATTAGACCTCTACTTGTATAAATGTTCTTTGTTATGTTTTAATTTCTTCTTAATCGATTGCTTTTGATTTTCCCATATTCATTTAACACTATTGTTCTAAGGAAAAAAAATTAAGTACCTTACACAAGTTTGTGATTGTTATAACCTTTAGATACTCCCGAATCCGAATTTACAAAAATTTCGCAATAAAAAAAATAAAAGAATCATTTGCGCATTTTCAATGCGATTAATAAGTTTTATGTTTATATATTAATTGTTTGTATAGGAAAATAAATAAATTTAACAAGTAACTAAAATTTTCCCAGCTGAAATGAATTGTTTCTTTCTTATTTACTTGTTGAGTCAAATTTATCCAAAGGTCAAAGTTAATGTTGGGTAAAGTAAGTAACTCATCAATGGGAAGTTTATTCTTTTCAATTTTCAATTCCGTGTTGATTAAAGTAAGCTTGCTTGAATCAATGGCGTTTGTTAATTTTAACTCATCATGAGAATACATAAAACAAATAATTCGGATTAACAAATAGTCCTTAATTGAAGTAGGAAAGGATTGATAAATTGCTTATAGTTATTTATATCCTTTTTATATACATAAATATCCCTAATACTTTATTTTAATAATTCTATCTAATAATTAAGTAAGGAAATAGGGTTGTCTTATAATTGACTGGATTTTAAAATTTATCGTGTTTTTTCGTTTTGTAAGTTCTTTTTGTGTTGTTTTGGTGTACAATATTTAATATTTATATGCTTTTTATTTCGCGTATACGTACTGATTACCTCTGAATTAAAATGAGGATAAAATTGAAATTTGTTGGTCTTATTGAAGCGAGTTCGTGAAAGCCCGATTTCTTTCAAAAGTTTGCTGACAATTGTAACTTTCTTGCTGCGAAAATATACTTCGGCAACTGATAATTCAGGTGATATAATTATGTGCTCTAAAACTTCCATTGAAAGTAAGCAAAATGCATGGGATATCTGAGAATCCACTATTTCGAATTTAGAGAGGGCATTTCCAAAGCCAGTACTTTTGAGTATTTCAGTGAGAAGAGCATTCACCCCTACTGTCAGGTACTGCTTGAAGTTTTGTCCTACTTTTGAGTTTATGACGTTTTCTGGCAAACTCGTTAAAAGAACGCAAAGTTTCACAAATGACTCATATTCATCGAAAAATTGATGCGTAAAGTCAGAAGTGAATTTCGTTACAACTTTCAAGTAGAAGGAATTGATTTTAAGTATCCTTTCAATCTTGGTATAAGATTGCAAATCATCATCTGTTTTGTTTTCTAAAATTATCAAAATACTCTGATAAATTTCATCGCAAAGGAAATCAACAGCGAAACTAATCCATGGAATTGGAATATTATTGTTTTTGACGAAGTGCAACACTCGGTACTTAGTTCTGAAATGCACTTCCAAGTGTCGGCAGTTGTTTTAACATCCACGGGAGCTATAAACTTTCCAACGGAGCATAAACCCAGAAATAATGGATTAATATCGTCATAGCTTATGTCATTTTTATGTACAAATATATGAATGTTATTTAAAATGGTATCAATGACTTTTTTGTTGAACTTTCTGGCAATTCCCAAATATAACAGTTGAGCCCTCACCAAAGCGGGCAGGAACATTAAAAATGCTAGTTTGAAAAAATGTATAACACTGCTCTAGCAATTTGAGGTCTGTCAGTAAAATGATATGTATGATAGGAGTATGAACAGCTTGGATGACAATAGCTAATGCATGATACAATCTATCTAATTTTGATGTGATGCTCAACAGTTTGGTGGCAGATTGTTCATTCAAAGTACAATTGAATATCTTCTACGTACCCCTGATAGCCGATTCAATAAAACACCGGTAAATAATCTCAAGACGTGAGTATCAACCGTCTTTAAGCCTTCAGGTTTTGCAAGTGTTTCCAAAGCTAAGTCCAAATGTTCATCATTATCTTGGTCAAGAGATCTTAATGGCTCAATACACAACTGTAATCCGTTATTGATGGATTGTATCTCTGCAGCTCTGACGAAGGCGGCCAACAATCCAGCAAAAAGTGGTCCATATTCGTCCATTTAGTGATGATCGGATGCCTTAGGAGGTGATTGGAATTGAAAGTATGCAGCTTGCGACGATGGCGACTGTGTTGGATGCATTTATTTAGATTTGATTATGACTTGGATCGAACTGAACATCATACCTTTGTATCCTCGCACACACTTCCTACTTCTGGTATGCTGAGCTTAACTAAATATGCCACTTAAATTAATTTCCACCACTCACACTCTCCACTGCCATGTGGCTGTCACTTCACCTTGACATCCCACGACAAAATTGACGTGGGATGTGTGCTCGTCACAACCAACGTGAAATGACAAGCCACCTAGCAGCAAGGTGTGTTAGTAATGGTCACAAGTGGCGTCGCATGATTCATTACAAATCTTTTATATCGTTCAAGTTAGAATACCCGCATGGAAAATTGATTTAGTTCAAGATACGAAAATTAGTGGGAGACGTCACGTCAAATTTATTTGAAATTTGAATCAACAGCTAATAACGTGCCAACTTCACCCTACATTATAAAGTGCTTCGATTCTCTCGATGCATTTCGTATCCATTCTCTCTGACATCTATGGTACAGATACTGATAGAGATGAACACCGAGGTATTGAGCACAGAATTTATGTGGAACCCATCTGAACTATCCTCACCAGCCATGATGTGCAATCCTTCGAATTTATTTTCAAGTCTTGACTGACACCCTGCAGTATTGTCCAAAACAAAATTGTTTCACACTTCTGCGCATTGATTTCCATTTGGCAATTTTCAGTGTAGGGCTGCACATCATCGAACATTTTTAGAAGAATGCTCTAAAATTATTGTAGCTTCTCGGTCTGCCGTGTAGATGATCAGATCATAAGCAAATGCTACAAATGATGTCGTTGGTGAGACGTTAAAATCTAAGCCGTTCAATAGCTTGCGAATGAATATTGAGGAAAGCAGAGGCGCAGTAGCTGTTCCCTGTTGTAGACTATTCAAGACGTTGAATTTGCGCATTGTTATCAGATTTCCGTCAGTTACAACAAATAATTTCCCATATTACATATTGCACATCATGTTGACAAGGTGTCTAGGGAACCTGTCCTGAAGCAGTTTAAAAATCAGTCCATCTAACCACACCGTATCGAAGGCTTCCTCCATATCAATGAGAAACGCTCCAACACATTCTCTGTTGTTTAGTTTCCAACAGATGTGTGAGGTTACTTTCGATATCGCATGTTTTATGGAATGCCTGGCACGAAAACTAAATCGGGAATTTGGCATCAACTCATATTTCTCAATGTGGGCGTTTACTGCTTTGTTTAGTATCACTTCAAGCTGATGAGGCGATGCTTTTAGTACTCGAAGATTCTTTCCTTTCTTCAAGATCAGAAATACCGTAGCCCTCTTCCACTGATTCGGCAAACATGAATTGCTAAACATGTTGTTGAATAATATGCAATAATTCCTATTAGCAACCTCACCCGAATGTTAGAGAAGTATGTTTGGAACACTGTCAATACCTAATGACTTCTTGTTTTTTTAACTTGCCAAACATTAAACACAAGTCTTCATAGCTGACAAAATAATCAATAGGATTCAAGCTCGGTATGAGATCAGATGTTAATGTTTCATTGAAATGAAGAATTGATTTACCGTTCAGGCCTGATTTTAAATCGGAAACTTTTGCTTCAACCACCTCTGAAAATATTTGATTCCCTCTCGAAGAGTTTGTAGATAGACCAATTCAAAATGTGTTCCAATCAGAGCAAGTTTCTGCAATCCATCACATATAATCCTGTTTCCATTTCTATCCGGAGTCGTTCTATCAATTTCGATACCAGCGCTATCGAGAAGATTTATATCATCTCTAGCGACTTCAAGATTCGATACCTTCACTCGAGATTTCTTACGGAATATGCTATTCACTTTGGTGATTGCTGACCTCACCCCTGAAGTATAAACGGATTAATTTCTGGACATTCTTCAGGTGTAATTTCAACAAAGCCAACGAGGGATGGTTGTAGTCCTAAAATCGCCGAAAAGTAGTGTTGCCGCGTGTGACAAGGCGGCTTTCCAATCTTTATAAGCTTGCACTGGTTGGTGTTTCATATCCTTCGATGTTTTCGAATATTCGATCTTGGAAACTACTTTCTCAATCATTTCCAACGTCAGCCTCTCCAGTTTAACAAATAGAGATCTATTTCTTCGTTAGTTAGATTTATGTCAATAGGAAGCATTGAGCGAGAGTTGCCCTCATCAGAAGGAGGACATTGCTTCTGAAAATCCCGATTAAACTTCTTTTGAAACCTTCCCCAGTCTGTTTTCGTGAAATTTAATCGATAATTTTCATATTGAACTGGAATGAGGAAGACATTATCCCTTTGATGATTGATATCCATAATGATTGCGTTATAGTAGCTTCCATAAGGAAGCATTCTCGTTGAGGATGTCTTGCGTCTGCAATGCCCAAATATGAATTTGTGCTAGGGTATGTTGGCAGCTCTACCCAATATAGATTGTACCTATATACAATTTGGTTCTCTGTTATCAACAATTTCAAGAATACACCTCTGGAATTATTGTTGGCATTCAGCCATGATGTATGCTTGGGGTTCAGGTCACCGGCAAAAATATAATAACTATGCAGCCTTTTCAATTTGAGTAGTTCAAACAAGGAATTAAGCTCCTCCTTGAACTTAAGAATATTTCGACCAGTTGCTTAGGCAGAGATAATAAAGAGGTTATCCCCACCTGTCAGTGAAATTTTCATAACAGAAACTTCAAGAGATTCAAAGTTTTGAGGTTGATTTTTTCAATATTTTGGAAACAATAGGATCTTCTAATCAATATCCCGGTGCCACCTTCCCCATCACCATTCACCGTATGGTTTCTTATGTATTCAAAATCTTTGCATGTCATGAAATGCCATGTATTGAGGAGGGTTTCAGTGAGAAGCATGATGTCAGGCTTTTGGTTGAGGAGGAATTTCTAGAGACAGTCACGTCCATGTAGAGTAGAACTGAAGTGGACGTTTTTTTTTGTGGTAGGGAGGTGAATGCCATTCATGCACAGAGTGTGGGACTCTCATGTTTGAAAGAAGGCGACTAGACCACCTACTAAACACCTCCCCTGTCAACCTGAGAACCCAGCCTGGATCCGTTTGACACATTACTTCGGGCCAGGTCTCGTTTTATTACGCTGTGAAGTGCCTCCAAGCCAGGGGATCCCTTTCCTAGTGAGAGGGGAGAGGGTTAGAGGAAGTGCCAGACATGCGATCCCCTTGCCCTAACGCCCCGGGCTGCTGTGAGTTCCTTTTATATTTTAGACTGCCCGAGCATAATGTGCTACCTGGTTCCATTTGTCAATCGATTCGAGCATAACCGCGACTAGATTGTTCGGGGTGAATTCTCCCATCTCCCTGTAGAGGTTCCTTCGCAATTTGACCCATTTTTTGCACGCAAAGAATGTGTGGCAAGCATTGTCCTCCTCTCCTGGACAATACCGACAATCGGGGACCGTGACTTACCAATTTGTGCAGGTAAGATTGAACACACCCATGCCCGCTCAAAAGCTGGGTCTCACCATGGCTTCGATTTAGCCACGGTCTCACATCTGGAATGAGGCGCGCAGTCCACCTTCTCTTCGTGCGATTCACCCAAGACTGCTGTCAATCCTTGAGCGAGTGCTGTCTCTCCTCGCGGACAACCATCTCCCTCGCATTCTCGGCGCAGGTAAATAACGCGACGCTCCCTAGCAAGGAGGGCAAAAGGTATCATGCCTGCAATAACTCGCACTGCCGAATCAGAGACTGTCGGATACGAAGATGCAATCCTCAGTGCTCCTCTTCTCTGTACCTGCGCTGGGTCCCCCTACGCTGACCAAAAGTCGATTCAGAGCCGATATTTCCGAAGAATCCTTCTCAGCCGTTGCCCAGATTTGCTCAGAGAAACTCATCTTCGAGTCGATCAGTAGCCCCAGGTACTTCACCGATGGCTTCGATACGCTTCGTAAGTCTCCAATAATGATCATCCTTACTTTAAGGATTCTATTTTTTGTCAAGATGACCACCTCGGTTTTCTCCAGTGCTAAACTGAACCCACGAGCAGCCATCCAGTCCCCCACTCGGCGCATGAGCATACCTAGCCTAAATTGTGCTTGTTCAACGGTGCAACCAGAGACCAGAGCTGCAACATTATCCGCATAACCGACCAAGCACGACTCATCTGGCATCTCAAGTCTCAGTAGCTCGTTGTAAGATGCGTTCCACAGGTCCGGACCAATTTCCATCCTTCGTTGGCCCTGTGTCGTGTCGGTCCTTTAGGTAGTCCCTCAAAAGCCACATTAGATATTCTGGAACTTAAAAAGGGTTTTCAAGCGTATCCAGAATATCCACCCATCTAGCGGGTTTGAAGGCGTTCCTGACATTGAGTGTCACCAACAAGACAATCCGTCGCTTGGTGCGACTATACGCCTATGCCTTTTGGACCGCGCTGACTACCTCTGCATTCGCATCAATGGTAGAGCGTCCTGCTCTAAAGCCGTACTGCCGAGGAGATAAGTCCCCAGCAGCACAAATCGAAGTGGACGTTGGTCGAGATGAGACGAAGCCTATCCACGGGAATGTGACTGAATGACAAGGTATTTTGAGGCATTTGAAAGCCCTAAACGCTGAAAAATAAAGTTAATTTTTGAATCCTCTTTATCGATGCTAGTAAATTTTAAGAAGCAACTCTTTATTGCCACTTACATTATTTATTTCCTTTAGATTGTCTGCTGGTCCTCTAGCAGCAAGTGCAAATGACACCCCGGGCTTGATGAAGTTGGTAGGTATCATACTCTGGTGCACTTAAGTTTGTTTTGGGGAAAATTCAACTTTTGCATCTTGATACCGGGGCATCCTGATATGACGCTGGATGACCAAAGACACCGCACTTTACACAATATAGTTTTGCTTTTGTCTCCGTCTGGGCCGATTTGCAATCGCCGGGAGCATGGACATCTTTGCACTTTACACATCTATATTTCATGGCACAATTGGCTGCCAAATGACTGAATCTTTGGCACCTATAGCACTGTTTAACTTCGCTCCTCTGGAAGCGTGTCCACCTCACTACTTAGAAGTTCAAGTGCCTTATTTTTTGAAGGGCACTTTGACTGAAATGTGGACTAAGTATGCGGACTAATTAAAAAGGTAAGTTTTTACGTCCGACAATCGGTCTCCTTATTGTAATATCTTTAACTGCGATACATTCTATTTCTGGCGCAACTCTTTGAACACCTAAAGGAGATCAACTGTGTCCTCTCTGCAGTCTAGATTCTTTAACAAAAAGGTCTGGTTTTTTTTTCTCTTGGAGGTGTACGTAAAGTGCGGAACGTCTCCAGAATTCAACGCGCTTTTTCTGTCTGAAAGTCAACCAGTGACTTAGTCTTGATCATCAGTTTGTGGGCATTCACTCTTTGATCTCAAAATCATTTAATTCATTTTTGGCTGCCAAAAGCCGAACCATATCTTTGCCGATTTGCCCAAATACATTGATTGATGGTTTTTTTCCTTTCTTTTGATTGATATTGAGCAACGAACCAGCAGACAATACGTTGGTTTCTTCACAGTATTTTTAATTTTTAAACCTTCGATGATTTTATTATCATGTTAAGTAAAACAACGTTCAGAATTTTTGCTACCCTAGTCCTCTCCAATGTTCATGGAATCGTCTAACCTAGCTAGTGCTGCATAATAGTTTGTCCGACTTTTGCTCCACCTGAGCTGAGAACCTCTTCTTAATCAAGTTCTTGTTGCTGTTTCTTTGATTTTTAGGGTTTTGCACTAAAATAAAAAACCCTATTGCAATCACGACCTGTGTCCGTCTGCCCGTCCGTCCATCTGTATGTCACACCACTTTTTCTCCGAAACTATAGAAGCTATAGCAATGAAACTTTGCAAAAAGATCAGAAGTGGTGACTTCTTTAAAGTTCTACCGTGGAAAAACTTTTCAAAGGGGTTTAAAGGGGGAAGCATATGGCTATGGAACAATATGCGCTTCTTGCCGACTCAGACACGACAGCTTTGCTAAGATTTTCATGGAAATTTCAGGAATGATAAGTATCATGAATATCTTTGAGAATTGGCTCAGTTAGTGGTATCAGTAATCGTAAAACAAAATGGTGACTGTATTAAATGCGAAGATTGAATAATTTTGAGTTACGAGTATTTTTCCCCAACATCAACGTGTGAGGTGCATGCCTTGAGCACTTGATTCAATTTAATGAATGACTGAAGATGAGCACCAACAATTAATACTCATAGGTGAAACAAATCGAGGAGGCAGGAGAGAGCTCCTAGCAAAAGGGCCTTGTAACCATTCTACGATTCGAAAAAATAGGCCATGAATCGCTGATTACAGTACAAGGGATTGGCCTCTGAAAAAAAAATTTCGTCAAAGGTAGCCAATATGAGTATCAAATGAAAGTTCTTCATGAAGGCTTTTCAAAACAGTTCTTAAACTGACAGTTTTTGCTTCAGTGGGGGCACAGGGGGGAAATACATGAAAAATGTATTTCCTCCCGCGCGAATGGACACCTGTGATCTAAAAAATCTGAAAAAATTATCAAGGGAGATATTTATGAGTACGAAAATAAGAATAGTATGATCTCCAAGTTTCATATTTTCTTCGTTGCTGGTGACTTGTAATGATTTTATGTCTACGTGCGAACGTGGAACCAACCTCTCGTCGGTTCTAGACGTTAAGTCTGAGATGGTACCAACCGGTCAACCAATCCGTGCACCGTAACCCATTCACGCGGTGGCTGCTTGTCGGCCAGCTAGATCGGTGAGGATTTCGGTCGCGGGTCTCCGAATGGATCACGCTCATTTACAATATTCAGCCACCAATACATGCCCGTTTTCAAACCCGTCACCAAAACAAAACCATACGGAGAGGAAACCTATTTTACGTTACTCCGTATTTCTTCATCAATCAGTCAAAGAACAAAATCTAATTTTTACTTCGCGTTCCCGAATTTCCACGCGGTACCGAAAAGTATACTACGTTAACGTAATTCCGAAAAAAGCTACGCTAAAGAAAAATCAAAATCAACTAAGGTACCGCGTACCGCGCGCAACGCGAAACCGACCTCAGCGGATTTTCTCAAACCCTACCCTCGCGACGGCATACCGACCCTGCACCTCATTTCCCGCTGAAAAGAAGAACCACTGGAAAGGAAAGTCGTTGTTAAGGTTAGCAATTCATAGTTTTATTCATTTGTGAGATATAACCAAAAAAATTATTATTCCTATCCATTAATCATGCTTAATTTATCGACTTATAGAAGTGAATTAAGTCCTTTTTCATCGAATACAGTTTTCGGGACAATAATAACTAGCATACAAACTACTTCCTAAACTCAACTTAGAAAATACTAAATCAAAATAAATAGGAGATTAATCAAATGCTGAATTTCTACTTATTCGGGATTTTAATCATCAATAATTGTCTTGCATGTCCATTGCTTGGTTTTACTCAAGAGACATTCAAAATCATTTTGACTTTCATCGGAGAGTACTATGTATATAATGTTCTCGTTTTTTTTTCTTTTTAGGTACTATTCAACGACTTCTCTTTCGTTCTTTCTTCATTTGGTTCCTTTTCTTTTTTTTTCTGAATCAGTTGTCTGGATCCAGAAAGTATAAGTTTTGCAACATTTTTGTTGGGTCCACCTCGCTGAAAAACAAATTTTTCAGCGAGGTGGACCCAACAAAAATGAAACCAAGTTGGAATTAAAGTTAAGATTCAAATACTAAAATTTAATCTCAAAGTTAAAATGATTTGTTTGTGTTGTTTTTTTCTTTCTTTTGGCAAATTGGAGCAAATAATATTTAAAATCAACAGCTGTATCATGCGGTGACAATATTAACTATCAAAAAAAATAACCCATGCGTAATCAAAACAGAATTCAACATTCATCTCACAGGGGAATTTGTTTAGAACACGGGCCAATTACACTTGAGATTACCAAAAAAAACAAGGATGCAGTGTACAAGAGCAACCAACATTGGTGTCAACGTTCACAAGGAATGCTAGAAGGACAAACATGCAGTTACTTCAGATTTATTAACTATGCCTCTTCGCATCAGTAGTTTTCTCATTCGAGGTCGTCGCTTTTTCGAGTGACAACACCACGTACTTTTTGATTTTCTCCTTTGATTTTGGTTAGAATTATACCAATTATGAATAGCACACAATTGGTTTCCAAATTCTCTTGTAATTAGATGAAATTCTAGTCTCCGTATTGTGTAATACTTTTTGTCTTAAAATCGAAGGATTCTAATTACAAAATTTAATAATTAAAGGGAGTTCACCACAATTTCTGTCCATATTCATTCATACCTTACGACCAAAATTATTTAAATTTTTGTTTTACATACTATTGAACTATGCTTGATCCTATAATGGAACTAAAAATATTTATTTACAGGCAAAATTAATGATGTAATTAATTTATAGCTAGTTGGTAACAAAGAGTGATTTTCCTTTCGAACAATTATCGAATAAATAATAGAGATTGCAAGGTCGTATTTAAATAATAAAAAGCTTGCACTAATGAAGCGTTTTTCGTTGTTTTGAAATGGAAATTTGAATTTTCCCTTATTTTTTGTTTCAAAGCTAAAATCTCTTGAATGCATCCATACTATTGCTACGGAGTTTATTTCTTGGTTACTTTCTTAATTATGATACGGTTTGAAAGGCAAATGCTTCTGGCTGCTGAGTATTTCTACTGAATCTAAGGCATATTCCGGTTTTCTCTGTTCAGTATATCGTGACAATTCTCGGAAAGTATCATCAACAAGATTTTCACGGGTAACATTCAAAGGCACAAATTGAGATACATGTACAAAAGAGCTGGTGTAGCATCGCTTTGCATTGCATTTTGCATTTGAATTGCTTGGTCAGTTTGCAAAAGCAGTGTTTCAGCTTCGGCATCAACAGGAACGGATAATTACACAGGTGAAAATCCTCTATCTGTCTGTCCCATTGAACATAGTCTTGCTGGAGGTCGATGAAATCTTTCATTCATCTTTTACGGTTTGTATGTTCATATATATTCATTTAATTCCTAACTTATCTGTTTTTCCATAGAAACTGAAAAGTGTCTTTTATACTTTAAATCAAGACTCACTTTGTAATAGCGGCTAACATGTTGCATAAATTGTTGCTTTTAGTTTTGTTCCCTCTTGAAGCGAGCATTGTTCATTTTCGTGGCGTTGGCTGTCTGCTCCCTGCGACTCCATTCTTATTGGAATGGTTTTCAAATTAGATTGAGAACAAAGAGCAATCGTTCTCCATTGAAAGATACAGGACAGCAAGTGTAGGCGGCTTTTGTTCAATCATGCATGACGAGGGAGCTGACAGAAGGCTGCGCTGGTCTAGTCGTCTTCCCGTGACGTGTTTACACTTTGCACTGTTATCGTTTGCCCAGGTGAACGGGAAAATGCGACCAGGCCACGGCCTTCCTTGCGCCTATTATAAAGTCGTCCCAACGGCCTACAGGTATGCATCCAATACACTACAAGAAAGTAAATATAAAAAACCTGGCGATTTTCATGGACAACTAGTTTACGATGTTATTACCTGAGACGAGTTCGTTTCAAATATGTTAAATATATTAAATCACCCGGCGAATCTTAAATCGCGACCGGCCAACTCTTTAAAACTCCTTATGCGTGGCGGCCACTACCTCCACACTTCAATTCCATGTGGCTGTCAAATTCTGTTGGCATCCCACGACAAAATAGACGTGAGATGTGCACTGGTCGCAACCGATGTAAAATGACAAGCCACATAGCAGCAAAGTGTGTTGGTAGTGGTCACCAGCGGCGTCGCATGATTCATTACAGGGCAGTGTCCACGATGCCTATGAGGTTTTATTTTTTTGGTTGATTTTTTTTTTCTCAGCGTCGTAGGTCGTTAGCATGGTAAACTCCCAGCTCCCTTCCGGACATGTCCGCAATGAGGTACCGCGTGGGACTTAAAACTTATAAGACTCGACACGTCACGAACTTCTTGTCTAGCTTGGCAGTGTAGTGCCGACCTGCTTCACTTTGTCTAAAATTCCGTCGGTAGATTTCGTCGCCTGCCTTGAAGCCAGAAGGATGGGATCGCAGATTGTACCGCTCCTCCCCCACCCGTCTACTGTCTTCAATCCTCTCCCGGATTTGTTCTCGTAGAATTTGAAGTTTCTCGTGCGGCTCCAGCACCACTATTGGGTCTTCCAACCCTTTCAACTGTCGCAATAGCCGGTACAAGTTTCCGTGGCAAATCATATGCTGGCCGAACACGGCAAAGTATGGGGAGATGCCTGTGGTGGAGTGATAAGACGAACGCAGGGCACAGGTGATGGTGGCAATCCGGCGGTCCCAATCCTTCTGATCCGGTTGGACGTAGGCCCGAATGGCGGCTATGAGGGTGCGGTTCAATCGCTCGGACGCATTGGCTTGCGGAGAATAAACGGCAGCCCGCTGATGCGTAATGCCATACTTCTCCATTAATTCTCGAAATCTAGACGAGGTGAACTGAACTCCGTTGTCGGAGACCAGCTTCTCCGGTACTCCAAATATATGGAAAACGTGATTTTCCAGAAAACTGACTATGGGGCCGGTGTGCAGGTTTCGAAGAGGTTCCACAATTGGAAATTTGGACAAGTGGTCCAGGACCACGACAGCTCCCGTGTATCCCGAAGTCGAGCGAGGGTACGAACCGATGAGATCTATATACAGTCGCTGGAACACCCGCTCCGGTAGTTCGAATTTTCCCATCGGGGGCCGAAGAACAGAATTGGGCGCTTTAGTGCATTTGCACAGCTCACAAGCGGCTACGTACTTTTTTACTTGCTGCGCCATCTTAGGCCAAAAGAAGTAAGTCTTCAGTCGCCGAAGCGTACGACCATAACCGCCGTGTGCACTCAATGGGTGGTCATGAGCCCGCTTAATCAATTCGCATGTCAGTTCTTCGGGCACCCATAACTTCCACTGTTTCTCTTCTTGAATGGGGTCTCCGGAGGCGTGTCTCATCCGCTTGTATATAAATCCCTCCGTCACCCGTAGCTCTGGCAGCTGGGCAACTGGTCCTGAATCGTATTCATCAGCTGGATATAACATGCTGACTTGAAGGCGGAATGGTCCAAGTCGATCCATAGGGGGCTGTCGTCCTCCTGGGCCAACTCGGCTCCTTCAGGGGCGACCATTCTTGATAGTGTGTCCGGTACCACGTGCTGACTTCCCTTGCGCTGTCTTATCGTGAAGTCAAACGCCTGTAATTTCAAGTCCCATCTGGCCAAGCGGCCGTGGAGATCCGTTTGGCTCATCAGCCATTTCGCATGATCAGTGACGATTTCAAAAGGATGTCCTTCTACATATGCTCGAAAACGTTTCACTGCCAGCACAGCCGCTAGGCATTCCTGCTCCGAGACCGTGTAGTACCGCTGGGCCTGGTTCAGCTTGTGGGACATGAAGGCTATAGGTCTCTCCTCGCCGTCTTGTGCAACCTGGACTAAGACTGCTCCCACCCCATGTTGACTCGCGTCACAATGGATTGAGAACGGTTTGTCAAAGTCCGGGCTGTGCAGAACGGGGGCTGTAGTCAGACTCTTCTTTAGCTCTTCAAAGGCTCGCAGGCTGGGCTCTTCCCAGACGAACTTACGTCCCTTACGCAGCATGTCGGTCAAAGGAGTGGTAATGGTGGCATAGTCACGTACGAAACGCTGGTACCATCCGCATAAGCCTAAGAATCGGCGTAATTGCTTGGTGGTCTTGGGTAATGGAAAAACGTCAATCGCTTGAGTCTTGTCCGGGTCGGTTTTGATATTGCCATGCCCAATGATGTGACCTAAATACTTCACCTCTGTCATCACGAACTAACTCTTCTGTATGTTGATGGTTAACCCTGCCCTCCAGATGTGTAGAGCCACCTCCTGAAGCAGGTCGATGTGTTCGTTAAAGGTCTCGGTTATAAGCAGCAGATCGTCCAAGTACACGAAAACTTGGTGCCGTAAATGAGGAGGTATCACCTTATCCATAAGGCGCGTCATTGTTTGAGGGGCATTGCACAATCCGAATGGCATGGTCACGAATTGGTACAGGGGCCGACCTGGGACTGTGAAGGCTATTTTCTCCTTTGAGCCCGGGTCTAAAGGAATCTGCCAGAAGGCGTCCTTGAGGTCTAAGCTTGTGATGAACTGGGCTTTAGGCAACCGACTCAAAACGCCTTCAATCAACGGTAGAGGGTATGCGTCCTTGACAGTGACGGCGTTCAAGCGTCTGGCATCTAAGCATAGCCGGACCTTGTTCGGCTTGACAACTAAGGTGACTGGGGAAGCCCACGCGCTCTGCGATTCTTCGATCACGCCTAATGCTAGCATCCGATCAACTTCGGCATATAACAACTTTCCCTTGGCCGGAGATATGGCAAAATGTCTCTGTTTTATGGGTTTAGCATCCCCCACATCTATAGTGTGTAACACCAGTGCCGTCCGCCCGAGACCTTCCTTCTCATGCGATGGAAAAGCCGATATAGCCGAGTCAAGTCGCAGTTGCTGATTCACATCCAGTGTATGTCGTAATAAGTGAGTGGTTTGAGTTTGGTCAGGAACTGTGGTGACGGACTCCAGGGTCGTACCGGAAAACAGTGCTGGGGCCAAGTTAAATTTTCGAACGAAACCCACCCCTAGACAAAGATTATGGGTTGATTGAGGTATGATGTAAAATTCCAGAGGCTTAGTTACTCCTTTAAAGGTGACATCCGTCGTAATTTTTCCCACTACAGAGTGACGAGTTCCGTCCGCCGTGCTTAACCAGGTGGTAAAATGGTGGATTTGGTCCACGTGCATTGCCAGTACCTCTCCTGCAAAATTGGCTGATATGCAATTCACACTGGCTCTCGTATCGACTAAACCTGACAAACGTTTTTGCAGGAGGTGTACTGACGCATATGGTCGAACGTCATCCCTCAATAATTCGTCTAAGTGTATGCCCTTCAGCACCTTTCTCGATCGCCTGACCCTTCTCCAGAAGCTCCGAATCCGACGCGTGGCATCGGTAACAGAAGAGCGTTGGTTCCGCTGGACATACATAGAACCGATGCCCCGTTTGTCGGCAGTTCCAACAGACCGTCGGGCTTGTAATTGCTTCAAGGGAGGGTCGATCAATCATTGCTGGGTCCTCAAGCTCCTGTGGTGCTCCGCTCCTCGGTACTGGTACTTGGTCAGCAAGTAGGTGGTCCGCTGCCATCAACTCCGCGGTGTGATGATTTCGGGGATTTGGTCCCGTTATGCGAGGTTGTGGACAGAAGGTACCTCGCCGCTCATCCAGTTGTTCTTGCCTACGGGCATGGAGGCGCAATCCCTGTATGGTGTTGGTACGAAAATGCAGAAGGCTGTTCTGAAGCTCCCAACGCATATTCTCTCTGATAATTTCTACCAGTTCGTCCTCGGGCATGGTTGTTCGCAAGCGAGTGCTCAATCTCACTATACTTGTGTAGTACTGGTCGAACGGTTCGTGAGCGCCTTGTTTCCGTTTCTTTATCTGTTCCCTTAGTTCTCTCTCAGTGAAGCCATCATCAAATCGATTGCGGAAGGCTGCACTGAAAGAATTCCAAGTGGGACGTGGCGTCGACTCCTTAAAACTCCAGTACCAGTCGGCAGCATGCCGGAGGAAGGCCGAGAAATCACCGCCCAGGGTGCTGGATACTAACGCCTGAATCCGGAAAAGGAACCGGTCCGCTGGTATCATATCGTTGAAACCCGTGTAGTTCAGGCGCCAACTCTCCATGATACGAGGCGTCGGGTCTCGGAAAGGTGTCAATGCCTTCCCGGGGGAATCGCATCTTCGATTGATCTGTTGTAAGGAACTGCCTCGGGGACTGGAGGTACCAACGGAGGTGCGGTGCTGTGTCGTGGTCTATACTCGGGAGCTCTGGGATCCATTCCCGAGTTCCTTGGAGGTAGGGCCCATTGATCAGATGGAGGAGAGTGGGGCATAGCCACACTGGGATTGGGCTCCCAGCCAAGCGGAGTTCTCACGCGGCTGGGTGGTTGGCTCATGAGGAGGTTCTGGAGCCTTCCCTCCAAGTTGCCAATCCTCTCCGACATATCTCGCATTAACGCCACGAGGGTGTCAATGGAGTGGGTAGAAGGCGCGGGTGTAACCTCGGCCACGACAACTGCAGCAGGAACTTCACCGCTCACGGCTCTTGCAAGTCCATCAGTGATTGGGGCGGTTTCGGCATTTGGAACCCCTTTCGCCACTGCTCCAGGCGTTGGGACGGGCGTTCCGAGGGGGACGTCTACGGCGGTCCGCTCTATGGGTCGCCGGCATAGTGGGCAAAGCTCGGACGTGAGGAGGAGCTGTTGGACACAGGCACGATGGAAAAGGTGTCCGCACTCCAATCGCACGCTGTGTACGCCCTCCACTACGTCTTCAAAGCAGATCCCACAGTTAGCTGGTTGGACCGTTTTGCACCTGGCCCAACGCTTGTCTGGGGTCCGCTTAGTCGCCATGTTGATGTTTAATGTGTGTTGCAATGGGTATTCCTAAAAAAAACTGAAAGGTAGATTACTCCTACTACTAACTTAATATATATGAAAGCTTAGAAGTATATTAGTGGCCGATGGTGGCGAGCTATTTCTGTAAAATAGAAAAAAAAATTCTTTTAATACACACTTTCCCTTCCAGCAGTCGACTCCTCCAAAGGGAAATGAGAGTGGGTGGTAGTCTGCCGAAGAAAGGGTGCTTTCGGTCGATTTACAAAATTTATCCCCTAAACCCACATACATTACAAAAACCGTCTCTAAACTACGTTAAATGACTCGACGAGACAAGTGGTAGAGCTACCGTAACGGTTTTGTACGCGGTCAAAATTCCCGACGCGTGGAAGCATTCCGGGCTCCGCAACTCCAGCATACGCCACCGAACGTTGAACCGATACCACTCGTCTATCACGCATACGAAATAAGTAGAATCCTTCCGCGACATAAAGGCAAGGTAGCCTTCTATTTTCTTGAGAGTCCAGGCCGTCAGGAGAAACCCCATCTGGCTGACAGTTCCATCAAGAAAATAGAAGGTCCTTACAGGGGTTAGCCTGGGACAACACATCGGAAGGATTCTGTCGCGAAAACTAAATCAAACAAAGGAGAGCGGAAGCTACAACTCACGTGAAGCGACTGCTAGTGTGTATCACACAACTCAACTGCTCCTGTTTGTGAGGCTCGAGTACTAAAGTACCTTACATCCTCCGTAAAGGACCAACTCGTCAGAAGACGCGAATCTCTTATCCCCTTAGGATGTTTTGGGGCCCCACGTTGGGCGCCATTTGTAATGATTTTATGTCTACGTGCGAACGCGGAACCAACCTCTCATCGGTTCTAGACGTTAAGTCTGAGTAGTGCCAACGGATGGTACCAACCGGTCAACCAATCCGTGCACCGTAACCCATTCACGCGGTGGCTGCTTGTCGGCCAGCTAGATCGGTGAGGATTTCGGTCGCGGGTCTCCGAATGGATTACGCTCATTTACAATATTCAGCCACCAATACATACCCGTTTTCAAACCCGTCACCAAAACAAAACCATACGGAGAGGAAACCTATTTTACGTTACTCCGTATTTCTTCATCAATCAGTCAAAGAACAAAATCTAATTTTTACTTCGCGTTCCCGAATTTCCACGCGGTACCGAAAAGTATACTACGTTAACGTAATTCCGAAAAAAGCTACGCTAAAGAAAAATCAAAATCAACTAAGGTACCGCGTACCGCGCGCAACGCGAAACCGACCTCAGCGGATTTTCTCAAACCCTACCCTCGCGACGGCATACCGACCCTGCACCTCATTTCCCGCTGAAAAGAAGAACCACTGGAAAGGAAAGTCGTTGTTAAGGTTAGCAATTCATAGTTTTATTCATTTGTGAGATATAATCAAAAAAATTATTATTCCTATCCATTAATCATGCTTAATTCATCGACTTATAGAAGTTAATTAAGTCCTTTTTCATCGAATACAGTTTTCGGGACAATAATAACTAGCATACAAACTACTTCCTAAACTCAACTTAGAAAATACCAAACCAAAATAAATAGGAGATTAATCAAATGCTGAATTTCTACTTATTCGGGATTTTAATCATCAATAATTGTCTTGCATGTCCATTGCTTGGTTTTACTCAAGAGACATTCAAAATCATTTTGACTTGCATCGGAGAGTACTATGTATATAATGTTTTTTTTTTTTTCTTTTTAGGTACTATTCAACGACCTCTCTTTTGTTCTTTCTTCATTTGGTTCCTTTTCTTTTTTTTTCTGATTCAGTTGTCTGGATCCAGAAAGTATAAATTTTGCAACAGTAAATTTGTTTTTCAGCGAGGTGGACCCAACAAAAATGAAACCAAGTTGGAATTAAAGTTAAGATTCAAATACTAAAATTTAATCTCAAAGTTAAAATGATTTGTTTGTGTTGTTTTTTTCTTTCTTTTGGCTAATTGGAGCAAATAATATTTAAAATCAACAGCTGTATCATGCGGTGACAATATTAACTATCAAAAAAAATAACCCATGCGTAATCAAAACAGAATTCAACATTCATCTCACAGGGGAATTTGTTTAGAACACGGGCCAATTACACTTTAGATTACCAAAAAAAACAAGGATGCAGTGTACAAGAGCAACCAACATTGGTGTCAACGTTCACAAGGAATGCTAGAAGGACAAACATGCAGTTACTTCAGATTTATTAACTATGCCTCTTCGCATCAGTAGTTTTCTCATTCGAGGTCGTCGCTTTTTCGAGTGACAACACCACGTACTTTTTGATTTTCTCCTTTGATTTTGGTTAGAATTATACCAATTATGAATAGCACACAATTGGTTTCCAAATTCTCTTGTAATTAGATGAAATTCTAGTCTCCGTATTGTGTAATACTTTTTGTCTTAAAATCGAAGGATTCTAATTACAAAATTTAATAATTAAAGGGAGTTCACCACAATTTCTGTCCATATTCATTCATACCTTACGACCAAAATTATTTAAATTTTTGTTTTACATACTATTGAACTATGCTTGATCCTATAATGGAACTAAAAATATTTATTTACAGGCAAAATTAATGATGTAATTAATTTATAGCTAGTTGGTAACAAAGAGTGATTTTCCTTTCGAACAATTATCGAATAAATAATAGAGATTGCAAGGTCGTATTTAAATAATAAAAAGCTTGCCCTAATGAAGCGTTTTTCGTTGTTTTGAAATGGAAATTTGAATTTTCCCTTTTTTTTTGTTTCAAAGCTAAAATCTCTTGAATGCATCCATACTATTGCTACGGAGTTTATTTCTTGGTTACTTTCTTAATTATGATACGGTTTGAAAGGCAAATGCTTCTGGCTGCTGAGCATTTCTACTGAATCTAAGGCATATTCCGGTTTTCTCTGTTCAGTATATCGTGACAATTCTCGGTAAGTATCATCAACAAGATTTTCACGGGTAACATTCAAAGGCACAAATTGAGATACGGCAACAGGGGCGCCAGCAAACATGTACAAAAGAGCTGGTGTAGCAACGCTTTGCATTGCATTTTGCATTTGAATTGCTTGGTCAGTTTGCAAAAGCAGTGTTTTAGGTTCGGCATCAACAGGAACGGATAATTACACAGGTGAAAATCCTCTATCTGTCTGTCCCATTGAACATAGTCTTGCTGGAGGTCGATGAAATCTTTCATTTATCTTTTACGGTTTGTATGTTCATATATATTCATTTAATTCCTAACTTATCTGTTTTTCCATAGAAACTGAAAAGTGTCTCTTATACTTTAAATCAAGACTCACTTTGTAATAGCGGCTAACATGTTGCATAAATTGTTGCTTTTAGTTTTGTTCCCTCTTGAAGCGAGCATTGTTCATTTTCGTGGCGTTGGCTGTCTACTCCCTGCGACTCCATTTTTATTGGAATGGTTTTCAAATTAGATTGAGAACAGAGAGCAATCGTTCTCCATTGAAAGATACAGGACAGCAAGTTTAGGCGGCTTTTGTTCAATCATGCATGACGAGGGAGCTGACAGAAGGCTGCGCTGGTCTAGTCGTCTTCCCGTGACGTGTTTACACTTTGCACTGTTATCGTTTGCCCAGATGAACGGGAAAATGCGACCAGGCCACGGCCTTCCTTGCGCCTATTATAAAGTCGTCCCAACGGCCTACAGATATGCATTCAATACACTGAGACGAGTTCGTTTCAAATATGTTAAATATATTAAACCACCCAGCGAATCTTAAATCGCGACCGGCCAACTCCTTAAAACTCCTTATGCGTGGCGGCCACTACCTCCACACTTCAATTCCATGTGGCTGTCAAATTCTGTTGGCATCCCACGACAAAATAGACGTGGGATGTGCACTGGTCGCAACGAACGTAAAATGACAAGCCACCTAGCAGCAAAGTGTGTTGGTAGTGGTCACCAGCGGCGTCGCATGATTCATTACAGACTGCATTTTGTAAGTTGAGTACAAAACCCTTCTGACATGAGCGTAGGTCTGTCTACCCAATTTGTTTATCTCTGATTGCTTTTGGCTTTATTTCGTTTTCTTTCTTGGTGGTTTCTTTTCCTTTGTTGAACATTAATTTGCCAATCAGCTCTTCTAGCGGCTAGATCCTGTCTGAGTTCCGCTTTTTCTCTCTTCTCCCTTTTGTCGTTAGCTTTGATTAGTTGCTCGATTTCGACGACTGATAAAATATTCGGTTTGTCGTTTTCTTCATTGTTATCGAATCTTCGCTTTAATTTTTTCTCGCCCGTCATCGTTGGCGATGGACACGATCGTTCTACTTGATACCTGAAGCCATCGGGCTCCTACATCTCGTTACTTTTGCAGCGAGATTAAAGGGAATGTTCATAAACTGGGACTGCCCATGAATGTGCTTCCGGTTTTGAGACTTCAGAAGGAAAACTTCAGATATTCGATAAATGTTCGAATAATTCGGCGGTGATGATTTTCAAGTAAAAAATTAGTTTCAATTTAATTTAGTTAAATTTTTAAAACTCTTGACAGGAACGATTAAAAACACGTCTATATGCAACGAATGCTAGACGAAAAATCAACATCAGACAATTGATATGTACGAAAAAGGTTAAATTTATTTTTAAAGTTCTATATGTATAATAACTAGAAATCTGGCATCAAGCTAATCAAACACTGTGATATCCATTCGTATGACACGAGGTTTAATGATTTTCTAAAAGTGACATTTGCTCGCTCAAGCAGAAGCTCCGTAAAGATAAGCAATGAAAGTGTTTAACTCATTACCGCTCCAGTTAAAAAATACTAAATACTTTCCAATATTTAAGAAGCCCCTAAAAGAACCCACAGTTGAAGTTTGGGATAGCTATGGAGGTCAGTCTTTTATATCTTGATTGAATTAAATGTTTATTATTTTAACGGTTCAAGAGCTGTTCATCAAATAAATTTCCTTATACCAGCAGCCTTTTCTTGCTGACTGGAAAATGCCAAATTATTTATGGAAATTGAAAACTAGTATTTCTTTGAAAACCTTAGTGAAATAAGCTTCTTATTTTTCTTTTTATTTTATTTTTAACGTAGCTACTAACTGGCAATACCCTCTAATTGCGGTTGTGTTATTCTACCTTCCACAAGGTAACTGTTCTTGAAGTTTTGCCTAAAATATTACAACTAACAAAAGAGGAGAAGTACTAAAAGTAAAAAAATATTGTTAATTAATTATTGTATATTTGTGATATGAATGTTTTCTTTGACAAGGTATAACTATGGATTGGATAAGTGCGTATATGCATTGGAAGATTTTTGAATCCCTGCATGGAAGGATTGCGTGACTTATATTATTATATACTACTTTAAAGAAAAGACTTTATACTACCTTCAGTCAAAAACGGAGCATCATTAGTAAACAACAAAAGGGTGCAAAATAAACTTGAAAATGGACAATCAAAGAGAACATTATTATTGTTTTACTTCCGAAAGGGGAAAAATGCGGTGCAAGCTTGGAAGAAATTGTGTGAAGTTTATGGTAAGGAATGCCTTATTGAATGCCAGTATCAGCGTTGGTTTACTCGCTCTCGTTCTGGAAATTTTAATGTCCAAGATGCACCACATACTGTTCGTCTAACCATTATTGATGATGACAAAAGAAAGGCGTTAATCAAAACTAACCAGCGCATGACAACTTGAAAGATAGAATAAATGCTCGACATATCGGATTCAATCGTTAACTTGCACTTACAACAGCTTGGTTACGTAAACAAACTGGATGTTTGAGTTCCTCGAGAATTAAAGGAAATCCACCTCAGCAAACGTGTTAACATATGCGAATTTTTGCTGAATTGTATTGTAACTAAAACGACCCATTTCTAAAACGAATCAAAACGGGTGATGCAAAAGGATTGTTTACGATAACGTAGTCCAAAAACAATCATGCACCAAGCAAGGTCATCCCCGGAATGGATATTCAATGCCGATATTCGCCAAAAGAAGATTGTGTTATCTGTGTGGAGGGGTTACAAGGGTATATTCTACTCTGAGCTGCTTCCAAGAAACCAAACTATTGATTCGGCCAACAGGGAGAATGCCGGCCAACAGGAATACTCTTGGAGGCTAGCATTCTTTGGAGAGCACCACCCCCACGTACCCAATGGAACTCCCGCAGAGGGAATGCCGGTCGATAGAAGCACTCTTGAAGGCTTGCATTTTTTGGGGAGCGCCACCCCCACGAACCCGAGGACATAGGGGGCACCGTGAGGTTCCCTCCTGGGATGATAGATAGTAACCCTCACTGAATCTGGACTACGCTTTGGACAACAAATTTTAATTGATGCTTTGGGCTGGCGGATATGATGGTTTGGACCTAGTTGCTTTGTACGGGGTAGTGCCGTGGTAACACTCGTCTGTGAACGGCTCCAATTCAACTATCATAAGTGGCCGGCCTGGGAGTACGTTCGATGTTGGCACCATTGGGTTGATGGTGTAGGTTTGGTTGAGAAGGACTCCCGATTAGCTCTGGTCTGGTTCTGAGCACTAGTCCCCATAAGGGCTTGTGCAAACCATCGCATGGCCTCCCTGCTCTACAAAGTTAACCACAGGACAAAGTGAAGAATACATACACAAACGGAGGAAGCGGCGCTGGGGGGGACCCGATAAAGGTGGACCAACTAAAAACCCCAAACGTTAAAAAAAGGTAAAGCAAAACTAACACCAAAGAGGATGCAACTAGCGGCTGCAGCCACGTTGTCAACAGGCATCGAGAGCGATTCTTACGATGACATAAAAGACGTCGAATACAATGACAGTAAAGGGGGATAAAAATGGAGTTGAACAGAATGTCTTGTCCACACTGAGACTCCTGCGGCACTCGGGCACAGCAAAAAATTATGCAAACACCAAAGCATCCTAAAAAAGAAGAGTGAGAAATTCTGCAGGACGTGCCATATTTTCGGGAATGGGGGAAAATATGTTCTTTAGATTCGAGAATTCGACAGATAGCGCTGCGATTGCTACTAAAGTGACCGAAGCAAGCGTCGAAAGTCCCGAAATAATACTGAACCAAAGAGAGTACGGTAGGAAAAGAAAAGAGTGACCAAGCAAACAAAGCACCGTTGTATGATTTCATCGCCGTCATCGAAAATGTGGCAGAAGTACTGTCCTCCAAAATAAAAGCCGATAACCTCTCGCTCGAAAGATGGTCACAAGTACAATTGCCGGAAAGTGGCATGAAGAAGAAAAATTAATCCGAAAAGCGGAAGATGTTCTAAAAAAAGAATAAAATCTGAAGGCTGAAGAGGACCAGAAGGCCAAAGAAGAGCAGAAGGCTAGAGAAGAATGGTATCTAGCCCAATTGATCGGGATAAAAGAAAGAAGAAAGAGGCACTTGATGGGCGTGAAATGGCAGATCAGGGGTTTCAGACAGTGCTAACAAAAAGAGCGAAGGAAACCGCAAAGAAACTCCTTCAAAAAGCGCCAGAAGATAAGGTTCGGACGGAAGCCTAACAAGAAAAAAACCTGAAGCGAAACAGAGGAGAAAAAAGCTCCAACGAAGACCTCAGCAGTAGGTCCCGCTCGTGATACCCCAAGATGGCCGATCCTACGCGGAAGCACTGCCGGATATCAGGGAAAATGAAGGCCGAAGACACCAATACTGCCATTAAAGCAGTACAAAAGACGGGGTTGGGCCACATACTGGCCGAATTTGGAGCAAAGACTGACAATAAAGAAGCATTTTTGACGCAGTAAAGAAAGTCCCTGATAAAAATGCAAATATAGCCTCGCTTGAACTGACGGCAACGATCGAAATAAGAGACAATGACTGTGTCACGAACCTATCCGAGTTAGAAGAGGCCATCAAAAGGGAGTTCCCTAGTGTGGTCAGAATCAAAGCAAGGCTGAGACCAGAAAACCATAGGGGACAACGACTGGCCATCATTGACTTGACCGAAAGGGACGCCTAACAATTTTTGCATAGGGAAAATAAGAATAGGGTGGTTTTTCTGCAGGATACGGCGAAGAGCAGTGCCTCTTCAATGTTTCAAATGCCTTGGCTACGGTCACAACATACATGTATGCAAAGGATCCGATATGATCTCCCGATTTTAAAAATGCAGTGAAATGGGACATAAAAGAAACGAGTGCACAAAGGAAGCACACTATATTTTTTGCAAGGATGCTGATCAAGACCGGATTGCCTTGGGATCAGGAAAATGCCGGGTCTAGCCCAGCCGTGTCTAGCATGCATAATAGGCGGTATGCAGACGGCAATTCGGGATTTCCCTCCCCCTTGCTGATCAGCATGAGCCTCGCCACCTTCCATCGTACCGAGAAAACCCCGTCCCGTAGGCAAGTGTTGAATATGATAGACGAGCTGCAACACCTCAGCTGGAACACCATCTGGACCTGGAGCCTTCCTTGCTTTCAATGAGAGGACCGGCTCCTCCAGTTCCAGCTGTGTGAAGAGTGGGCACTCGACTGCTGTTTTACCATGGACAGCGTCAACACGGACGGGATGGGCGGGGAAGAGCCCCCGCACTATCGCGTCCATCTTTTCCGCGTCATGTATACAAGTCTTCCGTAGGGCACCAAGCTTCCGCATGACCAGCTTGTAGCCAAGGCCCCACGGATCCTTGTTCACATTGTCCACTAGGTCTTGCCAGCAGCAAGCCTTGCTACTGTTGATCAGTTTGCGAAGGCATTTCCTGGCCGACTTTTATGCTGCTACCCAGTTGCATGCCTTGTCACCGTTCCGCACCCGTTGAGCCTCACGTCAAAGCTTGTGAAACTCCCTTCGCTTTTCAGCGATTTCAGTTGACCACCAGTACACTGGGGGCTTGCCGTTCCGGGGTCTTTGACGGGGCATAGAAGGTATGTTAATGCGCTGAGGGAGAGATCTGGGGACTGCTCGTGGGTTCAGTCTAGCGCTGAAGAAATTGCATGAGAGGAAGGTGGGATCCCACGGATAGGATTCGTCTCATCTCGATCAACGTCAACTCCATTGTTACTTTACATCGGCGTGATTATCTCCTTGAATTCATTGCCAGACAAAAGCCTGACATCGTGCTTCTCACCGAAACCCACCTCAGTTCATGGCACTCCATCAGATTCAAGGATTTTGACTTCGTAAGAAACGATAGGGTAACAGGTGATGGGGGAGGTGGCACCGGGATATTGGTTCGAAGACCCTATCGTTTCCAAAATATTAAAAAAGTCGAATTCAAAAGCTTTGAATCTCTTGAAGTGTCCGTTATCAAAATCTCACTGCCAGGTGGGGATAACCTCTTCGTTATCTCTGCCTATGCAACTGGTGGAACTGTTCTCAAGCTCAAGGAGGAGCTCAATTCCTTGTTCGAAATACTCGAATTGAACAGGCTACATAACTACTATATTCTTGCTGGTGACCTGAACGCCAAGCATACATCATGGCTGAACGCCACCAAGAATCCAAGAGGTGTATTCCTGAAATCGTGGATAACAGAGAACCAAATTGAATACAGGTGCACTCTATATGGGTCGGAGTTCCCAACATACCCTAGGACAAATTCATATTTGGACCTTTGCATTGCTGACGCAAGACTCGAATTTAGCTTTAATAGAACGGAAACTGCAGGAGCTTCCTTATGATAGCGACCATAACGCAATCGTAATGGAAATCAATCATCACAGGGATGATTTCTTCCTCATTCCAGTTCAACATGAAAACCATCGGTTGAATTTCAAAAAAACAGACTGGCGAACGTTTCAAAAGAAGTTTAATCGCGAGTACCAGAAGCAATGTCCCCCTTCTGATAGTGGCAACTCTTGCTCAATGGTTCCTAATGACAGAAATCTAACTAACGATGAAATAGATGTCTATTTGTCGAAGTTAGAGAAGCTGACGTTGGAAACGATTGAGAAAGTCGTTCCCAAGATTAAACTTCGAAACAATATGGAAGGATATGAAACACCAACCATCGCAAGGTTGAAAAGATTGAAAAGCCTCCTTCTCACACGCGTCAACAATATTTATCGACGATTTTTGGACTACAACCATCCCTCGTTGTCTTTGTTGAAATTACATCTGAGGAATGTCCGGAACTTAATCCGTTAATACTTCAGGAGTGAGGTCAGCAATCAATGGGCGGAAAAGTTGAGGGGTATTAGCCCACAGGACCCAGACGGCGTGTTCGTGAAAGTGAATAGCATATTCCGCAAGAAGTCTCGAGTGAAGGTATCGAATCTTGAAGTCACTAGTGATGAGATAAATCTTCTCGATAGGGCTGGTATCGAAATTGATAGTGCGACTCCGGATAGAAATGGAAACAGGATTATTTGTGAGGGATTGGATAAACTTGCCCTGATTGGAACACATTTTGAATTGGTTCATCTACCAAACCCTGAGAGAGGGAACGAAGTTTTTTCAGAGGTCGTTGAAGCAAAAGTTTCCGACTTCAAGTCAAGCCTGAACGGCCAATCAATTCTTCATTTCAATGAAACACTAACATCTGACCTCATACCGAGCTTGAATCTTATTGATTATTTTGTCAGCTATGAAGACTTGTGTTTCATATTTCGCAAGATCAACAACAGGAAATCATGTGGTACTGATGGTATTCCAAATGTAGTTCTCCGACATTTGCCTGAGGTTGCTATTAGGAACTATTGCATATTGTTCAACAACATGTTGAGCAATTCATATTTCCCAAATGAGTGGAAAAAGGCTAAGGTATTTCCGATCTTGAAGAAAGGAAAAGAATCTTCATGCCCCAAAAGCTATCGCCCAATTAGCTTGCTGCCCAACATCAGCAAGGCGTTTGAAGTGATACTCAACAGAGCATTAAACGCCCACATTGAGGAAAATGAGTTGATGCCGAATTGCCAATTTGGTTTTCGTGCCAGGCATTCGACCACACATGCAATAAAGAAAGTAACCTCAGACATCTGTTGGAAACTAAATGATAGACAATGTGTTGGAGCATGTCTCATTGATATGGAGAAAGCCTTTGATACGGTATGGTTAGATGGACTTATTTTTAAACTCCTTCAGGACAAGTTCCCCAGACACCTTGTCGCCATGATGTGTAATATGTTATACGGGAAAGCGTTTGTTGTAACTGATGGAAATCTGACAAGAATGCGCGAGTTCAATGTCTTGAATGGTCTACAGCAGGGAACAGTTACTGCGCCTCTGCTCTTTTCAATCTTCATTCGCAAGCTATTGAACGGCTTTGATTTTAACGTCTCGCCAACGCGATCATTGGTAGCGTTTGCTGATGATCTGATCATCTATACGGCAGACCGAAAAGCTACAATAGTTCAGAGCAATCTCCAAAAAATGTTCAATGATGTACAGCTGTACACTGACAATTGGCGAATGAAAATCAATGCGCAAAAGTGTGAAACAATCTTGTTTCGGACAACGCTGCAAGGGGTCAGTCAAGACCTGAAACGTAATTGGAAAGATTTCCACATCATGGCTGGTGAGGGTAGTCTTGAACGGGTTCCACATAAATCCTGTGTTCGATACCTCGGTGTTTATCTCGATCAGTATCTGTACTATACTGAACATGTAAAAATCATGCTCAGTAAGGCACTTAAAGTGGTCATGGCCCTTCGAAAACTCTTTCATTCCAGATACATTGATCAAAAAGGTCAAAATTATCTGTTACAAGACACTGGTTAGACCAGTTTTGACATATGGATGTCAGATCTGGTACAACCAGAGCGCTAGTACTATGGAAAAATTAAGAGTTTTCGAAAGGAAATGTCTTCGTGCATGTACTGGTTTGTACAGAAAGCCTGAGATGGATTGGAAACATTATATATCGAATAGAAAAATTTATCAAACTGCTGAAGTGACTAGAGTCGACATCTTCATATTGAAACTTCTTCGGAATCATATCGCAAGATCTGTGACTGTGAGTGAAAACCCTTGGATTTCACAGCCGTTCCACCCTACAGACGGGTATATAGCGACTTGCCTCGCTACTGGCTTCATTCCTCCAGAAGCATTCGTGTATTTGGACATGAATCGATATGTTTTTGATTCTGACGGCGTCCCAGTCATATACCACATATATCGACGGGCCACCGATAAGAAGATAAAATATCCTCCGAATTTGAGTTCACGAGACCAACAATTCCAATGGAGATACTCATTTGCTAGATTCGTTGAAGCTGATCGAGTTGAGACGGGGCAATCTAGGTATTGGTGGCTGAATGACAATGTCTAAATTATTCGTGTGTATTTTCAGTTTTGGTGTTTTTCGTTATTTAGTTTTTGAGTTTCAGCTCATTATTGCTACATTTAGTGTTGTTGTTTATTTTTGTTAAAAATTAGGTATAGGCTAGGTTTATATTATGTTTATTATATTAGGTTAGAAATAAGGTAAAACGCTTAGGTTAGGAACATTGTTATAGATTTTTTTAAGTATAAGATAAAGTTTTTTGATAGCATTTATTTGAATTAAGTTAAAACATATTAGGTGTAGGATCAAAGTTCACTGTAGTGTTAAGATTATAAATAATTTTAGAAGAGTGTTGGTTGGTTTTTTCTCCTTTTTCCAATTGAATTGTAAAAATATGTAATAATCCATTGATTTGAATTTGCTATAGCTTTATTTTTTTTAAATGTGATGAATGATAACGTACAAATTTAGAGAGCCATTTGGGCCATTAAGTTTTTCATTGTTATTGTTTGGAATTTGCTTTATATTCTTTTAAAATTTATAACAATTAGTATTAAATAAAGCGCTTTTGACTTTGACTTTGAGGAAGGTGGGATGCGCGCTTCATTCCGAATATGAGATCATGGCTCAATCGAAGATATGCTGAGATTGACTTCTACCTGACCCAGCTTTTTAGTGGGCATGGGTGTTTTCAGTTTTACCTGCACGAATTGGTAAGTTTCGGTCCCCCAATGTTTGTTTTGCCCAGGAAAGGAAAATTACGCCTCTCACAGATTTTCGCGTACAACAAATAGGACATGGTATGAGGGGACCTCTACAGGGAGACAAGAGAGCTCACCCTGGATAGCCTAGTGGGGGTGATGCTTAAATTGTTTGACAAATGGAACCATGTGGCACATTATGTTACGCAATCCGGACCGATAAAAGGGACCCACAGCAGCCAGGGACGTTGGGGCTGGGGGATCGCTTGTGTGGCAATTCCTCTTCCTCAGCTTGAAGGCACCTTATGGCGTAACAAAACGAGACCTGGCCCGAAGTAATGTGTCAGGTTCCAGGCTGCGTTCTTGTGTTGACAGGGGAGGTGTTTAGTGATTAATCCAGTCGCTTGCGATCATGTACACTCTGTGCGTGAATGACAATCATCTCCAACCACAAAAAAGTTATTGATTTGAATGTCTACTATCGTCAACTATCAAATTTGAGTGAACAAATCAAGACAATGCGCCGTGAACTAGCCGATCGCAAGACGTGATGTTCCATCCTGACAACGCAAGACCCCAAATCTTTTTGAAAACCTAACAAAAATTAATAGAGCTCAATTAAGAACTGCTGCCTCATCCACCATAAAGTCCTGACGTAGCACCACCAGACTCTCATTTGCTTTGCTCCCTTCAAAACCATTTGAATGGTAGAACTTTCGATTCCGATCACATTGTTCAAAAGGATGTTCGACCAGTTCTTTGCTTCTACAAACCAAGGCTTCATCGAAAGTAGCATTTTTCAACTTATGGGAAGATGGCAAAAGGTCATCCAACCACATTTATTTTGAATAACATGAAAAAAATGACATTATCTATCGAACAACATAACATATATATATATATATATATATATATATATATATATATATATATATATATATATATATATACATATATATACACAATATACATAAATAAATAAATAAATATAAATATATGTATAAATATATATATATATATATATATATATATATATATATATACACAATATATATAAACATATATATATATATATATATACGAGTATATATATATATGTATATATATATATATATATATATACATATATATGTGTATATGTATATATATATATATATATATATATATATATATATATATATATATATATATATATATATATATATATATACGGGTATATATATTGGATAGCCTAGATGGTGTTCGCTACCATTTATCGGGCAATACTAATCAGATTGAGACATTCCAATCTACAATTTTCATATGGACAGTTCTGTATTTCGTCATTCGTGTCAAAAGTTGTATTCATTTAAAAATGAGTGGAATTTCTAGAAAAATTCGTTATATTTTCAAATATCACTACGATCAAGGTGAGAATGAATCACAGGACAGGCTCATGAAAGAATTTGTGGTGCCTACGGTCAAAATACTTTATCAAAAGCCACAGCTAAGAGATGGTTTGCTCGTTTAACTTCTGGAAACTTTGATGTTAAAGATGCACCTCGCTCAGATCGACCAATCACTGGAGAAGTCATTGAAATCTTTAAAAAAATTGAAGAAGACCGACACATAAGCTCTTACGATATTGCTAAGGAACTGAATATCCATCGCCAAACAGTTTGAACCATTTGCGTAAGGCTAGATACACAAAGAAGCTTGACGTTTGGGTGCCACATGAATCAACACAAAAAAATTTGATCGACCGAATTTCCATTTGCGAAATGCTCATAAAACGCAACGAAATCGAGGCATTTTTGAAACATACATTACAGGCGATGAAAAATGGGTAAGACACAAGAATGTCGCCCGAAAAAGATCATGGTCAAAAAAAGTGAATCATCACAAACGACTTCAAAGACACGATTGACACCAAATAAGGTTATGCTGTGTGTATGGTGGGATTAGAAGGAAACTATTTATCATGAGGTGCTAGAACTTGGCCAAACACTCAATTTGGCTCAGTATTGTCAGCAATTAACCAGATTGCAACAAGCAATTCAAAAAAATGGGCCAGAATTGATCAAAAGAAAGGGTGTTGTCTTCCATCATGACAATGCCAGGCCATGCACATATTTGATGACTCGGCAAAAATAGACACAGCTTAGCTGGGAAGTTTTGATGCGTCCACCGTATACTCGTAGCCTAGACCTTGCACCATCAGACTACCATTTGTTTCGGTCTCTGCAAAACTCCCTTAATGAAAAGAAATTCACTTCAAAAAGGGACCGTGAAAATAACTTGGCCAAGTTTTTCGTTGATAAATCACAGAAATTTTACACAGATGGAATAATAGCTCTACCGAACAAATGGAGAAAGATCATAGATAATAATAGACACTATGTACTTAAATAAAATCCATTGTAAATAAAAGAAATATTCAATCGATGATAGGAAAAGGCTCAATACGTTTTTCCAAAGAAACAAATGACAAAATCAATAAAAACTAGAGAAAAAATCAATTATGGCAACCCCCTTTGTGACACAATTTAGCGACAAGAAAAACCTCGGTTACTGCTATGAAGAGGCTCGTCGAGAAAAGTGGAATGGCCTCGAAGCGGGACTAGATAGGATAGTGGAAGAGGTCGCGTTGTGCAATTACCTTGGAACGAACGGACTAATTTCAATTAACATGTTCACAATATAGTGCAAGTACTCGTACAGGGATACATACGTACAAAAGACGGTTCGTGGTCGTCGTATTTGTCGCTTGTGAGCACAGTGAAAAAGGCGATTGTGTCTTGTTTGATTTTAATACGTCCAAATCGTGCAGAATAGAATCCACATTATTATTAGTCTTCAATACCAAGAATAAATTGTGCAATATAGCAAATAAAAGTGGATTAAGTGTTGAAATTCCAATGTTAAATATCCACCCGTAACACTTCCCAAGTCTGACAGATCTTATGAAAATGCAAGTGCAAATTTCATTTCCCCATGCAATTCAAAGTCTGCAGTGTTATCTCATTTGCACTAAGTGCATGCTAGCAGAATCTGAAAGATCTGAAATAGGATTGACTGAGAGTGAATGGCAATATAGCAGTTTGGGTGAGATGGTGTATATTGTTTGGTTGAAATTAGGTTTTTGTTGTTAACTTAGAAATTTTTGCAAAGGATTTAACGGTGTTTAGCGCGAGAATTTGCAAATTTGCATTTGAATTTGGTGTTGTTTCTAGTTAAATATGGTTATAAAGCAACGGACGTGTGTCACCGTAGCGATAATGCAATTAATGAATGACCTGGATGCGGAGCATTTGAGTCAACTTTTGTCATATTTCTGCACGATTTCCGATAGACAATCGTCGTCACTGATGGATGCACCACCATTTACGAAAATTGTCAATGCAGTCAAGAAGGATGCCAAATCCTTGGCGCAATTGCATCAGAATAGATGTGAACGAGATGCCAATTAGCTAGTGGTAGATGCAAGGGAAGCTGTCTCTGGTGATATTGTTGGCGATTATGAAGAAAAAGTGGGAAAAATAAACAAGACAAGGAATACGCCTAATAATAGATAGGACATTTCTTAAAATTTTAATTTTTGAATGCATCTTTGAAGTAAAAATAACAATTTAGCTAAACTAACTATTTAAATGAACGTAAAATTGGATATCAACGCGTTGTTTGTTCCTATACATTTATATGTAAAAAGCAATCGTAATATTCCAAAGAAATTTTGTTAAAATTGGTGTCCCGTCAATTCTGAGGTCTACTGCTACTAGGAGGATTCTTGCATTGATTACACTCTTGCCTCACCGTAAGTATAAATAGTAAAGACGAGATCCTTTCACGTTTCGCACACCTTGGCCAGGCCCAGTCTGTCGTTTTGCTTTGGCAATCCACCCTTCAATAGGTTACCCCGGCCTCAATACCGTCGATCCGAATTATCCGATCGTTTGATTCGTGAATGCGAGATTTTTTGTAGTGGGCCCTTGTGCCGGTGAAAAAAAACCGGCCTTACCATGCCACAATGCTAGCCTGGCAGTGCATTCACGCATCCTCAGACAAGGCCACTTCCGATGAGCACCAACATCTTTGCTCACCGAGGCAGCAGACCATCCCTGTAATCCTTTGCGGAAATTTATATTCCTTCAATTCATGACAAGGGGAGAGGGAAAGAAGAATATCCAGACAAGCGATACCCTAGCCCCAACGTCCCTGGCTGCTTGTATCTTTTAGGATTGCCCCATAGTTTCATTCGTCAATCGATTCAAGCATCAACAAGGCTATACTACCTGAGGTAAGCTCTTCCGTCTCCCTGTAGAGGCACTGTCACAGCCTGTCCCATTTTTCGCATGCAAAATATGTGGCAGGCATAATCTTCCTCTCCTGGGCAAAACCAACCATTCGGGGACCATGACCTACCAATCTTGTGCCGGTAAAACTGAACACACGCATGCCCACTCAAAAGCTGGGTCAGATAGAAGTCAATATCACCATGCCTTCGATTTAGCCACGCTCACACATCTGGAATGAGGCACGCAGCCGAGCTTCCCATCTCGCAATTTACCCAAGACTGCTACCAATTGTTGAGTGAGCGTTGTCTCTGTACACGAACAACCATCTCCCTCACGTCCTTGGTTCGTCAAAGATAAATAGCGTCGCATTGTCTAGCAAGGAGAGCAACAGATATCACGCCTGCAATAACTCTCACCGCCAAATCAGAGACTGTTGAACATGAAGATGCAATCCTCAGTGCTCCTCTTCTCTATACCTGTGCCTGTCTCCTTACTGAAATCGTCGCCCAATATTTCTGCTCCAAACAGTAGCACAAACCCTACAGCACTCATCAAGAGGCATCCACGTTGGCCATAAGTCGACTCAGAGCCAAAACTCCTGAACCAGCCTTCTCAGCGGTTGCCTGATTTGCTTCAAGAAACTCATCTTTAAGTCAACCAGTAGCCAAAGGTACTTCATCACTGGCTCCGATTCGATTAGTTTATCTCAAATAGTTATCATCCTTACACTAGAGATTCTCTTTTTTGTTAAGATGACCACTTCGGCTTTCTTCAGTGCTAAACTGAGCCCGCGAGCAGTCACTCACTCAGCACATGTTCATACCTAACCTAAGTTGCGCTTGTCCGATAGCGCATCCAGTGACCAGAGGTAATCAAGCGCGACTCATCAGAAATCTCTAGTCTCAGTAGCCCATCGTAAAATATGTTCAACAGGTCTGGATCAAGGAAAGATCCCTGGGTAACACCTGATTTGACTTCCATCCTTTTTTGGCCACGTGTCGTGTCATAAGCCAGGCTTTGTTCGTTGAAGTAGTCCCTAAGAAGCCATATTAGGTATTCTGGAACTTGGAAAGAGGCTTACAGCGTATCCAGAATATCCACCCATCTAGCGGAGTTGATGGTGTTCCTTACGTTGAGTGTCACCAGCTGGACGATCCGTCAATTGATGTGGCTATATGCCTCCACCTTTTGCACCGCACTTACCACCCCTGCAATCGCATCAATGGTGGGACATCCTACTCTAAAGCTGTACTGCCGAGGAGATATGTCCCCAGCACCACGAATCGCGTCAGTGGCTCCATCACTTCCCCAGCAGTGTCTAGATGTCTAGCGTGCATAACGGGCGGTATGAAGACGGGGGTCCACAATCTTCGTTCTCCTTGCTGATCAGCAGGAGCCTGACCACTGTCCATCGTACCGGGAAAACGCTGACCCGTAGGCAAGCGTTGAATGCGCTTAGCAGTGAACCAGGACAATGGTGATCGACAATTTGCAACACTTCAGCTGGAATACCATCTGGACTTAGAGCCTACCTCGCTTTCAGTAAAAGACTGCCTTTTCCAGTTCCGGCTGTGTGAAGAGTTTACACTCGATTGCTGTTTCACCGTGGATAGCATCAACACGGACGGGATGGGTGGAAAAATGTGCGCGCACTATCTCGCCCATCTTTTCCGCATCATGTATACAAGGCTTTCATAGGGCACCAAGCTTCCGCATACCTAGCTAGTAGCCAAGGCCCACGGATCCTTAAATCGGTATGTTTCTCGTGTTTGGTACGACGAGCACTGTCCTGGTCACCATTTCTAGGATTTGCTTTCCCACGGATCTGTTTGAGACATGTCCCACTCAATTGCTTTTACGTTGAAATTTCACCCAACGAGCACGTTGCCGTCTGCGTTCGAGAAATTAACCTCCAAAGCATTAAGCTGGGCTTGGGAAAGATTATATCGTTCAGCATTTAATTCAAACTGGAGAAGCACCAAACCCACACAAAACCATCCCCCCGACCACAGCTCTCCGCCTGGAAATCACTGTTCTGAACCCCGATGGCGGAAGTACCAGTGACCATGATGCAGAATTTTATCATGATATTATTCACTTAGTAGCAAAAAGTCAGCTTTTATGTGCCTCGCAAACTGCTCAAGTAGATTTTGCGCAGTTGAACTGCGCTGTAGGTTTAGCTGCAGAATGCGGGTCATCAAAGTTCTAATTTTGCCTTGACTAGGGCTCCTCGGAAGACTCAATATTTCTCTAATCTCAAGATTCGGTCTTGGATCAGCATCCTTGCAAAGAATACAGTGTATTGCTTTCGTATACTCGATTCTTTGGGGAATTCCTATCGGGTCCTTTGCATACATGTTGTGACCACCGCCTAGCCATTGGACACATACAAGGAATGCTGCCATTCGCCATATCCTGCAAACCCACCCTACGCTTACTTTGTCCTTGTTCAGAAATCGTTTGGCGTCCTCTATAGTTTTCTGGTATCGACCTCGTTTTGATCCTGTCCACGCTAAAAAATTCGCTTTTGATGTATATATATATATATATATATAGATATATATATATATATATATATATATATATATATATATATATATATATATATATCTATATATCTATATATATATATAAGTGGGTCATTCAACAAGTACTTAGCCTCACCGCCCAATGACGCTGCTATTACAAAAGATTTTTACTATCATGCAGTACATTCAACAAAACTAATGAAGGGAATTGACTGGAACTTTGAAAGTAGGCTACTAAAAGAATGTACTGCACGATGGTAAAATTCTTTTGTAATAGCAGCGTCATTGGGCGGTGAGGCTAAGTACTTGTTGAATGACCCACGTGTTACGACCCCCAAATAAGGGTATATATATATATATATATATATATATATATATATATATATATATATATATATATATATATATGTATATATATATATATATATATATATATATATATATATATATATATATATATATATATATATATATATATATATATCTATACATACTACTGTGCCCAAAAAATAAGGTGACATTTGAATTTATACTGCGCCCGTCGAAGGATTTGCAGAATATTTTTTTTAGGTTGGTAGTACTGTCAGCGACATCTATGTTAAATTTACATGTCAAAATATTCATTAGTGCTTGAGATACACGTCGTTTTGTGAGCAGCTAAAAGTGCGTTTTTCGTTTTCGGCGATGTCGAAATTTGTTGAATTTGCATTAAATTTTGTTTGCGGGATCAATTTTCTGCTGCGGATACGTTGAGGATGGTGCAGAAAGCCTTTGGTGATGAGACTGCCTAAAAATAATGATTACATGTCGTTTAGTGAGTTCCAAGCCGGCCGTGAACGTGTCGAAGACGAAGAGCGTCCTGGGCGACCATCAACCTTTTCTCTTCTTCAATTATCGTGGTGTTGTGCATTATGAATTCCTTCCGCCGGGCCAAACAGTCAACAAGAAATATTATTTGAACGTTATGCGTCGTTTGCGTAACGCTATCCGCCAGAATTGTGGAAAGACAATTCTTGGTTTCTACACCACGATAATGCACCCTCCTATACTGCACTCGTAATTCGTGATCATTTTGCCAAAAACTCAACCCTATTCACTTGATCTGGCACCGTGCGACTTGTGGCTGTTCAGCAAGCTCAAGAGACCGCTCCGGGGACACCGTTTTGATACGATAGAGGAGATTCAAGCCGCAGCGAAGACGGAACTGAAGGCCATCCCGGAAACGACGCGTATCTCAAACACTGATGATGTCACTGACAGTACTACCAACCTAAAAAATAATTCTCCAAATCCTTCGACGCGCGCAGTTTAAATTCAAATGTCACCTTATTTTTTGGTCACAGTTGTATATATATATATATATATATATATATATATATATATATATATATATATATATATATATATAATTATATATATATGTATATACATTTATATATATATATATATATATATATATATATATATATATATATATATATATATATATACAACTGTGACCAAAAAATAAGGTGACATTTGAATTGAAACTGCGCGCGTCGAAGGATTTGGAGAATTATTTTTTAGGTTGGTAGTACTGTCAGTGACATCATTAGTGTTTGAGATACGCGTCGTTTCCGGGATGGCCTTCAGTTCCGTCTTCGCTGCGGCTTGAATCTCCTCTATCGTATCAAAACGGTGTCCCCGGAGCGGTCTTTTGAGCTTGCTGAACAGCCAGAAGTCGCACGGTGCCAGATCAAGTGAATAGGGTTGAGTTTTTGGCAAAATGATCACGAATTACGAGTGCAGTATAGGAGGGTGCATTATCATGGTGTAGAAACCAAGAATTGTCTTTCCACAATTCTGGCGGATAGCGCTACGCAAACGATGCATAACGTTCAAATAATATTTCTTGTTGACTGTTTGGCCCGGCGGAAGGAATTCATAATGCACAACACCACGATAATTGAAGAAGAGAAGAGGTTGATGGTCGCCCAGGACGCTCTTCGTCTTCGACACGTTCACGGCCGGCTTGGAACTCACTAAACGACATGTAATCATTATTTTTAGGCAGTCTCATCACCAAAGGCTTTCTGCACCATCCTCAACGTATCCGCAGCAGAAAATTGATCCCGCAAACAAAATTTAATGCAAATTCAACAAATTTCGACATCGCCAAAAACGAAAAACGCACTTTTAGCAGCTCACAAAACGACGTGTATCTCAAGCACTAATGAATATTTTGACATGTAAATTTAACATAGATGTCGCTGACAGTACTACCAACCTAAAAAAAATATTCTGTAAATCCTTCGACGGGCGCAGTATAAATTCAAATGTCACCTTATTTTTTGGGCACAGTAGTATGTATAGATATAGATATTTATATATATATATATATATATATATATATATATATATATATATATATATATATATACCCTTATTTGGGGGTCGTAGCACGTGGGTCATTCAACAAGTACTTAGCCTCACCGCCCAATGACGCTGCTATTACAAAAGAATTTTACCATCGTGCAGTACATTCTTTTAGTAGCCTACTTTCAAAGTTTCAGTCAATTCCCTTCATTAGTTTTGTTGAATGTACTGCATGATAGTAAAAATCTTTTGTAATAGCAGCGTCATTGGGCGGTGAGGCTAAGTACTTGTTGAATGACCCACTTATATATATATATATATAGATATATAGATATATATATATATATATATATATATATATATATATATATATATATATATATATATATATGTAATGATTTTCAACTTTCTGATCGAACGCGGAACCGACCTCTCATCGGTTCTAGACGTTAAGTCTGAGTAGTGCCAACGGATGGTACCAACAGGTCAACCAATCCGTGCACCGTAATCCATTCACGCGGTGACTGCTTGTCGGCCAGCTAGTTCGGAGAGGATTTCGGTCGCGGGTCTCCGAATGGATTACGCTCAATTACAATATTTCAGTCACCTGAACTTGCCCGTTTTCCAAACGCGTCAACAATTACTCATCCAGAACGAGAAACCTACATTACGTTAGTTCTGGATGCGATCTTTCCACAGATCTCAAATCAAAAAAAACGCTACAAAATCCCATAGGCGCGTTACCGATTCACCGACGCGGTACCGAAAAATATACTACTCGAACTTAGACCGAAGAAAACTACTCTAAAGAAATGGCGAAACAAGCAAAGGTACCGCGTACCGCGCGCGACGCGAAACCGACTTCAGCGGATTTGCAGAAACCCTACCCTCGCGACGGCATACTTACCCTACACTCTCTGTTCCCACTGAAAAAGAAGAGTCACTGAAAAGGAAAGTCGTGGGTTAACTTTTAGCAATTCATTCTTAGTTTATTCTGAGATACAGACAAAGCAAAATCCCTTTAATGCTGATTGTAATAGAAATACATACTAGCATATTTCTATGCGAAGCATTCACAAAGAGTGGTCTAACTAGTAAATTATACCTTAAATTTCCCAAGTGAAATAAAGTACTTCCAAAATAAAGTACTCTGAAGATGTAATTCAATAATTAGAAATATATGGAAAAAGATAAAAATGAAATAAATGATTTGCCTTTCTCTACATAACACAAAAATCTTTGAAAACTTGGTATGGTCGGTAAAATTTAATAACTACTTTAAAACAAAAGTAATAAGTACAAACAAAGTATCAATATTAGATATCGCGTATTTACTTTGCCTTCAACCATTTCATAAAGTGTAACATAGAATTATGCACATACAACCCCCAATATGGTTGCATTTGTTTTTGAACCATGTGAGTTATAAAATTTTACTAACGACTACCTTTTGATTTGGTGAGGCGCAACTTAAAAACTTAGTGATTGACCTATTAAACCTAAGATAAACTAACTTAAAACGTTTGAATCATAATAACTAATTTGATTCGCTTATATGGCAACAAACATATTTTTTGTATACTTAATAGATTTGATTTATAAATATTGATAAAAATGTTACCTAAAGTTTGATATATTTTCAAAATATGCTAGAGAATGGTTTGTGTGTAATAATAAAAATGTATAGAGACAGTTTTGGGATTTTAATAAGAGTCCTATAATATATAGTAGAACTATCTGCCTAAATTTGTGTCCCTTACTATCAATAATATTAACATAATTTGTTTCTAGTCTCTTTTTGTTGCTTTTCTTGTTTTGAAATAGTATAATTATTAGTCTACATTACTTAGTACCGAAATAGAGATACTTTCTGTTTTTTTCTTTTTTTTTTTTCTAATAGTAATTATAGTAATAATAATGTCTCCTTATGTTCACTTCGCATATACTTAATCAATAAATTTCAAGTATCTATCTCGTTGCGTCTATTGCATAACTAATCGTTTTTCATCTTTAGGGGTTCTTTAATTTTTAAGGTGTTCAATCACACTTGAAATTATATTTACTTAATTTCTTTTGTTTGTTAAAGAATTCTAATTAGCTGCTTACACCTTGTCTATAATTTCCATTCGGTCAAAAATGCAGTCAATGTTTTCTTGTTTTTCTCAACAATTTTGGACACCGTTTAAGGAACATAAACTGCATTGGAATAATTCGATTATTTGAGTAAGTAGACCTTAGTGGAGTGTCGATGGGACACTAGTATGCGAGGAAATTTACAAGTACGAATAATTATAACAATGATAAGTATGTTGCGGCGAGTAGTACAAGCGGTCTGTGTCGACATGACGGCATTCTTAAACTATAATTTATAAATCATCTATATCAATTTTTTCGTTAATAGGTACCTAACACCAAAGAATATTGAACACATAGTCGACTATTATGATTTTGAGTTGTACGTGCATAGCTCTGTGCACACTATATTAGTATAAATGCTCATAACTACTTCTATACGATTACTACCAAATCGTAAATTTGAGGGCGTCCAAAGAGGCTTCATCGGTAAAGTTGGGAGGTATCGCTTTGTACCTTACATTACCGAACATACTTAACATCCAAAGCGTTTCAGTTTACATAATATATGTATATATGTTTCTAATGTGTGAATGTCACTTAAAACTATTACTATATATTACAGCAATGATATCAATTTCGTTAGTGGACATCCGTCACATTGGCTCCTGTTCCAAGTATTCGTGTTTGAGACACATCAAGGCAGAAGGGCGAGATCGAGGCTCAAATGCTAACATTTTGCTCAATAAGTCGTTAGAATATTCGCCCAATTGTCGACATAAATCGACTGGTTGCTTTGGCATCCGGTGAGGAAAGTTTTCGCGAGCTAGATATTCATCAATTTTACCGAAGACTGCAATCTGTACTGCGGATTGCAAGCGATATGCCAATTGATCAATCTGAACAAGGTAGCAAGCGTTACTTCGAATTTCCGCATTAAGAAGTGTCAAATCATTTTTTTTTTTGGAATTTAATTAGAAATAGAATAATCGATTTCTAATAAAATATTGCAGACTAAATTTTCAGATTTAGTGTCGATTTTATAAATGTGCATTACAATCGCCTTAGAGCAGGGTAAAATGTGTTGCTTTTCCATATAGGCGAATTGAATACCGAGCACTTAGTCTGTCATCACTTTTATTTGCTCGTTTTCCAGCACAAATGACTTTCCCCCTAAGAATTGCTGCTTGACTTCTCAGGATCCGTACTTTTTTTTTTTTTTACGTCCACAATATTTGTTTCTGGATGGCCTCCGCTTACTTAGAATTTTCTTACTAGATAATCTATGTTGCAAACTGCATTCGCTCCGCCGGACATAATCCGAGGGCTAATTCGGTGGTAAATTTAGTCGGCTGCCAATGTCTTCTCGGAAGCGGCTATCTGAAATTGATTAGTCTCTGAAGCACTCGCTCACTAAAATTTGTTTCCAAGCGCAATTGCACTCTAGCTACTGACTTATGTAATAACCTTTTCTATTTAGTTATTAACTAAACTAACCTCTTTCCTAATTTTTCTGCTCCGGTGAATGTCACTGCCTCACGAATAACGTTTTCCAAAAACTCTTTAAGCACACCACGCGTTTCTTCATAGATTAAACCGGGAATACGTTTCACTCCACCACGTCGCGCCAAACGACGTATAGCTGGTTTTGTAATACCTTGGATATTATCACGAAGAACTTTACGGTGACGTTTAGCGCCTCCATGTGGCTGTCAAAATTTCCGGTTGTCACCTCGGAAAAAACATATGTGCGTGGAATGGCACTTCATATGGCGGAAATGTGCTTCTTCAGATGTCGCCAGTGGCATAGTTTTCTCGATGGCCACGGTGGAGGGGCATTTCCAGATGGCTATGTCTCGAAATGTGCCGGGGTTGGATTAATTCTATATTTCGAATATTTATATCCACGGATCTAAATATTTGGACAGAAAAAAAAATATTTTCTGCACAACGATATCCGCACAACAGATGAAGTCCGCTGGCACTTCGAGGACATATCCATCTGGCAGGTTACAAGGGTTCGGGATCGAAATCACTTCGATTCCTGGGCGCAGGCGTCACATTACACATTCCCCCCCCCCAAAATCGAAGTAATTACGATCCCGTCTCCTTGGTAAAAGGTCTTGGTTAGGGACGTGGCGGGTCGAAGATCCGTTTCGAAGGATAGGCTACAACCCTGTTCGTGAAGACTCGGCAGTGACTATATAGTAGGAAGTCAGGTGTTATTCGGAGGCCTTCGTCTAGGCAGAGATTTGGGATAAGCCAAGGTTTCTCGTGGGAATTAGTTGCACTTCATCGTCTAAGGTCTTTTGCGTGGTAAATTCCCAGGGTCTTACCAGTCATGTCCGCGATGAGGTACCGGGTGGGGCTTATGACTTGTATGACTCGACACTTCACGAATTTCTTGTCTAGTTTGGCACTGTAATGGCGGGTGGCATCGCTCTGTCGGAAGTTTCGACGATATATTTCGTCGCCGGCCTTAAAGCCAGAAGGATGAGATCGCAAGTTGTACCGCTCCTCTCCCATCCGTCTACTTTCTTCAATCTTCTCCCGCAGTTGATCTCGCAGAAGTTGGAGCTTTTCGTGCGGTTCTAGAACCACGATTGGGTCCTCTAGCGATTTCAGCTGCCGCAATAGCCGGTAAGCGCTCCCATGACAGATCATATACTGGCCGAACACTGCAAAATACGGCGAAATGCCGGTCGTGGCGTGGTACGACGAGCGCAGTGCACTAGTGATGGCGGACAATTTGCGATCCCAGTCCCTCTGATTCGGGTGGACATAGGCGCGAATGGCCGCTATGAGCGTACGATTCAGTCGTTCGGATGCGTTGGCTTGTGGTGAATAGACGGCAGTTCGTTGGTGGATGATGCCGTATTTGGACATTAGGTCTCGGAACTTGCTGGAGGTGAACTGGACCCCATTGTCGGAGACAAGTTTCTCCGGAACTCCAAACATGTGAAAGACTCGGTTCTCCAAAAAGCTGATTATTGGTCCAGTGTGCATGTTACGTAGTGGTTCTATGATAGGGAATTTGGAGAGCTGGTCCAGGACCACGACAGCTCCCGTGTGACCAGAAGCAGATCGAGGGTAAGGACCGATAAGATCAATGTACAAGCGCTGGAACACGCGTTCGGGGACCTCAACCTTACCCATGGGTGGCCGAAGGATGGTGTTGGGCGCTTTAGTGCACTTGCATAGCTCACAAGAGGCTACGTACGCTTTTATCTGTTGTGCCATCTTAGGCCAAAAGAAACAGGTTTTCAACCGCCTAAGTGTACGACCGTATCCGCCGTGCGCACTTGATGGGTGGTCATGAGCCCGCCTGATAAGATCAGTGGTTAATTCTTCGGGCACCCACAACTTCCACTGTTCTTCTTCTTGTATGGGATCTCCGGAGGCGTGTCCCATCCGTTTGTAAATAAATCCATCCGTCAACCGCAGTTCAGGAAGCTGGGACAGTTGATTCTGGATAGTGTGAATCAGTTGGGTGTAGCTGGCTGACTTGAAGGCAGGATGGTCCAAATCGATCAATTGGGGGCTGTCGTCCTCCTGGACCAACTCGGCTCCTTCAGGGGCGAACATTCTGGATAGGGTGTCGGGGACTACATGCTGGCTTCCTTTTCGGTGGCGAATTGTGAAGTCAAATGCCTGTAGTTTCAGTGCCCACCTGGCCAATCTGCCGTTGAGATCAGTCTGGCTCATTAGCCATTTCAGAGAAGCGTGATCCGTAACGATTTCAAATGTGTGTCCCTCCACATAGGCTCGGAAGCGTTTCACTGCCAACACCGCGGCTAGACATTCTTGCTCGGAGACCGTGTAATTTCGCTGGGCTGGGTTCAACTTGTGAGACATGAAGGCTATAGGTCTCTCCTCGCCGTCTTGTGCAACCTGGACTAAGACTGCTCCCACCCCATGTTGACTCGCGTCACAATGGATTGAGAACGGTTTGTCAAAGTCCGGGCTGTGCAGTACGGGGGCCGTAGTCAGACTCTTCTTTAGCTCTTCAAAGGCTCGCAAGCTGGGCTCTTCCCAGACGAATTTACGTCCCTTACGCAGCATGTCGGTCAAAGGAGTGGTAATGGTGGCATAGTCACGTACAAAACGCTGGTACCATCCGCATAAGCCTAAGAATCGGCGTAACTGTTTGGTGGTCTTGGGTAATGGAAAAACGTCAATCGCTTGAGTCTTTTCCGGATCGGTCTTGATATGCCCATGCCCAATGATGTGACCTAAATACTTCACCTCCGTCATCACGAACTGGCTCTTCCTTATGTTGATGGTTAATCTTGCCCTCCGGATGTGTAGAGCCACCTCCTGAAGCAGGTCGATGTGTTCGTCAAAGGTCTCGGTTATAAGCAACAGATCGTCCAAGTAAACGAAAACTTGGTGCCGCAAATGAGGTGGTATCACCTTGTCCATAAGGCGCGTCATTGTTTCCGTTTCTTTATTTGCTCTCTTAGCTCTCTCTCAGTGAAGCCATCCTCAAATCGATTGCGGAAGGCTGCACTGAAAGAGTGCCAAGTGGGACGTGGCGTTGACTCTTTAAAGCTCCAGTACCAGTCGGCAGCGTCGCCGCTGAACAAAAGATGTGCATGCCGGAGGAAGGCCGAGGAATCCCCTCCCAGGGTGCTGGATACCAACGCCTGAATCCGGAAAAGGAACCGGTCCGCCGATATCATATCGTTGAACCCTGTAAAGTTCAGGCGCCAACTCTCCATGATACGAGGCGTCGGGTCTCGAAAAGGTGCCAATGCGTTCCCGGGGGGAATCACATCCTCTGTTGGCCTGTTGTACTGTACTGCCTCGGGGGCTAGAGGTACCAACGGAGGTCCGGTACTGTGTCGCGGTCTGTATTCGGGAGCTCTGGGATCCATTCCCGAGTTCCTTGGGGGTGGGACCCATTGCTCGGATTGTCGGGAGTGGGGCATCGCCACACTGGGATTTGGCTCCCAGCCAAGCGGAGTTCTCACGCGGCTGGGTGGTTGGCTCAACGGGAGATTCTGGATCCTTCCCTCCAGGTTGCCAATCCTCTCCGACATATCCCTCATCAACGCCACGAGGGTGTCAATGGAGTGGGCGGAAGGCATGGTTGTCACTTCGGACACGACACTTGCAGCCGGAACTTCACCGCCTACTGCTCCTTGCAGGTCTAAAAGTGGTTGGGACTGTTCGGCCTCTGGAGCTCCTTTCGCCACTGCTCCGCGCGTTGGTAGGGGCGTTCCGATGGGGACGTCTAGGGCAGACCGCTCGATGGGTCGCCGACATAATGGGCAACTCTCTGACGTGAGGAGGAGCTGTTGTACACAGGCACGATGGAATAGATGTCCACAATCCAATCGCACGCTGTGTACGCCCTCCACTACGTCCTCGAAACAGATTCCACAGTTCGCGGGTTGGACCGTTTTGGAACGGGTCCAACGCTTGTCTGGGGTCCGCTTCGTTGCCATCTTTGATTTTTGCTGGTTTTGGGTGGGTGCTATGTCTTAGTGACGAAAAAAAAGAAAAAAATGTAATTATATAATATGACTAAGGACTTAAGTATAATATGACTAAAGGCTTAAAAATACTTTAGTGGCCGATAGTGGCGAGCTATTTACGTAAAAATGAAAAAAAAATTTAATTAGTATATACTTTCCTTTCCAGTGGTCGACTCCTTCAACGGGAAAAGAGAGTGCGTGGTAATCTGCCGAAGAAAGGGTGCTTTTGGTCGATTTACGTAATTTAACCCCATACCCTCATACATTACAAAAAAAAACCGTCTCTAAACTACGTTAAAGTGACTCGACGAGACAAGTGGTAGAGCTACCGTAACGACTTTGTACGCGGTCAAAATTCCCGACGCGTGGAAGCATTCCGGGCTTCGCAACTCCAGCATACGCCATCGAACGTTGAACCGATACCACTCGTCTAACACGCATAAGAAATAGTTAGAATCCTTCCGCGACATAAAGGCAAGGTAGCCTTCTATTTTCTTGAGAGTCCATGCTGATAGGTAAACCCATCAGACTGGCAGTTCCATCAAGAAAATAGAAGGTCCTTACAGGGGTTAACCTGGGACAACACATCGGAAGGATTCTGTCGCGAAAAAAAAAAAATCAAACAAAGGAGAGCGGAAGCTACAACTCACGTGAAGCGACTTCTAGTGTGTATCACACAATTCCACTGCTCCTGATAGTGGGACTCGAGTACCAAAGTACCTTACATCCTCCGTAAAGGACCAACTCGTCAGAAGACGCGAAGTTCTTTTCCCCTTAGGATGTTTTGGGCCCCACGTTGGGCGCCATTTGTAATGATTTTCAACTTTCTGATCGAACGCGGAACCGACCTCTCATCGGTTCTAGACGTTAAGTCTGAGTAGTGCCAACGGATGGTACCAACAGGTCAACCAATCCGTGCACCGTAATCCATTCACGCGGTGACTGCTTGTCGGCCAGCTAGTTCGGAGAGGATTTCGGTCGCGGGTCTCCGAATGGATTACGCTCAATTACAATATTTCAGTCACCTGAACTTGCCCGTTTTCCAAACGCGTCAACAATTACTCATCCAGAACGAGAAACCTACATTACGTTAGTTCTGGATGCGATCTTTCCACAGATCTCAAATCAAAAAAAACGCTACAAAATCCCATAGGCGCGTTACCGATTCACCGACGCGGTACCGAAAAATATACTACTCGAACTTAGACCGAAGAAAACTACTCTAAAGAAATGGCGAAACAAGCAAAGGTACCGCGTACCGCGCGCGACGCGAAACCGACTTCAGCGGATTTGCAGAAACCCTACCCTCGCGACGGCATACTTACCCTACACTCTCTGTTCCCACTGAAAAAGAAGAGTCACTGAAAAGGAAAGTCGTGGGTTAACTTTTAGCAATTCATTCTTAGTTTATTCTGAGATACAGACAAAGCAAAATCCCTTTAATGCTGATTGTAATAGAAATACATACTAGCATATTTCTATGCGAAGCATTCACAAAGAGTGGTCTAACTAGTAAATTATACCTTAAATTTCCCAAGTGAAATAAAGTACTTCCAAAATAAAGTACTCTGAAGATGTAATTCAATAATTAGAAATATATGGAAAAAGATAAAAATGAAATAAATGATTTGCCTTTCTCTACATAACACAAAAATCTTTGAAAACTTGGTATGGTCGGTAAAATTTAATAACTACTTTAAAACAAAAGTAATAAGTACAAACAAAGTATCAATATTAGATATCGCGTATTTACTTTGCCTTCAACCATTTCATAAAGTGTAACATAGAATTATGCACATACAACCCCCAATATGGTTGCATTTGTTTTTGAACCATGTGAGTTATAAAATTTTACTAACGACTACCTTTTGATTTGGTGAGGCGCAACTTAAAAACTTAGTGATTGACCTATTAAACCTAAGATAAACTAACTTAAAACGTTTGAATCATAATAACTAATTTGATTCGCTTATATGGCAACAAACATATTTTTTGTATACTTAATAGATTTGATTTATAAATATTGATAAAAATGTTACCTAAAGTTTGATATATTTTCAAAATATGCTAGAGAATGGTTTGTGTGTAATAATAAAAATGTATAGAGACAGTTTTGGGATTTTAATAAGAGTCCTATAATATATAGTAGAACTATCTGCCTAAATTTGTGTCCCTTACTATCAATAATATTAACATAATTTGTTTCTAGTCTCTTTTTGTTGCTTTTCTTGTTTTGAAATAGTATAATTATTAGTCTACATTACTTAGTACCGAAATAGAGATACTTTCTGTTTTTTTCTTTTTTTTTTTTCTAATAGTAATTATAGTAATAATAATGTCTCCTTATGTTCACTTCGCATATACTTAATCAATAAATTTCAAGTATCTATCTCGTTGCGTCTATTGCATAACTAATCGTTTTTCATCTTTAGGGGTTCTTTAATTTTTAAGGTGTTCAATCACACTTGAAATTATATTTACTTAATTTCTTTTGTTTGTTAAAGAATTCTAATTAGCTGCTTACACCTTGTCTATAATTTCCATTCGGTCAAAAATGCAGTCAATGTTTTCTTGTTTTTCTCAACAATTTTGGACACCGTTTAAGGAACATAAACTGCATTGGAATAATTCGATTATTTGAGTAAGTAGACCTTAGTGGAGTGTCGATGGGACACTAGTATGCGAGGAAATTTACAAGTACGAATAATTATAACAATGATAAGTATGTTGCGGCGAGTAGTACAAGCGGTCTGTGTCGACATGACGGCATTCTTAAACTATAATTTATAAATCATCTATATCAATTTTTTCGTTAATAGGTACCTAACACCAAAGAATATTGAACACATAGTCGACTATTATGATTTTGAGTTGTACGTGCATAGCTCTGTGCACACTATATTAGTATAAATGCTCATAACTACTTCTATACGATTACTACCAAATCGTAAATTTGAGGGCGTCCAAAGAGGCTTCATCGGTAAAGTTGGGAGGTATCGCTTTGTACCTTACATTACCGAACATACTTAACATCCAAAGCGTTTCAGTTTACATAATATATGTATATATGTTTCTAATGTGTGAATGTCACTTAAAACTATTACTATATATTACAGCAATGATATCAATTTCGTTAGTGGACATCCGTCACATTGGCTCCTGTTCCAAGTATTCGTGTTTGAGACACATCAAGGCAGAAGGGCGAGATCGAGGCTCAAATGCTAACATTTTGCTCAATAAGTCGTTAGAATATTCGCCCAATTGTCGACATAAATCGACTGGTTGCTTTGGCATCCGGTGAGGAAAGTTTTCGCGAGCTAGATATTCATCAATTTTACCGAAGACTGCAATCTGTACTGCGGATTGCAAGCGATATGCCAATTGATCAATCTGAACAAGGTAGCAAGCGTTACTTCGAATTTCCGCATTAAGAAGTGTCAAATCATTTTTTTTTTGGAATTTAATTAGAAATAGAATAATCGATTTCTAATAAAATATTGCAGACTAAATTTTCAGATTTAGTGTCGATTTTATAAATGTGCATTACAATCGCCTTAGAGCAGGGTAAAATGTGTTGCTTTTCCATATAGGCGAATTGAATACCGAGCACTTAGTCTGTCATCACTTTTATTTGCTCGTTTTCCAGCACAAATGACTTTCCCCCTAAGAATTGCTGCTTGACTTCTCAGGATCCGTACTTTTTTTTTTTTTACGTCCACAATATTTGTTTCTGGATGGCCTCCGCTTACTTAGAATTTTCTTACTAGATAATCTATGTTGCAAACTGCATTCGCTCCGCCGGACATAATCCGAGGGCTAATTCGGTGGTAAATTTAGTCGGCTGCCAATGTCTTCTCGGAAGCGGCTATCTGAAATTGATTAGTCTCTGAAGCACTCGCTCACTAAAATTTGTTTCCAAGCGCAATTGCACTCTAGCTACTGACTTATGTAATAACCTTTTCTATTTAGTTATTAACTAAACTAACCTCTTTCCTAATTTTTCTGCTCCGGTGAATGTCACTGCCTCACGAATAACGTTTTCCAAAAACTCTTTAAGCACACCACGCGTTTCTTCATAGATTAAACCGGGAATACGTTTCACTCCACCACGTCGCGCCAAACGACGTATAGCTGGTTTTGTAATACCTTGGATATTATCACGAAGAACTTTACGGTGACGTTTAGCGCCTCCATGTGGCTGTCAAAATTTCCGGTTGTCACCTCGGAAAAAACATATGTGCGTGGAATGGCACTTCATATGGCGGAAATGTGCTTCTTCAGATGTCGCCAGTGGCATAGTTTTCTCGATGGCCACGGTGGAGGGGCATTTCCAGATGGCTATGTCTCGAAATGTGCCGGGGTTGGATTAATTCTATATTTCGAATATTTATATCCACGGATCTAAATATTTGGACAGAAAAAAAAATATTTTCTGCACAACGATATCCGCACAACAGATGAAGTCCGCTGGCACTTCGAGGACATATCCATCTGGCAGGTTACAAGGGTTCGGGATCGAAATCACTTCGATTCCTGGGCGCAGGCGTCACATTACATATATATATATATCAAAAGCGAATTTTTTAGCGTGGACAGGATCAAAACGAGGTCGATACTAGAAAACTATAGAGGACGCCAAACGATTTCTGAACAAGGACAAAGTAAGCGTAGGGTGGGTTTGCAGGATATGGCGAATGGCAGCATCTCTTTTATGTTTCCAATGGCTAGGCGGTGGTCACAACATACATGTATGCAAAGGACCCGATAGGAATTCCCCAAAGAATCGAGTATACGAAAGCAATACACTGTATTCTTTGCAAGGATGCTGATCCAAGACCGAATCTTGAGATCAGAGAAATATTGAGTCTTCCGAGGAGCCCTAGTCAAGGTAAAATTAGAACTTTGATGACCCGCATTCTGCAGCTAAACCTACAGCGCAGTTCAACTGCGCAAAATCTACTTGAGCAGTTTGCGAGGCACATAAAAGCTGACTTTTTGCTACTAAGTGAATAATATCATGATAAAATTCTGCATCATGGTCACTGGTACTTCCGCCATCGGGGTTCAGAACAGTGATTTCCAGGCGGAGAGCTGTGGTCGGGGGGATGGTTTTGTGTGGGTTTGGTGCTTCTCCAGTGTGAATTAAACGCTGAACGATATAATCTTTCCCAAGCCCAGCTTAATGCTTTGGAGGTTAATTTCTCGAACGCAGACGTCAACGTGCTTGTTGGGTGAAATTTCAACGTAAAAGCAATTGAGTGGGACATGTCTCAAACAGATCCGTGAGAAAGCAAATCCTAGAAATGGTGACCAGGACAGTGCTCGTCGTACCAAACACGAGAAACATACCGATTTAAGGA
>OZ017738.1:303193321-303647376 GCA_963969285.1 Odontomyia ornata
GCCTCGAGACTGCTTTGAAGTGGATGGAGCGTCAGCCCGAGTGTGACCACTTGCAACTGCTCACCGTCAAGCGAATGCGTGACCTGGCTGCCCGAAAACGGTCGAAGACCGCAAAACAGCTTACATTGACGGAGATGTTTAAAAAACAATAATTTTTATTTCTAAACTTGTACATAAGTACATTTTATTTATATTTAAAACATGTGAAAATTTCATGTTTCTTTCATTTAATTCAATAAAAAAATAGTGCAATATCAAAACGTAGCTTTTATTCTCTCCAATGGCAATTTTTTTTTTAAAAATCCGATTATCCGAATATTTGATTATCCGAATGGGTCCCGGTCCCCATTAATTCGGATAATTGGAGTTCTACTGTAGTATGATTTGCAGATGTCACATTTTCGCCCATAAAATCAAAACGGTATCTTCAAATTTCTTAGAATTCAGCAATTATATAGATTGAAATAAGATCCTTTATGGAAATCCAATCATAACCAAGTGAGTTATAGCCATTTCAATTGTTTGGTATTACAACAACAATAACACGTGTTCATGGGTGATACATACTTCAAATTGACCTAGGCACTTTTATTTTCTTCCAATTTTCATGAGAATTTATGGAATAGTGTTTCATTTGAATATTTTCAATTAGCCGAACATTGCATCTTTTGCATAAATTTGAAATATTTCTTACGTGAGTATTGGGTGAATACTTGAAGTCACCGATTTATGCTTTTAGAAAACTTGTTTCGAACCCTAGGGTGGTTACAAAGACTTTCTGGTAGGACCACTCTCCTACTTACTAAATTTGTTTCCACTCATGTTTTGCTTCATTCTTTCCCAGACCTTCATTAATTCTTTTGACCACCAATACTTGTTGCTGTATTTAACTCTCTTGCGTGTGGTATTATTGTTGATCATTTGGCTCAAGTCATTGATGATCTCCCTGAAATTTCTGTTGAAAGAACTAGTCGTGATATCATTACTCATACTGTCCTTGTATTGACACAGCCGCCAAGTATTCGAGTCCGTTTTTATTGTGATCTTCATTGGACAATGACTGATTTTCACAGATCATAATATCCGGAGAGAACAAAATACATTTGCCGTCAACTGTAATTCTTCTAAAAGTATAGATTCCGGTGCTAAGTATTTTGAATTTCAAATTTCCAACCCATTAGAGAAGAATTTCGCCTTTGATATTGAGAGATTGTCACCCCAATATGTGTGTCTCACATTAACATCTCATTCGATGACAATGCGTCTGGTGTGTTTGGTTTTATCTCGAATCAATGACAGGTTACCATACGTTATAGGTGAAATGGCCATCGTTGCCATCGCTCCGAAATAAAGTAATGAAACCAAGAACTACTTGTGAAAGGAAGTTTCTTTGAGGAAAAGTTAAATTTTTAAGTTTCATTTTCTAGAAAACCAAGGATATTTTGCGCAAGCTTCCGATACAAACACGATTGCTTACACTCATCTGGATTGAATGCCATCGAAATTGGGCGTTGTCTCCCGTATCGTACTCATATTGTGAAGTAGATATTCTGCACGTTTCCGTGCGATGGTACATCAATTATTTTGATTTATTCAAAGATGCCAGTTCGTGCGATATTTACGCTAGGCATATCACCATGATGATCAACTTGTTCGTCATATTCAGGGTGAACGTTCGCAAAATGATTGAAAAATGGCCCTTTTCAGGGCTAAAAAACTATTTCCAAAGAGTAAATTCACTCAAGGTGTGTGATGATTGGTTTCTTCGGAGATGCCCATTTGTGAAGCGTATCAGCATCATGGCCAAGGATGTACTTTTCCATAGTGCGGATGTGATGGTTCCTCGATTTGGTTTGTTCGTTACATTCGTGGTAAGCGATATATCATAAAATAATTTGCAAAGATTAAATTTAATGGTCTTACAGGAAATATTTGGGCAATCTTAAAAGGATAGTATTCAACGGATTCACTGATCCATGGACACCTGTTTATGCACTATTCATATCAAGTGTGTCCCCATCGTGGCAAAGGATATCAACTTACTCGTTGCATTTGTGGTGAACGTGCCTGAATTTTTTATTCTTACTTAAACCAGCATAAAATTATATACTAACTACAAATTGTAATTCCTACAGACGAATAAGAATACATGTGCGCAGGAAACCAGTGTTTTATAAACTTAAACTTGCTTTAAACTAGAGAATATATTATTGGAAGTAAAGTAAAATATAAAGTGAAATTTGAAAGCATAGATGTAAAGAAAATTTAAAGATAATAGTACCTCAAACCAAAAACTTAGGAAAATATTAGCCAGCGTCCTTAAGAATTTCAATTTGCAGCTTTTGTAAAAGTAGTAATAATACAAAACATTTTTGTTACTTACTCTAGATATTTTCATATATCCATGACTTTAGTTTCATCTTAATATATTTATTCATTTCAATTGGTACTTTATAATTATTTGAAAATTGAAGTTCTTATCACTACATATTTGGTAAAATAATACTTTTATATATGCTGTTTCTTGTTGACATTTCAAATTGATTTGTAAATTTACAGTAAAATAGTAATCACAGTAAATATATAATTCGTCAGTATTATGTGGATCATTTTTTAGAACAGATTGTTTTTTGTTTATAATTGGTAAAACCGCTGTAGTTGATTTAGATTTTTTGAATAAGCTCCACCCTAAGCAATTTGTTCGCTTACGATAGCGAAAACAATACATCTAAGCAATTTACTTGCCCGTAAATTCATATTAATTGAAATTTCACATATATTTTCATGAAAATCTCACATACACACATCATGTATCACATATCTTACTCGCCCGCGAGTAGAAATCGCAACTTGAGCGCGTTAATTTTTCATGGGAATGTTTTCTCTAGCTGAATTCTGCAAATAAATGTGCCGAGTAGAATTTCTTGAGTCGCGGAAAATTTAAATCTATTTAATGAAACTTGAGTTGCAATTTCTGTTCCCATGGGAATGAAAAATTTGTTACGAATTTTAGAATAAGTAATTTTAGACTAAGAAAATATTGAATTTAAACATAATCTTTGAGAAATAAAGTCTCAGTTGTAGTTTTTTCGGCGATAAACAAGGGTGTTTAATTTACTGTGCTATATTGCTGCAAAAATAAGGATTCGACATATTTCTAGTACTGGACTAGAAATAAAGCTTCGTTTCCTACGTACTGTGGTGTTTGCAAAAGTTCAAAGGAGTTAGAAAATTTCTAGTACTGCACTAGAAGTATATCTGTGCTTCCCTCACATTTAGTGAAGAACTAAATTGTGAATTTGTGCGGTGAGAAAATCATCTCATCGCGGTACAAAAAACATTTGGTGACCCGACGTGATCCAGAGCTAGGATAATAGAGTGAAGCCGACCACTTAAATCAATCGTAGCATTCGAACAAGCCCTACAATGGAGAAGTTAACGGCGACACAATCCGAGCTGGGGAGCAAGCTGGGGCAGCTGCTGATAAACTTCAGGAAGGATTCAGTGTCCAGAAAAACCAAGGAGTACCTAGACAAGAGACTGGACTTGTCACAAGGGTACCGGTCCGAGTTTGATCAAGTTCACGAAAAATTGAAACCATTTGAAGTGACCTCACCAGATCATCCGTACTTTGCCAACAATTCCTACAACGAAATTTGCAAGGTGTACGAGAAGCTCATTCATGCAGTAGATGACACGAGGAGAAACCTGGAGGGAACTTCTTCTAACGACAACCCTATGGCATCATCACCTGCAACCAAATCTGGGGATATATCTGCCACAAGAAAACTAGAATGCCATGCAGATTTCAAATTCAAAGGCGATGACGAAGAGGAAAAGGATGTCCTTCCAAGAATGATCCGGAAGCAAAAGGCCTTGATGAGGACCCTTACCTACTTCATTCAAGACATTGAAAAAAAGGCTAGTAGTGAACATTCTACTGAGTACTACACACTTAAGGCCAACTTATTACAAAGATACGTGGATGAACTGGCAGAGAACGATCAGGCAATATGGGAACAAACCACTGAAAGAAGCCCTTTTGAGTAACGTCCTGAAATCTGCCAAGAACTTCATTGCTAGACTCAAGAAATAATAATCTCACTGCAAGAACGTATGAGATGCACTGAAGGCAGAAGAGACAATCCACTGCTACTATCAAAGGATACCGGAGTTCAATTGCCAAAAATCGTACTACCAACCTTTGACGGTGATTACTTGCAGTCGACTCAATTTCGTGATTTGTACCTCCAACTGATCCACAACCGCACAATCGGAAATGTGCAAAAAATGTATTATCTGCTTAGCAATTTATCAGGCGAAGCAAAACAATTAGTGCAGCATTTGCCAGTTTCCAGCGAGAATTATTTAGATGCATGGAATATAGTTAAAGAGAGATATAACAACAAAAGGTTGCTAGTGACACATCTTCTCAACAAACTTCTTTCTCAACCATCGAGCTCTGTTGAATCTGCATCATCAGTTAGAAATCTACATGACGTAACCAATAGATGTCTACTGGGACTCAAGAATTTGGGCATTTTAATTGACGCCTGGGATCCGATACTACTGCATGTACTGGTGGAAAGGTTGGATCATACAACACATACGTTGTATGAGCAATCATTGGCAGAGCCCCGGCAGCTAAGCACTGTGAAGCATTTTCTATCATTTCTGGAGAATCGTTTTCAAAGCCTTGAAACCCTCGGCAAAGGGGGCTCGCCATCTCTAAAGCAAAAACAAACTAAGCCTGCCTCGCAAGTGACGTCATCCAAAGAGAGCCGATGCATAGTGTGCCAAGGAACGCATCCAGTGTATTCTTGCAAAACTTTCCTAAACCAAACCCCAAAGGTTCGTCTCCAGACTGTGAAGAAAAATAATCTGTTCTACAACTGTTTGAGGGCGGACCATAATAGTCAACAGTGTTCGCTCCGAGGCTGCAAGAAGTGTTCGCGACGGCATAATACATTATTGCACATCGACAATCAGGGTATCAAGTCAAGTTCTGCTTTACCTCCAGCACAAGCAGAAACATCGATAATGCCTTCAAACTTAACGACCCTAGTAGCGAAGACCAACAACACACGGAGAAACAACATCTTGCTGAGCACTGTACTCGTCAAGGTATTGGCTATGGATGGTCGAGAACTTGAATGTCGGGCTGTTCTTGACTCCGGATCTCAATTAAATTTCATCATGAAAGATCTGGTTAGACGGTTTGGTTTGAAGGAAGTTCCCGAAGCATTGTGTGTTCAAGGGATTGGACAAGGAATTCAAAAGGCTCAATCCAGAGTAAACTTTTCGATACGGTCTAAGACAACAGGATTCTCAGCCAGAATTGAAGCCTTTGTTTTATCGCAAATTACAACTTATCAACCGTCAGAATTCATTGACATCGTATCATGGCCTATTCCCCAAAATATGTCACTTGCGGATCCTGAATTCAATCACCGTAGTCAAATTGATATTCTCATTGGAGCAGAAAACTTTTTGCCGATACTTTCGGTTGGGCAAATACGATTGGGGAAGAAATTACCAAGCCTACAGAATACCATGTTCGGATGGATCGTCTCCGGTCGAGTGGCAAATTCGGACACCCACACATTTAGCTGCGGCATCTGCAGTCATGATTGCGGCGAGCTTCAAGAAAGGGTGCAAGAGTTCTGGAAACTGGACGAAGTGGAGCCAAGCTCGAACCTTACGCAGCAAGAAAAAGGTTGTGAAGAACACTTCACTGCTAATACCAGGCGAGGACAAGATGGACGATTCGTTGTAAAATTACCATTCATGAAAGACCCTAAGTTATTGGGTGACTCCAAAGACACAGCATATAAACGTTTTCTGGCTTTGGAACGAAAATTGAACAAAAACAAATTGCTGAAACAACAGTACACCGACTTCATGAAGGAATACCGTCAGTTGGGACACATGGAAGAGGTCGATATTCAGCAGGTACCTACACCCCATTACTTCTTGCCGCACCACTGTGTCATAAGACCAGAAAGTACCACAACTAAACTGCGAGTAGTATTTGATGCTTCAGCGAAAACGTCTACAAATATCTCCTTGAATGAAGTTCTGCACACTGGACCGTTTCTCCAGGACGATAATTTTACCGTTCTGTTACGCTTCCGGCTTCCAATGTTCGTATTTACGGCAGACATCGAGAAAATGTACCGCCAAATAAGACTGAAGGAAGAAGATAAGAAATTTCAATTAATATTTTGGAGAGACCATTCAAATGAACCAGTTAAGTGTTACCAACTAACTACGGTGACATACGGCATTACAACGGCTCCATATTTAGCCATAAGATGCCTCAGACAAATTGCAGCACAAGCTGAAACGTCAGCTCCATTGGGTTCGCAAACGATAAGGAGCAACATTTACATTGATGACGTCATGGCAGGAGCTAACAGTCTAACGGAAGCCCTCGCAGTACAAAGCCAACTAAAGGAATTGCTTCAATCAGGAGGGTTCAAATTGCCGAAGTGGTGCGCAAACCATACTCGGCTACTTCAAGGCATTCTCGAAGAGAACCAAGCAGTTCAATTCAACATAAATGGCAAAGACAGCTACCATGTGAAGACGTTGGGCATAACCTGGCTTCCCGAAGATGACAACTTCTGCGTAAAAACAATTCAGGCCAGCGACGGTAAAGTGACCAAAAGAACAGTGTCCTCTGACATTGCGCATCTCTTTGACCCATTAGGAGTAATGAGCCCAGTGGTGACCAAAGCCAAAATATTTCTACAAGCATTATGGAATCTAAAGATAGATTGGGACGCAGCTGTACCAGTGGAGATGCACTCTTATTGGGTCAAATTTCGTAAAGAACTGCAATGCCTTGAAGATATCAAGTTTCCAAGGCATGTATTTTCGGTCGAAAACCCGCGAAGCATTGAATTACATGCTTTCAGCGACGCATCAGAGAAGGCATATGGCGCAGCTATATACGTGCAATCACAGCAAATTGAAGGTATCGTGGTCGTGAGACTGCTATGTGCCAAGTCAATGGTAGCGCTAATCAAGGCTACAACGATTCCGCGTTTGGAGCTTCAAGCTGCAACACTCACTACCAAGCTCGCTACTCGGGTCAAAAGGGAACTACAATGGAATGACGTTCCATGCCCATTTTGGACGGACTCAGAGGTAGTTCTTGCCTGGCTGAGGAACCCATCATCATCATACGTCACCTTCGTTGCAAACCGAGTAGCAGCTATACAGGAGCTTACCACGGCTGAACAATGGCGACACGTACCATCCCAGAAAAATCCTGGCGATTTGGTTTCCCACGGAGTCTCACCCAACAAATTAAAGAATGATATTTTTTGGTTTTACGGGCCGAGGTTTCTACATGGCGACGAAAGCGTGTAGCCAAGGAATCAAAAATTTGAAACAAATCTAGAAACGAAGCCAGCAAATGTAGCACTGTCAGTTGCAAATGAAGGAGATATACTGTCTACAATCGACCACCGGAATTCCTTTCAACATTTGCAACGGATTTTCGCTTATGTTCTTTGGTTTGTAAATAACATTAAAAAGAAAGGGTTCAAACGTTCATCACACCTTACTGTTGAAAAATTGGATGCAGCCACGGTACAACTTATAAAGGAAGCTCAACTCCGAAACTTTTCACAAGAGTTAGCCTCCCTTAAAAAAACGGTCATAGTAGACAAGCAAAGCAACTTAAGCTCACTCGCCCCATTCCTGGACAAGAATGGCGTTATCAGGGTCGGAGGACGATTACAAGAAGCTGACATTGTATATGATGCAAAACATCCAATGTTGTTGCCATACAATAACATACTTACTCGGCTGGTAATGACAGACATTCACATTAAAAATTTTCACGTTGGACCGCAAGGATTACTCGCTACCACGCGCCAAAAATTTTGGCCTATCAAAGGGAAGACAATTGCGCGGTCAATTGTATTGAATTGCGTTCACTGTAGCAAAGCAAAGCCAAAACTTTTATCCCAGATGATGGGTAATTTGCCTGAGAGAAGAATCAATTCTGATAAGCCATTCCGAACAACAGGAGTTGATTTTTGCGGCCCATTTTTTATTCATTACAAAGCTAGAGGAAAGAAGCCTCAGAAGTGTTACGTAGCGTGATTCGTTTGCTTTGCAACAAAGGCAGTGCATTTAGAAGTGGTAAGTGACTTGACGACTAACGCTTTCATTGGCGCGCTGAAACGCTTTGTGGGCAGACGTGGAAATTGCCAACATTTGTATTGTGACAACGCAATGAACTTTGTAGGAGCTTGAAACCAACTGGAAGAACTTCGACCAGCGATATATTCAAAAGAAGCGGAAGAACAAATCAACAAATTCTGGACACTTAGAGGAACCGAACTCCATTTCATCCCACCAAGAGCTCCACATTTCGGTGGACTGTCGGAGGCAGCCGTCAAGTCTGCTAAAAACTTGGTTCCTTGCAGCCTAAACAACAATTCGCTGACATATGAGGAGTTGGAGACGGTTAATGTGCAAGTAGAAGCGATACTCAATTCACGACCTATCACGCCAACGTCTTCGGATCCAAACGACCTGACTGCGCTGACCCCAGGACATTTTTTAAAAGGCGAACCGTTAACCAGCACTGCCGAATCTACTGAAAACCCTCAGCGAGTAGATCTACATCAACACTGGAAGCGCACTCTTCACCTCAAGAATCAATTCTGGCAGCGATGGTTCAAAGAATATTTAACCGAGCTGCAGTACCGAACAAAATGGAAGCAACAATGCCAAAACGCCCAGCCAGGTATGATGGTTATAATAAAGGACAGCAATCTTCCGGCCATGCAATGGCCTCTTGGTCGCATACTGGAGACTATAAAGGGAAATGATTGTTTAGTGTGAGTTGCAATTGTAAAAACGGCTACAGGTGTTCTAAAACGGGCAACACACAATCTCGCTCCACTACCAGTAAAGGTCGACGCAGAAGCGAAGGATGAAACCAACGAAGAAAACTTCACCAGTACAACATCCTCACACTCTATGACGCAAACAAATGCAGACGAAACAAACAGGCCACCGCCAACCGAAGGTCCACCTGCTTCCAAAAAAACCGCGCCAAAGTCAGCTCCCAATCAGCCTATTATTATTCACTTGCCTTGTCTTGCCGGTGCTAGGAAACAATCAGGCAACAATAAAACCGTTCAAATCATCACCTGGTTTGTATTTTGAACGAATGGGTTTCACTCACTTGTCATCCGACGAGTGGGACTTAGTTATTTACTAAAACATGACAAACTACTGGAAGGAGCTGGCCACTATAAATAAAGGAATTGAAAACCTAGATCATCTCTGTAGTAGAATAGTAAATAAGCATTCCTGTGCACCAACGCTAGCTCAATTTACAAATACGGTTACGGAGTTAACAGAGAACAACGAATTACTGCGTCAACAAGGCCATGGTCGAGGGAAACGATCCCCTCTCAATATATTCGTTAACATCGCTCATTCGCTATTCGGCATTTTGGATGATGAGTATGCGGAAAAAATGTCAGAGACAATAAACAACCTTCAACAAAATGACCGATACTTGCTAGAACTACTGAAGAATCAAACATCCATCATCGATTGCACCACAAATATCATGAAAGAGTCGCATAAAGCAGTTGAAAGACGGGTGAACGAACTAGAAGAATATCTCAACCAGACGCTCAACACCATTAAAGGAATTAACCACGAGTTCCATCAAGAAAAAATAATTGAATACTTCAACACTCTAGCAATTCGGTTAATACTGATGATATCACATTATCAAAGGGCACAATCGACACTTCTAGAAGTGATAACAAGGGCTCATCACGGCAAAGTCAATTCGCAAGTAATAACTCCCAGACAGCTACAAGACCAGCTAATTATGATTAAAGAGCACCTCTTACCCACATTGCGAGTACCTGGAGATCATGGACACTTAGCAAAATTATATGGAATGATGTCTATAGAAAGCAGAATACTAAGCGAGCAAATGATTTTCCGAATAAAGCTTCCACTTCTATCACAAGAAATATTCGAAACCTTACGAATCGTTCTAGTACCTATATTGGTTAATGAGACATTTTTCACCGTTATTTCATCAACACAAATTCTGCTCGTAAATCTACATCGAGATCAATTTTACCCAATATCCGAACTGGAAATCTCAAAATGTCTCCTTGTTGATTACTCCGGGTTCATCTGCAAACTACGTCATCCGATGCATCGATGGGGACCTAAAATCAACCACTGCGAAATGGCAATCTTAACTGATGCGGGCAACATTTCCAGCTGTGAAGTCATCAAAACTAAGGAAACAGTAAGGTGGACCCAGCTTGTAATGAATCATGCGACACCGCTGGTGACCACTACCAACACACTTTGCTGCTAGGTGGCTTGTCATTTTACGTTGGTTGTGACCAGTGCACATGCCACGTCTATTTTGTCGTGGGATGCCAACAGAATTTGACAGCCACATGGAATTGAAGTGTGGAGGTAGTGACTGCCACGCATAAGGAGTTTTAAGGAGTTGGCCGGTTGCGATTTAAGATTCGCCGGGTGGTTTAATATATTTAACATATTTTAAACGAACTCGTCTCAGTTAATAACATCGTAAACTAGTTGTCCATGAAAATCGCCAGGTTTTATATATTTACTTTCTTGTAGTGTATTGGATGCATACCTGTAGGCCGTTGGGACGACTTTATAATAGGCGCAAGGAAGGCCGTGGCCTGGTCGCATTTTCCCGTTCACCTGGGCAAACGATAGCAGTGCAAAGTGTAAACACGTCACGGGAAGACGACTAGACCAGCGCAGCCTTCTGTCAGCTCCCTCGTCATGCATGATTGAACAAAAGCCGCCTACACTTGCTGTCCTGTATCTTTCAATGGAGAACGATTGCTCTTTGTTCTCAATCTAATTTGAAAACCATTCCAATAAGAATGGAGTCACAGGGAGCAGACAGACAACGCCACGAAAATGAACAATGCTCGCTTCAAGAGGGAACAAAACTAAAAGCAACAATTTATGCAACATGTTAGCCGCTATTACAAAGTGAGTCTTGATTTAAAGTATAAAAGACACTTTTCAGTTTCTATGGAAAAACAGATAAGTTAGGAATTAAATGAATATATATGAACATACAAACCGTAAAAGATAAATGAAAGATTTCATCGACCTCCAGCAAGACTATGTTCAATGGGACAGACAGATAGAGGATTTTCACCTGTGTAATTATCCGTTCCTGTTGATGCCGAAGCTAAAACACTGCTTTTGCAAACTGACCAAGCAATTCAAATGCAAAATGCAATGCAAAGCGTTGCTACACCAGCTCTTTTGTACATGTTTGCTGGCGCCCCTGTTGCCGTATCTCAATTTGTGCCTTTGAATGTTACCCGTGAAAATCTTGTTGATGATACTTTCAGAGAATTGTCACGATATACTGAACAGAGAAAACCGGAATATGCCTTAGATTCAGTAGAAATGCTCAGCAGCCAGAAACATTTGCCTTTCAAACCGTATCATAATTAAGAAAGTAACCAAGTAATAAACTCCGTAGCAATAGTATGGATGCATTCAAGAGATTTTAGCTTTGAAACAAAAAATAAGGGAAAATTCAAATTTCCATTTCAAAACAACGAAAAACGCTTCATTAGTGCAAGCTTTTTATTATTTAAATACGACCTTGCAATCTCTATTATTTATTCGATAATTGTTCGAAAGGAAAATCACTCTTTGTTACCAACTAGCTATAAATTAATTACATCATTAATTTTGCCTGTAAATAAATATTTTTAGTTCCATTATAGGATCAAGCATAGTTCAATAGTATGTAAAACAAAAATTTAAATAATTTTGGTCGTAAGGTGTGAATGAATATGGACAGAAATTGTGGTGAACTCCCTTTAATTATTAAATTTTGTAATTAGAATCCTTCGATTTTAAGACAAAAAGTATTACACAATACGGAGACTAGAATTTCATCCAATTACAAGAGGATTTGGAAACCAATTGTGTGCTATTCATAATTAGTATAATTCTAACCAAAATCAAAGGAGAAAATCAAAAAGTACGTGATGTTGTCACTCGAAAAAGCGACGACCTCGAATGAGAAAACTACTGATGCGAAGAGGCATAGTTAATAAATCTGAAGTAACTGCATGTTTGTCCTTCTAGCATTCCTTGTGAACGTTGACACCAATGTTGGTTGCTCTTGTACACTGCATCATTGTTTTTTTTGGTAATCTCAAGTGTAATTGGCCCGTGTTCTAAACAAATTCCCCTGTGAGATGAATGTTGAATTCTGTTTTGATTACGCATGGGTTATTTTTTTTGATAGTTAATATTGTCACCGCATGGTACAGCTGTTGATTTTAAATATTATTTGCTCCAATTAGCCAAAAGAAAGAAAAAAAACAACACAAACAAATCATTTTAACTTTGAGATTAAATTTTAGTATTTGAATCTTAACTTTAATTCCAACTTGGTTTCATTTTTGTTGGGTCCACCTCGCTGAAAAACAAATTTACTGTTGCAAAATTTATACTTTCTGGATCCAGACAACTGATTCAGAAAAAAAAAAGAAAAGGAACCAAATGAAGAAAGAACGAAAGAGAGGTCGTTGAATAGTACCTAAAAAGAAAAAAAAAGAGAACATTATATACATAGTACTCTCCGATGCAAGTCAAAATGATTTTGAATGTCTCTTGAGTAAAACCAAGCAATGGAGATGCAAGACAATTATTGATGATTAAAATCCCGAATAAGTAGAAATTCAGCATTTGATTAATCTCCTATTTATTTTCGTTTAGTATTTTCTATGTTGAGTTTAGGAAGTAGTTTGTATGCTAGTTATTATTGTCCCGAAAACTGTATTCGATGAAAAAGGACTTAATTCACTTCTATAAGTCGATAAATTAAGCATGATTAATGGATAGGAATAATAATTTTTTTGGTTATATCTCACAAATGAATAAAACTATGAATTGCTAACCTTAACAACGACTTTCCTTTCCAGTGGTTCTTCTTTTCAGCGGAAAATGAGGTGCAGGGTCGGTATGCCGTCGCGAGGGTAGGGTTTGAGAAAATCCGCTGAGGTCGGTTACGCGTTGCGCGCGGTACGCGGTACCTTAGTTGATTATGATTTTTCTTTAGCGTAGCTTTTTTCGGAATTACGTTAACGTAGTATACTTTTCGGTACCGCGTCGGAAATTTGGGAACGCGAAGTAAAAATTAGATTTTGTTCTTTGACTGATTGATGAAGAAATACGGAGTAACGTAAAATAGGTTTCCTCTCCGTATGGTTTTGTTTTGGTGACGCGTTTGAAAACGGGCATGTATTGGTGGCTGAATATTGTAAATGAGCGTAATCCATTCGGAGACCCGCGACCGAAATCCTCTCCGATCTAGCTGGCCGACAAGCAGCCGCCGCGTGAATGGGTTACGGTACACGGATTGGTTGACCGGTTGGTACCATCCGTTGGCACTACTCAGACTTAACGTCTAGAACCGATGAGAGGTTGGTTCCGCGTTCGCACGTAGACATAAAATCATTACAAGCTCTTGAATCCAAATCACTGGATTTACGTGACAAACCAACCGGTGAGCATTAACATCGTTTGTGGAACGGCAATCTCAACTTGCGTGCTATCCAGATCGGGGATCATCAACGTTACTCGCGAATGCAGCATCAAAGACGAGATTGCTACATTACAGACGAGCAAGGTATATCCCACGATGATAAGAGCGTCCATCATTCGTTCGCGAAATATTTTCGACCTCGTGGAGCTCACCAACAATTTCAATAACACCCGTATGTCTGCCACGTACGAGGACAATTTAGAAAACGATATTAAAACACTACAACACAGCATCAACAAGCTGCGAGCCGCCAAAACGGAGTCCTCAACAAGCAAGTCCACTCACGTGCATCATTTCACCATTGGATACTTGGGCTTATCAATTTCGGTGGTCTGTTTATTGTACCTTGTGTGGAGAATTTGCAGGAGGCTGCCTACACGCATCCGTCATCCAATACCCGCACCACGCAAGGTGAATGCTGAGGAATTCCAGGTGAATCCAGAAATCCATCTTTGAACAGTTCGTTCAAAGGGGGGGAGGATGTTCGCTTACGATAGCGAAAACAATACATCTAAGCAATTTACTTGCCCGTAAATTCATATTAATTGAAATTTCACATACATTATGTATTTTCATGGAAATCTCACATACATACATCATGTATCACATGTCTTACTCGCCCGAGAGCAGAAATTGCAACTTGAGCGCGTTAATTTTTCATGGGAATGTTTTCTCTGGCTGAATTCTGCAAATAAATGTGCCGAGTAGAATTTCTTGAGTCGCGGAAAATTTAAATCTATTTAATGAAACTTGAGTTGCAATATCTGTTCCCATGGGAATGAGAAATTTGTTATGAATTTTAGAATAAGCAATTTTAGACCAAGAAAATATTGTATTTAAACATAAGCTTTGAGAAATAAAGTCTCAGTTGTAGTTTTTTCGGCGATAAACAAGGGTGTTTAATTTACTGTGCTATATTGCTGCAAAAATAAGGATTCGACATATTTCTAGTACTGGACTAGAAATAAAGCTTCGTTTCCTACGTACTCTGGTGTTTGCAAAAGTTCAAAGGAGCTAGAATATTTCTATTACTGCACTAGAAGTATATCTGTGCTTCCCTCACATTTAGTAAAGAACTAAATTGTGAATTTGGGCGGTGAGAAAAATATCTCATCGCGGTACAAAAAACACAATAATTTCCGATTGCTGTCCATTTGAAAGTTAAAAGTTTAAAGAAGCAACCCCTTAGGCCATAATAATATAATTTCTGCAATTATATTTCATAATTTACAGTATCAAAAGCTTTAGCGAGATTATGAAAAGTCACAATAATTGATTTAGTTTTATCGAAAAATTTGTTTATTGCATTACTTATATAAGCGCAAGCGTCTTTTGTTTCTAGTCTTTTAATGAATTCGAACCGCTTATTGGGCAATATTTTATGTTTGAAAAATTCTGTCATAAATATTGTAATCCATTCAAAGATTTTTGCCACATTTGAATATAAGGATATAGGTCTATAATTTATTGACTTGCTTTCATCATTTGTCTTGAAAATTGGAGCAACTACAGTTTTTTAGGGTTTTGTACTAAAATACAAAACCCTATTGCAATCACGACCTGTGTCCGTCTGTCCGTCCGTCCGTCTGTATGTCACAGCACTTTTTCTCCGAAACTATAGAGGCTACAGCCATGAAACTTTGTGGAAAGGTCAGAAGTGGTGACTTTTTGAAACTTCAAGGGTGGAAAAATTTTTCAAAGTGGTTTAAAGGGGGTCTCCCCATATAGGGAGGTGACCCCTCAAGAAAAAATTTTCACCTTCGTAGTCGAGTAGGGTGTCATTGGAAAGGTCTCAATGAGATCTTTTCAAAACAAGTCTTAAAATTGCCTTATGAGTACCGAAGGGGGCAGGGGAAGGGGAAATGTACGATCTTTTCGCGTACCCCCCCCCCCCCTCGCGATTGGACACCTTCCAACCGAAAAATCTGAAAAAAATCATGGATGGAGGCCTTTATGAGTACAACAACAACAAATACATGAGAAGCCGAAATTCACTCAACTTTGTTAGTAATAGTATGATTTATCCATTTTATCTCTTCTTGAATAAAATCTAAACGGTACCCTTAAATTCAATAAACAGATGACGATTTATAAGATTGATCTTTTCTGAAAGTTTCACAAAGATCGAATAGTATTTAACGAAGTTATAGCGATTTGAATTTTCCTGTATTACTATGGAACAATATGCCCTGTATTACTATGGAAACATATGGCTATAGAGCGCTATGCGCTTTTTACCGACTCAGACACTACAGTTTTGCTAGGATTTGCATGACAATTTCAGGTATGATAGGTATCGTGAAGATGAGTACATACTAAAAAATCTGAAAAAATTATCAAGGGAGATGTTTATGGGTATAACTATAACAAATGCCTCAGAAGTAAAAATTTTTTCAACTTTGCTACTAATAGTATGATCCTGGAACATGACATGTTTTTTGATTTTATTCGTTACTGGTTACTGCGTTTTGTAAGTAGAGTACAAAACCCTTCTGACATGAGCATATGTCTGTCTACCCAACTTGTTTAAGATATGTGGCCATATCAACAGTTCAGTGCACATATTGATAATTTGTGCTAAAGGTTCAGATATGTAATTGGAAATAGCTTTCAGGACTCTCGAATGAATATTGCCTAGTTGTTTCCTTAGCTTTTGGATCTAGAAAAATGCTATTTTGAGTTATATGTGGCATTTCCAAATTATTCCTGCTAGATGTAATTATTTTGTTACTTAAATTTACTCATATTTCACAGAAATATTTATTCTAATATTCAGCAATATTGTCAGGCTTTATGATTACAAGGCCGACAAATATTTAAAAATGAAAATCCGATCAACTTTCGCAATAATTGTACATTTAATAAATTTTACTTTTATACCCATAAAATCAAAAGGAAGCCCTTAAATTGGTCAAAAACATGTATCTAAGCTTCATAGTAACATATGTATGTGTCCTGAAAATTTCTCAATAATCGTGCTATAAACAACTAAGTTACAGCTGATTGCAAATTTAACAATTACATGCAACATATGATTCTGTTCAGATACACATTTGCAAACGACCTACACCCTACAGATATGGAGGAATTTTGATCAATATTTTATAAATGGTTTATAAAATTGATATGTTACTATACTCCTGAAACAATGGAGTCAGCAAACTGGAAACAAAATGGAATTCAAATGCATATTAACCATATTTAATTTTTTGAACTCAATTTACTCGTATGCTATCTATATATGGCGCGTTTTGATATTTATAAGAACTTGTTCAATTTACTAATTAGTTAAGAATACCCTTCTAGCAAGAACACTCTCCATCTACTCCGACTTGTATTCTATTAAATCTCTTTCATATTTGATCTTAGCGGTAGCTATAAGTTTATTTAAAAATTTTACATGTTTTTAATGTTAAGCCTTCAAGGTTACATTATCAGGATCCAATCGCGAAATTGAATTAGATTAGAAATTGATTAGATTAGATTTGTTTATTCGATCAGCATTACTAAATCGATATTTAAGAACATTGAAGGCTATTAAACATTGAAGGCTAAATTAGGCTCGTTAATTAAAATTTCATTCCATTTTGGTTTGCTAGCAGAAATCTTTATTTTTTTATAATAGATTTTATAAAAGGCACTACTTCATTTCTTACTAATATTCTGTTTAATAGTAATATGGAGGGGATAATGTTCAGGAAAAACTATACCAAGCCTTAGAGATTGAATATTGATAGAATTTGGTTTAATGAAAATATTAGCAACACAAGAATGCTTAATTGTCGGAAGCCCTTGTTACCTCTTGAAAAAAGTAGTGTATCCTCTTTCAAAAAGATTACTCAAACGTTCTTGGGTTATCACATTTAGATCTAATAAGTCAATACAATAAAATCATTTTTGGAATTTGGATAGTATTCCAAATTCTAAGTCTCAGAACATACGATACAATAATAACCGGTTTATTATTAAGCCTTTGTATAAAGATTCATAGTTGATCATGATTTGAATTTAAGCTTTTGATACTAATATAAAATATTAAATTATTATTAGGTATTGTCAATTATTTTGTTTATTTCATATCTGCAGCCCAATTCTCTTTTTTTTTTCAAAAGCCATCGGGCCTTGCCTTTTTAGGTGAGCAGATGCGCTTCGACTCCTTCCAGATATGGAAGAGACTCAAAGGAGTCAAAATGCGTCTGCTCAGTTAAAAAGGCAAGGCCCAGTGGCTTTTGAAGAAGAAAAAAAAATTATTATTATATTATTGATACAAAAAATGTTGGATTAATACAAAAAGGGTTACAAAATTTTATTCAAGGAGTGAAATTGATAGTTTTTTGGTGAATATTTACAAAGTGGGGAAATTTACGATGGATATTCAACCTATTTACAAATCCACAGTTCGGATGTGTTGAGTCTTCAAGAAACTAGTGAAGCTTATTTGGTTGGTGTGTTCGAAGATACCAAGCTCGTGCGCTATTCATGCTAACCTTGTTACCATAATGGCCAGAAGATCAATTCCGTTGTCGCATTCATGGTTAAAGTGCCTAAATTGATTCAAAAAATATTGAATTCATTCGAAATTGTCCTTTTCAGGACTGAAAAATTGCATTTAAAGAGATTTACTCGAAGATACAAATTCATGCACTATTCATACTAAACTTATCACCACCATGCCGAAGTATATTCACCGATTTTGTGTATTTGATAACCGCAGGCAATTTTTTTTCTTGAAAAGCGGTCGGGCCTTGCTTTGTTGTGTGTGCTCACATAACAAAGCAGGGCCCGACAGCTTTTCAAGAAAAAAAATTAAACAAGTAAAATTTATAGTTCCATAGTCAGTAGTGTGTTGGCGCTTGAAGAAGCAAGGGAAGCTCATTTAGTTAGTTTGGGCTTAGGAAAAATATTTTACAGGTAGGTTACAAAATCTTGCAAGGCATAAAAAATATTGCAGCAGCAGAATGATTCTTCTTCATTCATGGATCAGTCAAATGGATGAAATTGCAGAAACTACTGGCGATTTAGCCAACCAATGAGGATCCCATTGAATTACACGGGTACAGAAGGAATCAATACAATCACAAGAAATGACATCGCTTGTTGCAGGAATTGAAAAGAATCTTTTAACAAAATATTTTTAGAAGCCTATGCAAATTTAGAAGATGCAATGAAATATTTTGAGCCAGTGATATAAATTTGGACAGAAGTCTTAACGTTAATAACAAAATTAGTGCAGCTTATGAATGCTATCGAGACCTATATGATAATTAGAAAAAACAAGCTCAAAAAGTTCGAATTGGAGCATTCTTCAAGCCTAAGGTAGTATGCATTGCATTTTTTTTTATTTTTTTCCATAGTGATAAAACCAATAAGAAAGTTCTACGCAAGAAAGTAATAAAAATAATTACTGATTGGATAAATATGTACTCAGAGGTCAAATTCAAAATCAAAAGCACTTTATTATAAATTTTCAAAGATTATAAAGCAAATTCCAAACAATATAAATACTAAAAAATCCCCGTTGGCACCACCAGCCGGAAAGGTAAATTTCTCGTATGTAGCGTTAAGTTTCGAAAAAGAATTTGGCTTGCCTACTACTAAACTTCTTTCTGCAATTTTCGTAGTACCACATGGGTATTTATTAACATAAAAAAAATCTGGCCACGTTCGTTTTTAGAAACCTTTTATCGGGGCGCAAATATTTTGCTAATTAAATTGAGTTGCATGCGTATGGATTACATATTGTTGTAAACATATAAATACCGGTTTCGCCCTTCTCGCATCTGCTGTTTTCACAGTTCACAGTGGTAACCACACAAAGGCTTAAATAGCTCGAATAGTTCATTTCAAAAGATTTCCATAAAAGTTTAATCAGCACTTGCATTGCCATTAATATATACATTTCAATTTTTTTCTGAACATATGAGGGCGGTCATTTCGACTTTTATTGAAATCGGCTGCTAAAAATATTTAGCTGTAAATTTTCGACTGCTATATTTGTCATTCGATTTGCATAATCAAATTAAATTAACTTGCCTTAATAACTTATAATTTCAAGTTTCAACGGAATCTGTTGAGAATCTTGGCTGCTAGAGGGCTACAGAGATAAAAAAAATTGTATGCCATCCGCCTGTATAGGGAGACCCGCCTGTATGGGGAGACCCCCTTAAATACCTTAAAATATTTTCTTGTACTGCAAATTTCAAGAGGCACCACTTTTGACCTACGTAGAAAATTTCCTCATTGTAGCTCATGTGGTTTGCGAGAAAACTTGTTATGACGCACGAACAAACGGGCGGACGGACGGACAGACAGACATGTCGCGATTTTATAATTTTTTAGGGTATTGTTAAAAATATTTTACAATATCTTAAAAATGATCTGGTTTATAGGTTCTTTCAAGCAAAGTCATTTAAAACGTTTCAATGAAAAATATTCATTATTTCAGTTGGCACTAAAATAGCGAATTGCGCTTGCCTTCAGACCTTTGGGGGCCGCCATTTTGAATGCATGCATTTGATTTTGGATTATTTTAAATCTTTGTATGCTAGGACCTCATCAATCAATGTACTATCTCGTTCAAATAGGAGTTTCACTCTAGACAGGGCAAAATAATTCAATTTTTAAAGAAAATCGCAGCTAAAAATATTAGGCTTTAAATTCTTGACTTTTTCATTTTTCATTCAATTTTAATAATTTCCTGCAAAATACAAGAACATAGTACAGGGATTCATAATCTCAAGTTTCATCAAAATCCGTTGGAAAATGTGACTGCTAGAGGGCCACAAAAACATGAAAAAAACGCATATTTAAACGGCCGCCATTTTGAAATTTGCACATGCATGATCACCAAAATATCAAAGACTGTAGGTGTAAGTTATGTTTATCTTGAAACCAAGTTTCATATATATCGAATCAAAATTGCGACTTTTAAAAGCCTTTGAAATTTCGACCTTCAACTGGCCGCCATGTTGATTTTTGCAACCTGACCTCCAGTTTTTTTACGTAATTCTTTAGATGCTTATAATTTCTATCAAACTACCGAATTTCATGAAAATCTGTTGAAAGCTTTGACCACTATTACAACAACAAAATTTTGCACGTTTTTCGACCTTTGAGCGGCCGCCATTTTGTTTCTGCCATACCGACTTTGGATTTTTTATTGTGAGATTCATCACATAGTTCAATGAACCTTTGTACCAAATTTCATCCAAATCGGAGCTACACTTTGGTCAGAACAGAAATCGCGATTTTTCGTCTAAAATGGCCGCCATTTCGTTTTTACTCGGCCGATATAGCTGGTTCACGAACTGAATAACCCAATACACCTTTTCTGAAAATTTGGTGAAAATCGAAGTAAAATTGCAACCTCTAGCGTGGTCACAAATTTCGTTATATCCCATATATATATATATATATATATATATATATATATATATATATATATATATATATATATAAATATATATATAATATATATATATATATATATATATATATATATATATATATATATATATATATCTATATATATATATATATATATATATATATATATATATATATATATATATATATATATATATATATGATGCTCTCCGCAATCGAGAGAAATTTACCTAAAACTGAATGGCCCAATGGCTCTCTAAATTTATACATTGTTAATCAATAATATTTAATCAAAAAACACTATCAAATTCAATTTAATTAAAATTAACAAACAAATACTATTCAAAAATTAATTATAATATTAACACAACATAACAGTGATATAATATGTTAAAACCTGATTCTAAACAAATTCAATGAAAAGCTTAATCTTAGACTAACACAATGCTATGACAAAATTCCTAGCCTAAACGTTTAACCTTATCTCTAATATGTATAAAAATATGCCTAAATCTAATTTACGCCAGCGAGCCCTGCAAGGTAATTCATCATTAAATCTTTCACAAAAATAGTTATTGTTTTGTTTATTTACCTTTAAATATCATGAGGGGTTGAATATTTAACCAGCCCATTTGAAAAATTCCAAGGTAGGGTCCAACTTCATTTTCTTTGATCGTTTAAGGAAAATATATTTGGAAAAGTAGCCAGGAAGGTCTGCTTTCCTAGCTCCAAAGCTGGGAAGCGATCGTTTCAAATGTGACGACTGCCCTTCTATCGTATTAGTATGTGCACCACTCTCGGAGTCAACAAAATTCAGCGAGTGGTTCACTTTCAAATGGCTGAACCCTTCGTCCTCAAGGCAATCGTAAGCCTGTAAGCAATATTGAAATGCAATACTTATCCTTAATTAGAAATAAAAAAACTTACTTTCCAGCAATCTGATATGGTTGTGATGCCGGGCAATATGTAGGTTTTTATTATTGGAAGTAATTCTCTCTTACTTCTTTGTGGAACGGGGACAAAAAAACATCTCCCCGTTCCTCTCTCCACACCTCCAAAAACCCATTGCCCTTTGATGATGCGCCCTCTGTTATACTTTCGATTGCCGAACTTCGATTCGTCGATTTCGACAATGTGGTTCACCCCTGAAAGAAATAAAAGAATCAGAAACATTCTTAGTAACAAGAATTTTCACAATAAGTTACCGCCAATTTTCTCGCTTCTTTCTATCAAGCCCATTTCCACGATTTCCCTACACAGTTTCCCCCACAAAACCGCTGTGCGGGAGGCAATTTGGACATTTTTTATTACTTGCAGCTGGGTGAGTTGGTCGCACCACGTATGAACCGCGGCCAGACACTTCCACATTGGCAGATTGCTGTTGCCAAAAATGGTCTCCTGCCGTAAGCTTCGCCTTATAAACAATAAAATGATAGTTAAAAGTTAAACATTTTATGTTATTTAAATACCCATAATTACACATTTTGCCATTATTTAGTAATTGGCGGCATTTCCAGCGCCAGCCATCCGCTTTCGACCTATCAGCCTCAATTTTTAGTGGGGCCTGGCATTTTTTACAGGCTACTTGCCTAGGAACAAGCCCCCACTCTTGTAACAAAACAATGGCATGTTTCGCCAACACCCCATTCGTCTTCTCCACGTCAAAATTGTCAGTGATTTTTTTAATATTACAGTAGAACCTCAATAACAAGACTCTCACAGGGATCTTCCAAATAGACTTGTTATCAAGGTGCACTCCTAGCCGAGGGTCGTGTTATTAAGGTTGTGTTGACAATAAGTCGTGTTATCAAGGTCAGTCACTTTTTGAAACCCTGGTTTTGAATTAGCAATTTAGAATAAACTTAATTGCTGCAATATGACCAAATTATTCTTTAAACTGCTTGAAGCCTTAAAAAATAAAAACCACATCTTCTTATAACAGAATTTTATTTCGTTTTTAAAATAGTTCACACTGTACTAAAAGTGAATCTGATCTGTACTGAAAGTGAATTTGAAAAAAAAACAACTCTATAAATCAACTACATACAAAGCTTCAAATGAACTAGTTAATTCATAAATAATACTGTGACATACTTTTTTTAAGTAAACTGTACACATCTAATTATCCGGGAGTTCAACACTAAATAACATTTTTGAAAAAGTCCATGATTTTTGTTTGCTTGGAGCTGTTTACATGGATGTAGTCCAAAGCGTTATCAATTTCATTAATTGACTTTACGACACTGCTACTCATTACACTTTTTTTCTCTCAAAAAAATACTTTAACACTTTTACAGCGTTTCGCGCGTCTTTTATTGTTGGGTTCAAGCTATCGTCTGGGTTATAATCGTCTTCATCGTCTTCTTCCTCGTCCTGTTGAATTGGGTCTGCTGATACGGATTCAACTATATCAGCATCCGAGAGCTCTCCACATACAGCAATGTCATCATCAAAGTTTACAGACTGTTCGAACTCTACTCCCTGTACTTTGAGAGAGTCAGTAACTTGTTCCCAATCTGACGGAGCAATTACTATTTCTTCGGTGAATTACAGGAAGGAGGTTGTTCGACTATACCTGAACAATTCCGAAGAAAACACTCCATTGATAATCAACATACTCGATGCTATGTGGATGATTACTAAAGCCTGGAACAACGTGACTGAAAAAACAATTGAAAACTGTTTTTAAAAAAGTGGGTTCGATACATCTGATGAAGTTGAGCCAAACGCCAGCAGTAGCCAACCCTACTGCTGGCGTTTGGCTCAACTTCATCAGATGTATCGAACCCACTTTTTTAAAAAAAATGTTCAATTGTTTTTTCAGTCACGTTGTTCCAGGCTTTAGTAATCATCCACATAGCATCGAGTATCTTGATTATCAATGGAGTGTTTTCTTCCAAATTGTTCAGGTATAGTCGAACAACCTCCTTCCTGTAATTCACTTTAAAATTTTTGATGATACCCTGATCGAGTGGTTGTAGTTTTGAAGTGGTGTTGGGAGGAAAGAACTTCACGTTTATATTGGTAAGTTTTGGTATGTCACCGTGAGCCGTGCAGTTATCAATGAAAATCAGAATCTTCCTATTTTCCTTCTTAAGTTGACCATCCCACTCTTTCAACCAATTTCCAAAGGCATATCCATCCATCCACAATTTTCTGGTTGCCTTATAATCTGTTGGAAAACTGGTAACGTTTTAAAAACACCTAGGCTTTTGAGCTTTGCCAATGACAACAGGTTTCAATTTGTCTGTTGCCTTACTATTTGTGCAAAGCAAAACGGTGATGCGTTCTTTGCTATTTTTGATGATACCCTGATCGAGTGGTTGTAGTTTTGAAGTGGTGTTGGGAGGAAAGAACTTCACGTTTATATTGGTAAGTTTTGGTATGTCACCGTGAGCCGTGCAGTTATCAATGAAAATCAGAATCTTCCTATTTTCCTTCTTAAGTTGACCATCCCACTCTTTCAACCAATTTCCAAAGGCATATCCATCCATCCACAATTTTCTGGTTGCCATATAATCTGTTGGAAAACTGGTAACGTTTTAAAAACACCTAGGCTTTTGAGCTTTGCCAATGACAACAGGTTTCAATTTGTCTGTTGCCTTACTATTTGTGCAAAGCAAAACGGTGATGCGTTCTTTGCTATGTTTACCACCGTGGCAGGGATCACCTCTAAACGTTAAAGTTTTGTCCGGTAAACATTTATAAAACAGTCCAGTCCCATCTGCGTTATACACATCTTCTGGTTTGTATTCGACTACTTGCGCTTTGATCTGACTTTTCCACTCAGTGCACACAGAATCGTCAACACTGGCACTTTCGCCACAAACTTTTTTGAACACAATTTCATTCCTTTTTTTTAAACTATGTAGCCAACCATTACTAGCACGGAATTGGTCATATCCCAAAATTTTTGGGAACTCCTGAGCTTTTTCCTGTAGGATAGGACCACTGACAAGAAAATTTTTGTCGCGGCATTGTTTAAGCCATCTCAAAACACATGTCTCCACGTCTGGATACTCACATTTTTTTGCCCTTACACATGTTCTGGCGACCCCTGCACCCTCTGCATACTTATCTTTATTTTTTAAAATTGTGTGCAATGTAGTTGATGGAATATATTTTTTGTTGGGTTTTCTTCCACACTTTTAATCACTTTCCGTTTAAACTTTACTGTCATTTGTGTAAGTTTACGTTTTTCAGACATCTTAAGTTCTATTTTCGGTGATTTCCCGAACACTGTAACACACTGCCAAATTTCACGCGAACTCTGAATAAAAATAGCAAACAGTTTTGATACCAGCCACGAATCTGATTAGCATCTGGTTTTTTATGATTGCTGCCGGAAGGGAACTAGGTGAGGAGTTTTCACGTTAAATCATGAGCCCAAAACTTCCATTCTTTTCGTTTTGTGAACGCGGAAACTATGGATGTAAAAGTTAAGAGTCGTGTTATAAAGATTCAGTCATGGAGTTCAACGTGATACTGAGGTTGGAGTCGTGTTGTAAAGGTTTGTTTGCTTAGAGTGACGTATTATAGAGGTTATTATAGCCGAAATCTGAATTGAAGAAAAGACTTGTTGTTGAGGTTTTCATTTAAGTAATAGTCGTGTTATAGAGGTATCTACAACATTAAATCCTATGATTATTTCACGGGGACTAGAAAAATGGACTTGTTACCAAGGATGCCTTGCTATCGAGGGTCGTAGTATCAAGGTTTTACTGTAATAGACACTGTAACGAAGAGAAAAAAATTCAACAAGCTTATCACCTGAACGTACGATATCCATACGGCGATATCGTTTATGATATACACATACTCGTATATATGTATATATATATATATGTATATATATATATATCTATATATATATATATATATATATATATACATATATATATATATATATATCTATATACATATATATGTGTTATATATATATATATATATATATATATATATATATATATATATATATATATATATATCTCTCTCTATATACATATAAATGTTATATATATATATATATATATATATATCTATATATATATATATATATATATATATATATATATATGTATATATGTATATATATATTTCATATATATAAATATATATAAGTATTTATATATATATATATATATATATATATATATATATATATATATATATATTTATATATGTATATGTTATATATATATATATATATATATATATATATATATATATGTATATATATATATATATATATATATATATATATATATATACATATATATAAACATGAATATATATTTATTTAATTATATATATATATATATATATATATATATATATATATATATATATATACATATATATATATATATATATATATATATATATATAACATATATATATATATATATATATATATATATATATATATATATATATATATATATAACATATATATATATATATATATATATATATATATATATATATATATATATATATATATATGTTATATATTATCTATATATATATATAGATATATATATATATATATATATAACATATATATATATGTATATATATATGTATATATATATATATATATATATATATATATATATATATATATATATATATATATATATATATATGGATATATATATATATATATATATATATATATATATATATATATATATATATATATATATATATATATGTATATATGTATATATCATAAACGACATCGCCGTATGGATATCATACGTTCAGGTGATAAGCTTGTTGAACTCTTTTCTCTTCATTACAGTGTCTATTAATATTAAAAAAGTCATTGACAATTTTGACGTGGAGAAGACGAATGGGGTGTTGGCGAAACATGCCATTGTTTTGTTACAAGAGTGGGGGCTTGTTCCTAGGCAAGTAGCCTGTAAAAAATGCCAAGCCCCACTAAAAATTGAGGCCGATAGGTCGAAAGCGGATGGCTGGCGCTGAAAATGCCGCCAATTACTAAATAATGGCAAAATGTGTAATTATGGGTATTTAAATAACATAAAATGTTTAACTTTTAACTATCATTTTATTGTTTATAAGGCGAAGCTTACGGCAGGAGACCATTTTTGGCAACAGCAATCTGCCAATGTGGAAGTGTCTGGCCGCGGTTCATACGTGGTGCGACCAACTCACCCAGCTGCAAGTAATAAAAAATGTCCAAATTGCCTCCCGCACAGCGGTTTTGTGGGGGAAACTGTGTAGGGAAATCGTGGAAATGGGCTTGATAGAAAGAAGCGAGAGAATTGGCGGTAACTTATTGTGAAAATTCTTATTACTAAGAATGTTTCTGATTCTTTTATTTCTTTCAGGGGTGAACCACATTGTCGAAATCGACGAATCGAAGTTCGGCAAGCGAAAGTATAACAGAGGGCGCATCATCAAAGGGCAATGGGTTTTTGGAGGTGTGGAGAGAGGAGCGGGGAGATGTTTTTTTGTCCCCGTTCCACAAAGAAGTAAGGGAGAATTACTTCCAATAATAAAAATCTACATATTGCCCGGCATCACAATCATTTCAGATTGCTGGAAAGTAAGTTTTTTTATTTCTAATTAAGGATAAGTATTGCATTTCAATATTGCTTACAGGCTTACGATTGCCTTGAGGACGAAGGGTTCAGCCATTTGAAAGTGAACCACTCGCTGAATTTTGTTGACTCCGAGAGTGGTGCACATACTAATACGATAGAAGGGCAGTCGTCACATTTGAAACGATCGCTTCCCAGCTTTGGAGCTAGGAAAGCAGACCTTCCTGGCTACTTTGCCAAATATATTTTCCTTAAACGATCAAAGAAAATGAAGCTGGACCCTACCTTGGAATTTTTCAAATGGGCTGGTTAAATATTCAACCCTAATGATATTTAAAGGTAAATAAACAAAACAATAACTATTTTTGTGAAAGATTTAATGATGAATTACCTTGCAGGGCTCGCTGGCGTAAATTAAATTTAGGCATATTTTTATACATATTAGAGATAAGGTTAAACGTTTAGGCTAGGAATTTTGTCATAGCATTGTGTTAGTCTAAGATTAAGCTTTTCATTGAATTTGTTTAGAATTAGGTTTTAACATATTATATCACTGTTATGTTGTGTTAATATTATAATTAATTTTTGAATAGTATTTGTTTGTTAATTTTAATTAAATTGTTTTGATAGTGTTTTTTGATTAAATATTATTGATTAAGAATGTATAAATTTAGAGAGCCATTAGGCCATCCAGTTTTAAGTATTTATATTGTGTGGAATTTGCTTTATAATCTTTGAAAATTTATAATAACGTGCTTTTGATTTTGAATTTGACCTCTGAGTACATATTTATCCAATCAGTAATTATTTTTATTACTTTCTTGCGTAGAACTTTCTTATTGGTTTTATCACTATGGAAAAAAATAAAAAAAAATGCAATGCATACTACCTTAGGCTTGAAGAATGCTCCAATTCGAACTTTTTGAGCTTGTTTTTTCTAATTATCATATAGGTCTCGATAGCATTCATAAGCTGCACTAATTTTGTTATTAACGTTAAGACTTCTGTCCAAATTTATATCACAGGCTCAAAATATTTCATTGCATCTTCCAAATTTGCATAGGCTTCTAAAAATATTTTGTTGAAAGATTCTTTTCAATTCCTGCAACAAGCGATGTCATTTCTTGTGATTGTATTGATTCCTTCTGTACCCATGTAATTCAATGGGATCCTCATTGGTTGGCTAAATCGCCAGTAGTTTCTGCAATTTCATCCATTTGACTGATCCATTAATGAAGAAGAATCATTCTGCTGCTACAATATTTTTTATGCCTTGCAAGATTTTGTAACCTACCTGTAAAATATTTTTCTTAAGCCCAAACTAACTAAATGAGCTTCACTTGCTTCTTAAAGCGCCAACACACTACTGACTATGGAACTATAAATTTTATTTGCTTAATTTTTTTTCTTGAAAAGCCGTCGGGCCCTGCTTTGTTATGTGAGCACACACAACAAAGCAAGGCCCGACCGCTTTTCAAGAAAAAAAATTGCCTGCGGTTATCAAATAAACAAAATCGTTGAATATACTTCGGCATGGTGGTGATGAGTTTAGTATGAATAGTGCATGAATTTGTATCTTCGAGTAAATCTCTTTAAATGCAATTTTTTAGTCCTGAAAAGGACAATTTCGAATGAATTCAATATTTTTTGAATCAATTTAGGCGCTTTAACCATGAATGCGACAAGGGAATTGATCTTCTGGCCATTAATCCAACGCTTTTTGTATCAATAATATAATAATAATTTTTTTTTTCTTCTTCAAAAGCCACTGGGCCTTGCCTTTTTAACTGAGCAGACGTATTTCGACTCCTTTGAGTCTCTTCCATATCTGGAAGGAGTCGAAGCGCATCTGCTCACCTAAAAAGGCAAGGCCCGACGGCTTTTGAAGAAAAAAGAGAATTGGGCTGCAGATATGAAATAAACAAAATAATTGACAATACCTAATAATAATTTAATATTTTATATTAGTATCAAAAGTTTAAATTCAAATCATGATCAACTATGAATCTTTATACAAAGGCTTAATAATAAACCGGTTATTATTGTATTGTATGTTTTGAGACTTAGAATTTGGAATACTATCCAAATTCCAAAAATGATTTTATTGTATTGATTTATTAGATCTAAATGTGATAACCCAAGAACGTTTGAGTAATCTTTTTGAAAGAGGATACACTACTTTTTTCAAGAGGTAACAAGGGCTTCCGACAGTTAAGCATTCTTGTGTTGCTAATATTTTCATTAAACCAAATTCTATCAATATTCAATCTCTAAGGCTTGGTATAGTTTTTCCTGAACATTATCCCCTCCATATTACTATTAAACAGAATATTAGTAAGAAATGAAGTAGTGCCTTTTATAAAATCTATTATAAAAAAATAAAGATTTCTGCTAGCAAACCAAAATGGAATCAAATTTTACTTAACGAGCCTAATTTAGCCTTCAATGTTCTAATATATCGATTTAGTAATGCTGATCGAATAAACAAATCTAAGTACCTTCCCAGAAAATCGTGGATTACTGAAGGTATTATGAATTCTCGTTTAACATAAGAGCAATTATATTCAATTTCGCGATTGGATCCTGATAATGTAACCTTGAAGGCATAACATAAAAAACATGTAAAATTTTTAAATAAACTTATAGCTACCGCTAAGATCAAATATGAAAGAGATTTAATAGAATACAAGTCGGAGTAGATGGAGAGTGTTCTTGCTAGAAGGGTATTCTTAACTAATTAGTAAATTGAACAAGTTCTTATAAATATCAAAACGCGCCATATATAGATAGCATACGAGTAAATTGAGTTCAAAAAATTAAATATGGTTAATATGCATTTGAATTCCATTTTGTTTCCAGTTTGCTGACTCCATTGTTTCAGGAGTATAGTAACATATCAATTTTATAAACCATTTATAAAATATTGATCAAAATTCCTACATATCTGTAGGGTGTAGGTCATTTGCAAATGTGTATCTGAACAGAATCATATGTTGCATGTAATTGTTAAATTTGCAATCAGCTGTAACTTAGTTGTTTATAGCACGATTATTGAGAAATTTTCAGGACACATACATATGTTACTATGAAACTTAGATACGTCTTTTTGACTAATTTAAGGTCTTCCTTTTGATTTTATGGGTATAAAAGTAAAATTTATTAAATGTGCAATTATTGCGAAAGTTGGTCGGATTTTCATTTTTAAATATTTGTCGGCCTTGTAATCATAAAGCCTGACAATATTGCAGAATATTAGAATAAATATTTCTGTGAAATATGAGTAAATTTAAGTAACAAAATAATTACATCTAGCAGGAATAATTTGGAAATGCCACATATAACTCAAAATAGCATTTTTCTAGATCCAACACCTAAGGAAACAATTAGGCAATATTCATTGGAGAGTCCTGAAAGCTATTTCCAATTACATATCTGAACCTTTAGCACAAATTATCAATTTGTGCACTGAACTGTTGATATGGCCACATATCTTAAAAAAAACTGTAGTTGCTCCAATTTTCAAGACAAATGATAAAAGCAAGTCAATAAATTATAGACCTATATTCTTATATTCAAATATGGCAAAAATCTTTGAATGGATTACAATATTTATGATAGAATTTTTCAAAGTTTTTGAAGAAACATAAAGTTTTGTCCAATAAGCGGTTCGAATTCATTAAAAGACTAGAAACAAAAGACGCCTGCGCTTGTATAAGTAATGCAATAAACAAATTTTTCGATAAAACTAAATCAATTATTGTGACTTTTTATATAATCTCGCTAAAGCTTTTGATACTATAAATCATGAAATATAATTGCAGAAATTATATTATTATGGCCTAAGGAGTTGCTTCTTTAAACTTTTAACTTTCAAATGGACAGCAATCGGAAATAATTGCTTAGGATGGAGCTTATTCAAAAAATCTTAATCAACTACACCGGTGTTACCAATTATAAACAAAAAACAATCTGTTCTAAAAAACGATCCACATAATACTGACGAATTATATATATTTAGTGTGATTACTATTTCACTGTAAATTTACAAATCAATATGAAATGTCAACAAGAAACAGCATATATAAAAGTATTATTTTACCAAATTTGTAGTGATAAGAACTGCAATATTGTCGCTATAAAATTTTTCAATCAATTTTCAAATAATTATAAAGTACCAATTGAAATGAATAAGTATATTAAGGTGAAACTAAAGTCATGGATATATGAAAATATCTAGAGTAAGTAATAAAAATGTTTTGTATTATTACTACTTTTACAAAAGCTGCAAATTGAAATTCTTAAGGACGCTGGCTAATATTTTCCTTTTCACTTTATATTTTACTTTACTTCCAATAATATATTCTCTAGTTTAAAGCAAGTTTAAGTTTATAAAACACTGGTTTCCTGCGCACATGTATTCTTATTCGTCTGTAGGAATTACAATTTGTAGTTAGTATATAATTTTATGCTGGTTTAAGTAAGAATAAAAAATTCAGGCACGTTCACCACAAATGCAACGAGTAAGTTGATATCCTTTGCCACGATGGGGACACACTTGATATGAATAGTGCATAAACAGGTGTCCATGGATCAGTGAATCCGTTGAATACTATCCTTTTTAGATTGCCCAAATATTTCCTGTAAGACCATTAAATTTAATCTTTGCAAATTATTTTATGATATATCGCTTACCACGAATGTAACGAACAAACCAAATTGAGGAACCATCACATCCGCACTATGGAAAAGTACATAACATCCTTGGCCATGATGCTGATACGCTTCACAAATGGGCATCTCCGAACAAACCAAACATCACACACCTTGAGTGAATTTACTCTTTGGAAATAGTTTTTTAGCCCTGAAGAGGCCCTTTTTTAATCAAAATTGATGTACCATCGCACGGAAACGTGCAGAATATCTGCTTCACATTATGAGTACGATACGGGAGACAACGCCCAATTTCGATGGCACTCAATCCAGACCAGTGTAAGCAATCGTGTTTGTATCGGAAGCTTGCGCAAAATATCCTTGGTTTTCTAGAAAATGAAACTTAAAAATTTAATTTTTCCTCAAAGAAACTTCCTTTCACAAGTAGTTCTTGGTTTCATTACTTTATTTCGGAGCGATGGCAACGATGGCCATTTCACCTATAACGTATGGTAACCTGTCATTGATTCGAGATAAAACCAAACACACCAGACGCATTGTCATCGAATGAGATGTTAATGTGAGACACACATATTGGGGTGACAATCTCTCAATATCAAAGGCGAAATTCTTCTCTAATGGGTTGGAAATTTGAAATTCAAAATACTTAGCACCGGAATCTATACTTTTAGAAGAATTACAGTTGACGGCAAATGTATTTTGTTCTCTCCGGATATTATGATCTGTGAAAATCAGTCATTGTCCAATGAAGATCACAATAAAAACGGACTCGAATACTTGGCGGCTGTGTCGATACAAGGACAGTATGAGTAATGATATCGCGACTAGTTCTTTCAACAGAAATTTCAGGGAGATCATCAATGACTTGAGCCAAATGATCAACAATAATACCACTCACAAGAGAGTTAAATACAGCAACAAGTATTGGTGGTCGAAAGAATTAATGAAGGTCTGGGAAAGAATGAAGCAAAATATGAGTGGAAACAAATTTAGTAAGTAGGAGAGTGGTCCTACCAGAAAGTCTTTGTAACCACCCTAGGGTTCGAAACAAGTTTTCTAAAAGCATAAATCGGTGACTTGGGTAAGAAATATTTCAAATTTATGCAAAAGATGCAATGTTCGGCTAGTTGCTAGTTAAAAGGGGATTGTAAAAATATTTTACAATCCCCTAAAATGGTCTGTTGTATAAATACTTGCAAGTTACGCCATTTAAAAATGTATCCATGATAAACATTCATTACTTCAGTTGCTACTAAAATAGCGAATTGCGCTCACCTTCTGACCTTTGTGGGCCGCCATTTTGAATGCATGCATTTGATTTTGGATTTTTAAAAATATTTCGATCTTAGAGTCTCATCAGTCAATTTGTCCAATCTCATTCAAATCAGTTTCCCTCTAGACAGGGCAAAAGTATTAAATTTTTAATGAAAATGGCAGCGAAAAATATTAGGTTTTATATTTTCGACTTCTTTATTTTTCATCCGATTTTGGTGATTTTTCGTTTAGTACAAGGACTTTATACAATTATCCATAATCTCAAGTTTCATTAAAATCCATTGGAAAATTTGGCGACTACAGGGCCACGAAAATCTGAAAAAATCGCATATTTGAATCGCCACCATTTTGAAACTTGAGCATGTCTGTGCACCAAAATAGCAAAATGTTTAGATCTAATTGTTTTCTATCTTGAAAATAAATTTCATTCACATCGAATCAAAATTGGGTCTTTCAGAAGCCTTTGAAATTTCTAGCTTGAACTAGCCGCCATTTTGTTTTTGGAGACCTGATCTCTAGTTTTTTAACATGATTCTTTAGGCATTTACAGTGATTACCAAAGAACCGAGTTTCATTAACATCGGTTGAAAAGTTTGGTCACAACTACAACATCCAATGCTTACACGCTTTTCGACGTCTGAGCGGCCACCATTTTGTTTCAAACGGTTCGACTTTGGATTTTTTATTGTGAAATTCATCGCATACCTCAATAAACCTCTGTACCAAATTTCATCCAAATAGGAGCCACGGTTTGGTCAGAAATGAAATCACGAATGTTTGTCTAAAATGGCCGCCATTTTGTTTTCCCTTGACCGATTTGGCTGGTTAAACAACTTAACTGATATTCACCCAATACGCCTTTCCTAAAAATTTTGTGAAAATTGGAGCGAAATTGTGACCTCTGGCATAGTCACGATTTTCGTTATATCATATATAAATCATATATATATATATATATATATATATATACATATATATATATATATATATATATATATATACGCAATAGGTAAATATCTCTTGAGAAATTCACCTAAAAAAAACCGACTCCAAAGTAAGAAAGATGAATAAAATTTTTTAAAAGCGGTGCTATATTGCATGGTGCTTTAATATCACCTTCATTAAACTTATTTCATCCTTTGTAGGGCACTTTGAAGTCGGTATTCTTCGTTTTCCGGTAAAGAAACAAATATTTTCAAATTAAACCACCATGCATGCATTTCGGCATTAATTGGCTCGATTTTCAACAACTATTTCAGTCCCATCACCACAACTCCAGAAACCTAGAAAAACATTTTTAAATTCAACCGACCAGTTTTCGAAATTAATAAAACAGCTCCCATATTTTAGGTGCACTGCACTGGTACGAGATCACGTTTTTTAGAAAACCTTCAAAGTTTTTCAATTAAAATGTTTATTCCGATACATGAAACTTTTACAAGCACCTTCACAATAACAAAACGAATTATTTTCAACAATTTAACCTTAACACCATTATGGACGGAGCCAACAAAACTTCAACATTTGCGCGCAACATCTATTTCACATGCAATTTGCTCTTTGATAATTACAAACTTTTACTTAAAAACACAATTAATTACTTCAACACGAAGCTTTAGGGATAACTTAGGCCCATTTAAATTGGTAGGAATAAAAACCAGAAAAAAAAGCGCGTAAATTCTAAAAATGCAAGCGAGTTTCAGTTGCATGTTATCGGAATTCTATGACCGGCGTCAAATCTGTTTCAACCGAGAAAATCTTTAAACTCGCGTCTCCCATATACCGTTTCTAGCAGGCACGATTCACACAACATTCGAAATTATGTTTTCATACACGAATCGCACCGAAAACCTGGACGGATACAGAAAACATCACGTAAATTATACCCGGACACATAATTGTTTCCTTGACTGCACTTTACTTACCTAAATAATGAAAAATACTCGATGACGCGCTCACATTTTTGCTCAAGTTTACACATTAAACACTTTATTTTCGAAATCACTTATAGAATCCGACCGAAACACGCGTTTTTATTGAAAATTTTTAAAAATTACGATATTTGATGGAATTTTCGCAGGAATTGTCAACTTCCTGTTTTCTATCAGCTGAAACATCATTTCCGAAATCAGGGGCGTCACAATTGTTGACTTCGATCGAAAACGATTTGAATGTGGCGCACTTCGTAGTTTGTTAGTATATTTTATGGAAAGGAAAGAAGTTTGTTGAACAATATTTGGAGGCATTGTTTACAATTGTAAATGCTGCATGATCATTAAAGAGAAAACTAAAAATAATGAACTTTTTTAGCTATTTCGAAATTAAATTCGAACAATGATAGAATTTGGACAATCATACGTAAGCTCATTCGTGAAAGTCCAAAAGCTTTCGAAAATTGGAGTATACGGACATGAAATGTTTGTTTGTATTGAGCATGTATTAAGAGACTTCAATATTTTATATGGGAAATGAAAGCTCGCCGTCTCCAGTGTATACCTCTATGGGGAGGACGAGCTAAGACAGCGTTGGCGAGCAAAAACAGCTTTGGAGGAGTTAAGACGGCGTCGGCGAAAAGTGGTGTGGAAAGTGTATTGCGGCAGAATTATTTTTCGTGCTGTTAGTTTTTTCTGGGCTCACTCATCTCGCTCATATAAACGTTTCTATAGCGCACCGCAATTTTATAATCTAAATCGGCAACTGGCGGATGCTTATGATGGAAATCCTCAACATGAAACAATCTTACGGAGTTAACTTACAATTTTTTATTTACACTTCATTCGCTGGGGTAGTATTGATTTTTTCGGTAATAGCTCGGGGGCCAAAGTGAGCCGAAAAAGTCAGTGATGGGTACTTTGTTCGGATCTCGGTAGAGTATGATTTGAAGGTGAACTACTTCTTCTACTTCGTAAAATTGAATTATATGGTATTCAAGGCAATGCAAATCAGCTATTTAGAAATTACTTGAAAGGCAGATCGCAGAGAACAGCAGTCAATAAAGTTTTGAGCGACGCTGTTCCTATGAAATCGGGCGTTCCACAAGGCTCGATACTTGGCCCAACCTTATTCTTGTTATACACTAATAATTTGAATACATGTGGACTTAAAGGACATTATGCATTATACGCAGATGATACAATACTACTTTCCTCGGGACACGAAAGAGATTACCTCGAAAACACCATTAATGAGGATCTAAAAACATATCATTCGTGGCTGATTGATAGTAAACTAGCACGAATACTTCAAAAACAAGATTCGTCATTTTCAAGCAAAAGAATAAAGGTGACATTGACATGGACATAAAAATTAATGACGAAAAACTAGAAAGAGTAACGGAGATCAAGTATCTTGGACTTATCATTGACCATAGACTAACATGGTTATCACACATTAATAACCTAAGTAGACAGTTAGCTCCTTTTGTCGGACTACTTAGAAGATATGAAGGTTTTCCAAAAAACAGCAAGCAGATGATCCTAAATGCATTCGTACTGTCGAAACTACATTATGGAGTAGTAATTTGGAGCCAGTCATCAAAGCAGCATCTTAATTCATCTCTAGAATGCTCACCAAAGCGTATAAAAACATTCTAAATCTTCCGATGCTCCATCAAACCAAATTAGTGTACCAATCAACCATTAACCTTTCCTCAAATCATTGAAACGGAGAAAGCCAAGTTTATCTTCAAATGTTTACAATCAAAATCGTCATCACAAGTTCAATTTATTAAAGTATCACAAAAGAATCAGTACAATGCTAGAAATGCTAATCACTTCGTAATACCTTTTGCAAGAACGGACCGTCTGAAGAACGATGCTACAAATGATGCGCTGCGAATATACAACAATCTTCCTGATTCAGTTAAGGAAGCAAACTCACTTATAGTCTTTAAGAAAAGGCTTAAAGAATATTTAATTAATAACGTTTGAAATTCAGTCCAGTAAAGTTTAACATAGCATCTTAGGGCATTTTTGAAACCCTATCGTCGAGATGCTTGAAGAGACAGCTATTTTATAACTCAGAGTTTTTTTTTACTGCGTCGAATTTGTAATTTTTTTATCTCTGAGAGCTGATCACGCATTGGACAAGGAAAGATTAATAGAATGACTTCACATATTTTTGTGTGCACCCTTATACCGATGTTATAAACATTGTCTGGAGGTCACACTAGAAGACGCGACGAAATATGAAGTGCAGATCGCACGAGCGTTGTGCGACGAAAAAAGTGTGATGGAGAGAGTGGTAAGGAATGGAGGTACCTAAAAAACAAAAAAAAACTACTTGTGTAAGGAAGTTTCTGTTGAAGCACTGTTTCATCGAATTTTTAGCGCTGGACAGATTGGGATGAAATTTTATATTCCAGAGCACTTTTTGATTACAAAATCGAAGAGGTGAGGAAAAATTGGATTTAAGTATGTTTCTCAATTAAATTTAACGTATTTTAGTTTTGTCAGTTTACAGCTACCAAATTTATTTCTTTTAGAAAAGTCTCCTAGAGGAAAGAAGGGTGTCCTTCTAAAAAATAGACAGATGCCCTCCTGAAGAAGAATAGTTAACATCGAATGTCTCCTCATCTTGATATACTCGTATTTGCCACAAACGATTTCAGCGCCATCGGGCCTCTGTTAGTATAAATATGTTAAGGTGAGGAGACATTCTATGTAAACTTCTTGTTTAGAGAGCACCCTTCTAATCGTATTTTATAGAAGGGCACTTGTTTTGTTTTCTTGTAGGACACCCTTCCTTCCTTTAGAAGAACACCCTTCTAAAGAAAATAAATTTGGTAGCTGTAAACTGACGAAAGAACGTGGCCCTTTTCAGCTGTTATGTCAAAACTAAAATACATTAAATGCAATTGAAAAAATACTTAAATCTAATTTTTCCTCACCTCTTCGATTATGTAATTAAAAAGTGCTACGGCAAGTGAGTGCTACGGCATATAAAATTTTAGCCCAATTGGTCCAGCGGTAACCATTCGATGAAACAATCGACAACCGAAGTTTCCTTGAGGAAAAATTATAATTTTTAAGCTTTGTTTCCTCAAAAACCAAGGACATTTCGCACAAATGTCCAGAGCAAATATGATTGCTTACACTCACCTGGCTATCAAAATCGCGCTCCGCCACCCTTTTAATACGCTGCACCTACGGTTAAAAAAACGCGTTTGATATGTACTTTATAAACTAAATAAATTAAAACTATTTCCACAAATTTACAATACATTCGCGTTTGACATAATTAATGTCATTATCACAAGTACAGCTGATGGGTTATCATCTTCGCTAAGTACGATAGGAGCTATCCTATCATATATCTTCACCCATGCTATTCAATTCGCAGGTATTTGCCACGCTTGAATTTCACCTACATATATCATTGTGTTTCTAAACATAGTGGTGTCACGGTGAACGCCAATTGGCAGGATAGATGGCGCTGCGATGTCGATTTTAGCATTTCTAGCAAAAGTTTCTTTCGCCGATGTGTCTTAGATGGATGCATGTCGCTTTGGCGAGCTTCAATGCATCGTTGGCTAATGATCAAATCTGCTATGGAAGGAAATGAATTTTATTGTAGTTAATTGCAACGTTGCAAATGATGTTCGTGGGCACTTTTGAGGAATATAATATTTGCGATAGGAATGTTGAATGAATGAATGGAGTTGCTTTAAAAAAATTAAATCACTTATGATTTCCAAATAAGGACAATTTGCTTGTCAGTTGGAAATAACTAACCCATTATGAATGAAGTAATTAATTCATATTATAATTTAAATCAAAATATTTGAAAGTAAATTTTAATATCTTTTTAAACATGCCAACAGTTGCATGATGTAAAAGAAATAAATTATATAGTTTTTCATGTACAATTTTTACATTGTTTTCTATAGTTATTTTCCAGTAATGCAAAGCACATCTTTTAATACTAAGAGGGAGACCCGTAATCTCATGTATCAATTAGTGAAAAGAGTTTGCTTTGTATCGCTTCATTATAGCAATTCCTTATTTGAAACATCTAGGAAATATGCGATACTTGTATTTTTGTTGAGTTATTGGAGAAAAGGTGTGATCAAGTGACTTTCAAATGCGAAAAGTTCACAATATCGGGATTGAACTCGAAGATAGCGTCGATGCAAAGTTGCCTGGTTATCATTATCTTATGAGAAGCTGAGAAAATTATCATTGTTAGAGGCAACATGGCAAGTCAGAAGTGAATTTAAAGATATTTTGTGAGTATTCGTAGGAAGATATAACTTGTAATATAAATTTTGCAGCTGTTAATAGAAGTTTTACGATACGCGAGTAAATGAATTTTGCATTGAGTGTAATTCAATTTAGATATGTGATTTTCAAGTTATGATTACGAATGCTTAATAATTCCTCTTATGATTTTGATTTGAAGAATTCCATACCTTACATAGATAGTAAGCTTTTGCGAATTAATTTCGAAATGTAAACACACATATAATAAAATAGATATACCTGACTTTGTGTCAGTTTCTTTATTTTGAGTAATGATGATTGTGATGTTTGGAATAAATGAGTGGATTAGGAAGCACTAACAGGATATACCTAGCGAAGTCATCCTGCTTTAATCTTTGTTGGAATCAAAGAGAATGTACGATGCACTTCTAAAGGGGAATAGCTCATCAAATAGAATCTAATTGAAAGAAAATATAGTTAGTAGCCAACTACTAGTAACAAAGTTGAAAAGAATGATAATATCATCTTTTTTGTATAAAATAATAATGATATTTGATAATAATTTCGACAAGTCACTAAAATAAAGAATGAAATAGAATAAAGGATTTCAAATAAGCATTGTTTTAAAATGGATTTGATGTGAATCAGATGTTCAGAAGCAGTTAAGATGGCCTAATTATCTTACAAACAGGTTTTAGAGCAGTTTCTGAAATTCGAAACATTCTTCTGTTATTAGATAAGCCTTTGTGCACATAATAAATGCGCAAAAAATACAAAGCAATAGAAGCGCCAAAGACTGTTACATGAAAACTGTAAGAAGAATTCAAAACTGGCTCGGAAACACGCTTAAGAGTAAAAATGATAATAATTGAGAGTAGTAGTCCATATGACTTATTCCATATAAAGGTCAGAATTGCGAATTTATATCGCCGGGATATGTGCAAATGGATGTGGCGAGACCCCGTAAAACTTTTGGACGTTTTACTGCATTTTTTGAAACCACAGATTTTTTAAAAACTTTATCACATTCGTAGTACAGTGTGATATGTTTTCGCCATTGATGACCTGCGAAGAATTCTTTTAAAAATAACCGATAATCGATATTCAATAAAATTACCGAGACATCATGGGTACACATTATCTAGTGAGTAGAGCTATCCAATTCTAAATTCTACGAATAACCATTATTCTAAGTTTTCACGAGATATTTTGGAATATATTCCACAATCAAATCTTCTTTGAGAACCTAGTAACAAGCACAAAAATTGTTGATTATAATGGATGGCATCCTGCGATGTGTTTTAGAAAATTCTACCATTGTGACACAAAAGCATAAAAATGTATTCTAAATAAGTAAACAATCAACTAATAAAAGGGAAAAACAAAACTAAAATTGGTACACAGACCGGGTATCGATCCCACACCCCCTGGTTGAACCGATCACGCACTATGAAAGACTTATTTATGGCAAATTTTTAACAACCCACAATCAGAAAAATAAAGCACCCTAACGATTTTGGCTACCTTCGAAATCGCTTTCCACAATCAAGCTGCCTAAATGAAAAGCGTCTAAATGTGGGGAAAATTCATGGTGTCTTATGTTTCATAGGCTTCACCGTTAGAAAGTTTTGAATAAATGCAATGTACTGAAATGGGTCATTGCATCTTTAAATTTGAAGTGAGAAAGGGTTTGACTGTGAATTCATTAAAGGAAAGGCTTAAGTATCAAATTTTAATTGTATTTTATTTTGAAATTTTTATGTAGATTTTTTATATAGAAATTCATATATAGAATCACCTTCACGGCTATACGTTTGGTTTTTCCTTGAGTTATTTTGGAATATCTCAGGACAAGAGAACCAATGTCTAGTTAAAGCGTATAGGCATTTAACACTCAAACTTTTTGAAAAAAATCCCAATTTCTGGGCGAGGATCATTTTTAAAGCCCTGCATTAGAAAATATGGCCAAAGAAAGGTATTGAAGTAAAATGCATTGCTAACACCTGTCATTCGTAGCGTTTTCTCAAGTGGTGAGTATGTTATGGATCCTTAGTGTAGTTTTGAGTTGGAAATTGCAAAGAACAATATTTTGAGAAACCTCATCCCATTTATTTTAGAGAAAAGCCCAAACATAGCTTTCTTCATCCAACTTTAGCCGATTTAAACTTAAATAACCTGTCATCTCAGTTGTTTCCTCCACTTGAAGTGCGAAAAGATCCGAAGGATGAAAGCCATCTTCGTTAACTTTCATTCAAGACCTAGCATACTAAACGTACACCCATCTCAGTTTCCATCCCCAGACCGCCGCCTAACAAAAAGCACTGAGGAAAAACAATCAATTCCAAAAGCATGTTTTGTTTCTCTAAAGTATTACCGAATAAGGAAAAATAAATCGGATGTTGAAAAACAAGCAAGAAATTTGTTGAAGGATATAAGCCAAGAGACTCAGCTTTTAATACGTTCCCAGCTTTCCCACAAGCCTAATGCCCCTTTGGATCAATGCGCAAATTTTTTACTTGAAATACTACTATAGGCCCCCTTCCCTTTACAGGGAATTTCTAAACATGGAATTCAGTGTTCCTTCAGTCAGGACTATTCTGCACTGGTATTCGAATCTTCGCTTAAAAACTGGTTATGTTGATTCTATAAAAGACCTGCTTGAGAAAAAATCAAAGGAATGTCTAGTTTAGATGGGCAGTATGTTTTACTTTTTGACGAGATATCAATAAGAACGGAACTGGAATATAATTGCGCAGAAGACATTATTGATGATTTTTGTGATTTGGGCGGCTTAACAACGTAGCGTAAAACACTCTGCTTCTAATTTTGAAGCAAGGAATTGGGTACATTGTTGGCTCCCAAAATGGAAATTTACTGGTTTTTATTATAATAACAACCATAAATTATATTCTCAGTGTCGGCTTCGATGTATTAGGAACGGTTTGTGATCAGACCGCAGTAAATCAACGATTCTTATACTTACCTAGGTCCTCTACTGAAATTCATACTTCGCGAGAGAAGGTAGAGGAACATAAAACTGTTTTGACATGTTTCAATATTTTAAAAATTTAATATAGTAAAATCTTTTCATGGAGAATTATTCGAAAAGTGCGTGAATTGGATAATAATGTTATCACCACTATTCGTAAACTCACGGATGTGCATATAAAACCATGTAACTTCGATAAAATGCCAGTAAAACTAGAAATGCTAGCCCTTAGCAATTCCGTATTTGCAACGATTTCAGCCGCTGTTGAATCGGGATATTCCAAACGTAATGACGATCAAGAGAGATGTGCTAGTTGCACATCTGTACTAGTTGTACGGCCGAATATTTATTCAAGTAGTCTTTTCATATTGCAACAGTAATGTCTGTTAAATATTCCACATCACTTATGGTTGTATGTTATCCACCTATTCCATATGCACTGCAACTAACCACCTCAGATCAAGATTTAAATGATAGTTAAGTAATCGGTGATGTTTCAAAGCCAAAGCATTCCAAAGCTCTAGTTTAAACCTGAAGCTTTCTTTTCTATGATTAAATCAGTTTGCCACCTAATTTCTACTGATGTGTACTATTTTTTCATTTATCGAGCGCAGATTTTTGGTATTGGGGCTAATTTTTTGAGTTGCATCATGCTTATAGCTTTTGTCACGCAACCATGCACCCCAGCGTGCTTCGCGTGATAGTCGAGTTTCAGCTCCAGAAATTATTAGCTACATACTGCATATACCTCTTCCTTTTTCTCATCGCGCAACACCTTATCAATGCTTTCATAGTTTGTGCTTGTATTAGAAGGTAATTTTATCTGCATCTATTTCCTTTGACACAGTTAACACCTTCGTGAAGATCATGTTAGTTGCCTTATTAAACCCAAAACTTCTTATTGTGATCAGCCCATCGGAGGAACTACGATTCTCACAAGTTTTAAACGCATGTTCTGTGAAATGGATAAGGCCTACAGAGGATACCACATTAAAAACACGTCTTGCACTTTGCCATGATTCTCACAAGTTTTAAGCGCATGCTCTGTGAAATGGATAAAGTATAGAGGGGATACCACATTAAACAAGTTGGGTAGACAGACCTATGCTCATGTCAGAAGGGTTTTGTACTCAACTTACAAAATGCCGTAACCAGCAACGAATAAAATTAAGAAACACGTCATGTTCGAGGATCATACTATTATTAACTAAGTTGAAAGAATTTTTTAATTCTGAGGTATTTGTTAAAATTATACCCATAAATATTTCGCTTGATAATTTTTTCAGATTTTTTTAGATTACGGGTGTCCATTTGCGAGGGAGAAAACACATTTTTCATGTATTTCCCCCCCTCTCTGTGCCCCCACTGAAGCAAAAACTGTCAGTTTAAGAACTGTTTTGAAAAGCTCTCATAGAGAACTTTCATTTGATACTCATATCGGCTACCTTTCATGAAATTTTTTTCAGGGGCCACTCCTTTGTACTGTAAGCATCGATTCATGGCCTATTTTTTCGAATCCTAGAATGGCTACAAAGCCCTTTTGCTAGGAGCTCCCTCCTGCCTCTTCGACTTGTTTCAATTGTATGTAGTCATCCTCATGATATCTATCATTCCTGAAATTTTCATGCAAATCCTAGCAAAGCTGTAGTCTCTAAGTCGGTAAAAAGCGCATATGGCTCCATAGCCATATGTTTCCATAGTAATACAGGGCATATTGTTCCGTAGTAATACGGGAAAATTCAAATCACTATAACTTCGTTAAATACTATTCGATCTTTATGAAACTTTCAGAAAATATCAATCTTATAAATAGTCATCTTTTAGCTAAGGGTACCATTTAGATTTTATTCGAGAAAACACAAAATCGATAAATCATACTATTACTAACAAAGTTGAGTGAATTTCGACTTCTCATGTATTTGTTGTTGTTGTACTCATTAAGGCCTACATTCATGATTTTTTTCAGATTTTTCGGATGGAAGGTGTCCAATCGCGAGGGGGGGGTACGCAAAAAGTTCGTACATTTCCCCTTCCCCTGCCCCCCTCGATACTCATAAGGCAATTTTAAGACCTGTTTTGAAAAGATCTCATTGAGACCTTTCCAATGACACCCTACTCGACTACCAATGGTGAAAATTTTTTTTTGAGGGGTCAACTCCCTATATGGGGAGACCCCCTTAAACCCCTTTGAAAATTTTTTTCACCCTTGAACTTTCAAGAGGTCACCACTTCTGACCTTTCCACAAAGTTTCATGGCTGTAGCTTCTATAGTTTCGGAGAAAAAGTGCTGTGACATACAGACGGACGGACGGACGGACGGACGGACGGGCGGACGGACAGACGGACACAGGTCGTGATTGCAATAGGGTTTTGTATTTTAGTACAAAACCCTAAAAAATGTCTTGCACTTTATTCCTAGGTGTGTGGGAAAACGTGCTTTTTTTTACGTAGAGCCCTTTAAAGTATTTTATATACTCAGGCCTCCCGAAATGCCTCTGAGGTTGTTTTTTTTTTTTATTAAAAACGTTTATTAGCTTATTGCTTTTAAACGAGTCCGAAAGGTCGATTATATCGTTTGTAGTTGCTCGAGAAACTTGCTGTAATGCAAAAATGGGCACGCGGATGAGCAAACTGATATTCTCAATTTTGTTGAAAAAATATTTTTTATAAGCCCCCTACAAAACAACATCATCGAAAGAACAATTTTCGAAACCTTCCTGACATCAAAATTACAAGCTTGAAATTAATGCATAGTAACAATTATTATCGATTTGACTTTATCATTAATTTTTTGCAATTTACTGATTGCAAAATGTAGTTATGCTCGACGAATAATTATATTTACCAATGCTTGAAAATAAACACAAGTAAGACTTAACGGGTAATTAAAGAGACGAAATACGTCGAAGAATACAGCTCGCAAATCAAATATTTTATTCAGTATTGACGATCTTGAAGACCAGCTGCATACACAGGAGAACAAAGCTCCAAGTATACAAAACTGTGATGAGACCTGTGTTATGCTATGGGTGTGAAACATGGACCCTAACCCAAGCATCCGCAAATATACTGAACGCCTTCGAGCGACGGGTCTTGAGGCGAATAATTGGAATGAAGCTTGACGGGGACCAATGGTGAATTCGATACAACCATGAGCTGTATGAAATTTTTGACAAACCGGAGGTCTCAAGGATTGTAAGACTGCGGAAGCTGCAATGGGCTGACCACATGAATCGTATGGACGAACAACGGATACCCTAAAAGGTATTCGTTGGGAGAACTGAAGGCCGGAGGCCAGTGGGGAAACGGAGGAAACCACACAGTTCATCGCTGCTCAAATTTGCGGGAAGCGAAGGCCCGAGAGGGGCTGTTGGGCTAAAAAGAAGAAGACTAAACGAAAATCACTCTTCTCAGAATTAATTTTATAACTTTTATGAAACTAAAAACTCATTTCTAATTAACTTTCAGTGTGTACGTATTTGACGACTATGATTTGTTCTTAAGTAAATTAGTTTATTAAATCACGAGACAGGTGGTACCAGCGAAACTCGTAGATGCTAAAAATTAATCAAATAAAGTCACGAAAAGAAAACATGAATTGTATTTTGAAAGTTAAATAAGACAAAACACTTTAAAAAGTTTAATTGGATAACGCTGCAACAAAATTTTTTGATACCAATTTCAGAGTGGTGAGGTGGGAACGCCTCCAGAAAAGAGAAGTCAACCAGTGTTACCGGTGTCAAAGATTTGGACATTCGGCTGCCAATTGTGCCATGCACTATCGTTGCGTTAAATACAAAGACGTTCATGCTCCCGGTGAGTGCAAATTGGCTCAGACGGAGCCTAAATAAAAATTATACTGCGTTAACTGCGGTTATTTTGGTCACCCAGCATCATATCGAGGATGCTCCCGATATCAAGATGCAAAAGTTAAATTTGCTCCAAAGCAAACACAAGTACACCGTAATATCATACCTTCCAACTTCGTCAAGCCCGGAGTATCATTTGCACTCGCCGCTAGAGGACCAGCAGAAAATGCTGGAAATAATGTAAATAATGTAAGTGGCAATAATGAGCTGCTTTTCAAAATTTACCAGCAACTTAATTCTTTATCGGAAAGAATCGACAAACAAGATTCAAAAATTAACTTTGCTTTTCAGCGTTTAGGTCTTTCAAATGCCTAATAATAACTTGTCATCCAGTCATATTCCCATGGATAGGCTTCGCCTCATATCGATCAACGTCAACTCTATCGTTGCTATACATCGACGTGATTATCTCCTTGAATTTGTTGTTAAGCAAAAGCCTGACATCATACTTCTCACTGAAACCCACCTCAATTCATGGCATTCCATGGAATTCAAAGATTTTGCATTCGTAAGAAACCATAGGGTAATAGGTGATGGGGGAGGTGGCACCGGGATATTGGTTAGAAGACCCTATTGTTTCCAAAATATTGAAAAAGTCGAATTCAAAAACTTTGAATTTCTTGAAGTGTCCGTCATCAAAATTTCACTGCCAGGTGGAGATAACCTCTTCGTTATCTCTGCCTATGCAACTGGTCAAAATGTTCTCAAGTTCAAGGAGGAACTCAATTCCTTGTTTGAAATACTCGAATTGAACAGGCTGCATAATTATTATATTTTTGCCGTGACCTGAATGCCAAGCATACATCATGGCTGAACGCCACCAATAATCCAAGAGGTGTATTCCTGACATCATGGATAACAGAGAACCAAATTGAATACAAGTGCAACCTATATGGGTCGGAGTTCCCAACATACCCTAGGACAAATTCATATTTGGACCTCTGCATTGCTGACGCAAGACTTGGATTCAGCTTTAATAGTCCTCAACGGAAACTGCAGGTGCTTCCTTACGATAGCGACCATAACGCAATCGTAATGGAAATCAATCATCAAAGGGATGATTTCTTCCTCATTCCAGTTCAACATGAAAACCATCGGTTGAATTTCAAAAAAACAGACTGGGGAAAGTTTCAAAAGAAGTTTAATCGGGAGTACCAGAAGCAATGTCCCTCTTCTGATGATGGCAACGCTTGCTCAATGGTTCCTAATAACAGAAATCTAACTGACCATGAAATAGATCTCTATTTGTCGAAGTTAGAGAAGCTGACGTTGGAAACGATTGAGAAAGTTGTTCCCAAGATTAAACATCGAAACAATATGGAAGGATATGAAACACCAACCATCGCAAGGTTAAAAAGATTGAAAAGCCTTCTTTTCACCCGCGTAAAACAATATTTATCGACGATTTTCGGACTACAACCATCCCTCGTTGGCTTTGTTGAAATTACACCTGAAGAATGTCCGGAACTTAATCCGTTCATACTTCAGGAGTGAGGTCAGCAATCAATGGGCGGAAAAACTGAGGGGTATTAGCCCACAGGACCCAGATGGCGTTTTCGCGAAAGTGAATGGATTATTCCGCAGGAAGTCTCGAGTGAAGGTATCGAATCTTGAAGTCGCTAGTGATGAGATAAATCTTCTCGATAGAGCTGGTATCGCAATTGATAGTACGACTCCGGATAGAAATGGAAACAGGATTATATGTAATGGATTGCAGAAACTTGCCCTGATTGGAACACATTTTGAATTGGTTCATCTGCCAAACCCAGAGAGAAGGAATGAAATATTTTCGGAGGTCGTTGAAGCAAAAGTTTCCGACTTCAAATCAAGCCTGAACGGCCAATCAATTCTTCATTTCGATGAAACATTAACATCTGACCTCATACCGAGCTCGAATCTCATTGATTATTTTGTCAGCTATGAAGACTTGTGTTTCATATTTGTCAGAATAAACAACAAAAAATCATGTGGTACTGATGGTATTCCAAATATAGTTCTCCGACATTTGCCTGAGGTTGCTATTAGGAATTATTGCATATTGTTCAACAACATGTTGAAAAATTCATATTTCCCAAATGAGTGGAAAAAGGCTGAGGTATTTTCGATCTTGAAGAAAGGAAAAGAATCTTCATGCCCTAACAGTTATCGCCCAATCAGCTTGCTGCCTAATATCAGCAAGGTGTTTGAAGTGATACTCAACAGAGTATTAAACGCCCACATTGAGAAATATGAGTTGATGCCAAATTGCCAATTTGGTTTTCGTGCCAGGCATTCGACCATACATGCAATAACGAAAGTAACCTCAGACATCTGTTGGAAACTAAACAACAAAGAATGTGTTGGAGCATGTCTCATTGATATGGAGAAAGCCTTCGATACGGTGTGGTTAGATGGACTAGTTTTCAAACTACTTCAGGACAGGTTCCCCAGACACCTTGTCGCCATGATGTGTAATATGTTATACGGGAAATCATTTGTTGTAACTGATGGAAATTTTACAACAATGCGCGAATTCAAGGTCTTGAATGGTCTACAGCAGGGAACAGTTACTGCGCCTCTGCTTTTCTCAATATTCATTCGCAAGCTATTGAACAGCTTTGATTTTAATGTCTCGCCAACGCGATCATTGGTAGCGTTTGCTGATGATCTGATCATCTATACGGCAGACCGAAAAGCTATAATAGTTCAGAGCAATCTTCAAAAAATGTTTAATGATGTGCAGCTCTACACCGACAATTGGCGAATGAAAATCAATGCGCAGAAGTGCGAAACAATTTTGTTTCGGACAACGCTGCAGGGGGCCAGTCAAGACCTGAAGCGTAATTGGAAGGATTTCCACATTATGGCTGGTGAGGGTAGTTCAGAACGGGTTCCACATAAATCCTGTGTTCGATACCTCGGTGTTCATCTCGATCAGTATCTGTACTATACTGAACATGTCAAAATCATGCTCAGTAAAGCACTAAAAGTAGTCATGGCCCTTCGGCGACTCTTTCATTCCAGATACATTGATCGAAAAGTCAAAGTTATTTGTTACAAGACCCTGGTTAGGCCAGTTTTGACATACGGATGCCAGATCTGGTACAACCAGAGTGCTAGTACAATGGAAAGATTAAGAGTTTTCGAAAGGAAATGTCTTCGTGCATGTACTGGTTTGTACAGAAAGCCTGAGACGGATTGGAAGCACTATATATCGAATAGAAAAATTTATCAAACCGCTCAAGTGACAAGAGTCGATATCTTCATATTGAAACTTCTTCGGAATCATATCGCAAGGTCTGTAACTGTGAGTGAAAACCCTTGGATTTCACAGCCGTTCCACCCTACAGACGGGTATATTGTGACTTGCCTCACTACTGGCTTCGTTCCTCCAGAAGCATTCATGTATTTGGACATGAATCGATATGTTTTTGATTCTGACGGCGTCCCAATCATATATCACATATACCGACGAGCCACCGATAAGAAGATAAAATATCTTCCGGATCTGAGTTCACGGGACCAACAATTCCAATGGAGAAACTCATTTGCTAGATTCGTTGAGGCTGGTCGAGCTGAGATGGAGCAATCTAGGTATTGGTGGCTGAATGACAATGTCTAAATTATTCGTGTTTATTTTCTGTTTTTGTGCTTTTTCTCGTTACTTAGTTTTTTAGATTCATCTCATTATTGCTACATCTAGTATTGTTGTTTATTTGTATTATAAATTAGGTATAGATTTCAATATAAGGTCACGTTTCTTTCATTTTTTTTTTTGATTGAACTTATTTAGAATTAGGGTGTAACATATTAGGTATAGGATAAAAGTTCATTGTTGTGTTAGTAGTAGTAATTTTTGAATAATGCTGGTTGGTTTTTTCTCCTTTTTCCAATTGAATCAAAATATATCTAATAATTTTAATTAATTTAAATTTGCAAGTGTATTTTTTTCATTAAATGTGTTTAACTGATAACGTATAAATTTAGAGAGCCACTCGGGCCATTAAGTTTTTTATAGTTTTATTGTTTGGAATTTGCTTTATGTTCTTTTAAAAATTTATAACGATTGGTATTAAATAAAGCGCTTTTGACTTTGACTTTGACTTTGACTAGCTTATTCAGTAGCAAAGAAATGTGCTTTGAAATACAGTTACTCTGTACTTCAATCCAAATCAAATATAACTCTTGATATAGAATATTTTAATGAAAGAAAGTGTACGCAAATACAGAAAAAAGAATACTTTAACTCTCTCGCTCCATTTTTAACATGAGGAAAATTGTATTATTTATCTTTATTCAAAAGTTAAAATTAGAGGCATTGAGTTTAAAGATAAATGTTTTGTATTCGTTTCAGAAGAGCTTTTCAAAGTTATCAATATTTTATCAATATTATTTAGAGGTAATAAGGAATTATTTTTAATTTTAAAGAAAGTTAATATTCTTGAATTCGATAAACATTTTGCCTGTTTTATTGTTGGCTGTGAGCTTAACACATACAATATATTGAATACTGAAAACATTACCAGACTAAGGACATTTAATTTAAATACATTGCCTGACGGTAGGAGATGTTTCAAAAGAAGAAATATGTGAAAGATAAATTGATAAATTATATGTGTTGGAAGATAATTTGATTCTGAAATTCAATAAATGTATAAAGTCAAAAAAAATGCATAGTTTTGCTGGTATTTTTCAGTGCTGTCTAAACTTTTGTAGCAAATTAGAAAATAATGAACGTTGCAAGAAACATTTGCTTGATTTACGCATCAATCGATTTTCTCCAATTGAGAAATGATTTCTTATTTCATGCACTTTTTACTAGATTTGATTTTCTCTAATCGAGAAATAGTTACATATTTAATGTGGTATTTACTCAAAATGATTTTCTGGCTTTAGGAATGATGTATTCCTACATCAATCATTTATTTCTAGCGCCTGAGAAAATGAATTCTTAATATGAGAATAATACACTTTACATCTTCTTTTCTTACTTCATGCGCTGTCCACTTGCAATGGTCTTTTAATCACGTGGACGAGAACCGTTCCTAATTCACTTGATTTGATATTCTACTCGAATGATGTTTAGAAAAAAATTTTTTCCGTGTACATAATTGTATAAAATCAAAACCTAAACTTAGTAATTTTTAATTGTAGTAGTTTACAAATGGAACACTGACATGTAATGCATATTAATTAACATAAACTCAAGGTACCAAACAAAATACTAAAATAAGTTACATAATCGTATAAAATCAAAACCTCAACTTAGTAATTTGTAATTGTGGTAATTCACAAATGCAACACTGACATGTGATGCATATTAATTAACATTGAATCAAAGTACCAAGCATAATATTAAAATATGGTACATAATTGTATAAAATCAAAACCTTAACATAGTAATTTTTAATTGTGGTAATTTAGAAAATCAACACTGACATGTAATGCATATTAATTAACATTAAATCAAGGTACCAAACAAAATATTAAAATATGATACATACTTGTATGAATTCAAAACCTCAACTTAGTAATTTTTAATTGTAATAATACAACAATTGCAACACTGACATGTAAAACATATTAATTAGCATTAACTTATGGTACCAAACGAAATATTATTATATTTATTTATGATTGAATCAAACAAAATATTGCATAGAATCAAACCAGACATTAACTTATTAAGTTAATATCAAGCGAAAAACATAAATGGATTATTATACTGACTAACAATTGAAGCAAAGAAATCATGAATCCATAATTGTATAGAATCAAACCAAACATTAACTTATTAATTTATAAATGTAGAAATTTACAATTAAACCTTGACTTGTAACAACATATTAAGTAACGTCAATTAGAAGATATAAATACACGAAATTTAGCGAAATAATGACGTTAGCATCTAGTAAATTACGCGCAAAACCAGCAGCAGAACAACGCTTAACAATAAGTAGCGAGAAGTACACTGAACAACAGCAATGGCGGTAACTTAGTGAAATACGATTGATTTGCACAAAAGGAAATGTAACGGGAATAAACCAACAACAAAATTTGCGAAAAACTAAAAGCAAACATAATCCATTGTACTCTCCAAGTACACTAAATCCTATTTTCAACTGCCGGAGGAAGTGTCGCGAGCGAACACATACAGCATACTCGTATATACTTACGCTTCATCACTGAAGTAGTTGCGAGCGAGCAAGCACTACCTATGTACTCGCACTTTGCCAATGACATTAGTCAAACAAGCACATACCATCATTGCTATTGAAGCATGTCGTCCGATGTGTAAGCGTAAAAGTAAATAAGTGAGCGGAAAAGTAAACAAAAAAGATTAACCCGCAACGCGCTACGCATGATTATTACATCGTGAATGATAAGCTTTGGCTATGCTTCGAAAAGAGTTAAGCGGAAAGGAAAACCGAAAGTTCCGGCGTAAACGCTCTCTTGTTCAATGTCCCCAGTTTCACTAATTTACCTCAGGAGATCGTTGGAAAGCCGAAAGCTTAAACGAAAAGCACTCGTTTGAAGCCAAAAGCTTAATCGAAAAGCACTCTTTTGCTCAATTACCCCAGTTTCGCATATTCACCATCTGAGCAAGCGAGACGAAGCGGGGAGGAAAAACGTTCGTGGAACGAGGGGGCACGTGTTCGCCTACTCAGCACCTTTTAAGAGAATTAAGTTGAAAGTATTTAAAGTTCTTGAGCGAGGTATACAAATCAGTCGAAAAAATGTATGTGCAAAGACGCGCATCGAACCCGGAATTGGAAGTATAATCTCAGAAGCCCCAAAAATTAGCTAATGATGAGGTGTTGGTATTTTGCCCGTGTTCCTCCAGGTTTTTAGCGTAAACGCTATCTTTCAGGCGAACGAAGAGCATCCGAGCCAAGCAGCCGCCGCAGCAGCTAGTGGCACAGGGCGATAAGGAACTCCCGCAACGTACCCCGGACCTAAGATCACCAGCGTTTGTGTGCCGCTCTACCCTCTGCCAGCTAGTAGAGCCAGGCAGCACATATCAGCAACCCGGCCCCATCAGGCACCAGCTTGGAGTCTGGGGCAGGTGCTCAAGGCAGAGCACCGAGCCGGGCCCCGACCGATTACCAGGGGAAAATATTTAAATATTGAAGGCGCCCCTGGACACCACCACTCACACCACCAAACAGAGGCGTCCACTCGGAGGCCGGCGGGAGCGTACACGGCAGGAGCTGTACGAGCTGAGGCGACTAGCCCGCTTGTCCGTCACACCCACGGACAGGGCCTTCTTCCGTCGGCAAGCACAGGAGCTGCGCCGAGGGATCTGGAAGGAGATAGTGACCCGGCATCGCGCTGAGGCACGTCCTCAGCCCCCAACAATCAACGACAGTGCAACAATCAACGACAGTGCAACAATCAATGACAGTGCAATAACCAATCAAAATTTTTTAAACCACAACAGTTACAATTAAAAAATAATTAAATAAAATTTAACTGTGTGTTTGTCTATAATTTCAAAAAGAGCTGCTCAGACAACTTACAGGTGCGTAGGTGAGTGCAGCTGAAGGTAGTACCGCGGAGCTCCCCAGAAGAGGCTGGCAGGACCCCAGGTAGGGAACTTATAACAACATTCGGGCATACCTTCTTCTGCGACTTGACCCCAAAATGTAGCAGGGGCAAGGACCATCAGCTCCACAGTATCACCAGGCATGCACGGCAGCTGTCTCGAATTGATAGCCCGTCACATTTGCGATAATTTTATCTTCGTCCTCGACGCTTCGCGAGATTTCCCGAAGGAAATCTTAACTGGCCTATCACCGGTTGAGACGCATCAACGAACTGTGCCTCTTAATACCTACCCATTCGGATTCTCGCAATTCAGGCCGAAGTGGCTGCTTGTCTGTCGGCTTGCTAGTTCGGAGAGAAATTTCGGTCGTGGGTCTTGACGCGTATAGACTACGCTTGAATACATTCTTTCTGCCACCGATTCATATTGACCATTTAAAACGCGTTCAAAAATTGTTCGATGAAAAATTCCGACATTCCTTTACTTTAGCCTTTTGTAATGAATTTTTTTCTCCAAATATCCCTGTAGAACACGGGTGGCGATTGCCTGGCACAAGTGTCAGCGAGCTGTAAACAACACCGAGCTCAGCTAACTAGCTTCACTTAACGACCGCGTACGCGTGCTTGCCGACTAGCAAATGATCATTGAGGCGGGTTCTTGTCAAGCCACGACGCTACACTACAAAATATTTATCACGCGTACTCTACTCTACGAGACCTACCGAACAATTTTTATTATCTTTAGAAATGTTCTATTATGTGTCAATTAAGCTACTTTACAGTAATTCAACTTTTTTTTTGTCTCGTTAAAGTTAGCTGGGACGGATGTTTGAGACAAACGCAAACATTATACAAAAAATAACCGTTACTTTCCCCGAAGAAGGTCGGTGCATTACAAGGGGAATGTCAAACCTAAAGATATTAAAATGGCTGAAGTGAACTACTCATCTCTACCTAAACGATGGAAACTTGACGGATGTAGTTTATTTCAAACTAATAAAACAACCAATTAAACAGTTTCGACGGGGTGGCCACCATATCCCTTCAGGAGCAGCCACTCCTGATCACCACGGGGCTGCTCGATTGCTTATGTTTATTACACTTTCCAAGGTTTCCAACAACTCAATAAGAACAACTTACAACTCCTGCGTTTTCAATCTTCGTACGGACGCAGCGTCAAACATACTCTTACGTTAATTCTAACTGCAAAGTGCAAACTATGGCACCAAGTATCCGAAAGTTTGAACCAACTAAAGGCTTTTCCATTAAGGACATAACAATTTTAATTATGAATGAAACACAGAAATATTTGAGATATCGAGTTAAAATTTAATATGAGTGTAGTGTAAGCATTACATTTTATGAATGAAACTCGATTTCGGTCAAATGACCACCACTGGACCGTTTACACCGGTTGACCCAATTTTCCACCGCTCTGGCACGCATTTCGACCGGAACGTTGACAATTTCTGGCAGGCATGTTAGCATAGAAATCCAATGGCGTTAGATTGCATGAACGAGGCGGTCATTCGCCTGGACCATTTCTCAAGATAACATGCACCAAATTTGTCTTTCAATAAAACGATTTTGAGGCGTGCTGTGTGGCTAGTGGCACCGTCTTGTTGAAACCACGTATCGTTGATGTCAAGTTCATCCAAGTTTGGCCACAAATAATCTTCCAACATAATACGATAGCGCTCTCCATTGACGGTAACACTACGGTCGTTTTCATCCATGAAAAAATACGGCCCAATCACACCTTGTAATGATTTTTTTTTAAAAATCCATGTAGGACACGGGGGTCGATTGTCTGGCACAAGTGTCAGCGAGCGATAAATAAGACCGAGCTGAGCTAACTAGTTTTGCTTAACGACCGCGTACGCGTGCTTTTCGACTAGCATTTGCCGGGATCATATGAGGCGGGTTCTTGTCGAGCCACAAAGCTACACTACAAAATATTTATCACGTGTACTCTACTCTGCGAGACGTACCGATCAATTTTTATTGTCTTTAGAAATGTTCTATTATGTGTCAATCAAGCTACTTTACAGTAATTCAAATCTTTTTTTATTTTTTGTCTCGTTAAAGTTAGCGGACACGGAGGCTTGAGACAAGCGCAAACATTCTACAAAAAGCAACCGTTACCTTCTCCGAAGAAGGTCGCTGCACTACCAGGATAATTTCAAACGATATTAAAGTGGCTGAAGATGTTAAAGTGGCTGAAGTGAACCACTCATCTCTACCTAAAGAATGGAAACTTGACGGATGTATTTTACTTTTATCTAGTAAAACAAAAAATTAAGCAGTTTCGACGGGGTGACCACTATATCTCTTCAGGAGTAACTACTCCTGATCACCACGGGGCTGCTCGACTGCTTATGTTTATTACAACCTCCAGCATGAAAACCGCACCAAACAGTATTTTTTTACGGATGACCAATAACGCATATTTTGCTTATTAACAAAGACATTGAGCCAGAAATGAGCTTCATCGCTTAAGATGATTTTTCGATGAAATTCCACCTTTTCTTCAAGCTTTGCTAGAGCCCAATTGGAGAAGTTTCGGCGTTTCGAATGATCAACTGGCTTCAATTCTGGAGTCAATTTGATCTTGTAATCATTTAGGCCAAGATCTTTTCGCAAAATACGCCACAGTGGCATTTGAGAGGTGCCCATTTCTTGAGAACGACGTGGAATCCACTGATTTGGCTCATTTTGAATCGATGCACTTACGGCTGCCATATTTCCTTCACTTTGAGCAGTACGACGTCTTTTTGGCACCGGGAAATTCAGACTCGAACTTATCCACTATAGCACGCACAGCCTGTCGGGTGGGACGATTATTACGGCCGAAAATTGGAGTAAATGCTCTTAAAGTTGCGACCACCGACTCAGTAATTTTGGCAATTCAATACCCTGCTGGGGAAGAGCTTTTTAGGACAAAATTTTGCGCCTGAGATTAGCAGATGAACATTGGTGAAATTCAAGCGCGGCAAATACCTGCGAGTTGAATAGCATGGGTGAAGATATATGATAGGATAGCTCCTATCGTATTTAGCGAAGATGATAACCCACCAGCTGTACTTGTGATATTGACATTAATTGACAGCATTAAGTGTCAAAGTCAAAATGTAATTTAAATTCTTGGAAATAGTTTAATTTACTTAGTTTATAAAGTAAATATCAAAAGCGTTCTTTTACCGTAGGTGCAGCGTATTATAAGGGAGGCGGAGCGCAATTTTGATAGCCAGGTGAGTGTAAGCAATCAAATTTGCTCTGGACATTTGTGCGAAATGTCCTTGGTTTTCGAGGAAACAAAGCTTAAAAATTATAATTTTTCCTCAAGGAAACTTCGGTTGTCGATTGTTTTATCGAATCATTACCGCTGGACCAATTGGGCTGAAATTTTATATGCCGTAGCACTTTTTAATTACATAACCGATGAGGTGAGGAAAAATTAGATTTAAGTATTTTTTCAATTGCATTTAATGTATTTTAGTTTTGACATAACAGCTGAAAAGCGCCACGTTCTTTCGTCATTTATATTTATTTATTTCCTTGAGAAGGGTGTCCTTCTAAAGGAAGGAAGGGTGTCCTACAAGAAAACAAGACAGGTGCCCTTCTACAAAATACGATTAGAAGGGTGCTCTCTAAACAAGAAGTTTACATCGAATGTCTCCTCACCTTAACATATTCATACTAACAGAAGCCCGATGGCGCTGATATCGTTTGTGGCAAATACGAGTATATCAAGATGAGGAGACATTTGATGTTAACTATTCTTCTTCAGGAGGGCATCTGTCTATTTTTTAGAAGGACACCCTTCTTTCCTCTAGGAGACTTTTCCAAAAGAAATAAATTTGGTAGCTGCAAACCGACGAATGAATGTGGTGCTTCTTATCTGTCATGTCAAAACTAAAATACGTTAAATTTAATTGAAAAACATACTTAAATCCAATTTTTCCTCACCTCTTCGACTTTTCAATCAAAAAGTGCTCTGGAATATAAAATTTCAGCCCACTCTGTCCAGCGGTGAAAATTTGATAAAACAGTGCTTCAACAGAAAATTCCATACACAAGTAGTTTTTCTTTTGTTTTTTAAATACCTCCATTTCCTACGACTCTCTCCATCACACTTTTTTCGCCGCACAACGCCATAGTATACTCAACTAGTAACCACACTCCATCAACCCTCCGGAAAAATTCGAACACAAGCCGAACAGCGAGCCATAAATCTTCGGTAGCAGGTAGATGGTAAACGCTGATGCGAGGAATGGCGCGAATATAAACATATGCTTCGATGAGAGATTTCAGGGCTACCAGAGCTAAAAAATCAATAACATTGCAGAAAAACAAATTCGTTCCATGCAATCTTTTAGTTTTTTGTTAGGATGTGGCAGCACTCCTATGTTCTGAAATACGTAAAAGAACACGTGCGTCGGATATTTTATTTGCATTTTGCTTTGTTTCTTGAGCGCGCGAAACATGGGATCAGCTGTCATGCCCCGGATCAGCTGACGTGCCCCTGGGAAAATTCAAAAAGTGTGCAACACAGGGTAAATGAAAGGTGTGGCTACTATTTGAGTATACTATGCACAACGCTCGTGCGATCTGCACTTCACATTTCGTCGCTTCTTCTAGTGTGACACCCAGACAATGTTTAGAACATCGGTATAAGGGTGCACACAAAAATATGTGAAGTGATTCTATTAATCTTTCCTTGTCCAATTCGTGATCAGCTCTCAGAGATAAACATGTTGAGTAAGCAGGAGAGTGCTCCTACTAGCAGGTCTTTGTAACCATCCTAGGGTTAGAAACAAAGTTTTCTAATGGCGTGAATCGATAACTTGAATTATTCATCCAATACTTGGATATGAAATCGTTCAAATTTATACAACAGATGCACAGTTTCTTTCATAAGCTTTCTGAATGCTTGGCCGATTGAACACGTTCAAGTTAAACACTATTCCATAAATTTTCATGAAAAATGAAAGAAAATAAAAGTGCCTAAGTAAATTTTAAATATATATAGGGTTCTCCAATAAGAGGTGTTATTTTGAATAGATCTTGTGATTTAGCACCTTGCGACTTCTTCCTTTGGAGCCACGTGATAGAGAAAGCCTACGCCGATAGCCCAGCGTAGATTCAAGATCTCAAAGATGAGGCTATCGAGGACATAGGGCAGCCGCTTTGCGATTAGGTTATGGAAAATTTCATGAAGAGGATATGGTCCTGTAAGCGTGTCGTAGTGGTTATTTGCCTGATGTTAATTTTTTCTATTAACGGCATATCTTCTTCTTCACAATAAAATAAAGATCCGATCATTTATATTAAAAAATGGCATTTTTCTTTTAATATTAAAATAACACCTCTTATTGGAAAACCCTATATCAACCATAAACACGTGTTATTGTCGTTGTAATTCCATAGAATTTAAATGGCTATAACTCACTTGATTATGATTCGATCTCAATTAAATTTTGTGAACATATATATCTTATGTCAATCTATATAATTTTTAAAGGTACCGTTTTGGTTTTATGGGCAAAAATGTAAAATCTACAAATCATACTATTATTAACAAAGTTGAACGAATTTCGATTTCTAAGGTATTTGTTGCCCTTTTACTCATAAAGACCTACGTTTGTGATAATTTTCAGATTTTTCGGCTGAAAGGTGTCCAATCGCGAGGGGGGGGGGGGACACAAATTTTGCCTACATTTTGCCTTCCCCTGGACCCCCTAATTCATAAAATGATTTTTTTATTTCAGATTATAAGAGTTCTAATCAAGACCTTTCATTTGATACCTCACTCGAATACCTTTGATTAAAAAAAATTTTTAAGGGCCAATTCGTCATTAGGGGGGACCCCCTTAAAAAAATTTTAAATTTTTGTTAATTGCTTAACTTTTGAGAGACCATCACTTCTGACCTTTTCACAAAGTTTGAGCATTCTAGCTTCTATAGTTTCTGGGGAAATCAGCTGTGACGCACGGACAGACGGACAGACAGGTCGCGAAACTAGTAGGTCTTTGTAAAAAAAATTTTTACAAAGACCTAAAAATTACAAATTCGACGCAGTTAAAAAAAATACTCTGAGTTATAAAATAGCTGTCTCTTCAAGCATCTCGACGATAGGGTTTCAAAAATGCCCTAAGATGCTATGTTGAACTTTACTGAACTGAATTTGAAACGTTATTAATTAAATATTCTTTAAGCCTTTTCTTAAAGACTATAAGTCAGTTTGCTTCCTTAACTGAATCAGGAAGATTGTTGTATATTCGCAGCGCACCATTTGTAGCATCGTTCTTCAGACGGTCCGTTCTTGCAAAAGGTATTACTTTTGCGATACTTTAATAAGTTGAACTTGTGATGACGATTTTGATAGATAAACTTGGCTTTCTCCATTTCAATGATTTGAGGAAAGGTTAATGCTTTCACTGATTGGTACACTAATCTGGTTTGATGGAGCATCGGAAGATTTAGAATGTTTTCATATGCTTTGGTGAGCATTCTAGAGATGATATTAAGGTGCTGCTTTGATGACTGGCTCCAAATTACCACTCCATAATGTAGTTTTAACAGTACGAATGCATTTGGGATCATCTGCTTGCTGTTTTTTGGAAAACCTTCATATCTTTTAAGTAGTCCGACAATAGGAGCTAATTGTCTCCTTAGGTTATTAATGTGTGATAACCATGTTAGTCTATGGTCAATGATAAGTCCAAGATACTTGATCTCCGTTAACCTTTCTAGTTTTTCGTCATTAATTTTTATGTCCATGTCAATGTCACCTTTATTATTTTGCTTGAAAATGACAAATTTTGTTTTTGAAGTATTCAGTGCTAGTTTACTATCAAACAGCCATGAATGATATGTTTATAGATCCTCATTAATGGTGTTTTCGAGGTAATCTCTTTCGTGTCCCGAGGAAAGTAGTATTGTCTCATATGCGTATAGTGCATAATGCCCTTTAAGTCCACATGTATTCAAATTATTAGTGTATAACAAGAATAAGGTTGGGCCAAGTATCGAGCCTTGTGGAACGCCCGATTTCATAGGAGCAGCGTCGCTCAAAACGTTATTGACTGCTGTTCTCTGCGATCTGCCTTTCAAGTAATTTCTAAATAGCTGATTTGCATTGCCTTGAATACCATATAATTCAATTTTACGAAGTAGAAGAAGTAGTTCACCCTCAAACCATACTCGTACCGAGATCCGAACAAAGTATCCATCACTGACTCTTTCGGCTCAATTCGGCCCTCGAGCTAATACCGAAAAAATCAATACTGCCCCAGCGAATGAAGTGTAAATAAAAAATTGTAAGTTAACTCCGTAAGATTGTTTCATGTTGAGGATTTCCATCATAAGCATCCGCCAGTTGCCGTTGCAGATTATAAATTTGCGGTGCGCTATAGATACGTTTATATGAGCGAGATGAGTGAGCCCAGAAAAAACTAACAGCACGAAAAAATAATTCTGCCGCCATACATTTTCCACAACACTTTTCGCCGACGCTGTCTCAACTCCTCCAAAGCTGTTTTTGCTCGCCAACGCTGTCTTAGCTCGTCCTCCCTAAACACTCCAAGAATGATCCACCACGTTCACTCGTTCCAATGTCGCAACACCTACACGCCACAAGAAGATTACGCCATAACAGTAGTGAGGCACTCTGGATGTGTCCGGTTGCAAATGATTATGTAAAGGATAAAAAGTTGTGTATAGATAAATGCAGGGAAAATTCAGGAATTAATGTGACAAATTTGAAAATCTAGGATGTATATAATTTTTTATTTTTCATATTTTGTCATATTATATGCATCCTAGATTTTTGAATTTTTCACAGTAACTCCTGAATTTTTCACATATATATATACATATATATATACATATATATATATATATATATATATATATATATATATATATATATATATATATATATATATACATGTATACAACTTTTTAATCCTTACATACATATTAGCAAAAAGAAACTAAACTTCCGACCGGATACTCCCAGAGTGGATCACTGTGATTATATGAGCAGTACTTATATAATTCTATAAATTTGTTATCTTCGTTTTACGTAGGATAATTTTTAGCATGTTATAACCAATTAAGTCGACACCAGGAGTAGTGGGCTTCCTTTGCGCCTTGAAAATTGGTTGTACCTCTTTGGCTTTATATAGGATTCTTGGAGTTAATGGCTGTTACAGCTTCCTTGGTAATATTGGTGTTAGAATGTTGCTTGTTCCAGATATCCTGAAGATATATAGAGGTCCAGCAGCATTTAATATTACCTCCTTCGCGGTCACTAAGCATAATTTTTAAGGTCTTTGCAAAAAAAATTTTTCATGAAGACATATTAGTTTCTGTGCCTCCGTCCGTCCGTCTGTCCGTGCGCCACAGGAGTTTCCTCTGAAACTATAGATGCTAGAAAGCTCAAACTTTGTGGAAAGGTCAAAAGTGGTGGTCTCTCAAAAGTTAGGTCTTACCAAGCATTTAAAAACTTTTAAAGGGGGGTCACCCCTTATAAGAAAGTGGCCCTTAAATTTTTTTTAATTAAGTAGTAGTGGTCGAGTAGAGTATCAAATAAAAGGTCTTGATTGAAACTTTTAGAATCTGAATTTATAAAGCTATTTTGAGCATCAGGGGGTCCAGGGGGGGGCATAATATACCAACATTTTCTATCTCACCCTCGCGATTGGACAACTTTGAGCCAAAAATCTGAAAAAATCAAGAAGGTAGGTCTTTGATATTGAGAGATTGTTACCCCAATATGTATGTCTCACATTAACATCACATCCGATGACAATGCGTCTGGTGTGTTTGGTTTTATCTCGAATCAATGACACGTTACCATACGTTATAGGTGAAATGGCCATCGCTGCCATCGCTCCGAAATAAAGTGATGAAACCAAGAACTACTTGTGAAAGAAAGTTTCTTTGAGGAAAAATTAAATTTTTAAGTTTCATTTTCTAGAAAGCCAAGGTCATTTCGCGCAAGCTTCCGATACAAACACAATTGCTTACACTGATCTCGATTGAATGCCATCACAATTGGGCGTTGTCTCCCGTATCGTACTCATAATGTGAAGCAGATATTCTTCACGTTTCCGTGCGATGTTACATCGATTTTGATTTATTCAAAGATGCCAGTTCGTGCGATATTCACGCTAGGCATATCACCATGATGATCAACTTGTTCGTCATATTCATGGTGAACGTTCGCAAAATGATTGAAAAATGGCCCTTTTCAGGGCTGAAAAACTATTTCCAAAGAGTAAATTCACTCAAGGTGTGTGATGATTGGTTTATTCAGAGATGCCCATTTGTGAAGCGTATCAGCATCATGGCCAAGGATGTTATGTACTTTTCCATAGTTTGGATGTGATGGTTCCTCGATTTGGTTTGTTCGTTACATTCGAGGTAAGCGATATATCATAAAATAATTTGCAAAGATTAAATTTGATGGTCTTACAGGAAATATTTGGACAATCTAAAGAGGATAGTATTCAACGGATCCATGGACACCTGTTTATGCACTATTCATATTAAGTGTGTCACCATCGTGGCCAAGGATATCAACTTACTCGTTGCATTTGTGGTGAACGTCCCTGAATTTTTTAATTCTTACTTCAACCAGCATAAAATTATATACTAACTACAAATTGTAATTCCTACACACGAATAAGAATATATGTGCGCAGGAAACCAGTGTTTTATAAACTTAAACTTGCTTTAAACTAGAGGATATAATATTGAAAGTAAAGTAACATATAAAGTAAAATTTTAAAGCAGAGATATTATAAAGAAAATTTAGAGATAATAGTACCCCAAACCAAAAACTAAGGAAAATATTAGTCAGCGTCCTTAAGAATTTCAATTTCTAATTTTTGTAACAGTAGTAATAATACAAAACATTTTTATTACTTTAGTTTCATCTTAAGATATTTATTCATTTCAATTGGTACTTTATAATTATTAGAAAATTGATTGAAAAATTTTATAATACTTTTATATATGCTGTTTCTTGTTGACATTTCATATTGATTTGTAAATTTACAGTAAAATAGTAAACACGCTAAATACATAATTCGTCAGTATTATGTGGATCGTTTTTAAGAACAGATTGTTTTTTGTTTATAATTGGTAAAACCGCTGCAGTAGATTTAGATTTTTTGAATATGCTCCACTCTAAGCAATTATTTCAGATTGTAGTCCATTTGAAAGTTAAAAATTTAAAGATGCAACCCCTTAGGCCATAATAATATAATTTCGGCAATTATATTTCATGATTTATAGTATCAAAAGCTTTAGCGAGATTATGAAAAGTCACAATAATTGAGTTAGTTTTAGCGAAAAATTTGTTTATTGCATTACTTATATAAGCGCAAGCGTCTTTTGTTTCTAGTCTTTTAATGAATTCGAACCGCTTATTGGACAATATTTTATGTTTCTTCTAAAAATTTAAAAAATCCTGTCATAAATATTGTAATCCTTTCAAAGATTTTTTGCCACATTTGAATATAAGGATATAGGTCTATAATTTATTGACTTGCTTATATCATTAGTCTTGAAAATTGGAGCAACTACAGTTTTTTTAAGATATTTGACCATATCAACAGTTCAATGCACATATTGATAATTTGTGCTAAAGGTTCAGATATGTAATTGGAAATAGCTTTCAGGACTCTCGAATGAATATTTCCTAATTGTTTCCTTAGCTGTTGGATCTAGAAAAATGCATTTCCAAATTATTCCTGCTAGATGTAATTATTTTGTTACTTAAATTTACTCATATTTCACAGAAATATATATTTTAATATTCAGCACTATTGTCAGGCTTATCTGTAGTTCTTTATGATTACAAGGCCGACAAATATTTGAAAACGAAAATCCGATCAACTTTTTCAATAATTGTACATTTAATGAATTTTACTTTTATACCCATAAAATCAAAAGGAAGCCCTTAAATTAGTCAAAAAGACGTATCTAAGTTTCATAGTAACATATGTATGTGTTCTGAAAATTTCTCAATAATCGTGCTATAAACAACTAAGTTACAGCTGATTGCAAATTTAACAATTACATGCAATACATGATTCTGTTTAGATACACATTTGCAAATGACCTACACCCTACAGATATGTAGGAATTTGGATAAATATTTTCTAAATGGTTTAAAAAATTGATATGTTACTATACTCCTGAAACAATGGAGTCAGCAAACTGGAAATAAAATGGAATTCAAATGCATTTTAACCATATTTAGTTTTTTGAACTCAATTTATGCTATCTATATATGGCGTGTTTTGATATTTATAAGAACTTGTTCAATTTACTAATTAGTTAAGAACACCCTGCTAGCAAGAACACTCTCCATCTACTCCGACTTGTATTCTATTAAATCTCTTTCATATTTGATCTTAGCGGTAGCTATAAGTTTATTTAAAAATTTTACATGTTTTTTCTATTAAGCCTTCAAGATTTCATTATCAGGATCCAATCGCGAAATTTAATATAATTGCTCTTTTGTTAAACGAGAATTCATAATACCTTCAGTTATCCACGATTTTTTGGGAAGGTACTTAGATTTGTTTATTCGATCAGCATTACTAAATCGATATTTTAGAACATTGAAGGCTATTAAACATTGAAGGCTAAATTAGGCTCGTTAAGTGAAATTTGATTCCATTTTGGTTTGCTAGCAGAAATCTTTATTTTTTTATTGAAAGATTTTATAAAAGGCACTACTTCATTTCTTACTAATGTTCTGTTTAATAGTAATATGGAGGGGATAATGTTCAGGAAAAACTATATTAAGCCTTAGAGATTGAATGTTGATAGAATTTGGTTTAATGAGCATATTAGCAACACAAAAACCTCCTACTCAATTGTCGAAAGGCCTTGTTACCTCTTGAAAAAAGTAGTGTATCCTCTTTCCAAAAGATTACTCAAACGTTCTTGGGTTATCATATTAGGATCTAATAAATCAATACAATAAAATCATTTTTGGAATTTGGATAGTATTCCAAATTCTAAGTCTCAGAACATACAATACAATAATAACCGGTTTATTATTAAGCCTTTGTATAAAGATTCATAGTTGATCATGATTTGAATTTAAACTTTTGATACTAATATAAAATATTAAATTATTATTAGGTAGTCAATTATTTTGTTTATTTCATATCTGCAGGCCAATCCTCTTTTTTCTTCAAAAGGCGTCGGGCCTTGTCTTTTTAGGTGATCAGATGCGCTTCAACTCCTTCGAGATATAGAAGATGACTCAAAGGAGTCGAAATGCGTCTGCTCAGTTAAAAAGGCAAGGCCCAACGGCTTTTGAAGAAGAAAAAAAAATTATTATTATTATATTATTGATACAAAAAATGTTGGATTAATACAAAAAGGGTCCTATTCAAGATTACAAAATTTTATTCAAGGAGTCAAATTGATGGTTTTTTGGTGAATATTTACAAAGTGGGGAAATTTACGGAGGATATTCAACGTATTTACAAATCCATAGTTCGGATGTGTTGACTCTTCAAGAAACTAGTGAAGCTTATTTGGTTGGTTTGTTCGAAGATACCAACCTCGTGCGCTATTCATACTAAGCTTGTTACCATAATGGCCTGAAGATCAATTCCCTCGTCGCATTAATGGTTAAAGTGCCTAAATTGATTCAATAAATATTGAATTCATTCGAAATTGTCCTTTTCAGGACTAAAAAATTGCATTTAAAGAGATTTATAAGAAGATACAAATTCATGCACTATTCATGCTAAACTTATCACCACCATGCTGAAGCATATTCAACGATTTTGTTTATTTGATAACCGCAGGCAATTTTTTATATTGAAAAGCGGTCAGGCCTTGCTTTGTTGTGTGTGCTCACATAACAAAGCAGGGCCCAATGGCTTTTCAAGAAAAAAAATTAAATAAAGTTTATAGTTCCATAGTCAGTAGTGTGTTGGCGCTTGAAGAAGCAAGTGAAGCTCATTTAGTTAGTTTGAGCTTAGGAAAAATATTTTACAGGTAGGTTAAAAAATCTTGCAAGGCATAAAAAATATAGCAGAAGCATAATGATTCTTCTTCATTCATGGATCAGTCAAATGGATGAAATTGCAGAAACTACTGGCGATTTAGCCAACCAATGAGGACCCATTGAATTAAACAGGTACAGAAGGAATCAATACATTCACAAGAAATGACATCGCTTGTTGCAGGAATTGAAAAGAATCTTTCAACAAAATATTTTTAGAAGCCTATGCAAGTTTAGAAGATGCAATGAAATATTTTGAACCAGTGGTATAAATTTGGACAGAAGTCTTAACGTCAATAACAAAATTAGTGCAGCTTATGAATGCTATCGAGACCTATTTGATAATTAGAAAAACAAGCTCAAAAAGTTCGAATTGGAACATTCTTCAAGCCTAAGGTAGTATGCATTGCATTTCTTTTTTTTTTTTCCATAGTGATAAAACCAATCAAAAAGTTCTACGCAAGTAAGTAATAAAAATAATTACTGATTGGATAAATATGTACTCAGAGGTCAAATTCAAAATCAAAAGCACTTTATTATAAATTTTCAAAAATTATAAAGCAAATTCCAAACAATATAAATACTAAAAACTTAATGGCCCAAATGGCTCTCTAAATTTATACATTGTTAATCAATAACGTTTAATCAAAAAACACTATCAAATTCAATTTAATTAAAATTAACAAACAAATATTATTCAAAAATTAATTATAATATTAACACAACATAACTTTTATCCTACATCTATATTAATATGTTAAAACCTAATTCTAAACAATTTAATCAAAAGCTTTATCTTAGACTAATACAATTCTATGACAAAAACCCTAGCCTAAACGTTTAACCTTATCTCTAATATGTATAAAAATATGCCTAAATCTAATTTACGCCAGCGAGCCCTGCAAGGTAATTCATCATTAAATCTTTCACAAAAATAGTTATTGTTTTGTTTATTTACCTTTAAATATCATTAGGGTTGAATATTTCACCAGCCCACTTGAAAAATTCCAAAGTAGGGTCCCGTTTAAAGAATATATATTTGGCAAAGTAGCCAGGAAGGTCTGTTTTCCTAGCTCCAAAGCTGGGAAGCGATCGTTTTAAATGTGACCACTGCCCCTCTATCGTATTGGTATGTGCACCACTCTCGGGGTCAACAAAATTCAGCGAAAGGTTCACTTTTAAATGGCTGGACCCTTCGTCCTCAAGGCAATCGTAAGCCTGTAAGCAATATTGAAATGCAATACTTATCCTTAATTAGAAATAAAAAAACTTACTTTCCAGCAATCTGAAATGATTGTGGTGCCGGGCAATATGTAGGTTTTTATTATTGGGAGTAATTCTCCTTTACTCCTTTGTGGAACGGGGACAAAAAAACATCTCCCCGTTCCTCTCTCCACACCTCCAAACACCCATTGCCCTTTGACAATTCGCCCTCTATTGTACTTTCGCTGCCCGAATTTAGATTCGTCGATTTCTACAATGTGGTTCACCCCTGAAAGAAATAAAAGAATCAGAAACATTCTTAGCAATAAGAATTTTCACAATAAGTTACCGCCAATTTTTTCGCTTCTTTCTATCAAGCCCATTTCCACTATTTCTCTACACAGTTTCTCCCACAAAACCGCTGTTCGGGGGGCAATTTGGGCATTTTTTATTACCTGCAGCTGGGTGAAATGGTCGCACCACGTATGAATCGCGACCAGACACTTCCACATTGGAAGATTGCTGTTGCCAAAAATGGTCCCCTGCCGTAAGCTTCGCCTTACAAACAATAAAATGATAGTTAAAAGTTAAACATTTTATGCTATTTAAATACCCATAATTGCACATTCTGCCATTATTTAGTAATTGGCGGCATTTCCAGCGCCAGCCATCCGCTTTCGACCTATCGGCCTCAATTTTTAGTGGGGCTTGGCAGTTTTTACAAGCTGCTTGCCTAGGAACAAGCTCCCACTCTTGTAACAAAACAATGGCATGTTTTGCCAACACCCCGTTCGACTTCTCCACGTCAAAATTGTCAGTTATTTTTTTGATATTAATAGACACTGTAATGAAGAGAAAAATGTTCAGCAAGCTTATCACCTGAACGAATGATATCCATACGGCGATGTCGTTTATGATATGTACATATATATATATATATATATATATATATATATATATATATATATATATATATATATATATATATATATATATATATATATAATGTTATATATATATTTATATATATATATATATATATATATATATATATATATATATATATATATATATATATATATATTTATATATATATACATTGTGTTCGGAACGACACCGCCAGCACCACTAATAAGGAGGACATTAGAAATTTGAAATATATATATATATATATATATATATATATATATATATATATATATATATATATATATATATATATATTTATATATATATATATATATGTACATATATATATGTGTGATATATGTGTGATAGGAAAAAATGAGGATAATTAAAGAACAACGAAAATGTTTACCAATTGCTAAAATGATAACACTTCTTTCTATGATACAACAAACTGAAAAGCAATTTTATTTACCTTTCTTCGTAATTTATAACAATAATATGCTGATCATATGGCACACGGCGAGAAATGGGTCATCGTACATGCGATGACGACTATGCTGGCGGTGCGATATGATGTTTTCACAATATAATAGTTAATTGATCAAAGTTGAATGACAATTTGAAATGCTTAAGTATTGAATACAATATGAATTTATGTTTATTTAATTTAGAATGAAAGTTATTGAACTTGAGGCAATTTATTTTGTTTTTGATTATCGTTATTGTTTATCTTGTAGACTTATTAACAATAGATATATATATATATATATATATATATATATATATATATATATATATATATATATATATATATATATGTATATATATATATGTATATATATATATATATATATATATATACATATATATATATATATATATATATATATATATATATATATATATATATATATATATATATATATATATATATATATATATATGTATATATATATATATATAAAGAGTGCCCCAGAAAGAGATTGTAAATCTGTTTTCATAGTCTTATATATCGATTGAGAGTGACATATTTACGTGAAATAAGTATGTACTCGTATATTAAATCTTTTTCTGCTTACAAAGTTACAAAGAATATATTGAAATGGAACTCCGATAAGTTAATTTTAATAGACTTGTAAAACTGATTTTAAGCTCTAAAAGAACAATACAAAAAAACATACAATGCGTCTCTTTTGAGGAATTTCTTGAATATTTGAGTTTCTAATCAACGATGGTACAGTTGCTTCCTTAATTGCGACTATTTGACTCTCGCCGTTATTTTCTAGTTCTTTTCAAAGCATTTATCCTCATTATTCATGGTTTAATTTGGTATCCTTTATAATGGCATTCGTCACTGAACATAATCAATGATACCCCGTATGTAATTTTACACCCATGGATTATACAAATAGATTATACTATGTTCATTTATCTGAGTCTGTAAAGTTATTCTTTGCAATGAATATTACCGATCTAAGTAACTAAAACAGATGGATTTTGCGTTTGGGTCCTGCTCATAGCTACTGTTGTTGAGGCAATGTGGTCTATCGATTGGAATGGCTACTTTCTAATGTCCTCCTTATTAGTGGTGCTGGCGGTGTCGTTCCGAACACAATGTATATATATATATATATATATATATATATATATATATATATATATATATAACATTATATATATATAGATATGTACATATATATAGATATATATATATATATATATATATATATATATATATATATATATATATATATAGATATGTACATATCATAAACGACATCGCCGTATGGATATCATTCGTTCAGGTGATAAGCTTGTTGAACATTTTTCTCTTCATTACAGTGTCTATTAATATCAAAAAAATAACTGACAATTTTGACGTGGAGAAGTCGAACGGGGTGTTTCGCAAAACATGCCATTGTTTTGTTACAAGAGTGGGAGCTTGTTCCTAGGCAAGCAGCTTGTAAAAACTGCCAAGCCCCACTAAAAATTGAGGCCGATAGGTCGAAAGCGGATGGCTGGCGCTGGAAATGCCGCCAATTACTAAATAATGGCAAAATGTGCAATTATGGGTATTTAAATAGCATAAAATGTTTAACTTTTAACTATCATTTTATTTTTTTTTTTTTTCTTTAAAAGCCGTCGGGCCTTGCTTAGTTGTGTGAGCAGACGCGTTTCGACTACTTTGAGTCATCTTCAGTGTCTAAAGGATGTGTTGAAGGGAGCGACTTTATATAGTCGTAGGATGGGTAATTAGCGAATAGGTAATTAGCGGATGGGTAATTAGCGGATGGGTAATTAGTGGATGGGTAATGAGGTCAGGAAGTAACTTACTCAATTATGCCACGTAGGGGGATATTATGTTTTTGTTTTTTTTGCTTGTTGGCTGTCCGTTTGTTCTGTTTCATCTCGTTTCCGTTTTCGTCTAAGAGTGTGGTCTAGGACTGAGAAAATTGCGTCGGAATTGGTAACAAGTTGTTCGTTGATAATGTCACCGTCTGTCTTTCTATGTTTATAAATTTCAAGCCTTTCTAGGATGTCAAGTCTTGGTCCTTTGTTTTGTTTGTGTAGCAATTTCATAGAGTTTGTCATAGCATCAGGCTCATGTGCGTGGTTTTGAAGGTGCGTCGCATAATTGGAGTCTGCCTTGTTGTATAAGAAAGATCGTAGGTGCTCTTTGTATCTTGTCGTTAGTTTTCGTGTTGTCCTTCCTATATATACCATGTCGCAGTCCTTGCATGTCAGTTTGTATATGCCGCTGCCTTCGTATATCGATGTGTCATTCAGTTTTGGCTTCAGTTTGTTTCCAATGTTGTTGTTCGTTTTGAATGCAGTTTGCAATTTGTATTTCCTAAGGAAGTTTGATAGTTTGTATGTCTCTTTGCCTACGTATGTTAACGATACCCACTGTTGGTCGTTCTTATGAGTTTCCGTCGGTTGGCGTTCCTGTTTTTGTTTGTACTGTGTGACTAGTTTGTCAATGTCGCATTGTTTGTATCCGTTATTATTAGCTATTCTGTAAATGTTGTTTAGTTCGTTGGAGTAGTTAGTAGGAGTCATGGGGATGGAGTGAAGCCTCTGCACCATTGATCTGTACGCTGCTAGCTTATGTTGTGCGGGGTGGTTAGATGTTTCATGTATGGTATGATCAGTTGTGGTTGGTTTTCTGTATATTTTGTAGTCCAATCGTGTTTGTTCACGTGTCACAGTTAGGTCCATATAGTTGAGTTGTCCGTTTGTTTCTTTTTCCATAGTGAACTTTATATTCGGGTGAATTTCATTCATATAGGCAAGTAGTTCGTCTTGTTTATTTTCTTGTGAGTCAATAACAATGAAACAGTCATCCACATATCGTCTGTAAAATATTACATTGAATCTTTTGACAACTTTGGGTATAAAGACTTCTTCCAAAGATTGTAAGAATATTTCTGACATTATTGAGGACATTGGATGTCCCATACCCAGACCGTCTTTGGCAATGTATGTGTTGCTATTGAACTTAAAATAGTTCTGTTTGATTGTGGTCTTTATGAGATTGAGTATTTGATCTGTGAATCGTCGGCTGTTGTTAAATGAAAGTTTTTCTTTTAGTATGGCCAGTGTTTCATCGACAGGGATAGACGTATAGAGGTTGGTGATGTCGAATGATAAAAGTTGACAATTTTCAGTCAATTTTAATGAAGTGGTAGAATTTGCTAGCTCGCGGCTGTTCTTTAATGCGTATTTGTCGTCCTCAATAATGTCAGAAATATTCTTACAATCTTTGGAAGAAGTCTTTATACCCAAAGTTGTCAAAAGATTCAATGTAATATTTTACAGACGATATGTGGATGACTGTTTCATTGTTATTGACTCACAAGAAAATAAACAAGACGAACTACTTGCCTATATGAATGAAATTCACCCGAATATAAAGTTCACTATGGAAAAAGAAACAAACGGACAACTCAACTATATGGACCTAACTGTGACACGTGAACAAACACGATTGGACTACAAAATATACAGAAAACCAACCACAACTGATCATACCATACATGAAACATCTAACCACCCCGCACAACATAAGCTAGCAGCGTACAGATCAATGGTGCAGAGGCTTCACTCCATCCCCATGACTCCTACTAACTACTCCAACGAACTAAACAACATTTACAGAATAGCTAATAATAACGGATACAAACAATGCGACATTGACAAACTAGTCACACAGTACAAACAAAAACAGGAACGCCAACCGACGGAAACTCATAAGAACGACCAACAGTGGGTATCGTTAACATACGTAGGCAAAGAGACATACAAACTATCAAACTTCCTGAGGAAATACAAATTGCAAACTGCATTCAAAACGAACAACAACATTGGAAACAAACTGAAGCCAAAACTGAATGACACATCGATATACGAAGGCAGCGGCATATACAAACTGACATGCAAGGACTGCGACATGGTATATATAGGAAGGACAACACGAAAACTAACGACAAGATACAAAGAGCACCTACGATCTTTTTTATACAACAAGGCAGACTCCAATTATGCGACGCACCTTCAAAACCACGCACATGAGCCTGATGCTATGACAAACTCTATGAAATTGCTACACAAACAAAACAAAGGACCAAGACTTGACATCCTAGAAAGGCTTGAAATTTATAAACATAGAAAGACAGACGGTGACATTATCAACGAACAACTTGTTACCAATTCCGACGCAATTTTCTCAGTCCTAGACCACACTCTTAGACGAAAACGGAAACGAGATGAAACAGAACAAACGGACAGCCAACAAGCAAAAAAAACAAAAACATAATATCCCCCTACGTGGCATAATTGAGTAAGTTACTTCCTGACCTCATTACCCATCCACTAATTACCCATCCGCTAATTACCCATCCGCTAATTACCTATTCGCTAATTACCCATCCTACGACTATATAAAGTCGCTCCCTTCAACACATCCTTTAGACACTGAAGATGACTCAAAGTAGTCGAAACGCGTCTGCTCACACAACTAAGCAAGGCCCGACGGCTTTTAAAGAAAAAAGAGGATTGGCCTGCGGATATCAAATAAACAAAGTTATTGACTATCATTTTATTGTTTATAAGGTGAAGCTTACGGCAGGGGACCATTTTTGGCAACAGCAATCTTCCAATGTGGAAGTGTCTGGTCGCGATTCATACGTGGTGCGACCGATTCACCCAGCTGCAGGTAATAAACAAGTTGGGTAGACAGACCTATGCTCATGTCAGAAGGGTTTTGTACTCAACTTACAAAATGCCGTAACCAGCAACGAATAAAATTAAGAAACACGTCATGTTCGAGGATCATACTATTATTAACTAAGTTGAAAGAATTTTTTTCATTCTGAGGTATTTGTTAAAATTGTACCCATAAATATTTCGCTTGATAATTTTTTCAGATTTTTTTAGATCACGGGTGTCCATTTGCGAGGGAGAAAACACATTTTTCATGTATTTCCCCCCCTCTCTGTGCCCCCACTGAAGCAAAAACTGTCAGTTTAAGAACTGTTTTGAAAAGCTCTCATAGAGAACTTTCATTTGATACTCATATCGGCTACCTTTCATGAAATTTTTTTCAGGGGCCACTCCTTTGTACTGTAAGCATCGATTCATGGCCTATTTTTTCGAATCCTAGAATGGCTACAAAGCCCTTTTGCTAGGAGCTCCCTCCTGCCTCTTCGACTTGTTTCAATTGTATGTAGTCATCCTCATGATATCTATCATTCCTGAAATTTTCATGCAAATCCTAGCAAAGCTGTAGTCTCTAAGTCGGTAAAAAGCGCATATGGCTCCATAGCCATATGTTTCCATAGTAATACAGGGCATATTGTTCCGTAGTAATACGGGAAAATTCAAATCACTATAACTTCGTTAAATACTATTCGATCTTTATGAAACTTTCAGAAAATATCAATCTTATAAATAGTCATCTTTTAGCTAAGGGTACCATTTAGATTTTATTCGAGAAAACACAAAATCGATAAATCATACTATTACTAACAAAGTTGAGTGAATTTCGACTTCTCATGTATTTGTTGTTGTTGTACTCATTAAGGCCTACATTCATGATTTTTTTCAGATTTTTCGGATGGAAGGTGTCCAATCGCGAGGGGGGGGTACGCAAAAAGTTCGTACATTTCCCCTTCCTCTGCCCCCTCGATACTCATAAGGCAATTTTAAGACCTGTTTTGAAAAGATCTCATTGAGACCTTTCCAATGACACCCTACTCGACTACCAATGGTGAAAATTTTTTTTTGAGGGGTCAACTCCCTATATGGGGAGACCCCCCTTAAACCCCTTTGAAAATTTTTTTCACCCTTGAACTTTCAAGAGGTCACCACTTCTGACCTTTCCACAAAGTTTCATGGCTGTAGCTTCTATAGTTTCGGAGAAAAAGTGCTGTGACATACAGACGGACGGACGGACGGACGGACAGACGGACACAGGTCGTGATTGCAATAGGGTTTTGTATTTTAGTACAAAACCCTAAAAATGCCCAAATTGCCTCCCGCACAGCGGTTTTGTGGGGGAAACTGTGTAGAGAAATAGTGGAAATGGGCTTGATAGAAAGAAGCGAAAAAATTGGCGGTAACTTATTGTGAAAATTCTTATTACTAGGAATGTTTCTGATTCTTTTATTTCTTTCAGGGGTGAACCACATTGTAGAAATCGACGAATCTAAATTCGGGCAGCGAAAGTACAATAGAGGGCGAATTGTCAAAGGGCAATGGGTGTTTGGAGGTGTGGAGAGAGGAACGGGGAGATGTTTTTTTGTCCCCGTTCCACAAAGGAGTAAAGGAGAATTACTCCCAATAATAAAAACCTACATATTGCCCGGCACCACAATCATTTCAGATTGCTGGAAAGTAAGTTTTTTTATTTCTAATTAAGGATAAGTATTGCATTTCAATATTGCTTACAGGCTTACGATTGCCTTGAGGACGAAGGGTCCAGCCATTTAAAAGTGAACCTTTCGCTGAATTTTGTTGACCCCGAGAGTGGTGCACATACCAATACGATAGAGGGGCAGTGGTCACATTTAAAACGATCGCTTCCCAGCTTTGGAGCTAGGAAAACAGACCTTCCTGGCTACTTTGCCAAATATATATTCTTTAAACGGGACCCTACTTTGGAATTTTTCAAGTGGGCTGGTGAAATATTCAACCCTAATGATATTTAAAGGTAAATAAACAAAACAATAACTATTTTTGTGAAAGATTTAATGATGAATTACCTTGCAGGGCTCGCTGGCGTAAATTAGATTTAGGCATATTTTTATACATATTAGAGATAAGGTTAAACGTTTAGGCTAGGGTTTTTGTCATAGAATTGTATTAGTCTAAGATAAAGCTTTTGATTAAATTGTTTAGAATTAGGTTTTAACATATTAATATAGATGTAGGATAAAAGTTATGTTGTGTTAATATTATAATTAATTTTTGAATAATATTTGTTTGTTAATTTTAATTAAATTGAATTTGATAGTGTTTTTTGATTAAACGTTATTGATTAACAATGTATAAATTTAGAGAGCCATTTGGGCCATTAAGTTTTTAGTATTTATATTGTTTGGAATTTGCTTTATAATTTTTGAAAATTTATAATAAAGTGCTTTTGATTTTGAATTTGACCTCTGAGTACATATTTATCCAATCAGTAATTATTTTTATTACTTACTTGCGTAGAACTTTTTGATTGGTTTTATCACTATGGAAAAAAAAAAAAGAAATGCAATGCATACTACCTTAGGCTTGAAGAATGTTCCAATTCGAACTTTTTGAGCTTGTTTTTCTAATTATCAAATAGGTCTCGATAGCATTCATAAGCTGCACTAATTTTGTTATTGACGTTAAGACTTCTGTCCAAATTTATACCACTGGTTCAAAATATTTCATTGCATCTTCTAAACTTGCATAGGCTTCTGAAAATATTTTGTTGAAAGATTCTTTTCAATTCCTGCAACAAGCGATGTCATTTCTTGTGATTGTATTGATTTTGTAATCTTGAATAGGACCCTTTTTGTATTAATCCAACATTTTTTGTATCAATAATATAATAATAATAATTTTTTTTTTCTTCTTCAAAAGCCGTTGGGCCTTGCCTTTTTAACTGAGCAGACGCATTTCGACTCCTTTGAGTCATCTTCTATATCTCGAAGGAGTTGAAGCGCATCTGATCACCTAAAAAGACAAGGCCCGACGCCTTTTGAAGAAAAAAGAGGATTGGCCTGCAGATATGAAATAAACAAAATAATTGACTACCTAATAATAATTTAATATTTTATATTAGTATCAAAAGTTTAAATTCAAATCATGATCAACTATGAATCTTTATACAAAGGCTTAATAATAAACCGGTTATTATTGTATTGTATGTTCTGAGACTTAGAATTTGGAATACTATCCAAATTCCAAAAATGATTTTATTGTATTGATTTATTAGATCCTAATATGATAACCCAAGAACGTTTGAGTAATCTTTTGGAAAGAGGATACACTACTTTTTTCAAGAGGTAACAAGGCCTTTCGACAATTGAGTAGGAGGTTTTTGTGTTGCTAATATGCTCATTAAACCAAATTCTATCAACATTCAATCTCTAAGGCTTAATATAGTTTTTCCTGAACATTATCCCCTCCATATTACTATTAAACAGAACATTAGTAAGAAATGAAGTAGTGCCTTTTATAAAATCTTTCAATAAAAAAATAAAGATTTCTGCTAGCAAACCAAAATGGAATCAAATTTCACTTAACGAGCCTAATTTAGCCTTCAATGTTTAATAGCCTTCAATGTTCTAAAATATCGATTTAGTAATGCTGATCGAATAAACAAATCTAAGTACCTTCCCAAAAAATCGTGGATAACTGAAGGTATTATGAATTCTCGTTTAACAAAAGAGCAATTATATTAAATTTCGCGATTGGATCCTGATAATGAAATCTTGAAGGCTTAATAGAAAAAACATGTAAAATTTTTAAATAAACTTATAGCTACCGCTAAGATCAAATATGAAAGAGATTTAATAGAATACAAGTCGGAGTAGATGGAGAGTGTTCTTGCTAGCAGGGTGTTCTTAACTAATTAGTAAATTGAACAAGTTCTTATAAATATCAAAACACGCCATATATAGATAGCATAAATTGAGTTCAAAAAACTAAATATGGTTAAAATGCATTTGAATTCCATTTTATTTCCAGTTTGCTGACTCCATTGTTTCAGGAGTATAGTAACATATCAATTTTTTAAACCATTTAGAAAATATTTATCCAAATTCCTACATATCTGTAGGGTGTAGGTCATTTGCAAATGTGTATCTAAACAGAATCATGTATTGCATGTAATTGTTAAATTTGCAATCAGCTGTAACTTAGTTGTTTATAGCACGATTATTGAGAAATTTTCAGAACACATACATATGTTACTATGAAACTTAGATACGTCTTTTTGACTAATTTAAGGGCTTCCTTTTGATTTTATGGGTATAAAAGTAAAATTCATTAAATGTACAATTATTGAAAAAGTTGATCGGATTTTCGTTTTCAAATATTTGTCGGCCTTGTAATCATAAAGAACTACAGATAAGCCTGACAATAGTGCTGAATATTAAAATATATATTTCTGTGAAATATGAGTAAATTTAAGTAACAAAATAATTACATCTAGCAGGAATAATTTGGAAATGCATTTTTCTAGATCCAACAGCTAAGGAAACAATTAGGAAATATTCATTCGAGAGTCCTGAAAGCTATTTCCAATTACATATCTGAACCTTTAGCACAAATTATCAATATGTGCATTGAACTGTTGATATGGTCAAATATCTTAAAAAAACTGTAGTTGCTCCAATTTCCAAGACTAATGATATAAGCAAGTCAATAAATTATAGACCTATATCCTTATATTCAAATGTGGCAAAAAATCTTTGAAAGGATTACAATATTTATGACAGGATTTTTTAAATTTTTAGAAGAAACATAAAATATTGTCCAATAAGCGGTTCGAATTCATTAAAAGACTAGAAACAAAAGACGCTTGCGCTTATATAAGTAATGCAATAAACAAATTTTTCGCTAAAACTAACTCAATTATTGTGACTTTTCATAATCTCGCTAAAGCTTTTGATACTATAAATCATGAAATATAATTGCCGAAATTATATTATTATGGCCTAAGGGGTTGCATCTTTAAATTTTTAACTTTCAAATGGACTACAATCTGAAATAATTGCTTAGAGTGGAGCATATTCAAAAAATCTAAATCTACTGCAGCGGTTTTACCAATTATAAACAAAAAACAATCTGTTCTTAAAAACGATCCACATAATACTGACGAATTATGTATTTAGCGTGTTTACTATTTTACTGTAAATTTACAAATCAATATGAAATGTCAACAAGAAACAGCATATATAAAAGCATTATAAAATTTTTCAATCAATTTTCTAATAATTATAAAGTACCAATTGAAATGAATAAATATCTTAAGATGAAACTAAAGTAATAAAAATGTTTTGTATTATTACTACTGTTACAAAAATTAGAAATTGAAATTCTTAAGGACGCTGACTAATATTTTCCTTAGTGTTTGGTTTGGGGTACTATTATCTCAAAATTTTCTTTATAATATCTCTGCTTTAAAATTTTACTTTATATGTTACTTTACTTTCAATATTATATCCTCTAGTTTAAAGCAAGTTTAAGTTTATAAAACACTGGTTTCCTGCGCACATATATTCTTATTCGTGTGTAGGAATTACAATTTGTAGTTAGTATATAATTTTATGCTGGTTGAAGTAAGAATTAAAAAATTCAGGGACGTTCACCACAAATGCAACGAGTAAGTTGATATCCTTGGCCACGATGGTGACACACTTAATATGAATAGTGCATAAACAGGTGTACATGGATCCGTTGAATACTATCCTTTTTAGATTGTCCAAACATTTCCTGTAAGACCATCAAATTTAATCTTTGCAAATTATTTTATGATATATCGCTTACCACGAATGTAACGAACAAACCAAATTGAGGAACCATCACATCCAAACTATGGAAAAGTACATAACATCCTTGGCCATGATGCTGATACGCTTCACAAATGGGCATCTCTGAATAAACCAATCATCACACACCTTGAGTGAATTTACTCTTTGGAAATAGTTTTTCAGCCCTGAAAAGGGCCATTTTTCAATCATTTTGCGAACGTTCACCATGAATATGACGAACAAGTTGATCATCATGGTGATATGCCTAGCGTGAATATCGCACGAACTGGCATCTTTGAATAAATCAAAATCGATGTAACATCGCACGGAAACGTGCAGAATATCTGCTTCACATTATGAGTACGATACGGGAGACAACGCCCAATTGTGATGGCATTCAATCGAGATCAGTGTAAGCAATTGTGTTTGTATCGGAAGCTTGCGCGAAATGACCTTGGCTTTCTAGAAAATGAAACTTAAAAATTTAATTTTTCCTCAAAGAAACTTCCTTTCACAAGTAGTTCTTGGTTTCATCACTTTATTTCGGAGCGATGGCAGCGATGGCCATTTCACCTATAACGTATGGTAACGTGTCATTGATTCGAGATAAAACCAAACACACCAGACGCATTGTCATCGGATGTGATGTTAATGTGAGACATACATATTGGGGTAACAATCTCTCAATATCAAAGGCGAGAAATTTGAAGATACCGTTTTGAGTTTATGGGCAAAAAGGTGACTTCTACAAATCATACTATTATAACAAGGTTGAGTGAATTTCGATTTCTGAGGTATTTATTGCCCTTGTAATCATAAAGACCTACCTTCTTGATTTTTTCAGATTTTGTGGCTCAAAGTTGTCCAATCGCGAGGGTGAGATAGAAAATGTTGGTATATTATGCCTCCCCCTGGACCCCCTGATGCTCAAAATAGCTTTATAATTTCAGATTCTAAAAGTTTCAATCAAGACCTTTTATTTGATACTCTACTCGACCACTACTACTTAATTAAAAAAAAATTAAGGGCCACTTTCTTATAAGGGGTGACCCCCCTTTAAAAGTTTTTAAATGCTTGGTAAGACCTAACTTTTGAGAGACCACCACTTTTGACCTTTCCACAAAGTTTAAGCTTTCTAGCATCTATAGTTTCAGAGGAAACTCCTGTGGCGCACGGACAGACGGACGGACGGAGGCACAGAAACTAATATGTCTTCATGAAAAAATTTTTTTGCAAAGACCTTAAAAATTATGCTTAATGACCGCGAAGGAGGTAATATTAAATGCTGCTGGACCTCTATATATCTTCAGGATATCTGGAACAAGCAACATTCTAACACCAATATTACCAAGGAAGCTGTAACAGCCATTAACTCCAAGAATCCTATATAAAGCCAAAGAGGTACAACCAATTTTCAAGGCGCAAAGGAAGCCCACTACTCCTGGTGTCGACTTAATTGGTTATAACATGCTAAAAATTATCCTACGTAAAACGAAGATAACAAATTTATAGAATTATATAAGTACTGCTCATATAATCACAGTGAGCCACTCTGGGAGTGTCCGGTCGGAAGTTTAGTTTCTTTTTGCAAATGACTATGTAAGGATTAAAAAGTTGTATACATATATATATATATATATATATATATATATATATATATATATATATATATATATATATATATGTATATATATATGTATATATATATGTGAAAAATTCAGGAGTTACTGTGAAAAATTCAAAAATCTAGGATGCATATAATATGACAAAATATGAAAAATAAAAAATTATATACATCCTAGATTTTCAAATTTGTCACATTAATTCCTGAATTTTCCCTGCATTTATCTATACACAACTTTTTATCCTTTACATAATCATTTGCAACCGGACACATCCAAAGTGCCTCACTACTGTTTTGGCGTAATCTTCTTGTGGCGTGTAGGTGTTGCGACATTGGGACGAGTGAACGTGGTGGATCATTCTTGGAGTGTTTAGGGAGGACGAGCTAAGACAGCGTTGGCGAGCAAAAACAGCTTTGGAGGAGTTGAGACAGCGTCGGCGAAAAGTGTTGTGGAAAATGTATTGCGGCAGAATTATTTTTTCGTGCTGTTAGTTTTTTCTGGGCTCACTCATCTCGCTCATATAAACGTATCTATAGCGCACCGCAAATTTATAATCTAAATCGGCAACTGGCGGATGCTTATGATGGAAATCCTCAACATGAAACAATCTTACGGAGTTAACTTACAATTTTTTATTTACACTTCATTCGCTGGGGCAGTATTGATTTTTTCGGTATTAGCTCGAGGGCCGGATTGAGCCGAAAAAGTCAGTGATGGATACTTTGTTCGGATCTCGGTACGAGTATGATTTGAGGGTGAACTACTTCTTCTACTTCGTAAAATTGAATTATATGGTATTCAAGGCAATGCAAATCAGCTATTTAGAAATTACTTGAAAGGCAGATCGCAGAGAACAGCAGTCAATAACGTTTTGAGCGACGCTGCTCCTATGAAATCGGGCGTTCCACAAGGCTCAATACTTGGCCCAACCTTATTCTTGTTATACACTAATAATTTGAATACATGTGGGCTTAAAGGGCATTATGCACTATACGCATATGAGACAATACTACTTTCCTCGGGACACGAAAGAGATTACCTCGAAAACACCATTAATGAGGATCTATAAACATATCATTCATGGCTGTTTGATAGTAAACTAGCACTGAATACTTCAAAAACAAAATTTGTCATTTTCAAGCAAAGTAATAAAGGTGACATTGACATGGACATAAAAATTAATGACGAAAAACTAGAAAGGTTAACGGAGATCAAGTATCTTGGACTTATCATTGACCATAGACTAACATGGTTATCACACATTAATAACCTAAGGAGACAATTAGCTCTTATTGTCGGACTACTTAAAAGATATGAAGGTTTTCCAAAAAACAGCAAGCAGATGATCCTAAATGCATTCGTACTGTTAAAACTACATTATGGAGTGATAATTTGGAGCCAGTCATCAAAGCAGCACCTTAATATCATCTCTAGAATGCTCACCAAAGCGTATGAAAACATTCTAAATCTTCCGATGCTCCATCAAACCAGATTAGTGTACCAATCAGTGAAAGCATTAACCTTTCCTCAAATCATTGAAATGGAGAAAGCCAAGTTTATCTATCAAAATCGTCATCACAAGTTCAACTTATTAAAGTATCGCAAAAGTAATACCTTTTGCAAGAACGGACCGTCTGAAGAACGATGCTACAAATGGTGCGCTGCGAATATACAACAATCTTCCTGATTCAGTTAAGGAAGCAAACTGACTTATAGTCTTTAAGAAAAGGCTTAAAGAATATTTAATTAATAACGTTTCAAATTCAGTTCAGTAAAGTTCAACATAGCATCTTAGGGCATTTTTGAAACCCTATCGTCGAGATGCTTGAAGAGACAGCTATTTTATAACTCAGAGTATTTTTTTTAACTGCGTCGAATTTGTAATTTTTAGGTCTTTGTAAAAAATTTTTTTACAAAGACCTACTAGTTTCGCGACCTGTCTGTCCGTCTGTCCGTGCGTCACAGCTGATTTCCCCAGAAACTATAGAAGCTAGAATGCTCAAACTTTGTGAAAAGGTCAGAAGTGATGGTCTCTCAAAAGTTAAGCAATTAACAAAAATTTAAAATTTTTTTAAGGGGGTCCCCCCTAATGACGAATTGGCCCTTAAAAATTTTTTTTAATCAAAGGTATTCGAGTGAGGTATCAAATGAAAGGTCTTGATTAGAACTCTTATAATCTGAAATAAAAAAATCATTTTATGAATTAGGGGGTCCAGGGGAAGGCAAAATGTAGGCAAAATTTGTGTCCCCCCCCCCTCGCGATTGGACACCTTTCAGCCGAAAAATCTGAAAATTATCACAAACGTAGGTCTTTATGAGTAAAAGGGCAACAAATACCTTAGAAATCGAAATTCGTTCAACTTTGTTAATAATAGTATGATTTGTAGATTTTACATTTTTGCCCATAAAACCAAAACGGTACCTTTAAAAATTATATAGATTGACATAAGATATATATGTTCACAAAATTTAATTGAGATCGAATCATAATCAAGTGAGTTATAGCCATTTAAATTCTATGGAATTACAACGACAATAACACGTGTTTATGGTTGATATAGGGTTTTCCAATAAGAGGTGTTATTTTAATATTAAAAGAAAAATGCCATTTTTTAATATAAATGATCGGATCTTTATTTTATTGTGAAGAAGAAGATATGCCGTTAATAGAAAAAATTAACATCAGGCAAATAACCACTACGACACGCTTACAGGACCATATCCTCTTCATGAAATTTTCCATAACCTAATCGCAAAGCGGCTGCCCTATGTCCTCGATAGCCTCATCTTTGAGATCTTGAATCGACGCTGGGCTATCGGCGTAGGCTTTCTCTATCACGTGGCTCCAAAGGAAGAAGTCGCAAGGTGTTAAATCACAAGATCTATTCAAAATAACACCTCTTATTGGAAAACCCTATATATATTTAAAATTTACTTAGGCACTTTTATTTTCTTTCATTTTTCATGAAAATTTATGGAATAGTGTTTAACTTGAACATGTTCAATCGGCCAAGCATTCAGAAAGCTTATGAAAGAAACTGTGCATCTGTTGTATAAATTTGAACGATTTCATATCCAAGTATTGGATGAATAATTCAAGTTATCGATTCACGCCATTAGAAAACTTTGTTTCTAACCCTAGGATGGTTACAAAGACCTGCTAGTAGGAGCACTCTCCTGCTTACTCAACATGTTTATCTCTGAGAGCTGATCACGAATTGGACAAGGAAAGATTAATAGAATCACTTCACATATTTTTGTGTGCACCCTTATACCGATGTTCTAAACATTGTCTGGGTGTCACACTAGAAGAAGCGACGAAATGTGAAGTGCAGATCGCACGAGCGTTGTGCGGCGAAAAAAGTGTGATGGGGAGAGTCGTAGGAAATGGAGGTATTTAAAAAACAAAAGAAAAACTACTTGTGTATGGAATTTTCTGTTGAAGCACAATTTTATCAAATTTTTACCGCTGGACAGAGTGGGCTGAAATTTTATATTCCAGAGCACTTTTTGATTGAAAAGTCGAAGAGGTGAGGAAAAATTGGATTTAAGTATGTTTTTCAATTAAATTTAACGTATTTTAGTTTTGACATGACAGATAAGAAGCACCACATTCATTCGTCGGTTTGCAGCTACCAAATTTATTTCTTTTGGAAAAGTCTACTAGAGGAAAGAAGGGTGTCCTTCTAAAAAATAGACAGATGCCCTCCTGAAGAAGAATAGTTAACATCAAATGTCTCCTCATCTTGATATACTCGTATTTGCCACAAACGATATCAGCGCCATCGGGCTTCTGTTAGTATGAATATGTTAAGGTGAGGAGACATTCGATGTAAACTTCTTGTTTAGAGAGCACCCTTCTAATCGTATTTTGTAGAAGGGCACCTGTCTTGTTTTCTTGTAGGACACCCTTCCTTCCTTTAGAAGGACACCCTTCTCAAGGAAATAAATAAATATAAATGACGAAAGAACGTGGCGCTTTTCAGCTGTTATGTCAAAACTAAAATACATTAAATGCAATTGAAAAAATACTTAAATCTAATTTTTCCTCACCTCATCGGTTATGTAATTAAAAAGTGCTACGGCATATAAAATTTCAGCCCAATTGGTCCAGCGGTAATGATTCGATAAAACAATCGACAACCGAAGTTTCCTTGAGGAAAAATTATAATTTTTAAGCTTTGTTTCCTCGAAAACCAAGGACATTTCGCACAAATGTCCAGAGCAAATTTGATTGCTTACACTCACCTGGCTATCAAAATTGCGCTCCGCCTCCCTTATAATACGCTGCACCTACGGTAAAAGAACGCTTTTGATATTTACTTTATAAACTAAGTAAATTAAACTATTTCCAAGAATTTAAATTACATTTTGACTTTGACACTTAATGCTGTCAATTAATGTCAATATCACAAGTACAGCTGGTGGGTTATCATCTTCGCTAAATACGATAGGAGCTATCCTATCATATATCTTCACCCATGCTATTCAACTCGCAGGTATTTGCCGCGCTTGAATTTCACCAATGTTCATCTGCTAATCTCAGGCGCAAAATTTTGTCCTAAAAAGCTCTTCCCCAGCAGGGTATTGAATTGCCAAAATTACTGAGTCGGTGGTCGCAACTTTAAGAGCATTTACTCCAATTTTCGGCCGTAATAATCGTCCCACCCGACAGGCTGTGCGTGCTATAGTGGATAAGTTCGAGTCCGAATTTCCCGGTACCAAAAAGACGTCGTACTGCTCAAAGCGAAGGAAATATGGCAGCCGTAAGTGCATCGATTCAAAATGAGCCAAATCAGTGGATTCCACGTCGTTCTCAAGAAATGGGCACCTCTCAAATGCCACTGTGGCGTATTTTGCGAAAAGATCTTGGCCTAAATGATTACAAGATCAAATTGACTCCAGAATTGAAGCCAGTTGATCATTCGAAACGCCGAAACTTCTCCAATTGGGCTCTAGCAAAGCTTAAAGAAAAGGTGGAATTTCATCGAAAAATCATCTTAAGCGATGAAGCTCATTTCTGGCTCAATGTCTTTGTTAATAAGCAAAATATGCGTTATTGGTCATCCGTAAAAAAATACTGCTTGGTGCGGTTTTCATGCTGGAGGTTGTAATAAACATAAGCAGTCGAGCAGCGCCGTGGTGATCAGGAGTAGTTACTCCTGAAGAGATATAGTGGTCACCCCGTCGAAACTGCTTAATTTTTTGTTTTACTAGATAAAAGTAAAATACATCCGTCAAGTTTCCATTCTTTAGGTAGAGATGAGTGGTTCACTTCAGCCACTTTAACATCTTCAGCCACTTTAATATCGTTTGAAATTATCCTTGTAGTGCAACGACCTTCTTCGGAGAAGGTAACGGTTGCTTTTTGTAGAATGTTTGCGCTTGTCGCAAGCCTCCGTGTCCGCTAACTTTAACCAGACAAAAAAGAAAAAAAAGATTTGAATTACTGTAAAGTAGCTTGATTGACATATAATAGAACATTTCTAAAGACAATAAAAATTGATCGGTACGTCTCGCAGAGTAGAGTACACGTGATAAATATTTTGTAGTGTAGCTTTGTGGCTCGACAAGAAACCGCCTCATATGATCCCGGCAAATGCTAGTCGAAAAGCACGCGTACGCGGTCGTTAAGCAAAACTAGTTAGCTCAGCTCGGTCTTATTTATCGCTCGCTGACACTTGTGCCAGACAATCGACCCCCGTGTCCTACATGGATTTTTAGAAAAAAAATCATTACAAGGTGTGATTGGGCCGTATTTTTTCATGGATGAAAACGACCGTAGTGTTACCGTCAATGGAGAGCGCTATCGTATTATGTTGGAAGATTATTTGTGGCCAAACTTGGATGAACTTGACATCAACGATACGTGGTTTCAACAAGACGGTGCCACTAGCCACACAGCACGCCTCAAAATCGTTTTATTGAAAGACAAATTTGGTGCATGTTATCTTGAGAAATGGTCCAGGCGAATGACCGCCTCGTTCATGCAATCTAACGCCATTGGATTTCTATGCTAACACGCCTGCCAGAAATTGTCAACGTTCCGGTCGAAATGCGTGCCAGAGCGGTGGAAAATTGGGTCAACCGGTGTAAACCGTCCAGTGGTGGTCATTTGACCGAAATCGAGTTTCATTCATAAAATGTAATGCTTACACTACACTCACATTAAATTTTAACTCGATATCTCAAATATTTCTGTGTTTCATTCATAAATAAAATTGTTATGTCCTTAATGGAAAAGCCTTTAGTTGGTTCAAACTTTCGGATACTCGGTGCCATAGTTTGCACTTTGCAGTTAGAATTAACGTAAGAGTATGTTTGACGCTGCGTCCGTACGAAGATTGAAAACGCAGGAGTTGTAAGTTGTTCTTATTGAGTTGTTGGAAACCTTGGAAAGTGTAATAAACATAAGCAATCGAGCAGCCCCGTGGTGATCAGGAGTGGCTGCTCCTGAAGGGATATGGTGGCCACCCCGTCGAAACTGTTTAATTGGTTGTTTTATTAGTTTGAAATAAACTACATCCGTCAAGTTTCCATCGTTTAGGTAGAGATGAGTAGTTCACTTCAGCCATTTTAATATCTTTAGGTTTGACATTCCCCTTGTAATGCACCGACCTTCTTCGGGGAAAGTAACGGTTATTTTTTGTATAATGTTTGCGTTTGTCTCAAACATCCGTCCCAGCTAACTTTAACGAGACAAAAAAAAAGTTGAATTACTGTAAAGTAGCTTAATTGACACATAATAGAACATTTCTAAAGATAATTTCGGTAGGTCTCGTAGAGTAGAGTACGCGTGATAAATATTTTGTAGTGTAGCTTCGTGGCTTGACAAGAACCCGCCTCAATGATCATTTGCTAGTCGGCAAGCACGCGTACGCGGTCGTTAAGTGAAGCTAGTTAGCTGAGCTCGGTGTTGTTTACAGCTCGCTGACACTTGTGCCAGGCAATTGCCACCCGTGTTCTACAGGGATATTTGGAGAAAAAAATTCATTACAAAAGGCTAAAGTAAAGGAATGTCGGAATTTTTCATCGAACAATTTTTGAACGCGTTTTAAACGGTCAATATGAATCGGTGGAAGAAAGAATGTATTCAAGCGTAGTCTATACGCGTCAAGACCCACGACCGAAATTTCTCTCCGAACTAGCAAGCCGACAGACAAGCAGCCACTTCGGCCTGAATTGCGAGAATCCGAACGGGTAGGTCTTAAGAGGCACAGTTCGTTGATGCGTCTCAACCGGTGATAGGCCAGTTAAGATTTCCTTCGGGAAATCTCGCGAAGCGTCGAGGACGAAGATAAAATTATCGCAAATGTGACGGGCTATCAATTCGAGACAGCTGCCGTGCATGCCGGGTGATACTGTGGAGCTGATGGTCCTTGCCCCTGCTACATTTTGGGGTCAAGTCGCAGAAGAAGGTATGCCCGAATGTTGTTATAAGTTCCCTACCTGGGGTCCTGCCAGCCTCTTCTGGGGAGCTCCACGGTACTACCTTCAGCTGCACTCACCTACGCACCTGTAAGTTGTCTGAGCAGCTCTTTTTGAAATTATAGACAAACACACAGTTAAATTTTATTTAATTATTTTTTTATTGTAACTGTTGTGGTTTAAAAAATTTTGATTGGTTATTGCACTGTCATTGATTGTTGCACTGTCGTTGATTGTTGCACTGTCGTTGATTGTTGGGGGCTGAGGACGTGCCTCAGCGCGATGCCGGGTCGCTATCTCCTTCCAGATCCCTCGGCGCAGCTCCTGTGCTTGCCGACGGAAGAAGGCCCTGTCCGTGGGTGTGACGGACAAGCGGGCTAGTCGCCTCAGCTCGTACAGCTCCTGCCGTGTACGCTCCCGCCGGCCTCCGAGTGGACGCCTCTGTTTGGTGGTGTGAGTGGTGGTGTCCAGGGGCGCCTTCAATATTTAAATATTTTCCCCTGGTAATCGGTCGGGGCCCGGCTCGGTGCTCTGCCTTGAGCACCTGCCCCAGACTCCAAGCTGGTGCCTGATGGGGCCGGGTTGCTGATATGTGCTGCCTGGCTCTACTAGCTGGCAGAGGGTAGAGCGGCACACAAACGCTGGTGATCTTAGGTCCGGGGTACGTTGCGGGAGTTCCTTATCGCCCTGTGCCACTAGCTGCTGCGGCGGCTGCTTGGCTCGGATGCTCTTCGTTCGCCTGAAAGATAGCGTTTACGCTAAAAACCTGGAGGAACACGGGCAAAATACCAACACCTCATCATTAGCTAATTTTTGGGGCTTCTGAGATTATACTTCCAATTCCGGGTTCGATGCGCGTCTTTGCACATACATTTTTTCGACTGATTTGTATACCTCGCTCAAGAACTTTAAATACTTTCAACTTAATTCTCTTAAAAGGTGCTGAGTAGGCGAACACGTGCCCCCTCGTTCCACGAACGTTTTTCCGCCCCGCTTCGTCTCGCTTGCTCAGATGGTGAATATGCGAAACTGGGGTAATTGAGCAAAAGAGTGCTTTTCGATTAAGCTTTTGGCTTCAAACGAGTGCTTTTCGTTTAAGCTTTTGGCTTTCCCACGATCTCTTGAGGTAAATTAGTGAAACTGGGGACATTGAACAAGAGAGCGTTTACGCCGGAACTTTCGGTTTTCCTTTCCGCTTAACTCTTTTCGAAGCATAGCCAAAGCTTATCATTCCCGATGTAATAATCATGCGTAGCGCGTTTCGGGTTAATCTTTTTTGTTTACTTTTCCGCTCACTTATTTACTTTTACGCTTACACATCGGACGACATGCTTCAATAGCAATGATGGTATGTGCTTGTTTGACTAATGTCATTGGCAAAGTGCGAGTACATAGGTAGTGCTTGCTCGCTCGCAACTACTTCAGTGATGAAGCGTAAGTATATACGAGTATGCTGTATGTGTTCGCTCGCGACACTTCCTCCGGCAGTTGAAAATAGGATTTAGTGTACTTGGAGAGTACAATGGATTATGTTTGCTTTTAGTTTTTCGCAAATTTTGTTGTTGGTTTATTCCCGTTACATTTCCTTTTGTGCAAATCAATCGTATTTCACTAAGTTACCGCCATTGCTGTTGTTCAGTGTACTTCTCGCTACTTATTGTTAAGCGTTGTTCTGCTGCTGGTTTTGCGCGTAATTTACTAGATGCTAACGTCATTATTTCGCTAAATTTCGTGTATTTATATCTTCTAATTGACGTTACTTTATATGTTGTTACAAGTCAACGTTATAATTGTAAATTTCTACATTTATAAATTAATAAGTTAATGTTTGGTTTGATTCTATACAATTATGGATTCATGATTTCTTTGCCTCAATTGTTAGTCAGTATAATAATCCATTTATGTTTTTTGCTTGATATTAACTTAATAAGTTAATGTCTGGTTTGATTCTATGCAATATTTTGTTTGATTCAATCATAAATAAATATAATAATATTTCGTTTGGTACCATAAGTTAATGCTAATTAATATGTTTTACATGTCAGTGTTGCAATTGTTGTATTATTACAATTAAAAATTACTAAGTTGAGGTTTTGAATTTATACAAGTATGTATCATACTTTAATATTTTGTTTGGTACCTTGATTTAATGTTAATTAATATGCATTACATGTCAGTGTTGATTTTGTAAATTACCACAATTAAAAATTACTATGTTAAGGTTTTGATTTTATACAATTATGTACCATATTTTAATATTATGCTTGGTACTTTGATTTAATGTTAATTAATTTGCATCACATGTCAGTGTTGCATTTGTGAATTACCACAATTACAAATTACTAAGTTGAGGTTTTGATGTATACGGTTATGTAACTTATTTTAGTATTTTGTTTGGTACCTTGAGTTTATGTTAATTAATATGCATTACATGTCAGTGTTCCATTTGTAAACTACTACAATTAAAAATTACTAAGTTTAGGTTTTGATTTTATAAAATTATGTACACGGAAAAAATTTTTTTCTAAACATCATTCGAGTAGAATATCAAATCAAGTGAATTAGGAACGGTTCTCGTCCACGTGATTAAAAGACCATTGCAAGTGGACAGCGCATGAAGTAAGAAAAGAAGATGTAAAGTGTATTATTCTCATATTAAGAATTCATTTTCTCAGGCGCTAGAAATAAATGATTGATGTAGGAATACATCATTCCTAAAGCCAGAAAATCATTTTGAGTAAATACCACATTAAATATGTAACTATTTCTCGATTAGAGAAAATCAAATCTAGTAAAGAGTGCATGAAATAAGAAATCATTTCTCAATTGGAGAAAATCGATTGATGCGTAAATCAAGCAAATGTTTCTTGCAACGTTCATTATTTTCTAATTTGCTACAAAAGTTTAGACAGCACTGAAAAATACCAGCAAAACTATGCATTTTTTTTGACTTTATACATTTATTGAATTTCAGAATCAAATTATCTTCCAACACATATAATTTATCAATTTATCTTTCACATATTTCTTCTTTTGAAACATCTCCTACCGTCAGGCAATCTATTTAAATTAAATGTCCTTAGTCTGGTAATGTTTTCAGTATTCAATATATTGTATGTGTTAAGCTCACAGCCAACAATAAAACAGGCAAAATGTTTATCGAATTCAAGAATATTAACTTTCTTTAAAATTAAAAATAATTCCTTATTACCTCTAAATAATATTGATAAAATATCGATAACTTTGAAAAGCTCTTCTGAAATGAATACAAAACATTTATCTTTAAACTCAATGCCTCTAATTTTAACTTTTGAATAAAGATAAATAATACAATTTTCCTCATGTAAAAATGGAGCGAGAGAGTTAAAGTATTCTTTTTTCTGTATTTGCGTACACTTTCTTTCATTAAAATATTCTATATCAAGAGTTATATTTGATTTAGATTGAAGTACAGAGTAACTGTATTTCAAAGCACATTTCTTTGCTACTGAATAAGCTAGTCAAAGTCAAAGTCAAAGTCAAAAGCGCTTTATTTAATACCAATCGTTATAAATTTTTAAAAGAACATAAAGCAAATTCCAAACAATAAAACTATAAAAAACTTAATGGCCCGAATGGCTCTCTAAATTTATACGTTATCAGTTAAACACATTTAATGAAAAAAATACACTTGCAAATTTAAATTAATTAAAATTATTAGATATTTTTTGATTCAGTTGGAAAAAGGAGAAAAAACCAACCAGCATTATTCAAAAATTACTTATACTACTAACACAACAATGAACTTATATCCTATACCTAATATGTTGCACCCTAATTCTAAATAAGTTCAATAAAAAAAAAATAAAAAAAACGTGACCTTATATCGAAACCTATACCTAATTTATAATACAAATAAACAACAATACTAGATGTAGCAATAATGAGATGAATCTAAAAAACTAAGTAACGAGAAAGAGCACAAAAACAGAAAATAAACACGAATAATTTAGACATTGTCATTCAGCCACCAATACCTAGATTGCTCCATCTCAGCTCGACCAGCCTCAACGAATCTAGCAAATGAGTTTCTCCATTGGAATTGTTGGTCTCGTGAACTCAGATTCGGAGGATATTTTATCTTCTTATCGGTGGCTCGTCGGTATATGTGATATATGATTGGGACGCCGTCAGAATCAAAAACATATCGATTCATGTCCAAATACATGAATGCTTCTGGAGGAACGAAGCCAGTAGTGAGGCAAGTCACAATATACCCGTCTGTAGGGTGGAACGGCTGTGAAATCCAAGGGTTTTCACTCACAGTTACAGACCTTGCGATATGATTCCGAAGAAGTTTCAATATGAAGATATCGACTCTTGTCACTTGAGCGGTTTGATAAATTTTTCTATTCGATATATAGTGCTTCCAATCCGTCTCAGGCTTTCTGTACAAACCAGTACATGCACGAAGACATTTCCTTTCGAAAACTCTTTATCTTTCCATTGTACTAGCACTCTGGTTGTACCAGATCTGGCATCCGTATGTCAAAACTGGCCTAACCAGGGTCTTGTAACAAATAACTTTGACTTTTTGATCAATGTATCTGGAATGAAAGAGTCGCCGAAGGGCCATGACTACTTTTAGTGCTTTACTGAGCATGATTTTGACATGTTCAGTATAGTACAGATACTGATCGAGATGAACACCGAGGTATCGAACACAGGATTTATGTGGAACCCGTTCTGAACTACCCTCACCAGCCATAATGTGGAAATCCTTCCAATTACGCTTCAGGTCTTGACTTGCCCCCTGCAGCGTTGTCCGAAACAAAATTGTTTCGCACTTCTGCGCATTGATTTTCATTCGCCAATTGTCGGTGTAGAGCTGCACATCATTAAACATTTTTTGAAGATTGCTCTGAACTATTATAGCTTTCCGGTCTGCCGTATAGATGATCAGATCATCAGCAAACGCTCCCAATGATCGCGTTGGCGAGACATTAAAATCAAAGCTGTTCAATAGCTTGCGAATGAATATTGAGAAAAGCAGAGGCGCAGTAACTGTTCCCTGCTGTAGACCATTCAAGACCTTGAATTCGCGCATTGTTGTAAAATTTCCATCAGTTACAACAAATGATTTCCCGTATAACATATTACACATCATGGCGACAAGGTGTCTGGGGAACCTGTCCTGAAGTAGTTTGAAAACTAGTCCATCTAACCACACCGTATCGAAGGCTTTCTCCATATCAATGAGACATGCTCCAACACATTCTTTGTTGTTTAGTTTCCAACAGATGTCTGAGGTTACTTTCGTTATTGCATGTATGGTCGAATGCCTGGCACGAAAACCAAATTGGCAATTCGGCATCAACTCATATTTCTCAATGTGGGCGTTTAATACTCTGTTGAGTATCATTTCAAACACCTTGCTGATGTTGGGCAGCAAGCTGATTGGGCGATAACTGTTAGGGCATGAAGATTCTTTTCCTTTCTTCAAGATCGGAAATACCTTAGCCTTTTTCCACTCATTTGGGAAATATGAATTTTTCAACATGTTGTTGAACAATATGCAATAATTCCTAATAGAAACCTCAGGCAAATGTCGGAGAACTATATTTGGAATACCGTCAGTACCACATGATTTTTTGTTGTTTATTCTGACAAATATGAAACACAAGTCTTCATAGCTGACAAAATAATCAATAAGATTCAAGCTCGGTATGAGGTCAGATGTTAATGTTTCATCGAAATGAAGAATTGATTGGCCGTTCAGGCTTGATTTGAAGTCGGAAACTTTTGCTTCAACGACCTCCGAAAATATTTCATTCCTTCTCTCTGGGTTTGGCAGATGAACCAATTCAAAATGTGTTCCAATCAGGGCAAGTTTCTGCAATCCATCACATATAATCCTGTTTCCATTTCTATCCGGAGTCGTACTATCAATTGCGATACCAGCTCTATCGAGAAGATTTATCTCATCACTAGCGACTTCAAGATTCGATACCTTCACTCGAGACTTCCTGCGGAATAATCCATTCACTTTCGCGAAAACGCCATCTGGGTCCTGTGGGCTAATACCCCTCAGTTTTTCCGCCCATTGATTGCTGACTTCACTCCTGAAGTATTAACGGATTAAGTTCCGGACATTCTTCAGGTGTAATTTCAACAAAGCCAACGAGGGATGGTTGTAGTCCGAAAATCGTCGATAAATATTGTTTTACGCGGGTGAAAAGAAGGCTTTTCAATCTTTTTAACCTTGCAATGGTTGGTGTTTCATATCCTTCCATATTGTTTCGATGTTTAATCTTGGGAACAACTTTCTCAATCGTTTCCAACGTCAGCTTCTCTAACTTCGACAAATAGAGATCTATTTCATGGTCAGTTAGATTTCTGTTATTAGGAACCATTGAGCAAGCGTTGCCATCATCAGAAGAGGGACATTGCTTCTGGTACTCCCGATTAAACTTCTTTTGAAACTTTCCCCAGTCTGTTTTTTTGAAATTCAACCGATGGTTTTCATGTTGAACTGGAATGAGGAAGAAATCATCCCTTTGATGATTGATTTCCATTACGATTGCGTTATGGTCGCTATCGTAAGGAAGCACCTGCAGTTTCTGTTGAGGACTATTAAAGCTGAATTCAAGTCTTGCGTCAGCAATGCAGAGGTCCAAATATGAATTTGTCCTAGGGTATGTTGGGAACTCCGACCCATATAGGTTGCACCTGTATTCAATTTGGTTCTCTGTTATCCATGATTTCAGGAATACACCTCTTGGATTATTGGTGGCGTTCAGCCATGATGTATGCTTGGCATTCAGGTCACCGGCAAAAATATAATAATTATGCAGCCTGTTCAATTCGAGTATTTCAAACAAGGAATTGAGTTCCTCCTTGATCTTGAGAACATTTTGACCAGTTGCATAGGCAGAGATAACAAAGAGGTTATCCCCACCTGGCAGTGAAATTTTGATGACGGACACTTCAAGAAATTCAAAGTTTTTGAATTCGACTTTTTCAATATTTTGGAAACAATAGGGTCTTCTAACCAATATCCCGGTGCCACCTCCCCCATCACCTATTACCCTATCGTTTCTTACGAATGCAAAATCTTTGAATTCCATGGAATGCCATGAATTGAGGTGGGTTTCAGTGAGAAGTATGATGTCAGGCTTTTGCTTAACAACAAATTCAAGGAGATAATCACGTCGATGTACAGCAACGATAGAGTTGACGTTGATCGATATGAGGCGAAGCCTATCCATGGGAATATGACTGGGTGACAAGTTATTATTAGGCATTTGAAAGACCTAAACGCTGAAAAGCAAAGTTAATTTTTGAATCTTGTTTGTCGATTCTTTCCGATAAAGAATTAAGTTGCTGGTAAATTTTGAGAAGCAGCTCATTATTGCCACTTACATTATTTACATTATTTCCAGCATTTTCTGCTGGTCCTCTAGCGGCGAGTGCAAATGATACTCCGGGCTTGACGAAGTTGGAAGGTATGATTTTACGGTGTACTTGTGTTTGCTTTGAAGCAAATTTAAATTTTGCATCTTGATATCGGGAGCATCCTCGATATGATGCTGGGTGACCAAAAAAACCGCAGTTAACGCTGTATAATTTTTCTTTAGGCTCCGTCTGAGCCAATTTGCACTCACCGGGAGCATGAACGTCTTTGCATTTAACGCAACGATAGTGCATGGTACAATTGGCAGCCGAATGTCCAAATCTTTGACACCGGTAACACTGGTTGACTTCTCTTTTCTGGAGGCGTTCCCACCTCACCACTCTGAAATTCAAGTACCTTATTTGTTGAAGGGCACTTGGGCTGCTCTTATTTGCAATTTGTACCAGGTAAAGTGGTAAATTCTCCCTTTCTATGGTCGACCTTCTTGTCGCAAAGGCTCTGACTGTAACAAAATCAATATCTGGTGCAGCCTCCTTGAGCACCTGAAGAAGATCGACCGTATCCTCTCCGCTATCCAAACTCGTCAACAAGAACGTCTGATTTTTTTCAATTTTTGGGGTATAGGTGAAGTGTGGAACCTCCCCAGAAATCAACGCATCTTTAGCTGACTTGAAATCAACCAGTGATTTCGTCCTTATAGTTAATTTTTCGGCATTAACTCTTTTGATTTCGAAATTGGCCAGTTTATTTTCGGCTGCCAATAGCCGAACCATATCTTTCCCGGTTTGTCCGAACACATTGATTGGCGGAACTTTTTCTGTCTTGTTGGAAGCTTTTTCAGAGGAACCAGCAAAAAATGCGGGCAGGTTTTTTCTCCTTATTTTTGTTCTTTTAATATTGAATAAAATTAACGTCATTATCATGATTAAAATTTCCTCCGATGTTTTCTTCGATTTCCATATCTTCGGTTAATCCCTCCAGCGCTGCAAAATAATTTTGGCTCTCGTTGGTGCCACTAGCACTTAGAACTTCCTCTGGATTTACTTGCTTTGCACTTTTCTTCGGCTTTGTTACCTGTTGCCATTGATTTTGTGGCTGCGTCTTTTGAGGCTTCATCCCTTTCTTGAAAAAATCCTTGAGAGACTGTATCTCTTGCCTTAGTTCATCATTTTCTTTCTGCGATTTGGCCATTTGTTGATTGTCCGCTATTATTTGCAGCTTGCACCCTCCATCTACGGAGTTTTCTTCGTTATGTTTTCTTTTGGTGATTGTCGCCAGTTTCGTATTCGTCATTTCCCCAGGTTGCCCCAACGGTGGGAAGCCGTCGGGCTCCTACATACCAGCGGCGAAATTTTCTTTGTGAATTTGTTTTTCGTTACCAATCGAAGTAAAAATATTCAATAGAAATTTCCTGAGTCGATTACTTCGACAATATAAGATTTTTTCCGATAAAAATTAACTTCGGACTAACGTTTATAAAAAATTAATTTAATTTTTGAAAACTTTTGACAGGAGCGATTTAAAAGACGTCTATACGCAAAGACTACTGCGATCCCCAAAAAAATTACTGAATAAGCTATATTTCGACGAGAAGCGCATACATTGGTATACAACTTCAGCTCTCGATGTTTTGATTCGAATCTCATTGCCCACAGATATCTCGGAGGTCCTCATTGAATGATTACCGAAGGAAAGTGAGTAAGCATGTGATGCTTCGGCTTTAAACTGTTCCCAAAGAGTGAAACGTACAATGAATGGTGCTCAGAAATTTTTGCTCTCAAGTCTTCAATGTTATTGTAGGTAAATGATGGCGATAATAGCATTTGGACCAGATCATATAAGATCTGTGAGTAATTCCAAACAACATCATTATGGGGGATATAGTCACCAATGAAAAGTGAAAAATAAATTAGAAACGTAAGCGCTTCATGCGCTGAAAAATGTAGATTTCTTGATTTCAGGTGTTGCTTCTTTAGTGCCTGGCACTTATTGCGAATATCTATTTCACCATGATCAAAATTCTCAACTCGATAATTTAAATCACTTAAATCAAACTAGCCCTTTTCCATAAAATATAGCAAGCAGTTCACTAGTCCATAAGAAATAATGCCTTCTAAAACGTCGTGCATGAGATCTACTGCGTAATTTTGTATAACATGAAACGAGAGCAATGAATTCAAAATGGAATTTTCAAATACTCCAGAAGAATCGTACTGAAAAGCTTCAACATGCTCTGCATAGTTTTCAATAGAACGCAAAAGATCTTTACACTCATGTGTCGTTTTCTTCGTCTTCTTTGTCTAATAGACAAAATCTGCAAAGTAGTCTTTGTGTATAGACGTCTTTTAAATCGCTACTGTCAAAAGTTTTCAAAAATTCAATTAATTTTTTAAAAACGTTAGTCCGAAGTTAATTTTTATCGGAAAAAATCTTATATTGTCGAAGTAATCGACTCAGGAAATTTCTATCGAATATTTTTACTTCGATTGGTAACGAAAAACAAATTCACAAAGAAAATTTCGCCGCTGGTATGTAGGAGCCCGACGGCTTCCCACCGTTGGGGCAACCTGGGGAAACGACGAATACAAAACTGGCGACAATCACCAAAAGAAAACATAACGAAGAAAATTCCGTAGATGGAGGGTGCAAGCTGCAAAAAATAGCGGACAATCAACAAATTGCCAAATTGCAGAAAGAAAATTATGAACTAAGGCAAGAGATACAGTCTCTCAAGGATCTTTTCAAGAAAGGGATGAAGCCTCAAAAGACGCAGCCACAAAATCAATGGCAACAGGTAACAAAGCCGAAGAAAAGTGCAAAGCAAGTAAATCCAGAGGAAGTTCTAAGTGCTAGTGGCACCAACGAGAGCCAAAATTATTTTGCAGCGCTGGAGGGATTAACCGAAGATATGGAAATCGAAGAAAACATCGGAGGAAATTTTAATCATGATAATGACGTTAATTTTATTCAATATTAAAAGAACAAAAATAAGGAGAAAAAACCTGCCCGCATTTCTGCTGGTTCCTCTGAAAAAGCTTCCAACAAGACAGAAAAAGTTCCGCCAATCAATGTGTTCGGACAAACCGGGAAAGATATGGTTCGGCTATTGGCAGCCGAAAATAAACTGGCCAATTTCGAAATCAAAAGAGTTAATGCTGAAAAATTAACTATAAGGACGAAATAACTGGTTGATTTCAAGTCAGCTAAAGATGCGCTGATTTCTGGGGAGGTTCCACACTTCACCTATACCCCAAAAATTGAAAAAAATCAGACGTTCTTGTTGAAGGGTTTGGTTAGCGGAGAGGATACGGTCGATCTTCTTCAGGTGCTCAAGGAGGCTGCACCAGATATTGATTTTGTTTCAGTCAAAGCCTTTGCGACAAGAAGGTCGACCATAGAAAGGAAGAATTTACCACTTTACCTGGTACAAATTGCAAATAAGAGCAGTCCAAGTGCCCTTCAACAAATAAGGTACTTGAATTTCAGAGTGGTGAGGTGGGAACGCCTCCAGAAAAGAGAAGTCAACCAGTGTTACCGGTGTCAAAGATTTGGACATTCGGCTGCCAATTGTGCCATGCACTATCGTTGCGTTAAATGCAAAGACGTTCATGCTCCCGGTGAGTGCAAATTGGCTCAGACGGAGCCTAAAGAAAAATTATACAGCGTTAACTGCAGTGTTTTTGGTCACCCAGCATCATATCGAGGATGCTCCCGATATCAAGATGCAAAAGTTAAATTTGCTTCAAAGCAAACACAAGTACACCGTAATATCATACCTTCCAACTTCATCAAGCCCGGAGTATCATTTGCACTCGCCGCTAGAGGACCAGCAGAAAATGCTGGAAATAATGTAAATAATGTAAGAGGCAATAATGAGCTGCTTCTCAAAATTTACCAGCAACTTAATTCTTTATCGGAGAGAATCGACAAACAAGATTCAAAAATTAACTTTGCTTTTCAGCGTTTAGGTCTTTCAAATGCCTGATAATAACTTGTCATCCAGTCATATTCCCATGGATAGGCTTCGCCTCATATCGATCAACGTCAACTCTATCGTTGCTATACATCGACGTGATTATCTCCTTGAGTTTGTTGTTAAGCAAAAGCCTAACATCATACTTCTCACTGAAACCCATCTCAATTCATGGCATTCCATGGTATTCAAAGATTTTGCATTCGTAACAAACGATAGGGTAATAGGTGATGGGGGAGGTGGCACCGGGATATTGGTTAGAAGACCCTATTGTTTCCAAAATATTGAAAAAGTCGAATTCAAAAACTTTGAATTTCTTAAAGTGTCCGTCATCAAAATTTCACTGCCAAGTGGGGATAACCTCTTTGTTACCTCTGCCTATGCAACTGGTCAAAATGTTCTTAAGTTCAAGGAGGAACTCAATTCCTTGTTTGAAATACTCGAATTGAACAGGCTGCATAATTATTATATTTTTGCCGTGACCTGAATGCCAAGCATACATCATGGCTGAACGCCGCCAAGAATCCAAGAGGTGTATTCCTGAAATCATGGATAACAGAGAACCAAATTGAATACAGGTGCACCCTATATGGGTCGGAGTTCCCAACATACCCTAGGACAAATTCATATTTGGACCTCTGCATTGCTGACGCAAGACTTGGATTCAGCTTTAATAGTCCTCAACAGAAACTGCAGGTGCTTCCTTACGATAGCGACCATAACGCAATCGTAATGGAAATCAATCATCAAAGGGATGATTCCTTCCTCATTCCAGTTCAACATGAAAACCATCGGTTGAATTTCAAAAAAACAGACTGAGGAAAGTTTCAAAAGAAGTTTAATCGGGAGTACCAGAAGCAATGTCCCTCTTCTGATGATGGCAACGCTTGCTCAATGGTTCCTAATAACAGAAATCTAACTGACGATGAAATAGATCTCTATTTGTCGAAGTTAGAGAAGCTGACGTTGGGAACGATTGAGAAAATTGTTCCCAAGATTGAACATCGAAACAATATGGAAGGACATGAAACACCAACCATCGCAAGGTTGAAAAGATTGAAAAGCCGCCCCGCGTCAACAATATTTATCGACGATTTTCGGACTACAACCATCCCTCGTTGGCTTTGTTGAAATTACACCTGAAGAATGTCCGGAACTTAATCCGTTCATACTTCAGGAGTGAGGTCAGCAATCAATGGGCGGAAAAACTGAGGGGTATTAGCCCACAGGACCCAGATGGCGTTTTCGCGAAAGTGAATGGATTATTCCGCAGGAAGTCTCGAGTGAAGGTATCGAATCTTGAAGTCGCTAGTGATGAGATAAATCTTCTCGATAGAGCTGGTATCGAAATTGATAGTACGACTCCGGATAGAAATGGAAACAGGATTATATGTGATGGATTGCAGAAACTTGCCCTGATTGGAACACATTTTGAATTGGTTCATCTGCCAAACCCAGAGAGAAGGAATGAAATATTTTCGGAGGTCGTTGAAGCAAAAGTTTCCGACTTCAAATCAAGCCTGAACGGCCAATCAATTCTTCATTTCGATGAAACATTAACATCTGACCTCATACCGAGCTTGAATCTTATTGATTATTTTGTCAGCTATGAAGACTTGTGTTTCATATTTGTCAGAATAAACAACAAAAAATCATGTGGTACTGACGGTATTTCAAATATAGTTCTCCGACATTTGCCTGAGGTTTCTATTAGGAATTATTGCATATTGTTCAACAACATGTTGAAAAATTCATATTTCCCAAATGAGTGGAAAAAGGCTAAGGTATTTCCGATCTTGAAGAAAGGAAAAGAATCTTCATGCCCTAAAAGTTATCGCCCAATCAGCTTGCTGCCTACCATCAGCAAGGTGTTTGAAGTGATACTCAACAGAGCATTAAACGCCCACATTCAGAAATATGAGTTGATGCCGAATTGCCAATTTGGTTTTCGTGCCAGGCATTCGACCATACATGCAATAACGAAAGTATATCCTCATACATCTGTTGGAAACTAAACAACAAAGAATGTGTTGGAGCATGTCTCATTGATATGGAGAAAGCCTTAGATACGGTGTGGTTAGATGGACTAGCTTTCAAACTTCTTCAGGACAGGTTCCCCAGACACCTTGTCGCCATGATGTGTAATATGTTATACGGGAAATCATTTGTTGTAACTGATGGAAATTTTACAACAATGCGCGAATTCAATGTCTTGAATGGTCTACAGCAGGGAACAGTTACTGCGCCTCTGCTTTTCTCAATATTCATTCGCAAGCTATTGAACAGCTTTGATTTTAATGTCTCACCAAAGCGATCATTGGTAGCGTTTGCTGATGATCTGATCATCTATACGGCAGACCGAAAAGCTATAATAGTTCAGAGCAATCTTCAAAAAATGTTTAATGATGTGCAGCTCTACACCGACAATTGGCGAATGAAAATCAATGCGCAGAAGTGCGAAACAATTTTGTTTCGGATAACGCTGCAGGGGGCCAGTCAAGACCTGAAACGTAATTGGAAGGATTTCCACATTATGACTGATGAGGGTAGTTCAGAACGGGTTCCACATAAATCCTGTGTTCGATACCTCGGTGTTCATCTCGATCAGTATCTGTACTATACTGAACATGTCAAAATCATGCTCAGTAAAGCACTAAAAGTAGTCATGGCCCTTCGGCGACTCTTTCATTCCAGATACATTGATCAAAAAGTCAAAGTTATTTGTTACAAGACCCTGGTTAGGCCAGTTTTGACATACGGATGCCAGATCTGGTACAACCAGAGTGCTAGTACAATGGAAAGATTAAGAGTTTTCGAAAGGAAATGTCTTCGTGCATGTACTGGTTTGTACAGAAAGCCTGAGACGGATTGGAAGCACTATATATCGAATAGAAAAATTTATCAAACCGCTCAAGTGACAAGAGTCGATATCTTCATATTGAAACTTCTTCGGAATCATATCGCAAGATCTGTAACTGTGAGTGAAAACCCTTGGATTTCACAGCCGTTCCACCCTACAGACGGGTATATTGTGACTTGCCTCACTACTGGCTTCGTTCCTCCAGAAGCATTCATGTATTTGGACATGAATCGATATGTTTTTGATTCTGACGGCGTCCCAATCATATATCAAATATACCGACGGGCCACCGATAAGAAGATAAAATATCCTCCGAATCTGAGTTCACGAGACCAACAATTCCAATGGAGATACTCATTTGCTAGATTCGTTGAAGCTGGTCGAGCTGAGATGGAACAATCTAGGTATTGGTGGCTGAATGACAATGTCTAAATTATTCGTGTTTATTTTCTGTTTTTGTGCTTTTTCTCGTTATTTAGTTTTTTAGATTCATCTCATTATTGCTACATCTAGTATTGTTGTTTATTTGTATTGTAAATTAGGTATAGGTTTCAATATAAGGTCACTTTTTTTTTTTATTGAACTTATTTAGAATTAGGGTGTAACATATTAGGTATAGGATATAAGTTCATTGTTGTGTTAGTAGTATAAGTAATTTTTGAATAATGCTGGTTGGTTTTTTCTCCTTTTGCCAATTGAATCAAAAAATATCTAATAATTTTAATTAATTTAAATTTGCAAGTGTATTTTTTTCATTAAATGTGTTTAACTGATAACGTATAAATTTAGAGAGCCATTTGGGCCATTAAGTTTTTTATAGTTTTATTGTTTGGAATTTGCTTTATGTTCTTTTAAAAATTTATAACGATTAGTATTAAATAAAGCGCTTTTGACTTTGAATTTGACAAAATCTGCAATAATATTTATGAGAAAAACTTTTTGAAAATCCCAAGATTCGATTTAAACCAATATTATCACCGATAACGAGTGCTAAAATGAAATACAATCTTTTTTTCCCCTCAAAAGTGTCAATTTCTATCCCATCTTCTTCAAGCTTTTTAACAATCTCAACCAGTGTACATAAAGCATTTTTATTTCCTACATTTTTTAATGTTTTAGATTTCATAAACATAGCCGGAAAAATATGATCTAGGTGTGAATTTTTGTATTGGTCTGGAATTGTAGGAAATTGGTAATAAAATACCGAAATAGTTTGAACACCGGAATGACTACCAATAGGATCATTCACTTCGAAATCATCAGTATATATAAAATAAGGTATATTGATTCTGTCTCTATATTTTTCAATTACACTTTTCCATAAATTTCCCTGAATAAAATTGCATGTTTGCGTAGTATCGTTCCTAACATTCTCCATATAAGTTAACGTTCGGTCAAGTAGCCCTGGTAGCTCAAAATAAGTTTTCATTTGAAACTCAATATCAAGAATAGTTCCTTTCAATTCAACTTTTTCTAAAGTTGGAGTACCTTTTTTCATGATCTCGCGCACTGCACTTGAAACTATAAAATCTCGGAGTCCGAAAAGTATTTTCCTTCCTTAGAAACTGGACCAATTTATATTCTGTATTAACCTTTTGGAAAACGTTGGAACAAAATTCCAAAAACTCAAAAATTTCTGAGTGTATAGGAAGTAGATTTTTCAAGAAAGTTGAAATTCCATTTATCATTTCTTTAAATAAATACGATATATCGTTTATAATCTCAAAAATTTGTTTGATTGTCAAATGGTTTTGATTGTTAAGTTTCACTGCAAAAAAATGCAAGAACTTTGGAATGAATCTTGCCAACTTTTTTCATCAAAATTACAATTAGGTAAGGAATAGTTAACATCATCTTTTATTTTACTTTCCTCTAATGGTAATGAATGCGGGCCATTGGAATCATCAGTTCTGCCCGGTTCGAAGGTTTCGTCGTTAAGATGGGAATTCTTGCAATGCTTATTGAATGCACAAAATGTTGAAAAAAGTTGAGGACAGTTTTTATATGGACAAGGAAATTTTTCAATCTTTTTAAGATTGTGGTGAAATTTATAATGAGCAAATAATTGATCAGCATTTTCCAAGTTTTGTTGGCATAAATGACAATGCATCATGAAGCAAGGCAAGATTAAAAATAATGTGAATTCAATTGAATTGATCAGTGTTAATACTAAGCTTCCAATGTTTTGCACTAGGAGTATTTTACAATTATTTTTACAATCTTATACTTGGACTACTTTACAGAGATCTTGATACAAAATGGATTAAATAAAGTAAGATTTGGCATGTATATAAAGATGAGTGGAATGTTTTCTAAGCTTCTAGTCGGATAAGCTAAAAGTATTTTACAGCTCTTTTCGCAATCTTACACTAGGACTATTTTATACAGATCTAATCGATGTTAATACAAAATTTAAATTAAGAAAGCATGATTTGGCATGTATACATACTATATATATAGAAAAACGGAATGTTTTCTAAGCTTCCAATCTTATACGTTAGGAGTATTTTATAAATGTTAACGCAACCTAATACAAAAATTATTTTATAGAGAGCTTATTTTGCTAAGGAAGCCTGAAACGGTAGGTGAGATATTTGATTCGTTTTTATAGAAAAACGCTTGGATGAATTCCCACATAAATCTGCATTCTTCTTGATATTTTAAATTAAATATATGATGTATCTTATATGTACAAGAAATTGCTTCTATAATGCTTTCAAATTTGTGCATGTGGTCATCATAATCTGAATAAGCATTCAATATATCATTTTCAGAAGAATCAATGACAAGTGTATATGGTTGGCTTTTTAACTGTGGATATTGGGAATATTTTTTTCCTTACGCAACTTGATAGCCTTTCCTAAGTCTGATGGAGTGGCAATCTTTAAAATAAAGGCTTCTTGACTGTCTGCAAGGCTGTAATTCCAAATTTTTCGATCCTTGCCTTTTGTTTGTCCAGTAGGTACAAGAAAATAGTTCAGTGTATTGAAGATAGCGAAATCACACCTATTGATTTCCTTTCCGTCTGTAAATATGCACATTAAAACGGGTTCAATTAGAGTCATTTGCAAAAATAGTTTTATCAAATTACCTTTTGCTGGTAACAATTGCGGTCCTCGATTTAGTGCCTTTTGTCGCTTTTCGATATGTGGAAAATTTTCTTACTAAATGCTTCCCACTCTTTAACGAGACTATTACCATTCAGAAAATTGGCTTCAAAATCAATATGGATCTATAAGTTCAAAGGAATAATTTTTTTTTTTCAAACCAGAAACAATAGGCAAAAATTACCAGTCTATCTCAATTTTGCTTTGTATAAGCTGGCCATTCTTGGAGAATATCGTGAAATGATAGTCCAGGTGCCTTAAAAGATTCCAGTCTTGCTTTTCAAGTAGCATGCCATTTAATTTCCACCGTTGCCCATGGCTTTTCATAAAGACATAGCCATTCCTTGTCATTTATGAAAGAATCATCGGATAACTTTGGATCTTCTTTGTTGCCTAATGATTCTTTTCGCGCCTTCTTTCTAGCCTTTTCAAGAGGAAATAAGCCTGCTCTTCGTAGATTGCTCGCTTTATTTTTATACTTATGATAGAGACGACCTTGTTGAATCTCGCCAGATAAGCAAAAATAGAAATCCTTAAACAATTTTTTTTATTTAATCAACAACAATAACAGCTAATATATCATTTACCTTCCTCTCGCCTGGAAATTTATTTACTATCTGATCGACTATTTCCAAATAATCTTTGTCTTTCATAAAGGTGTTACTCGACGTGTAAGCCTTGACGATATCATCAACAAGTTTTTCCCTAGCAAAGTTGCTTAAGGAGTTGCAATCATTCCAGGATTTAGAAACCACGTTGCCTTCAGCGGATGCAAGATATTCATCTAATTTCTTTTTAAGGTTAAACTGCTTAATAAATAAATTTATATATAAACTAAATCTCTTACAAAGCCAGAAAAGTTCCTTCCGGAGTTTGCCGTGGGTGGTGTTGGTGATGATGTAGCACTGCATCTACATACAGATGATGGCCGCGATAAAAACTCTGTATTTCTACTTAGCCAATTATCAATCACGGATGGAATTTCTGATCTCTGAGAAACAAAATAAAACAAAAATATATCGGAACCCCTATTAAAAATCTTCCTTACATTTTCACTTTGCCATTTTAATAAATGGTATCGTGCTTTTGCCAATAAGCCAATATTGTGAGGATAAATTTTTTCAAAGTCCTGGGGTATCAGATATTTTAACGTATAGAAACCAATTCCAAAACCTAAGGAAACATGGATCTTGCCTAATACATATTTTGCACTACCAAAGAATCCTTACTTATGAATAAGTCGATCTCCGATCCCATTTCCCAATCGACAAGGACGTTGTAAAGCAACTCTTTATCAAGTTCCTGGTTGATACCGTTACTCCGAATCTGTGCAGACTCCATAGTGGAGTACACATGATCTAGCGACGATAATATGTTAAACGATTCTTCCATATTAATTTAGCTTAATATTACAAAACAAATGTTTATAAATTTCTTGCAGGAAATTGAAAGAGATTTCTCGTTTCACATTTTAGTATTACTTACTTTAATTCGTTGGCGGTTAGCGAAATCATATACAGAAAGACAACATATAAAATAAGATTTTCCGAAAGAGTTTAAACTCGTTCCGAAAGAAGCACCCACCTACATCTACATACTTCGTTTTAAATGAAATGGGATCAGCGGAAAATTCTTCTTTTGCTGAGGGTAAAACATGATGAAAACATTTGATTTTGCTGACCGCCTCAGAATTTTACATGAAAGTTAAGTTTAAAGATGAAAAAAAGTAACCTGTAAGATATATTTCACTTACCTTTTTTAAATAAACCTTCCTGGTACTTTTTTATACACTGTGTATACTTCACTATTAAGCACTTCGCACTGTAAAATTTACCATCAACCACTCAGAAAAGTCGACTGAAGGGATTTGTTCAAATGATATATTCTGCTTCTATGGGTTAATGCCTTAAACGAAAAAATATTTCTCATTTCTAGAAAATATTTCTCATTTCTAGAAAATACTAAGTTTCTAAAAAAATAATTTCCTTTCTAGAAGATATTTTTAATTTCTAGAAATATTTTCTTGCTATTAGAAAACCACAGAACTTATTTCCTTGTTGCTTGCAAACATCTTCTAGCTAGAAAATCGGTAAAAAATCAGAATTTCACCTTTCGGAGACTTTATTTTCGGTGCAAATTTCCTCATTCTAGAAATGAGTCGTGCATTCTTAATATAAGAAAATGAGAATTTATTGTTTTAAGTGTCGATTGCTTAATATGTTCCACTATGAGTTGATTTAAGTGAGAAGAGAATAAAATAGGATGTTCGTTCTTAAAATGTGATTGTCTCGATATAAGAAATTAGTTTCTACCCATTTAGAAAATCTTTTCTTTCCGTGTACCATATTTTAATATTTTTTTTAGTACTTTGAGTTAATGTTAATTAATATGCATTACATGTCAGTGTTGCATTTATAAATTACTACAATTACAGATTAATAATTTAAGGTCTGATTTTTTTTTTTTTGCAATTATGTATTAATGTTTTGTTTGATTCAATGGTTGATTTATATAATCATATTTTAATGCCTCATTTGGTACTATAAATTAATGCTTTGTTTGATACAGATGTTGAACTATAGGCTGAATACAATTTTCCGGTCTTAAAACACTTCCTCTTGAGAATAAAACTATTATTTTTATATATTTGAAGAATACCGGAATTTGACTTCTTCTTTACAATACGTGTATAAACGGCTTTACACTTTCTTTTAACATCCACATTCAATACTGATTTTCCTTTTAATCAAAGGTATACATTAATGATTTGCATATTACTTATCTCAAAATAATTTTTTGATAACTATTGTTACATATTTTGTATTTTCTGCTCTGTGAGTTTCATTACTCCCGATATCCATTGCTATATACTCGTATTTTGCATCAAATATTCTGTGACTCTTATTCTACTCGTACATATTTTGGCTTTTCATTTCTTTTAAATAGTAATATGTTTTCTTGCGTATATTCCTTTTCAAATATTGTAATTACTAATTAATTCGATGTCTTATTGGGTTAGTGGTTATTATTAGGATGTTAATATTTGATTAGTGCAGGTGCTAATAAATTATACACAGTTAGCGTTAGTGAGGATTTAACCATGGGGATGCGGTGGTTTCTCTTTTTAGGGTTTTGTAAAATAATTTTACAATACGCTACTAGTTTCGCGACCAGTCTGTCCGTCTGTCCGTCCGTCCGTCCGTCTGTCCGTCCGTCCGTCCATGTGTCACAGCAGTTTTGCTCGGAAACTACTTAAGCTAGAAACATCAAATTCTGTGTGTAGGTGTAAAGTGGCGTTCTCTTCAAAGTTCACTACACTACAGTTTTGCTAGGATTTGCATGAAAATTTCAGGAATGATAGGTGTCATGAATATCTTTGAGAATCGGTTCAGCTAGTGGTATCAGTAATCGTAAAACAAAATAGTGGCTGTTTTAAATGCGAAGATTGAATAATTTTGAGTTATTTTTTCCCAACTTCAACGTTTAAGGTGCATGCTTTGAACACTTGATTCAATTTAATGAATGACTCAAGATGAGTACCTACAATTAATGCTCATAAGTGAAACAAGTCAAGGAGGTGGGAGAGAGCTCCTGGCAGAAGGGTTTTGTAACCATTCTAGGATTCGAAAAAATTGGCCATTAATCGATGATAACAGTACAGAAGAGTGGCCCCTGAAAAAAATCATCAAACGTAGCCAATATGAGTATGAAATAAAAGTTTTCATGGGAGCTTTTCAAAACAGTTGTTAAACTGTCAGTTTTTGCTTCAGTCGGGGCACAGGGGGGAAATACATGAAAAATGTGTTTCCTCCGTCGCGGATGGACATCTGAAATAATTATCAAGGGAGATATTTATGAGTATAACAATACCAAAAATCTCAGAAGTCGAAATTCGTTCAACTTTGTTAATAATAGTATGATCCTCGTATTTCATATTTTCTCCAATAAAATCGTCTTTGACATGTTTCTTGATTTGATTCGATCTGGTGACTGCATTTCGTAAATTGCATACAAAACCCTTCTGACATGAGCGTAGGTCTGTTTACCCAACTTGTTTTTTTCTTTTTCCAACTCCTTTTTATATGGATTGCTAGTGAGAATTGCTGAGCGGCCTCTTTTTCTATTTATTTTTTTGTTGTTTTAGGCAATGCTCTGGGAATTGGAAACAAATTTTTGGGCGAAATTGGGAATGACGTGCTTGGTTGTGGATCCAATTTTATTGCCGTTCCAGTGCTCGTTTGTGGATCTAATATCTGTGGCGTCACTGCTACCATTCCTCCCAAGTTATCTTGCAAAACGGATGGAGTATCGAGTGTGTTAGATGTCTCATCCTTTTTGTTGTTCTCATTTTGTTGTGATTCCAGCTCAGTAAAAGCCACATCGGTGGTATCTGGAGCCAAAAAATCATAATCCTTGAAGACATTGCGATCTATTGGCTCTATCCCGCATTTACGAAAACCATTGATTGCAATAGACTGTTGTGCTGCCTCGCTGTAGGCTTCACCAAAGAGTTTGCTGAATTGGAATACGGATATTGCTCTTCCCGGATTATTGCGAAGAAACTTCTCAACTGCACGTATGTAATACTTATTCAAAGGCCCCATGAAAGACACATCCAGTGGTTGAAGCCTATGACTGCAATGGGGGGCAAGCATAAGACGGTAGTGTAGTTTTTTCTTGCCAATTCAATAAAATCCAAATTTTTTGTATGCGTGTTATGCCCATCCAGTATAAGGAGCGCCGGATCGTCTTCAGTTGGCTTGGCAAATTTAAGAAAATTCTTAAACCATTCTGTAAAAATACCCAAATACATCCACTCTGACGGATGACAAGCAAATTCTGTACCCGGTGGTGCCCCATCTTGTAATTCCACCTTCATTCTCTTCCGAGGAAATATGATAAGAGAGGGAATAAAGTTTCCACCAGCGAGAGAGGTTGCTGCTGGGCTTCTTAATGTCAATTCCGGATGACGTTTTCTGAAGGCAGCAATCCATGCTTTTCCAGCCATTTCAGTCTCCTTGCTGAACTTGTGGTTTATGTTATTTCGTTCAGCCAGTTGATAGGCTAGTCGATTCTCCATATCCAAAATATGTTGCACCAATTCTTCTTCCTGCTCTTGACTAAAAATTGGACGATAAGACCCCAATATTTTTATATTTTCAACGGCTTCTTTGTTTTTTCCTTGAACGCGTCGTTTGAGCGTCGAACGAGGAACGTTGAACTCTTTGCTTGCCTTTAAAAACCCCATTTCGTTACTCCTGACAGCTTTAATGGCTTTTTCCATCGCATCCGGGTCCCAAGTCTGCTGCTGCGATATGCGTTTATATGAACTCGGCATTTCTGAAAGAATACATATCATATTTATTCTTACTCGAAAATGTTGTACTAAGGCAGGTAAAGTGGCCTACTAGATCACTTAACCTACCCACATACCAGGCCACTTTACCCGAAACGGACCGCAACGTAAACAACACTTGCTCAAATGTCAAACGCGAATAAATTTTCTTAATTTGCCGCGAAATGAATAGTTCACTAATGTACCAAATCAATATAATATGACATTGCTTTTCGTTTTGAGTTATCATAGAATCTCATTTCAAGATTCAGACTACTCACCTTAGATGAAAGATAGCGAAAACCACTTTTTTCTTTATAAAAACTTTTCACACGAACTTGACGCGTTGCCATCGTCTACAGTAATACAGCGTCGATGGATGATTTTGTTCCACTCGCCATTGACAGATGACGCTTATTGGTTCATTCTTAAATAGAAGGTGACCACTTTACCCGACTGGGCCACTTTAACGAACTCTCCCCTATTATTTATTGTGTTATGTTCTATATATACTATATATATATATATATATATATATATATATATATATATATATATATATATATATATATATAGTATATATATATATATATATATCGTATATATACATATATATATATATATATATATATATATATATATATATATATATAAAGTATATATAGTATATATATATATATATATATATATATATATAATATATATATATATATATATATATATAAAGTATATATAGTATATATATATATATAATATATATATATATATATATATATATATATATATATATATATATATACAATATATATATATATATATATATATATATATATATCCATATATATATATATATATATATATATATATATATATATATATATATATACATATTTTCCAATTTCATTTAGTTGCTATAACTAGACCAGTTGAAAGGAACGGGTGGAAAAATGCGCGGGGATTTGGGATTGAGTACTACTTGGGGGATTGGGTGCTTTCGGGTTTGGGCTACGCATGGTTATTAGCTGCTCCCAGTGAATGACGCCATTTCGGGACTTATCTGTTGCTGGCCATATTGGTGAAACCCGCTGGCTCACCTCCGCAGTACGGATCTGCAAGGCAATACCAGGTTTCGACACCTCTGTAGAACCTCCATTGTTCGATTTTGTCCGACAATGCTCCTTAATGAGCCTGGTCGAAAAAATTATATCTCTATAATTAATATTGAGACCGTCGCTATGCTGGTCGAGGCAGTGGATAGGTGTACATGCCTTCTGGCCGTCTCATTAAATTTGATCCGATCGAGGTGCAAATAGATTTCATTGAGGCCGTGGGTACTGGCTGCGTCATGAATGCCTCCGTTTTTAGCCGTTACTAGCTTCATTCGTGACATGCTGTGGTTGCCCGCCAAATTAGCAACGTCTAGCTCTTAAATCCTGGGGTCTACTTCGGGTAAATACTGCGGTTGAATTATATCGAATGGGCGAGTAATCTCCGCTTCATAATGTATGGTCATCTCGTTAATCGGAATTGTGCAGAGGGCTATGATCAGGATATGAATGGGCGTTTCATTCTGTAGAAAATATATCAAACTGTTAGGTTTACTCAGCAAGGAGTCGGTTATCGATGTACTAACTCGAAGGCGGGTTGTACAGCATTGATATAATTTCATTTGATGACGTTGGTGACTGACCAATCGGCGTAGTTAATGGCGCCACATAAAGGTCACCCGGATCCAGCTTCTTTATTTTCTTGTGACTTGCATTATCCGTAAGGAGCAGAAATTGCTGAGTGGTAATGTCAGCTGCCATGAACGAGTATTTTACAGATGGTATTAGAAAAAGTGTCCCGTTGGTTCTCATAGGAAAAATATGTATCTGATATAGATTCATTAGGGGTGATTGGGAAATAGGCAGCCACTAGTTCAGTTTTCCTCCTGAAATACTGCAACTCCGCCGCTTGCGCCAAGGTTTGCTCGCAGAATTCAGGACATCTATTGCCCGGTTTAATATAGATTTCCTTCAACCTTTTGCTGGAAATCAGAAGAGGATGAATTATATTGTTCTATACCGACACAGCGATGTCAATGATGGTGCATTGCCTGGTCTCAATCTCTAGAAATTGAGCTAGCAATGAAGTCAGTACCGCGTTCCTTCGTTCTGCTACAAGTAATTTACCGGCCATAAAAAAGGTGTCCTTGATTTGCAAGCCAAGTTCCGCTTACCTGCTGATCACATTCGACAGAGGTTTATGGATTTCCTCCAAGGATATGTTAACAACACTAATCCTTTGTTTTTCTAATTTGACTAATTCCCTTTCCTTGTCCTGCAGATTATCTAACCGACTGTACGGCTCCTTTTCATTCTCATCGTCCATGGTACCAAATAACGAGTGTAGCACTCTCCCGACCCCATCAATGAATGACCTTTTAGCCCTTTTAGGCAACAGCAACTCAGAGCTTGAGAGCGAATCTTAAGGTTTTCTACTAGGCTATAGACATGCCTTAACTGCTCTGCATATCCCAAGCTCTTACCTGCACAAAGCATCTTAACGAGGTGTTCAGCTCGTTCGGCTACTCCTATTTGCTCCTGGGTTCCTCCTAGATTTAACTCCATCACGACGCTCCAGGTGCTGTGGTAGCTCTACGAACTGCCAACATCTTCAAACAGTACTCCTATGCTCTCCAGTGAATATAGTTTCAGATCCTCGTTTGGGGCTGCCAAAACACCAACGCTGAGCAGGCCTAAAATGACGATCCCGATAGCTATTACTAGAAATACAGGAAAAAAAGAAAAAAGGGGGAAAGGAGTTAGAACAATGTATTCATAGTATGTTTTAAGTCGATTGTTATGAACATTGACCAGTTTTTTCCTTATCGCAATCGTGACGTTGACGGGGAAAGTATCGGCTTTGAGCTCATATGGCCCAACCCATACCTTAAGGTGCTTACGATTCTCGTTTTAGCGAATCTTTATCTCGTATATGGAAAGTAACTGGTCTGACGTTGTTATCATAATGGGCCTTGGATTTTAACTTACTCTCCAGTATATTCTTAAGTGCCAAGGTGTACATCTTTTGTAACTTGTGCTTTAATAACAGATAATAGTTCTCATGGTCATCGAGAGGGGCTGGCTCCCTCTTTAGGTTTGACGGAACGTCTGCCGTGAACCCATAGCGACAATCCATTGCAGTGAGTTTCATGCTATCGTGTTCACTGTTATTGCACGCGAACGCAGCCGTACGCAGGAATTGATCCCAAACCTGCAGGTTGCTATCCACCATGGATCTGAAATATTCAACAAGGGGTCAATGGGCTCGTTTCAATGCTCCATTGGATTGTGGGTGATAGGCGGTAGTCTGCATTTTTTTTATATTTAATAGCCTACATGTTTGCTTAAATAGTTTCCCCACAAAATTTGCCCCTAATCGGTAACTAGCTGCTTGGGTATTCTATACCTAGCTATAATTTCGTCAAAGAATACTTGGGCTACTGTCTCCGCCTCAGCGTTTGGTAAAGCGTTCCAATCTACGAATTTTGTTAAATTATCCTGAAAGGTCAAAATTTATTTATTTCCAGATGTTTCAATGAGAGGCCCCACGATGTCCAAATATACTTTATCAAATTGCCTCTCAGCTATGTCTGTGACAATACTACACCCCCTACCCGCTTCATGAGGGGACCCTTGCAAGGCGTTTGACAAGATTCTACATACTTATTCGTATCCTCTAGAATATCAATCAAATACTCTTCCAACCACTCAAGTTCCAAGCCAATCTCTTTAAGTTCAACTGCCGCCTCACTCGAGTTTATCAACCCTATAACAAGGCGGACCAGATCTAGAAGAGCATTGGATAGGAACAAACCATCCGCTATTGAACTTGTGATACAAAGCATTTCCTGATCATACCAAATCGTGGCAACAACGTGATAGCCCCCTCGAAACTGGACCCTGAATTCACTACTATTGCTTCCGTGCAAGGAAACACTAGTGACTGAACATGACCTTCTATATTACAATTTTTTGCCAGAAAATTATTTCCGAGAAGACCATTATTGAACGCCCCCTAAATTGCGTCTACTACATGAAAAGTACAAGGAAGCTTGTTGGGGAGCTCGAAATTGCCTTGCGTAAAACCAAGGGGTTCTTCTTCCCCAAAAGGCCTTGACAAAGTGAGCTTACGATTAACATCTATTGGATACGTATCGAGTATTGCCGATTTGCTAATTATGCTAACCTCTGCACCTGTATCTATGGTGAATTTAGTTTTCTCTTGTTTCCCAATATCTGAGGGCAATGAAACGGTCATGAGGTTTGATTCTCTGTAACCCTTATCAACTGCGTTAAGCCCGCCAGCGACTTCCTGCGGCACCCTAGATTCAACCTTCCTACTGAGATATTGGCTTCCTCGTTTCACCGTCTTTATTGTAGCCGAGCCGGGGATTTTCGACTCGACTGTGTCTCGTTTCCCGGCTGCCTGGCTTCACATCTTTTCTTTTGGAAACACGTACCCATGCCATGACCTCTTCGCCCACAGAAATCACATTTTTTAACTAGACACTAAAAACCCTTGGACCCTCGTTAACAACTGGCGTTGCCGTAGCTGGCCTCGCCTTACAATCGCTCTGATCGTGACCATACTCCTTAGATGCTGGACAATAAGGAGTATTTTTGCGACTATATCAGTCTGCATAAGTGTGGCCTCACTTATGACAGAAGTTACACGTGATGTTTGGACTCTTTGAAAATTTAGATGACTTCGAGCCCGAGCTTGGATCCAGCGCCATCGCTACCTGTATCTGGAACGAAACGGCGCACGGATTAAGTGTGTAACTAGTTTGCTGAGGTGTAAATGCATGTTGATCAGACAACCAAGTACCGAAAGTGGATTGTACCTTTGATAATTGTGGGTATAACTGCATCGGATTGCCCTGTAGGAGGAAAGCCCCATATTCCATATTGCTACCTGTATCTGGAAAGAAACGGTGCACGGATTAAGTGTGTAACTAGTTTGCTGAGGCGTAAATGCATGTTGATCAGACAACCAAGTACCGAAAGTGGATTGTACGTTTGATAATTGTGGGTATAACTGCATCGGATTGCCCTGTAGGAGGAAAGCCCCATATTCCATATTTTCCATATTTAAACCTTCAGTAACCAGATCCTCGAAGGTAAACTTTTCCTGCGTCAACAAATACTGACAAAGATGGGGATTGCTAACTCCACCCCTAAAGGCATTCTTGGCGAAATCCTCCAGCAGTGCGTTCGCAATCTTACTTACCTGTGAGCCATATTTAACAACAGCAGCCTCCTGTCGCCGCTTAAGCATTTGCCTCAGACGTGATGTGTAAGATAATACTGATTCCGTGGGGCTTTGTTTGGCTGAGATGAGTCCACTCACCAATTCCTTGTAGGTTTCTCTTGACAAGTAGACGCGGTTTAAGAACTCCTCAGCTGCCTCTAGAGTTGAAGGAAACTTTGACGATATCAGCTGGTAAGCTTCTCCTCGAAGACGAGTTGGAAAAACCTGCAGAAAAGCCACCTGCTCCTAGCTATTCAAGCACTTCCAAACTTGCCTGCTGCAGCCAATAAAGGTCTGCAGGTCTAAAACTATTAACGGGCTTGGGGCCCCCGAAAACAAAGGGATCATCTGCCCCATTAACTTATAGGGTTTTCCAATAAGAGGTGTTATTTTGATATTATAAGAAAAATGCCATTTTTTAATATAAATGATCGGATGTTTATTTTATCATAAAGAGGAAGGTATGCCGTTAATAGTAGAAAATAACATCAGGCAAATGACCACCACGACCACGCTTACAGGACCATAACCTTTTCTTGAAATTTTCCACAACCAAATCCAATAAGAGGTATTATTTTGATATTAAAAGAAAAATGCCATTTTTTAATACGAATGATCGGATGCTTATTTCATTATAAAAAGAAAGGTATGCCGTTAATAGTGGCAAATGACCACCATGACCACGCATACAGGACCATATCCTTTTCATGAAATTTTCCATAACCAAATCGCAAAGTGGTTGCCCTATGTCTTCGATAGCCTCACAAATTCCATCTTTGAGGTCTTGAATTGACGCTGGGCTGTTGGCGTAGACCTTTTCTTTCACGCGACCCCAAGGGAAGAAGTGGCAAGGTGTTAAATTACAAGATCTATTCAAAATAACACCTCTTATTGGAAAATCCTATAGCTACCTTAGCATAATCGGCTATGTTGGCTGCAAGATTCTTAACCTCTACTCCCTTACCAATCATACAAACAGGACTAGAATGATTGGTTTGATCAATTGAAGCGTTTGTAGATGGACCTGCCTCAAACGATAAATTCCAATCGTGGGACGTAATCAGCTTCTTTAATGATTGCGATTGATCGAAAGAACTGGTCTGGTTTAGCGAGACTCCACCGAAGTGTTTAATCTCTTCTTTAAATTGCTTCGTTTGTTCGCGGAACTGACCAATTCGCTCTAAACGATGTACATGCAAATTATCAACCGTATCCGTTAATTCAAGAACTGCGCCTAATTGAACGGGCTCGGTTCTTCGCTTCACCTGATGATTTGAGCTAGAACAAGAAGATTCAGACTTACTTTTTGGGGTTGAGAGTGCTCTACCACTTCGTAACATGAGGCCGTCGCTTTCCTTTGGAGTTGTCCGGTGAATTCCTCCTGTTGCCTGATTCCTATCACTCATTCGCGCGATTTACCAATCAATAATGACCTTGTCTTAGGGCTAACGTACAATTCGCTAACAACACAACCTCTCCTGTGGTTGGTAAGGACTACAGTTCCTATAGCACTAACTAGACGGTTCTTGCTACAATTCCAAGGATATGAAGCCCAAGTAATCAGGATGCGTGGATGAGTGCGCTTATACTGCGAGTGTAAGTGTAAGATTCCAGTTTCGAACGTTTCACCAATTTAGTATGTACCAAATTGATCGCTCTACAGCGAGTTGCCGTACTAGAGCTGTTCGGTAACTAAAACCGGCTGCGCCAATGTTATAAGTTCCCTACCTGGGGTCCTGCCGGCCTCTTCCGGGGAGCTCCGCGAGACTACCTTCAGCTGCACTCACCTACGCACCTGTTAGTTGTCTGAGCGGACGTCCTTGAAATTAAAGACAAACACACAGTTAAATTTTTAACCGACTTCCAAAAGAAAGAAGGTTATCAATTCATTGCGTATATTTTTTTTTTTTTGCTTTTTTTTTTGTATGTTCACGCATAACTTGTAAACGGAGATAGATAGAAGAGTCCTGTTTTTGGCAAATAATACGCCTTTCTTCCAGTTAGGTCCCGTTTAAAGGATATGAAACTCAAGCTACGGTAAAGGGCTTTACCGTTAAAACTAAAAAATTTCCGACTTTCACCCCGATTTTTCAGCATAACTGATTGAAGGATGCAAGGATTTCGATTGTAGAGGTTGCAAATGAAGGAAAACATATTGATCTAAAATGTATCGGAACAGAATTGTCATCCTTTCAAGGACTCTGTAGATATTAAAAGTTCAATATGATACATTGATGTCGAGAAATTGAATTTAAATAATCTTTCGCACGAAAAGTGCCAATTAGTTGGCACTCTTCAAGGATTTGATGGAGATGCCGAGTCCTTTGGTGATGGATGATAAAAATGATCAGTATCCCTAATTTTCTGCATATACGGTACATTTTCAACCGACTTCCAAAGGAAAGAAGGTTATCAATTCATCACATATATTCTTTTTGCTTATGCGTGAACATAACATTTCAACGAAGAGAGTCCTGTTTTTGGCAAATGCTACGTATCTTTTCCTGTTAGGTCCCGTTTAAACGATAAGAAATTCAGGTAACGGTAAAGGACTTTTACCATTAAAACTTAAAAAATTCCTACTTTCACCCCGATTTTTCAGCATAACTGATCGACGCGTGCAAGGATTTTGATTATAGAGGTTTCAAATGAAGGACAACATATTGTTCCAAAATGCATTGGAACAGAATTGAAATCCTTCAAAGGACTATGTAGATATTAACAGTTAAATATGATACATTGATGTCGAGAAATTGAATTTAAATGATATTTCATACGAAAAGTGCCAATTAGTTGGCACTCTACAATGATTTGTTGGAGATACCGAACCTTTTGGTGACGGATGATAAAAATGACCAGTATCTTTAATTTTCTGCATAAACGGTACATTTTAGTCCATCATTTCTACCGGAAATAACCAATAAATTACTTCTAAATGTGGCGTAAATACAATTCAACAATAGTTAAAGCGAACATTTCAGGATGCTTTTCTCTTCCGCATTCATCTTTCTTACATCCTTAGACGTAGACGTTACATATAGGATTATAAAATTCCCCGAAGAAATAATAAGGATTGAGTGATTGCAAATTATAGAGTTGACCCGTTACTTTCCAGTTAACATTATATGTACATTACAAGATATGCCCAGAAATCTAAAATTAGTAATTTCCATACTAAAAACCGGCAAGGATCGCAACCTAAAAAGAGATACGTTTCCTGCTATAATTGATCATAACTGTACGGATGAAGATGAAAATGCATAGCGGAGTTTTCGATGAACTATATGGTATGATTTTCTTGAAACTTTCATGAAAATTAGGTGCCATAGTTAACTGGAAACGAAGGCGATGTGTATCGAATAAACGTGAACGAATGATGCGGTTAAGACGGATATTTTTCAGTAAATTTTATGAGATTGATTGCGGAGTGAACTTTATGTTTACATATCTAAATACATGTATATATATATATATATATATATATATATATATATATATATATATATATATATATATATATATATATATATATAGATATTCTGGATAAACTGGTCTGGTTTAGCGAGACTCCACCGAAGTGTTTAATCTCTTCTTTAAATTGCTTCGTTTGTTCGCGGAACTGACCAATTCGCTCTAAACGATGTACATGCAAATTATCAACCGTATCCGTTAATTCAAGAACTGCGCCTAATTGAACGGGCTCGGTTCTTCGCTTCACCTGATGATTTGAGCTAGAACAAGAAGATTCAGACTTACTTTTTGGGGTTGAGAGTGCTCTACCACTTCGTAACATGAGGCCGTCGCTTTCCTTTGGAGTTGTCCGGTGAATTCCTCCTGTTGCCTGATTCCTATCACTCATTCGCGCGATTTAACAATCAATAATGACCTTGTCTTAGGGCTAACGTACAATTCGCTAACAACACAACCTCTCCTGTGGTTGGTAAGGACTACAGTTCCTATAGCACTAACTAGACGGTTCTTGCTACAATTCCAAGGATATGAAGCCCAAGTAATCAGGATGCGTGGATGAGTGCGCTTATACTGCGAGTGTAAGTGTAAGATTCCAGTTTCGAACGTTTCACCAATTTAGTATGTACCAAATTGATCGCTCTACAGCGAGTTGCCGTACTAGAGCTGTTCGGTAACTAAAACCGGCTGCGCCAATGTTATAAGTTCCCTACCTGGGGTCCTGCCGGCCTCTTCCGGGGAGCTCCGCGAGACTACCTTCAGCTGCACTCACCTACGCACCTGTTAGTTGTCTGAGCGGACGTCCTTGAAATTAAAGACAAACACACAGTTAAATTTTTAACCGACTTCCAAAAGAAAGAAGGTTATCAATTCATTGCGTATATTTTTTTTTTTTGCTTTTTTTTTTTTGTATGTTCACGCATAACTTGTAAACGGAGATAGATAGAAGAGTCCTGTTTTTGGCAAATAATACGCCTTTCTTCCAGTTAGGTCCCGTTTAAAGGATATGAAACTCAAGCTACGGTAAAGGGCTTTACCGTTAAAACTAAAAAATTTCCGACTTTCACCCCGATTTTTCAGCATAACTGATTGAAGGATGCAAGGATTTCGATTGTAGAGGTTGCAAATGAAGGAAAACATATTGATCTAAAATGTATCGGAACAGAATTGTCATCCTTTCAAGGACTCTGTAGATATTAAAAGTTCAATATGATACATTGATGTCGAGAAATTGAATTTAAATAATCTTTCGCACGAAAAGTGCCAATTAGTTGGCACTCTTCAAGGATTTGATGGAGATGCCGAGTCCTTTGGTGATGGATGATAAAAATGATCAGTATCCCTAATTTTCTGCATATACGGTACATTTTCAACCGACTTCCAAAGGAAAGAAGGTTATCAATTCATCACATATATTCTTTTTGCTTATGCGTGAACATAACATTTCAACGAAGAGAGTCCTGTTTTTGGCAAATGCTACGTATCTTTTCCTGTTAGGTCCCGTTTAAACGATAAGAAATTCAGGTAACGGTAAAGGACTTTTACCATTAAAACTTAAAAAATTCCTACTTTCACCCCGATTTTTCAGCATAACTGATCGACGCGTGCAAGGATTTTGATTATAGAGGTTTCAAATGAAGGACAACATATTGTTCCAAAATGCATTGGAACAGAATTGAAATCCTTCAAAGGACTCTGTAGATATTAACAGTTAAATATGATACATTGATGTCGAGAAATTGAATTTAAATGATATTTCATACGAAAAGTGCCAATTAGTTGGCACTCTACAATGATTTGTTGGAGATACCGAACCTTTTGGTGACGGATGATAAAAATGACCAGTATCTTTAATTTTCTGCATAAACGGTACATTTTAGTCCATCATTTCTACCGGAAATAACCAATAAATTACTTCTAAATGTGGCGTAAATACAATTCAACAATAGTTAAAGCGAACATTTCAGGATGCTTTTCTCTTCCGCATTCATCCTTCTTACATCCTTAGACGTAGACGTTACATATAGGATTATAAAATTCCCCGAAGAAATAATAAGGATTGAGTGATTGCAAATTATAGAGTTGACCCGTTACTTTCCAGTTAACATTATATGTACATTACAAGATATGCCCAGAAATCTAAAATTAGTAATTTCCATACTAAAACCGGCAAGGATCGCAACCTAAAAAGAGATACGTTTCCTGCTATAATTGATCATAACTGTACGGATGAAGATGAAAATGCATAGCGGAGTTTTCGATGAACTATATGGTATGATTTTCTTGAAACTTTCATGAAAATTAGGTGCCATAGTTAACTGGAAACGAAGGCGATGTGTATCGAATAAACGTGAACGAATGATGCGGTTAAGACGGATATTTTTCAGTAAATTTTATGAGATTGATTGCGGAGTGAACTTTATGTTTACATATCTAAATACATGTATATATATATATATATATATATATATATATATATATATATATATATATATATATAGATATAGATATATATCTATCTATCTATATATATATGTATATGTATATATATATATATATATATATATATATATATATATATATATATATATATAAATATATCTATTTATAAAGATATATATATATATATATATATATATATATATATATATATATATATATATATATATATATAAATATATCTATTTATAAAGATATATATATATATATATATATATATATATATATATATATAAATATATATCTATATAGATATAGATATATATCTATCTATCTATCTATCTATCTATCTATCTATCTATATATATATATATATATATATATATATATATATATATATATATATATATATATATATATATATATATATATATATATATATGTGTGTGTTTATGGCTATATGTATGTATGTGTGTGGTTGGTTCTATGTGTGAGTCTACACAGGATATAACAAAATTTGTGCCTGGGGGTCGTAGCTTTGCTTCGATTTTTGCCAAATTTTCAGCAATATTTCTGTTCTGGCCAAAGTATAACTACAGTTTGTACCAAAACTATGAAATCTAAAATCATGGTTAAATGTTGATGAGATCATGGATTAAATGTACCAGAGTTTAATTCGATTCCTATGAACGCTGCAGATTTTAGCCGTAGTGGTTTTTGCATTGCAGTAAAAAATTATATTTTAATATACGAGAACGATACAATGTACTCAAGAAACTGAGTTTTGATGGTTTGAAATGAAAAAATTTGCCACTAAAAAGGGTGAAATAAAAACCTTTTAAGAAAAAAAAGAAAACCGACTTCGGAATGCCCTAAAAAGGATGAAATAAATTTTATGGAAGCGGTGCCAAATGAATTTCCCCATTTAAGCATAAATACTTCCAACATCTGCACCATCACAATAAAATTGGGTAAAAAATGATATGGCACCGCTTCCATAAAATTTATTTCATCCTTTTTAGGGCATTCCGAAGTCGGTTTTCTTTTTTTTCTTAATATTTAATTATTTTTTCATTGTAACTGTTGTGGTTTACAAAGTTTTGTTTGGTTACTGCACTGTCGTTGATTGTTGCACTGTCGTTGATTGTTGGGGGCTGAGGACGTACCTAAGCGCGATGCCGGGTCGCTATCACCCTTCGGATCCCTCGGTTCAGCTCCTGTGCTTGCCGACGGAAGAAGGCCGGCTTCGTGGGTGTGGCGGACAAGCGGGCTAGTCACCTCAGCTCGTACAGCTCTTGCCGTGTACGCTCCCGCCGGCCTCTGCGTGGACGCCTCTATTTGGTGGTGTGGTGTCCGCCCTCAGCCTCCTCAAATATTCCTCCCTGGTAATCGGTCGGGGCCTGGCTTGGGGCTCTGCCTTGAGCACCTGCTCCAGACTCCGAGCTGGTGCCTGATGGGGCCGGGTTGCTGGTACGGGCTGCCTGGCTCTACTAGCTGGCAGAGGGTAGAGCGGCACACAAACGCTGGTGATCTTGGGTCCAGGGTGCGTTGCGGGAGTTTATTTCCGCCCTGTGCCACTAGCTGCTGTGGCGGCTGCTTGGATCGGACGCTCTTCGTTCGCCTGAAAGATAGAAGGGGATTAGCTAAGGTGGCTACACAGCGTTTACGCTAAAAACCTGGAAGAACACGGCCAAAATGCCAACACCTCACCATTAGCTAATTTTTCGGGATTCTGAGATTATACTTCCAATTCCGGGTTCGATGCGCATCCCTCCACATACGTTTTTCGACTGATTTGTATACCTCGCTCAAGAACTTTAAATACTGTTCTTTCGTGAGCTTTCAACTTAATTCTCTTAAAAGATGCTGAGTAGCCGAACACGTGTGCTCTCGTTTCACGAAGATTTTTCCTCCCCGCTTCGTCTCGCTTACTCGGATGTTGAATATGCGAGACTGGGAAAATTGAGCGAAAGAGTGCTTTTCGCTGAAGCTTTTGGCTTCGAACGAATGAATTACGTTTAAGCGTTCGGTCTTCCCACGACCTCTTGAGGTGAATTAGCGAGACTGAGGACATTGAACAAGAGAGAACTTTCGGTTTTCCTTTCCACTTACCTCTCTTCGAAGCATACCCAAAGCTTATCGTTCACGATGTGATAATCATGTGAAGCGCATTGCGGGTTAATCTTTTTTGTTTATTTACTTTTACGCTTACACATTGGACGAAATGCTTCAATAGCAATGATGGTATGTGCTTGTTTGACTAATTTCATTGGCAAAGTGCGAGTACATAGGTAGTGTTTTCTGGCTCGCAACTACTTCAGTGATGAAGACTAAGTATACACGAGTATGTTGTATGTGTTTGCTCGCAACAATGAGACATGTGGAATCGAGCAATATTGAATAAACGATATCACTACCTGCAACGTTTAGTCGACCAGGTGCGAAAGAGATTCCGAAGCGAATATCTGGGGAACTTGAAGTGGTCGCCTGCCAGAAGAGGATTTCCCGAAGTCTGTGTCAGGGAGAAAGTATTTGTTGGAGGACAAAAAGAAGCGACTGAATTGGTGTTTGGGACATTGTAGTGAAATAGTAATGTTCAAAAGGTCCGTGAAGGACTGCAGCGATGTTCTGCTGCCTCGGCAGAGGAAGGTGTCGGTATCTGCCGAGAATGCCCTCGTCTGGAGACGCGTGAATGCGCTGGCAGGCTAGCATTGCGGTGTCGTGGGGCGGGTTCATTTCCCCAGCACGAGGACCCACTGCAAAAAATTTCGCATTCACGAATTGGACTACAGATCAAAAGGCGACCGAAGTCGCAAAAATTGTAGATAACCTCACAGAGGGGAATGGAACTTGTTACTAGAACAAGTGAAACCTGAAAAGAAAGGCGAACTTGGGGTGACCTCGTCATTACCCAAATAAATTCATGGCGCACAAATGAAAGAGGGGCAACCGGGTGGTGGTGGAGCCCCTTCATACCCACCCAACCGGAATAAATCCATAGATATCTTTGTTGAAGTGGCCAGGTATTCCTCTTCTGAGTGGAAAACTCATACAACTTGAATTGTATGAACTTTCCCATCAGAAGGGGAGTACCCCGGTGACCAATTTATGTCATAGAATTATACAATTGGATTGCATAAATCTATGCCATAAAAAGGCACTCTGCTTGGGCCACTCAACCCAAAACGTCACCTGAAACAGAACAAGGAATGAGTGAGTACCCGGCGGCTGGCTCATGTTTTGAGGTGGAAGCCTGCCACCGTACCGGGTCCTATACCCGGTTAGAAGTTGAAGAAAGGAAAGACCATCGGGTACGATATTAATCCATTTTTTTTATTTTTCAACGAAAAATATAGTATAATAATAATCCATCAGACCTCTAAGTAAGTTTACTGTACTGTGTATGTAATACGTATTAATGAAAATGTATGAGAGAACAAAAAATTTGTGGTGATAATTAAATTTTATAATAAAATGTTTTAACAGTGTATGTAATACGTAGTAATGAAAAAACCTTTTAAGAAAAAGAAGGAAACCGACTTCGGAATGCCCTAAAAAGGATGAAATAAATTTTATGGAAGCGGTGCCATATCATTTTTTCCCCAATTTTATTGTGATGGTGCAGATGTTGGAAGTATTTATGCTTAAATGGGGAAATTCATTTGGCACCGCTTCCATAAAATTTATTTCATCCTTTTTAGGGCATTCCGAAGTCGGTTTTCTTTTTTTTCTTAAAAGGTTTTTATTTCACCCTTTTTAGTGGCAAATTTTTTCATTTCAAACCATCAAAACTCAGTTTCTTGAGTACATTGTATCGTTCTCGTATATTAAAATATAATTTTTTACTGCAATGCAAAAACCACTACGGCTAAAATCTGCAGCGTTCATAGGAATCGAATTAAACTCTGGTACATTTAATCCATGATCTCATCAACATTTAACCTTGATTTTAGATTTCATAGTTTTGGTACAAACTGTAGTTATACTTTGGCCAGAACAGAAATATTGCTGAAAATTTGGCAAAAATCGAAGCAAAGCTACGACCCCCAGGCACAAATTTTGTTATATCCTGTGTAGACTCACACATAGAACCAACCACACACATACATACATATAGCCATAAACACACACATATATATATATATATATATATATATATATATATATATATATATATATATATATATATATATATATATATATATATATATATATATATATATATATATATAGATAGATAGATATATTTATATATATATATATATATATATATATATATATATATATATATATATATATATATATATATACATATACATATATATATAGATAGATAGATATATATCTATATCTATATATATATATATTTATATATATATATATATATATATATATATATATATATATATATACATGTATTTAGATATGTAAACATAAAGTTCACTCCGCAATCAATCTCATAAAATTTACTGAAAAATATCCGTCTTAACCGGATCATTCGTTCACGTTTATTCGATACACGTCGCCTTCGTTTCCAGTTAACTATGGCACCTAATTTTCATGAAAGTTTCAAGAAAATCATACCATATAGTTCATCGAAAACTCCGCTATGCATTTTCATCTTCATCCGTACAGTTATGATCAATTATAGCAGGAAACGTATCTCTTTTTAGGTTGCGATCCTTGCCGGTTTTTAGTATGGAAATTACTAATTTTAGATTTCTGGGCATATCTTGTAATGTACATATAATGTTAACTGGAAAGTAACGGGTCAACTCTATAATTTGCAATCACTCAATCCTTATTATTTCTTCGGGGAATTTTATAATCCTATATGTAACGTCTACGTCTAAGGATGTAAGAAGGATGAATGCGGAAGAGAAAAGCATCCTGAAATGTTCGCTTTAACTATTGTTGAATTGTATTTACGCCACATTTAGAAGTAATTTATTGGTTATTTCCGGTAGAAATGATGGACTAAAATGTACCGTTTATGCAGAAAATTAAAGATACTGGTCATTTTTATCATCCGTCACCAAAAGGTTCGGTATCTCCAACAAATCATTGTAGCCCAGTCATATTAGGTAAAAAAAGGGGTCAACCTCGGAATGAAAGATAATAAGCTGCAAATTGGTATGAACCTTTGTTTTGTCATTCTAAATGTTGTCTCAAAAGTCACAATCGTTATCGTGTTCGCGTCTCAAGATATTCAAGGTCAAAGGTCACAAAAATCGGTTTTTCGCGAATATCTGGCTTCCTATCGGTTAAATGAGATTTGCATTTATTATAAAAGTTGTAGGCTATAAAATTCCCTACAACTTTTGTTTAAACTTTTTTTTCATACGACCAACCGTTTTGAAGGTAGAGCGCGAAGAGTGCACATCGTACAGTCATATACGGCCTAATGCAAGGTCAAGCGTGAGTTATGGTTATCAGTACGTTATAAAGTCAATTATTTACTTGGAAATTATAATTATTAAACAATGCCTATTATTTATGTACTAACTATTAATTATTTATATTTAATTAAAGTAAGTAACTTGATTATTTATATATAATTATTCATATTTAACTATTTAAGTATAAAATATTATTAATTCTGGATTATATATTTTAGTTTTATTTTAAGTTAAAATGATAGTAAGAGTATATATTTTACACATATTTTTATTTATTATTAAATACGGCATAATATACATTTATCAAAATGTGAGTTCAAATATCAAAAGTATCTTTGTTGATTTTAATTGTAATGAAATTGGAAATGGAAGCTAATTATCTTCTTCTTGTTCGTCGTCTTCTTCTTCTTGTCGCTCAAAAATGTTCGATTCATTGTCATCATCCTCATTATCTGTCATGTTCATCTCCAAACCTTCCAGAATATCGGGATCATATGTATTTTCTTCATCGGGATTACTTGGATACAGTGAAGCGTTGAGGCAAGCTTGTCCGTTGCACTGGCCGCAAGCTAAAGAACATTGTAGCCCTGATTTTCTGCATCCACAGCGGGAACCACAACCATTTTTGCAATTGCAAAATATTACGTTTAGTAGTTCGGCTGGTGCTGGAGGTAATAACGTTCGTATGGGCTCCAGGATTTCATTTTCAAGCATCCAGCCCCATTCTTTAGGTTCTAAGTCCTTCCCTAACCACGTTTGAATCTGGTAGTAGACACGTTTTATGTGTTGATGAGCTGCTACACTTGTTGGTGGAAGTGTTGACAGTTGTTCAGGTTTATTTAGTTTTGTAAATTTGATGAATTGCGTGTAGCGGAAATGATCAATGTTGTCCTCAGATTTTGGAGCATTATATAATGCCAACAAGATGCGCACTCCATTTTCTAATAATGTTTGTTTTGGGCAGTTTTCTTGTTGAAATACTTCCACCAGTTTATCTAAATCAGGAATTTTTTCCAATGCTCTAGTAACAGTTTTTTTTCCTTTTTTAAATAGCGCAGAAGTCGTGTCACAGCCACTGAATGCGTGTAAAAATAAAATGTGCTTTTTAGTACGAGGATATTGGTCAAAACTTTTAGTAGAATAATTATATATAAATAATCAAGTTACTTACTTTAATTAAATATAAATAATTAATAGTTAGTACATAAATAATAGGCATTGTTTAATAATTATAATTTCCAAGTAAATAATTGACTTTATAACGTACTGATAACCATAACTCACGCTTGACCTTGCATTAGGCCGTATATGACTGTACGATGTGCACTCTTCGCGCTCTACCTTCAAAACGGTTGGTCGTATGAAAAAAAAGTTTTAACAAAAGTTGTAGGGAATTTTATAGCCTACAACTTTTATAATAAATGCAAATCTCATTTAACCGATAGGAAGCCAGATATTCGCGAAAAACCGATTTTTGTGACCTTTGACCTTGAATATCTTGAGACGCAAACACGATAACGATTGTGACTTTTGAGACAACATTTAGAATGACAAAACAAAGGTTCATACCAATTTGCAGCTTATTATCTTTCATTCCGAGGTGAAAGCCCTAATATGACTGGGCTATTGCAGAGTGGCAACTAATTGGCACTTTTCGTATGAAATATCATTTAAATTCAATTTCTCGACATCAATGTATCATATTTAACTGTTAATATCTACAGAGTCCTTTGAAGGATTTCAATTCTGTTCCAATGCATTTTGGAAAAATATGTTGTCCTTCATTTGAAACCTCTATAATCAAAATCCTTGCACGCGTCGATCAGTTATGCTGAAAAATCGGGGTGAAAGTAGGAATTTTTTAAGTTTTAATGGTAAAAGTCCTTTACCGTTACCTGAATTTCTTATCGTTTAAACGGGACCTAACAGGAAAAGATACGTAGCATTTGCCAAAAACAGGACTCTCTTCGTTGAAATGTTATGTTCACGCATAAGCAAAAAGAATATATGTGATGAATTGATAACCTTCTTTCCTTTGGAAGTCGGTTGAAAATGTACCGTATATGCAGAAAATTAGGGATACTGATCATTTTTATCATCCATCACCAAAGGACTCGGCATCTCCATCAAATCCTTGAAGAGTGCCAACTAATTGGCACTTTTCGTGCGAAAGATTATTTAAATTCAATTTCTCGACATCAATGTATCATATTGAACTTTTAATATCTACAGAGTCCTTGAAAGGATGACAATTCTGTTCCGATACATTTTAGATCAATATGTTTTCCTTCATTTGCAACCTCTACAATCGAAATCCTTGCATCCTTCAATCAGTTATGCTGAAAAATCGGGGTGAAAGTCGGAAATTTTTTAGTTTTAACGGTAAAGCCCTTTACCGTAGCTTGAGTTTCATATCCTTTCAACGGGACCTAACTGGAAGAAAGGCGTATTATTTGCCAAAAACAGGACTCTTCTATCTATCTCCGTTTACAAGTTATGCGTGAACATACAAAAAAAAAGCAAAAAAATAAAATATATGCAATGAATTGATAACCTTCTTTCTTTTGGAAGTCGGTTAAAAATGTATGAGAGAACAAAAAATTTGTGGTGATAATTAAATTTTATAATAAAATGTTTTAACAGTGTATGTAATACGTATTAATGAAAATGTATGAGAGAAAAAAATTTGTGGTGATAATTAAATTTTATAATAAAATGTTTTAATAATATATGTAAATTAAACGGTACTCACCTGCATGGTCCGTCGAGCGCTCGATGGGTGCAGGTATCCTCTAAATAGCTGTACGTTAGACACACAAAAAAAGAATTATCACATTCATCAATCTTAAAAATCACCAACTATGATATACATAGATTATACTGAGAAGCTTAAACTCAGTCGCTAAAATCGCTTGCACAATTTTTTGATTTTGTACTCCGAAAAAAAATGCGAAAATCAATAAAGCCGTTTAATAACGATCACGAATATAATGGGAATATACACATAAAAGGCTCAACTTTTTAGGAAATTGCAGAACATTCATGCCTGGAACTAGTACCAGAGCAATTCTACCAAAGAGCACTGTAGTCATAACAAATATTATTTCTTCCGGTACTTATAGCGTAGGTGGAAATGTTACAAATTGAATATGCATTGTAAACAAAAACTTAAATTCGGAAGAAATTCCACCAACACATCGCAAAACCGCAACACACTCTTCTTTTTTTTCTTGTCAAGAGAGGACTCTAACATGTATTTTAACTTTCATTTCACTCGTATGGAGCAATTTGCCACATTTTTCTTCCTTATAACCACCGTTCACCACGTTCCTCCCGAATATCAAAACACCAGTTATCTTCACACTTTTCATTAAACCATCAGATGCGAGCCGTCTCAAATACTGTTTTTCCGTTATGACGATTCACTTTTCACCACCTTAAATTTGCGGTCCCGTCTTGCAAAATCTTTTCTCATGCTTTTCACTCGAAAGATTTCTCGCCACCAAATCTTATGATCTTTGCACGGAAATATTTGAGGAATTCCACTTCCTATTAATTATATTTTTCGAATTGCTTCTTGAGTTGTATGCGGCGCGCACGTTTTTGCCCCTTTTCCAGATGATTTTTCCGACACCCAATTGAAAATTTGTATGCACTACATGGACACAGGATTCGGAACTTTTTCTTTCTTCTCTGCAACAATATTTCACACATATATTCGAACTTTCGCTTAATCCACAAAATGTTTAATAATTCGAGCAGCGACAGGCCTTCCCGATATTATGTTCGCGACTCCTAAGCGAGATCTCATGCGCGCGCAAATTCACTCCCCTATCTAACATGTTATCTTCACTGTTTCTTATCACTCGTTTCGGTTGTTTTTTTTTTTTTAAATTTACGTCGTCGTTTCGTTCTAAGCATTTGTATACCGCGTTACACCGCAATTCGTTAAATTATATTCAAAAGATATTGTAATAAAATTACTACACATTAAAATTATTAAACAGTTTTAGACTTTTGTTTCCCGGGAGTTAAGTACAAAAGAAATTTTGTTGACTCATTTTTCATGCAAAAAAAGCGCAAGTGATCCGATGGGGAAGGTGACTCAATCGTTACTCCTTTCTTTTTCTCGGCGTCCGCACTGTCTCGATCTCAAGCAGACTCCCGTCGCGCCAAAAAACTAAATTATGATCGCGCTGTTGCGGCCACAGCTTCACTCCTCTTCGGTGACGGATAGCTGATATCGAGCGCAAGGTATCAGTCCGAGTCGCGCGCGGTAATGAATGTCGATTCTCGCTTGTGAACTCCGTCAACGGTACTTGGAGGCAAATAGCCAGTCAGACGCGTGCAATTGGATGTCAATTCTGCGCGGTCAATCAAGTGCTTCCAATGGGGCTTAAACTCCGACTCCCATCTCTTCGCGACCGCACCAGCCACCCCAACCGGTCCTACTCCTGCTATCGCCACCGCTATTCCTCCGCTCAATCATATCTCTTTGAATGAGTTTATTTGCTAAGCGTTAACTGCGCGACGTGGCGATGAGAGTAGAACTTTTCTCTTGGGCTTGTAGTATTCTAAGATCTTCTAATTGACTCCGGAGTTTGGCTGAGTTCAATAGTTCCTGACTGAGTGAATTCTGGACGATAATATGTTGTGACTTCTCTTTTTCTAGTTCTAGTGATATGGCCGCTTTCTCTTCTTGATCCCGTTGTAATTCTTCTTGTATTTCCTTGTATTTAGCCAAAGCCTGCTTGTATTCTTTTTCCAGCGATTCTAATTGTTTCTCCCTTTTCTCGTTCTCATGCTTCAATAAAATTACATTGGCTTCTTGCTCCATTTTTGTTGTTCTGTAAGTTTCTCTTCGGTAGATTGAATATTTTTTTTCCTGAAGAACTTCGTTGAGCTGTTTTTCATTAGCATTTTTGTTATCAGTCTCTTGAGTCAATTTAATTGAAATCCATTTCGTTTTCATCTCTAAATTGCCAAGGTCCGTTTTGAATTTTTCATTTTCTTTCTGTAGTTTTTTATTTCATTACGCTTTTCACCTAAAATATCTGATAGGCGACCTTTCTCTTCCTTTAGAAGTTGATATTTAATGGTTATGATCTTAATTTCTTTTTTGGGTATCATTTAGTTGTTTTTCAACATTTTCTTTTTCTTTCCGCACGTCCAATACACTTTTCTCTTTTGTTGCGTAAATCATAACTGCATTTTCTTTTTCTTTGATGGCTATATCTAGTTCACGTTTAAGCGTTATTGCCAGTGGTCACGATGTAGTTAAAAATAAGATCACTTTTGTTATTTATGGGCGTTATGTTGAGCAAGTTGTCTAGTAAGTTTATCAACTTCCAATCCAAGCACATTCAAATTTTCCTTAAGTGTAATGTTTTTCAACAGAGTATCTTCAAGTACTGCTTGTAGTTTTCTATTTATCTCTAATGACAAATCTAATGTCATGCTTTGATTATTGCCTTTAATACCACCGTAAATTGCTGACATTACTCCACCGTATTTGGCCAATTCAGACTTGTTTTGATCGCTTTTATTTGATGTAAGCGCACCTGCTTGATCTCGCATCATATAATACTGAAGGAGTTTTGATTTCTTTTGCAATTCAGACACCAAGGACATTGTATGATTCTCGAGAAAATCAATTTTTCTGTTTGTCTCGTTGCTGCTTGTTGCAGACGTAAAATTCTATCTACTAAAGGTTTGGTGGAATGTTCCTGCAAGGATAAACTATTTTGGCTTATGAATTCGGGTTCGCTATCACTTTGACGACGAACTTTGACACCATCTGGAGAATGCTGTGATAGGTTTTGATCGCTGTTATGTTTCCGTTGCAATTCATTGTCGGAATGTTTCTTATACTTGCCCAACTCCCGGTTCAGCTCCTTCACAACCTGGGAATGTTTATTTTTCACTGCTTCTAAATCACCTAAAGCAGTATCTAACTTCTTTTTAGTTGCTTCGTAAAGCTTTGTCTTTTCTGATAAATGTTTTGTAAATAAAGCCCGCTCCTCAATTACTACAGGACAGCTAATTTTCTCGCGATCCCAAGGCGATGCGGATTGAGGAAAAGGAGCTGAAGGATCTTTCTGTGTACCATGGGTTGGCTTCGGCGTCGGGACTAGAAATGACGGACAATAAATGAAAAACACAATTGACAGACGGACGGACTGACTTATGTCTATGTTTGCCCGGAAGTATACAAACCTTGCGCGTTTTTGAAAATATATGCGGACGGACAAACAGACGTGACTAATTATCTATCGGCGCAGGTCTTTCGCGTGGTATATCCCCACTTCTTTTCCCGATGGATCCGTTATCAGGTACCGGTTAGGTCCCATTACCTTCTTTATGCGGCTCTTCAAGAATCGCCTGTCCAGCTTGGCGTTGTAATGCCCCGCGGCGTCACTTTGGCGGAAATTTCGCCGGAAAACTTCATCTCCTTCTTTGAAATTAACAGATCGTGACCTGAGATTGTACTGCGCTTCATTTGCACTTCCTGCGGCCTTAATCTTCCGTTCGATTTGTTGGCGGGGGTCTCCTAAACGTTCGTAGGGTGCGGTTCAACCGTTCTGATGCGTTGGACTGAGGAGAGTATATGGGCGTCAGTTGGTGTTCAACGCCATACTGCTCAAGTAGGCCCTTAAACTGCCGAGACCGGAACTGTACTCCATTGTCTGAGTACACGCTCTCTGGGACACCGATCACATGGAATACCCGGTTCTCTAAGAATTTCACGATCGATGGAGTTGTGAATTTACGGATAGGTTCCACCATTGGGAACTTTGAAAGCTGGTCTAGAACGACTATAGCTCCGATGTGTCCCATGGAAGACCGAGGATATGGACCGAGTAGATCGATGTATAGACGCTGGAATACGCGTTCTGGGACGTTGAGTTGACCCATAGGAGGTCGAAGAGGCTGGTTGGGCGCTTTGGTGCCTTTACAGGTCTCACAGGCGCTCACGTAGTCTTTGACCTGCGATGCCATTTTAGGCCAAAAGAAGTATTTCTTGAGTCGCCGTAACGTCCGACCGTAACCTCCGTGGGCACTTAAAGGATGGTCATGTGCGCGGAGGATCAGATGTTGTGTCATTTCCTCCGGTACCCAGAATTTCCAAGACTCTTCTTCCTGCCATGGATCACCAGTGGCGTATTCATTTCGTCTATACACGTAGCCGTCTATTACCTTCAAATCAAGCAGCTGTGGTTGTTGGGTCGCTATGGTTTGCCTCAACTCTTTGTAGCTGTCTGATTCGAAATGTGGGCTGTCCAAATCTATTTCGATGGGGTCCTCGTCATTTATTGTCAATTCGGCTCCCTCGGGGGAAAACATCCGTGATAGAGTGTCGGGTACGATGTTCTGGGTCCCTTTCCGATGTTTGATGGAAAACTTGAACCCTTGCAGTTTAAGAGCCCATCTGGCTAGGCGTCCATTTAAATCTGCCTGGTTCATCAACCATTGTAGTGACGCGTGGTCCGTGATGATCTCGAATTGGTGGCCCTCGATATAAGCTCGGAATTTCTTCACAGCCATTACCGCTGCCAAACATTCTTGCTCGGACACAGTATAGTTTCTTTGGGCCGAATTCAGCTTATTGGACATGAAGGCAATGGGAGCTTCCTCTCCTTCATCAGTCAATTGCACCAGCACGGCTCCTACTCAATGTTGACTTGCGTCACAATAAATGGAGAAGGGCTTCGTGAAGTCGGGGCTGTGCAAGACAGGAACTGATGTGAGGGCTTGTTTTAGCTCTTCAAATGCCTTTCGGCTGAGTTCGGTCCAAATAAACTTCCCCTTCCGCAACATGTCTGACAGGGGCGCTGAAACTGTTGCATAATTCCGAACAAACCTTCGGTACCAACCGCACACACCAAGGAAACGTCGTAGCTGCTTCACAGTTTTTGGTAAGGGGAACTCATCAATCGCACGAGTTTTGTCTGGATCCGTTTTGATAGTGCCATATCCTATGACATGACCTAGGTATCGGACTTCTTTCATGACAAACTTACTTTTCTGTACGTTGATGGTGAGTCCCGCCTTACTGATGTGCAGGGCTACTTCTTGTAGAAGTAGGAGGTGTTGATCGAACGTTTCCGTGATGAGTAACAGATCATCAAGGTACACGAACACTTGGTGTTTCAGGTGAGGTGGGATGACCTTGTCCATCAACCGAGTCATCGTTTGCGGCGCGTTACACAGGCCAAAGGGCATTGTGACAAACTGATATAATGGTCGTCCAGGCACTGTGAAGGCGGTCTTGTCCCTCGACCCCTCATCGAGTGGAATTTGCCAGAAGGCGTCTTTTAGGTCGAGACTGGTGATATAATTGGCTTTTGGCAGTCTCCCTAGTATTCCATCGATGAGTGGAAGAGGGTACGCGTCCTTGATGGTAACCGCATTTACCTTACGGGCATCAAGACAGGGGCGGACTTTACCTGGCTTCACCACCAAGGTTACCGGTGATGACCAGGCACTTTGGGACTCTTCTATGACCCCCAACTCGAGCATCCTATCCAGCTCCGCATACACCAATTTCTCCATGGCCGGTGAGATGGCGTAGTGTCTCTGTTTAATCGGTTTACTATTGCCAACGTCGATGGCGTGTGAGACTAGGGTGGTGCGGCCAAGGCCTTGGGTAGCGTAAGATGGGAAAGCAGCGATGGATGCTTCCAGGCGTTGCTGTTGGTTAGGCGTCAGGTCATGCCTATCGGGAATAGAAGTGATTTCGTTGACATTTCTGGTTTTTAAAGACAAATTTGTGAATAAATCGGAGGCCAGTCCAAAGCGAAGGACGAAATCGATGCCAAGGTACACATTCTGAGTCAAAGACGGGATAATGTAGAACGTAATATCTTTTGTCTGACCCCTGAACGTCACGGGTGTGGTTAGTTTACCTCGTATAGAGTGTTTGGTGCCATCCGCTGTACTGATTTCAGTGCGCCAGGATTTAATCAAGTTCGGATAGTCTTGGAGCACCTTCGTGCCAAAGCTCGAGGCAAGACAACTGATACTGGCACCCGTGTCGATCAATGCAAACACGGTCTCGCCCTACACTTTAATTGGATGATAAGGTCTAATCTCATTCTCAGCAACCTCCGAGATGTTACAAGAGTTTAAGGTTTGACAGGAGGTGCGCACTCTCTTGCGGAAATTCCGCCAACGACGGGTTGACCATTTTGTCGTGCGCGGGCGGGAAGTGACTACTTCGGAAGCAAATATTCGCTCTCGAGCCACCCGATATTCCTGCAGTTGAACATGATAAGGTTTCAGAGTGCGTATTTGAGGCTGCTGGGGTTCTTCTGGCAGTGACTGCGATGGTCGCTTCAATATTGTCGTTGGCGAGGTCTCCGGAAGAGAGTGAACATCCGCAGTCGTAGTGGTCATGGCTGGTGAGTTAACGTCAGGTTTGTTGGGGTGAGCAGCTGGCTGAGGGGCTACTGCGGGGGCTTCGAGTACCGCTGAGGTGGTCGGGTACTCTTTTGGCCGTTTTTAGCGCGGCACATTCAGAACAGTCCGGGAAGTAAGTGTCCGGCTTGCCGCAACCGTAGCAGAAAACCTTACGCTCTGCTCGGCATGAAATGAACCGGTGTCCGGTTTGATGGCAATTCCAGCAGGTCGTAAGACTTCCCACTGCTGCTACAGCAAGCTGGTCCTGGTCCAAATCTTCCTCCAGATCCATGGTGGTATAATCTGGGGCCAATTCCGCGATTCCTCGTCGAGGACCCGTCCTAGCTAGTAAGTATGGCCGGTCCCGGAGATCTTCCTCAAACCCTTCTAGACGACGCACAGTTCTCAGCAGTGCCTCCATACTCTGTGGATCGGAGTTCACGATATGGCGACGAATCTCCGGAATTGGGTAGAAGACAACGGCTCTGACAACTGGTCATTCAGCCGAAGGATATCGGCTCGATATTGATGGAAGGACTCGTCCGGACGCTGCCATCTAGCATTCATCTTGTCCAGTACTAATTCGTCCATGTCGACCGTAGGGTATTCCATGCGGAGTACTTCCTTCAACCGTGACCAGCGTATTGATGGTGGGGCCGAATGTATTCGCCAATATGACTCAAGTGCTGCTCCCCTAAGCAGCATTGGCAAGTATCCTGCGAGCGCCGTGTGGTCTCCTGCTAGCATCTGCTCAATCAGCGACTCCACCCGACTAATGAAGACTTCCACCGTTATAGTATTGGGTTCCCCGCTGAAATGCAGATTCCACCCCTGGATGATGCTGGGGATCTGCGTCGGCTTCAGCCGATACGTAGCGTGTGGATGGATGCATTGGTCCGGCGGAATCACTGGAGCCTGATTTGGTGGCAGTGCTTGACTCAATCGGGGCCGGTACACTGGAGCCAACGGATTCATTGCCGCACCGGGCCGGATTCGTTCGTGATCGCGCCGCGAGTCTATCGGAAAATCCCACGGATTTGGGTCCGAATCCCACATCGGAGGCGTTCTTGGCCGAGGTGGTACTGGATTCTCCTTCTGGCTTTCCAGCGAGGCTACCCGGGTGGACAGGTCCTGCATGAGCGCCATTAAGTCTTGTAAAACTGTCGCCTCCACAGCCACATGTGTCGTTTTGATTAACGTGAGCACCTGCCTGTTATAGGCCTAATCTCACAGTCACCATTAGACAGCGATTGGTTTAAGCGCCAATCATTCGCCCCCAAGTTCGGTACCGGTTTACATTGAGGAAACTCTCAACTTTGATACTGGTAGATCCGAGACCCAGCTGTATCTGACGCTATAAGGTTAACGCCAACCTTTGTTTGCACCACAAGCCACCACGAAACTCCCCGAAGGGCCGCAACCAATCAGCTGACCATCTTTATGATGGAGGCCCATCAGCTGCCCGTGGTACCTGAATATACCTCCAGGGTTGAGGTTCGCAGCAATGAGTTGATCTTGTTATCGAACAATCACTAAGCCACTATGTTTCGGATCCAGTTTCAATCCTAGTATTTTTACTAAGCGATTCGGGTACCCCGGGAACGCCAGTCCCCGTCGGCTTCACTGGAATCGGAGACGACAACCCAACGATAGCAGTTGCACCCCTTTGAATTACTCCGCCCGACTAATGAAGACCTCCACCGTTATAGTATTGGGTTCCCCGCTGAAATGCAGATTCCATCCCTGGATGATACTGGGGATCTGCGTCGGCTTCAGCCGATACGTAGCGTGTGGATGGATGCGTTGGTCCGGCGGAATCGAGCCGGATTCGTTCGTGATCGCGCCGCGAGTCTATCGGAAAATCCCACGTATTTGGTTCCGAATCCCACATCGGAGGCGTTCTTGGCCGAGGTGGTACTGGATTCTCCTTCTGGCTTTCCAGCGAGGCTACCCGGGTGGTCAGGTCCTGCATGCGCGCCATTAAGTCTTGTAAAACTGACGCCTCCACAGCCACAGTGGGTCTCGCCTCTTCCGCAGGCGGAATTGCTTCGGCTCGGCCCATTAAGTCAGGCTCATCAGCCGCTGTTGGAACCTGCTCCCGCCGGTCCTTTGTTTTGGGCACCGCCCCTTGAGCAGCTGGAAGCTCTAGGTGGCTGGAAGGTCGCCCCGCTGAGGTGGCTGGTTGTCGGCATAGGGGGCAAGTCCGGCTGACTAGTAAATGCTGGGTCACGCAGGCTTCATGGAACTCATGTCCGCACGCCAACGTTTGTACGGACGTTCCATCATTTCGTGCTTGCTGACAGATGACACACAATGCCGTGGGCCCTGCTTCCGAACGCAACCTGCGCTTGTCTGGCGTGCGTTTGGTCGACATCCTAAATAACTCTAATTAGAAAAAAAATTAATGCTGAAATGCTATAAATAAGATTAAATACTGACAAGACAAAAATGAAATGTTCAAAGAGTGGCCGAAAGTGGCGAGCTATTCTCAATCCTCAAAAAAAACAAAAGGTAAAAGTTTTAATTAAGTTATCAAAAATGTTTACTTTATCAAAAAAATAATATAACCGGTCTTTCCTTTCCGTCCTTCCTCCCAAGTATGGACACCAATGGCACAATTCTTCTCTAGCGTTTCAGGGACACTCTCTTGTGGCAACATGAAAATCAGGGTTCAGAAGTGATCCCTCATTCGCAAATTTTCTCAAGTTACAACTTGTCAGCCCAGGGTTGGATTCTAATCCACAAGCAGCGCGTGTCTTGTCATGGATAGTCATGGATTAGCTAATCAGCCAATCACATGAAATCAAAATCCATGTAATTTAAGACACCTAGGCACCGCTGGTTTGGGGAGCGGATCAGAATCCTCCGCAAAATAGTTGTTGGGATAGTAACTTCCGAACACAAAAAGGGACTCTAATATCATTTGGCCTTACTAGTTATACAATGGTGGTAAACCACCAAAGTATAAATCAAAAGCAGGACCAAACGATATTGATGTCCAAAGACAACACACGTTCGAAAGTTACTAGGCTTGCTGGGGCACGATCAGTGCAATTACCCTCAGGAGTTATCTACCCGCCAAAATATTGACACCTTGTGGGGACACCTAGAGACGATGGACTGTCTCGTGCTCATGACTGATGATACAGCCGGGCTTTTCGGGCCCCACGTTGGGCGCCATTTGTAGTGAAATAGTAATGTTCAAAAGGTCCGTGAAGGACTGCAGCGATGTTCTGCTGCCTCGGCAGAGGAAGGTGTCGGTATCTGCCGAGAATGCCCTCGTCTGGAGACGCGTGAATGCGCTGGCAGGCTAGCATTGCGGTGTCGTGGGGCGGGTTCATTTCCCCAGCACGAGGACCCACTACAAAAAATTTCGCATTCACGAATTGGACTACAGATCAAAAGGCGACCGAAGTCGCAAAAATTGTAGATAACCTCACAGAGGGGAATGGATCTTGTTACTAGAACAAGTGAAACCTGAAAAGAAAGGCGAACTTGGGGTGACCTCGTCATTACCCAAATAAATTCATGGCCCACAAATGAAAGAGGGGCAGCCGGGTGGTGGTGGAGCCCCTTCATACCCACCCAACCGGAATAAATCCATAGATATCTTTGTTGAAGTGGCCAGGTATTCCTCTTCTGAGTGGAAAACTCATACAACTTGAATTGTATGAACTTTCCCATCAGAAGGGGAGTACTCCGGTGACCAATTTATGTCATAGAATTATACAATTGGATTGCATAAATCTATGCCATAAAAAGGCACTCTGCTTGGGCCACTCAACCGAAAACGTCACCTGAAACAGAACAAGGAATGAGTGAGTACCCGGCGGCTGGCTCATGTTTTGAGGTGAAAGCCTGCCACCGTACCGGGTCCTATACCCGGTTAGAAGTTGAAGAAAGAAAAGACCATCGGGTACGGTATTAATCCATTTTTTTTATTTTCCAACGAAAAATATAGTATAATAATAATCCATAAGACCTCTAAGTAAGTTTACTATACTGTGTATGTAATACGTATTAATGAAAATGTATGAGAGAACAAAAAATTTGTGGTGATAATTAAATTTTATAATAAAATGTTTTAACAGTGTATGTAATACGTATTAATGAAAATGTATGAGAGAACAAAAAATTTGTGGTGATAATTAAATTTTATAATAAAATGTTTTAACAGTGTATGTAGTACGTATTAATGAAAATGTATGAGAGAACAAAAAATTTGTGGTGATAATTAAATTTTATAATAAAATGTTTTAACAGCGTATGTAATACGTATTAATGAAAATGTATGAGAGAAAAAAATTTGTGGTGATAATTAAATTTTATAATAAAATGTTTTAATAATATATGTAAATTAAACGGTACTCACCTGCATGGTCCGTCGAGCGCTCGATGTGTGCAGGTATCCTCTAAATAGCTGTACGTTAGACACACAAAAAAAGAATTATCACATTCATCAATCTTAAAAATCACCAACTATGATATACGTAGATTATACTGAGAAGCTTAAACTCAGTCGCTAAAATCGCTTGCACAATTTTTTGATTTTGTTCTCCGAAAAAAAATGCGAAAATCAATAAAGCCGTTTAATAACGATCACGAATATAATGGGAATATTCACATAAAAGGCTCAACTTTTTAGGAAATTGCAGAACATTCATGCCTAGAACTAGTACCAGAGCAATTCTACCAAAGAGCACTGTAGTCATAACAAATTTTATTTCTTCCGGTACTTATAGCGTAGGTGGAAATGTTACGAATTGAATATGCATTCTAAACAAAAACTTAAATTCGGGAGAAATTCCACCAACACATCGCAAAACCGCAACACACTCTTCTTTTTTTTCTTGTCAAGAGAGGACTCTAACATGTATTTTAACTTTCATTTCACTCGTATGGAGCAAGTTGCCACATTTTTCTTCCTTATAACCACCGTTCACCACGTTCCTCCCGAATATCAAAACACCAGTTATCTTCACACTTTTCATTAAACCATCAGATGCGAGCCGTCTCAAATACTGTTTTTCCGTTATGACGATTCACTTTTCACCACCTTAAATGTGCGGTCCCGTCTTGCAAAATCTTTTCTCATGCTTTTCACTCGAAAGATTTCTCGCCACCAAATCTTATGATCTTTGCACGGAAATATTTGAGGAATTCCACTTCCTATTAATTATAACATATTGCCGAACTAATCAAAAGGCACGACGGAATCAGGTTGGTGCGTATGGACACGCCTGGTGGACAAGTTTTCCGGCCTCTAGCACGTTTTTATTCCCTCAAAATTGGAATGAAGCAACAAGTTGTATCATCAGTTCATGCAGTAGTTGCGGATCGAGTTACCAGTAAAGCCATTGGGCGGCAGCGACAACGTAGTGACATACCGAAAGTGACAACACGGGGATAGCCAATCATATTGCTCTTAAATTTTTGCACGTGAAATGGTGTATTGATTTCTTTTATGTGAAAACTATGTAAATTCTCGTGAAAGTTCTCCGGTGGGAGAGTGTTGAGACTGACTGTACTCCTTCAAATCTTGTACTTTCTTCCACTTTTTCTCCTATTGTGAATTATTGGTACTACTGTGATGTGTCATAAGTAGATAGAGAATACCAGTTCTAACGCACTTTTTCCATACAAACTTCAAATGTTGTCGAGAGTGTATATCTTGGGTGTGTGGGTATTAGAGTGGTATAGGTAGGTGTCTGAAATAAGAAGTTTTGAGTCCGAGATAAGTGTGGATCTCTTGGATAATTGCCAGGGGAGGATGTGTGGGTGCTTGTATTAGAGAGGTATAGGTAGATGCCTGAGATGAGAAGGTATGGATGTCATAGATGCTTGCGGTGAGGATGTGTCTAAGGTATGTGGATATGTGTATCAGATTAGTGTAGGTGTGGGCCTTAGGTATGTGGATATGTGTGTAAGATTGGTATACGTGGGTGCCAGGGATGAGAAGGTATGGGTCCTAGGTAAATATACATCCGTCTATTAGTTAAGAAGGTGAGTATTCCGGGTCTTAGTAGCTCCTATCGGTTTATAGTGGAACTAGTCTTGTTGGTTGTGTTCTAGAATAGACATATGTCTTTAGATTGCAGGTGTACTACCTTAGCCTTAGTAGCTTATAATGGTAAATTGTGAAACTAGAAAATTGATTCCTGTCTAGGAAAGTCCCATATTTTCAATCAATAGATTAGAGCTCTAGATTTATCTGCGTGTATACTCGTATAGGGCTCATAGATATTTTTAGGAAACATTTGACACTTTTAGTGGTAGATGATTACATTTTTCATGTTTTTTATTCATCTATAGTGGAAGGATTTCCCATATATTCATTGCTTCCTAGTTTTGTCTTAGTTATACTATCAATTGTAGTTGTAATAATCTTTAGAGCTTACATATAAATTTTATTTGTTCATCCATTCATTTAATTATTTGAATTTTTCTCATTTCAAAGAGAATACGGATATCAATTCCTCAATATTCCCATGATATTTTTTTATCAATTTCCCATATCCATGTGGTAAACAGGTCAAGATACTTGAACCCATAAATCATATGCATGGCTCCATAAATTCTACAGACGATCCTCTACAATCTCAAGTACCTTCCGCAGCGTTTTTTTTTTATCGCATGCACTTGCATGCATCCATATGTGACATATATTCTTGAGGATGTTTTTTCACACGTGATATGGAGTGACTTGATTTTTTCCATGTTAGGGAAAGGCTGTTAGTACTTGTGGTGAAATTTTTTTAAGGTGATAATTGGACATTGCTTCTAGTGATCTTATTGATGAGAATAGAAGCTAGCTAAGTAAGATGAGTGCATGGTGATTATGGGCGCATGATTTAAGAGGTGCCGCTTGTGGTGATCCCTATGATGGGAAAAGTGGGTAGTATATGCATGCTACTTGATATAGGAGGAAATTTGAGTATGAGAATTTTGAATGTAAGAGTAAAATGAAAGATATTTTCTTCTTTTTTTTTAAATAAACTTGTTTATTCTTAAATACCATTGACTAGCAAATACAAATAAATATTGATACAATTTTATACTACACATCGGACATACTGTTTTTTATCATTATGAATTCGACAATTTGTTGAATAATTTTTAAGGTCACTTAACTTGGGTATATTTAATTGTATGATATCAGCAGTTGGCAAATATCGCTTGAGAATTTGTTCTTTTATATCTCCTTTAATGTATACTTGGTAGTTCATTATAGCAAATATCTCCATCACTCCAGTGTAATCCATTGATATTTTCGATTTCATGATCGTTTTGACGACATGCCTTTGAAGAAAGCTCCTGATATGGATACGGAGGCTTGAAGTGATAAAGTATAGAAGATATGGTTCCAAGCGGAAGAATGACGAGCTCTTTGATGAAATATTGATAGTTGTTTCCGGAAAACTTGTCCATGGCGAGGAAGTTAACAACTAGCAAGAATTAGTATCTTTTCCGTTATTTATATATCAATCCAGTTTGACTATGATTAATGCTTTGCAGTAGAAACGCGAGATATGAATATAATGTATTGTTTAATAAGTTTTATGATATATTTCGTTTCTCGCTCATATGAATGACATATACATGTATCGGCACCGGATGTGGCTTCAGAGTCAGCCCATTCGCAGGATTCGTAATGCTAGCCGTATTGATTGGTTACTTTCTCTCCCATATTTTTGTATTCAAGTATATAATTCTCTATGAATGCTCGATGCTCAGGATATTCACTCAAGAAATATTTGAAAAATCACTAGTTTTTTTAGTTTTTCGTAAATATTTCAAAAACTAAGCGGTTTATCCTAAGCATTGTTATATACAAAAATGTTCTACGTTAAATTTTAAATAAGAATGGTCCTTTTCAAAATCACTCTAAATTGTACGGTTCAAGAGTTACAGACGGTGTAAATGTTAACTTTTTCGTAATTTTGATAATTTTTTAAAAAAATAAGCTTCGTAAAAGAATGTTGCTATTTCAGTGGCCGGTGGTATGTTAGTGATAAGCCCTTGAAGGAACGACAACCTCACCACCTTATCAAGGGGCACTCTTTTTTAAGGGAAAAAAGGCTTCCACAGGCCTAGGCCATATAAACCTATGGTACGGAGAAACCCACCCTGAACTTTCTACGAACATTGCAACATAAATTCACTTCTTAAGCATAAATATCTTTCAAATTTGGAATGTTCAATGTCTTTATTAACTTCACTCATCCTCCAGCACATTATCCTCCTCCTCTAGCTCGTCGTCTAAGATGTTATTATTGTCCATGTTATCACATGCTTGGCCTGAGCAATTGCTGCATATGCTAGTGCAGTTTAGACCACTCCTTCTGCATGCACAATTACGAACGCATTCATCTTTGCAAGTACACATTATAAGGGACAGTAATTCCTGGGGGGCTGCAGGACGTGCTGTTGTAATTGGTGTCAGGTGGTCGCCAATCTTCTTCCAACCCCACTCGCGCCTCATCCCGGATGTGAGACCGTGGCTAAATCGAAAGCATGGTGAGACTGACTTCTATCTGACCCAGCTTTTGAGCGGGCACGGGTGTTTTCAGTCTTACCTGCACAAGATCGGCAAGTCACGGTCTCCCGATTGTCGGTTTTGCCCAGGAGAGGAGGACAATGCCTGTCACACATTTTTTGCGTGTACGAAATGGGCCAGGCTGCGAAGGGAACTCTACAGGGAGACGAGAGAGCTCACCCCGGATAATATAGTTGCGGTGATGCTCGAATCGGTTGACAAATAGAACCAGGTGGCACATTATGCTCGGGCAGTCCTAAAATATAAAAGGGACTCACAGCAGCCGGAGGCGCTGGGGCTGGGGGATCGCTCTTCTGGCAATTCCTCTTCCCCCCTCCCCTCCCGCTAAGAAAGGGACTCCCCAGCTTGAAGGCGCCCCACGGCGTAACAAAACGAGACCTGGCCCGAAGTAATGTGTCAAACGGTTCCAGGCTAGGTTCTCAGATTGACAGGGGAGGTGTTTAGTGGGTAGTCCAAAGGTATCCTCCATGGGAGTCCCACAGTGCCAGACTCGGCGGGCATAAATGCCTTCACCTCCCTACCACAAAAAAAAAAAAAAAAAAAAAAACCCCACTCGAGTGGATCCTTATCTTTATTCAGTCACTGTTGTACCTGGTGGTAGGTCCTAAATGAATGCTGTCTGGACGCTCCTGAAGTGGGGGGTAGTGCATCCAACTTCAGTAATGCATGTACAGGCTGCTTTGCAATCGTTTTCAAGTAGGACTGGTAGCGGAGACAATCTAGATCTTCAGTGTTCTTGGCTCCAAACATTGCAAGTAGGAAGTAATTTCCTGCATCAGCCACTGCACTGGGGTCGGCTTTGGGGTTGTTGAAGACCAGAAGTTTTTCACGAAGAACGGTGTTGGCTTGAACTTTCCTATAAGGTGCAATTTTTCCCTTCTTATAGACAGCAGACACAGTGTCACATCCTGTGAAGGCGTATGTAACCAGAAGTACATCTTTCATATCCCCACATTGTAGTCTGCATTATCGAACACGAATTGCACATAACTATTCTCTATTCTTGTGTTCTCTTGGCAAGTGACGGATCTCTCATATCTCAACACTTCCTGGTAAGGTACACAAACACCCATATTGCACAGGGTGTCAATCAAGACCTTCGAACCAAATTTTCTGTGTAACAAAACACCCGTTCCAAGTTGGGCTGGGGATAAAAACGATCTTGGACGAGCAGCGTGTATCATACTGTGACATATTGCTGTTTTTTTCCTTTCCATAATTTGTTTTTCCCTCTGGATTTTCTCGGATGTTTGTCTTGTACAAGTAGGCTGAATGATTTCAGTTATCAAGACATTGAGCAACTCAGGTACCAGTTCAGATCCCCCTTTACGAATATCTTCAATTGTTGGAAACTGGGAATAGTCGTAACTTTTGGACTTTATCTCACGTCGAATAATCGCTGCTGCAGTTTTGATCAATCTCAGTTCCGATTTTTATACCAGTTGTCTGATAAAATATTAGTTGATGCTCCAGAAAAACAAATCACACTTCTTTTTCCTGGTAAAACTGCAAAAATTAAACTATTACCATAACGCTGGATAAGTTTTCTTTTGAAATGTGTGACAGTATATGGCTCAACTTCAGGGCTCAGACGAAGGAATATATTTTGTAGTTCTTCAAAGTCGTATTGACATTCATTGTTTTCCTCCAAATAATCACATAGCTTTTCAAAAGCGTCTTCTCTTTTGGCATCAGCACTAGACCCACCTTTACTGGTTGCTACTCCTTTTTCGGGCCGTGACCATCCTGGCTTTTGAAATGTCTGATAACAATGCCAGTGGTACCTCCCATCAGAACTTACGAGATCTATGACCTGAGAGAGCCTCACACTTACCTCATCTCCCCACTTGTCATGCCTGTTATTTGCTTCCGTTCTGATGCTTTCAATCAGTTCAAGTTTCTGCACTAAACTCCACTTTTCTTGAGCAGGATTCCTGCATTTAGATACATCTACACACTTGCGACCACAAAGAAAATATAAGGCTTTAAAATCAAATGATTCACGTGGTATCTTTGCTGGAGGTTCTTTTTCCATTTCAGGTGGTTTTGGACGTAATATATAGGTTTGTCGACACTTACTATGTACTTGAAGCGAATCATTCTGCAGGAACTTGGCTTTGACGCCATCTTTACGTATTTCACTGCACTGAATTATTTTGTCCACCGCCTTTCTAGTCAGAGTAATTAGTTCACCACCCTTGTCCTTACAAGGTTTTAACACACACTCCGCCATAACTAACACACTATCTCAAGTGATTTTCACATAATTCGCACGTTACTATAAACACCATTATAAAAAATTTATAGCAAAACTGCACTAGAAGTACCACGCACAAACGTACTCAACTTGTCTCCTAAGGCGACTGAAGAAGAATATCGATCGATCTGTGACAGTGCGTGAGGGAGGGGTGGAATGGAGGGGGCAGACAACAGGTGCAGAAGACAGAACCGCCATTGGTTGCGGCCCGCGGTCCAAGGTCACTATGATGGCTAACAATTATTTTTACTTTTTCAACCTTCTATGGTGCCTCTTAGCCTCTTTTTGACTATAATACTGTGGTATATTATTACTCTTTAATTAAATCATTTACTTATTTCTTTATAGCTTTATTTGGAAAAAAAAACCTTAAAAATTATATCATTTTTATTTTTACACCGTCTGCAACTCATGAACCGTAAATTTTACAGGGAATATGCATAGGACATTTTTAGTTTAAAATTTCATGTAGAATATTTTTGTATATAACACTCTTTGTGCTAAACAGCTTAGTTTTCAAGCAATTTCCAAACAACTAAAAAAACTACTAAATTTCCTACTTTTTCCCCCCCTCCCCCCCAAACCCGACGCTCAAAATGGTGTAACTTTTTACCAAACAATAAGAGGGTTATATAGAACAATTTGGAGTTGGAATAAAACTTTTACTTTGGATGTCAAGGTCAGGCCTTTTTTTAGGTTAATAACACCGTACTAAAGTTGTGAATTCACATCAGTTCTTGATCGAATTAGAACTAGCTCATGTCGTGCATTCATTATAATTTTTTAAAGTCCTCTGCGAATCCTAAGAGCATTTTCAGTGGAATGCACAAATTAAAAGTTGCATCCGCGCTTACACTGAAATTCTCAATTGACCAGCAGGCATTAACAAGCATTTTACTTTCATTTTCTGACAGAGATATCTTATTTTTAATTGTTGATGTCACCCCTGGATTCTTTATGCGATCAATTTCAATGCCATTCAATTCATATCAAACCTCTTCAAATAGAAAAGCGATAGCATTATTTGTTAGTATAACTTCATTTGGCTTTGCAGTCTTGTCTCCTTAGAATACTCAATGTAAATGTAGCTCTCGCTTGGGTGTAAATAGAGATCTTGATTTTGGATAGCAATTCATATTTCACCATTATTGTTTACCTAACTAACGAATGGTGAGTAGCTATGGTATTCAATTTTCGATATACTATTTTCGTAATAAACAGTTTCCATTACATCTAGCATGTCGACCATTTAAACACAATTCAATTTTCTTTCAGAATAAAACCCTGCGATATTAGAAATCAATTGTTCTTAGCTGGTAATGTTTTTCGCTGAGCAGTCTCTGTTGCTTGATGTTTCGAAGCTATGGACTGAATGTTGTTGATGTAACTCGCGTTAAGGTTTTTATTTATTTTCACGTTATAAATTTGCATAGGTTTCAAGTGAAGCCTTATTGTAATACTCTCGCCTCTAAAATTCACTAAATCACCGTCCTCGTCCACAAGTCGTAAGACGATTGTGCTTATTCTCCTAGAGTTGACTGGTAAATATACCACATTCTTTGGCACTTACACTGGCGATACTGTTGATGAGAACTCGTGAGCTGTATGTACCTTTGAGCTATTTGAAAATGATCCACTAATAATATTACATTCCACCCGAATCGTACTGACTTTGATTATATTGACAGGCAAGTCTGATTTATGTGCAAGATTTGGGGTGAATACTTGCCTACTGAATCCAAGTAGTGGCCCAATAGAATTTTCCTTGTTGAAATATATAGGTGAATTGCTTCTTATTTCAACTTGTAGCGTGTTGTTATTTGCAATCATAAATACATGAATATTTTCTCCGGACCTGTCCAAGGCATCGGCAATATACTTGGCAATATCATCAATTTCACATGATCCTATTAGTATTTCAATCAATAGATCACCGATGTGAAATAAGTTATTTGTTGAGTCAACGTTGGGAATCGAGTTATAAGTCTGAAAATCAACCAGCCCACACACGTAATCAGATTGAAGTTCCAGTATAGGGAAAAAGTCAGCGCTTATCACTGATTCATTGCCTGTGAAAGTTAATGCATAGGACATGATTACTTGAAACAAAATAGCAAGTTTTCTGTAAATTACCTTTATTTATATGATTTATCTCTCCCATGCTGACGCAATGAAAACATAAATCACATATGATCACAAACTACTGTTTCAAAACGCTGATACTTCATATAGTTATTACTAATATTTCGTCGATACTTTATGATCTTCATTGAAGGCTGAAGATTTCCAAAGCTATCAAAGTATTCAATATTTTTGTTCTTTTTGCTGTATGCTACCTAATGTGTTCCTGGTCCTGAAGAGTTGTCTAGATTCACTATTCCACATTCATATTTTCTTGGTTTTCTCGGTAAAGCGTCACCTCGGTCCCAGGCCTTTCGGGCTAAGATGCGGTAAGCAATATTCCGATTTTCTGTATCTTTGTATTTAGAATAGGCTATATCTTGGTCTTTGCAAGCCTTATCCAATGGGTTTATTCCAGGATCACCTCGTTCTAAACATTCTCTTAATTTTGTACCAGGACCACAGTATTGAATATGTTATTCAAACGGGAGATTGCTTATAACAGAATTAAATACACCAGCTCCTCTTACTCACACTGGTAAATAAGCGACTTCATAGGTCAACATATTGCTTATGTAACATACAGTGTACCTTTTGACTTGTTCATGCTTCTAGCAAATAACTTATAACAAGTTGGGTAGACAGACCTATGCTCATGTCAGAAGGGTTTTGTACTCAACTTACAAAATGCAGTAACCAGCAACGAATAAAATCATGAAACATGTTAAAGACGATTTTATTGGAGAAAATGTGAAATTCGATTATCATACTATTATTAACAAAGTTGAACGAATTTTGACTTCTGAGGTATTTGTTATAGTTATACCCATAAATATCTCCTTTGATAATTTTTCAAGATTTTTTAGAAAACGGGTGTCCATTCGCGAAGAAGGAAACACATTTTTCATGTATTTCCCCCCCTATGCCCCCCCCCCCCCCCCCACTGAGGCAAAAACTGTTTAAGAACTGTTTTGAAAAGCTCTCATAGAGAACTTTCAATTGATACTCATATCGGCTACCTTTCATGGAATTTTTTTTCAGGGGCCACTCTTCTGTACTGTAATCATCGATTCATGGCCTATTTTTTCGAATCCTTGAATGGTTACAAAGCCCTTTAGCTAGGAGCTCTCTCCTGCCTCTTCGACTTGTTTCAATTGTTTGTACTTATCTTCATGATATCTATCAATCCTGAAATTTTCATGCAAATTCTAGCAAAGCTGTAGTGTCTAAGACGGTAAAAAGCGCATATGGCTCCATAGCCATATGTTTCCATAGTAATACAGGGCATACTGCTCCATAGTAATACAGGAAAATTCAAATCACTATAACTTCGGTAAATACATTCGATCTTTATGAAACTTTCAGAAAAGATCAATCTTATAAACAGTCATCTCTTTACTAAACTTTATTGAGTTTAAAGGTACCGTTTAGATTTTATTCAAGAAAACACAAAATCGATAAATCATACTATTACTAACAAAGTTGAGTGAATTTCGACTTCTCATGTATTTGTTGTTGTTGTACTCATGAAGGCCTACATTCATGATTTTTTTCAGATTTTTCGGATGGAAGGTGTCCAATCGCGAGGGGGGGGGGGGGGGGGGGGTACGCGAAAAGTTCGTACATTTCCCCTTCCCCTGCCCCCCTCGGTACTTATAAGACAATTTTAAGACTTGTTTTGAAAAGATCTCATTGAGACCTTTCCAATGACACCCTACTCGACTACCAATGGTGAAAATTTTTTTTTGAGGGGTCACCCCCTTATATGGGGAGACCCCCCTTAAACGCCTTTGAAAAATTGTTCCACCCTTGAACTTTCAAGAGGTCACCACTTTTGACCTTTCTACAAAGTTTCATGGCTGTAGCCTCTATAGTTTCGGAGAAAAAGTGCTGTGACATACAGACGGACGGACAGACGGACGGACAGACGGACGGACGAACAAACAGACGGACACAGGTCGTGATTGCGATAGGGTTTTGTATTTTAGTACAAAACCCTAAAAATGATGGCAATGTTATTTAAGAAATGGTTTTTATTGTAAAACTGGTAGTCAGTTTAAAAATGCGGTTGATCAAACAACGCACATCTCTTTCAATTACAAATATTTCTACTGCTGAGCACACCGGAGAAGGAAAACATGGATTTCTACTGCCAAACAGCATCCTGACCGGATCATTGTTGGTCCATCAAACTGTGGGAAAACTAATTTAATGCTAACATTGATCACAAATCAAAACGGTTTAAAGTTTGAAAATATTTATATTTACTCAAAATCCCTACTACAGCCAAAATATCAATATTTGAACCAAGTTCTAGGACGCATCAAAGACATAGGATATTATACGTTCTCTAATAATCCAGAGATCACTCCACCAGAGAACGTAAAACGGAATTCCGTGTTTATATTTGATGACATAGCGTGCGAGCAACAAAATAATGTACGAGAATATTTTAGTACGGGTAGGCATCATGACGTTGATTGCTTTTATTTGTGTCAAACTTATACCCGGATTCCAAAACATTTGATACGAGACAATGCCAACTTTATTATAATCTTTAAGCAAGATGAAATGAATTTGAGACATATACATAGCGACCACGTGAACAGAGACAGAATGTTGGCAGAATGGTTATGGTTTCCTAGTAATTGATAAAAACAGTATTGTAGAATAGACCGAGGGAAATACCGTAAAGGATTTGATACGTTAATTAAGCTATAAATTGAAGGAGCATTAAATATTTCTCACCAGTCAATCTCCAACATTGAACTTTAACAGATAGCTTTATCAGCTAAACGGATAGCTAAATAGACAGGGCATCAGCTAAACATAGAAGTGCAGAACCAACAGATTTATCGTAAGAAAAATCCTCTAAAAAGTAGACCTAATACGAAGATTGAAAATCATGAACGAATAATCAAAGAGATAATTAAAACTTCCAAGATCAAACGAAAGAAATTCAATTTGTTCAAGACTGGTAAGCAAATGAGTGGGATAAAAATTGAGAAGACCTGAAACCGATCACAGAGCCGTTGAAAGAGCTCGTTAAGAAAGCAGAGATTTCGAAGGATATCCCTGTACTTAAAAAAGAAGAGCCTAGTGATGAACAGACTTTTATCAAAGATGATTTACTAGATAGGACTCTGCAAACAAGTGATGAATTTTACAACACTGTTTCTACGTTAGCACCTATTAATCAAAATTTAAGATCTGATTCATATTCACCAAACTTGTACAAGTATATACAATCAATTAGTGACAAAGGTTCAGATACCAAATAAGGAATACACAAAGATTATAAGAGTCAAAGGTTGAAGATTGGGAATTCATTCATAGACTTTGCTCCTGACAGTACGATTCAAGTTGCCAATGGAAATTATGATGGAACCAATGGGCTACTAGAGTTATTGTTCAAAAAATTCCCTCGGAACTACACCCAACTTGATTTGGATGCGTATGAAGAAATATTACATAAGACCAATGCATTTTATCGGAACTATGATGAGAATGAACAAATATCGGGAAGCAAATCATACAAATACAGGAAGATTATTAAAGGTCTCACTGGAAACAATAGCGTACATACTGGAGAGGGACTAATGCAACTGCCAAAGGAACGAGTGGATTATATCTATTGGGATGATCCTAATGAGTAAGTTGAAAGGTTAATATGACTGATAGGCTCTACACAAGCTGGGAACAATAGTCACAACAATGGAATCATAGCTACTATCGAAAAGTTGCGAGAAGCTGATATCATTATTTAAGTATTGTAGAGGTAGGTATCTCAAACATTTTTATTATGGGTGTTGAAAAGTTTGGAAGTATTGCTCTAGGTCATACAGTAGAAGGAAAGCCTGGACCACCAGAGAGAACGGGACCCCGAGGACTACGTCGTGAAGGATTTTATCTAACAGCAGGCGGTGATTACGATCTAAAATTAAAACGAATGAAAAGACTCCGTCACCAAGAGATACGTGGATACAAATTTGGTAGAGTTTCAAAAAGATGTAACAAATATTTGTAAAAAACTGGATCAATCTATTTCAAGGCAACTGACTAAAATCCAAGACGTTGCTACTGACCAGAGTATAAATACCAGGAATATGATTGAAAATATTGGTGATAAAATTACACAGGCTAATCTAACACATGAAACAGAAACACGAAAATTCTTGCATGATCAATATGAGCTTATTAAAGAACAAAATGCCCTATTAGAGAAAAAATTAGAAGAAATGTATGCTGCCAGCAAGGGAAGAATGGAACAGTTTTATGTTAATATTATGGCGGAAATGACAAAACTTTTGCACGAAAATTGGGGGCCCTCTACATTATATGAATAGTGTATAAAGACTAATTATGACCAGAACTGTATGAAACTTAGTAAGGAGAAAGATGAGTAAAATAAATGTTGTCAATGAGCTGCTAGAAAAAATTTCCCACGACGACGAGTGATCATAAAAGGGCTCAATGATTTATGGCAAGCGGATCTGGTTGAAATGGGAGCATATCGATCTGAAAACATAGGCTATTAATTTCTTCTTACCGTAATAGATACTTTCTCAAAATATGCTTGGACTGTAGCAATCAAAAACAAAACCGGAAAGGACGTACAGGCTGCAATGCAGTCCTCAAAAGTGGTAGAGTACCTAACAACCTGCAAACTGATAACGGCAAAGAGTTTTTCAACCGATATTTCCAACAACTTATGGAAACATATAACATAAATCATTGCTCAACGTACAGCATTAAGAAAGCATCTATAGTCGAACGATTTAACAGAACTCTCAAAAACATGATGTGGCGTCAGTTCAGCATAAATGGCTCATACAAATGAATTAATACTATCAAGAATCTTACCAACCAATACAATAGGACCATCACTCGTACAATCAAAATGAGACCAATTGATGTCAACAAATCGAATGAATCCCAATTATTCATCTCTGCATACAATCATACTAAGGCTTATGGCTGGCCAAATTACAAGTAGGAGACTATGTCCGCATCAGTAAATACAAGCATCTATTTGAAAAGGGTTACACTCCAAACTAGACAAATGAAATATTCAAAATACATAAGTTCAGCTCACAGACCCTGTTACATATTTATTGGCTGATTATCAAGGCAACCCTGTTGAAGGCGGTTTGTATGAGAAGGAACTAAGTAGGACCAAATATCCAAATGATTTCTTAGTGCAAAAGGTATTGAAGACAAAAGGAGACAAAACCTTTGTTAAATGGCTTGGGTTTTCAAAAGACCATAATTCATGGATTAATAAAAATGATTTATTGTAACAAACATATAATAATAATATGACTTTTTTGATAACATATTGTGTGTTTTCTTATGAACTAAAACTATGAACTTATCATATGATTGCCTCAAGCTAAAGTATTATAAGAGTTTGGAATCAGGAAACACCTATCATCATCTCCAGGAAGACTTATTTTATTAACTAACATAGTATAAATAAGGTGCTTATCTCATCTAAATGTATACATTTTACTAAATAATTTTACTTTCGTATCGTCTACACATTTTATAAAGTCTGATGGCTCAATTTTATTATTTACAACAGATTTGCTGATGCCTTTAATTTTTTTTATACATGATTTATTTGTAACAATACAACAGGACTTTGCTTTTGTTCCAATAAACTTTGCTATGGGATCTATGGAGCTTTCATCTTTAAATTTACCCAATACTTTTTGATTAACTTAAGGAATATTATATACATTATTTTTAGGGTAATTGCTAGTATCAAATAAATTTATATTATTCTTAATATAATCATAAATGTCCTCAGTTTTTAGATTATAAATAAAAGAGTCTGTATCCATATATAAAAGTTGTGCCTGACTATTGTACTTAGTTTTGATAAAACTTTAATGAAAATCATACATCAACGTTTTCAACAGATCAAGAATCGCCATGCCGATCTAAATTGGCTTATCATATTTAACATCGATTCGACCCATTTGAATGAGAACTAAATCTTCGTTAATTACTTTACAACTATGAAAATTAGGTCGACTAATGTGGTAATGAGCTCCTTTCTTTTTTCCAACATTTTCCCAATGGGTTGAGACCTTAACATTTACATAATTATCCACATTTTCCATGGTTTTTCCAAATACACTATTATTCATTAATTTGCAGAAATCTTTTTCAAAATCATTTTTCAGTATTTAAGTCTATATATTTTTTTAACCATGGTGATTGACTAAACTCTATTGCGCGATGTATTTTAACTAATTTCAGCCCTGGACGTAAACACTGTTTTAAATTTCTATAGTGGATAATGTAACTACGTTTATTTGATTCGGTTGCAATTAGTTTCTTACATTTAGAAGTTTCAAGAGGTGGGATCCGACTTTCGGGGCAAAATGGAAGACCATTGTGTAGCTCATGGAGGTCTTCTGGATAATCTAAATCAACGGATAAAATTAACCCCTTAGAAGCAGTGTCCTCAACGTTCAGAACATCTATACATTGGAGTTTTATTACCCGCAAATTTCCAAAGGGGGAAAATGTTAACCGACGGATTCCCTGTTTCCCCCGTATGGTCACCGCTTTATTGCGGCTACTCCGGCGGAGGCTCCACCGTCCCCAATTTAGCTCACCCGAAGACGGGCGTGGGCGCCACTCGTCTGCTTTCCGAGCCTCCCAAGGGTCTCCCAAACGAGAAGACGACCGCCGGAGCAAAAACTATCACTTGGCACTGAAAACCGAGACACTCACATTCGCTACCCTCGCCAAACACTACCACCACCGTTAAATCTTCCAGGTCTTCTTGCCTGGTCACTGCTCCCGGAAAAAGATTTCCCGAGCCGCACTCCTCACAACTGGAAGAAACGTTAATTATTTGGCCCTTGATATATGAAAGGAAAGAGCGGATAATCAAATCTACTTTAAGTTTATTTATCAAAGAAAACAATTCAATATGTTAAATGTTAAAAGGAAGCCACTTACTTTTACCTCCTAACATAAAAAAGAAGGGGCCCCTCGATTCCATTCGCTCGCGCTTTCCACCGCCGTCTCGTCGAAGTTCGTAACGCAGTTTTACTCACTGCCGGCTCATTCACTTCCCGCCGGACACTTGTTCCTTCCTTTGCAAAATGTAGGTCAGACAGCCGTTCACGTTGCACTCGATATTTCTTTTTTTTCGCTTTTCGCCACTCCACCGTTGCAGGCACAACCAAAATCTTCACCGCACAAATCTTCCCGGCTTAAATAACTCACTACAGATGTTACGTTGATAACTTTCTTTTCGCAGCTCCACCGTTGCTCGCACATCCAAAAACCTGCCCGCTCAAAAGAAAGAAGGGAAAAGATACCGCCCGCGCCAATCTTCTCGACTTAAATATTCTGACTGAATCCCGTTTTTTTTCTTTTTCCCTTCTATCCACCGGGAAAAACTCGTTTTGAGTGACTTTGCACGAGTAACTCCCCTCGTTTGTTTCCACTCAACCTACATACCACCCGTGGCGATCCTATTGGGAATCGAATGTACTATCGCCGAATGCATTGATTCCATCTCCATTGTCTGGTATTGATGATTCGTCGTTTACTTGTCTGCTGTGTCGTCTTCGGCGACTGATGATGCTCCGATGATGACGATCATTTGAATCGTTGGTTGGTTTCATTTCACATGATCCTTTGGATGTTTAATCTTTAGCGAATACTCCCCGCAATTTATTCAGCCATAGAGTCTTATTATGAAAATTACAATGTCGCGTGAATGATGAAACAACCATCTTTAGCCGCAAATGAAGACTCTCCTGGCCGGAAGGTGGGATTGATGTTCGTTTAACCTTCCCAATCGCTTAGAAATCTTTCCCAACTATCATTGGGGTTCAAATATAGCTTCCCATGTCTAAGCATTGTGGGCATTATCGACTGATTTAACGCCGACGGTGCACTTGCGCCTATTAGGCTCGGTATGTACGATACGATGTGTCTTTAGGGTTTGGATGTTTCATAATATCTGCCAAAATCGCGGGGAGAGATCAGAGTACGAAGCCTTATGACGATGCAATTGCGTTGCATGCTCTGCCGCATATGTTGAATGGATGACGCCTGTTTCCGCTCCGTGTGTATTTCGCATTTCGTTTTCGAGCTCACGCTGGTGCTTGGTGCCTCCGCCGCTTGCTGCTGGTTGCGTTGCCCGTAATTGTGGCGTGTGGAACGGAAGCGACCTAGCTACATGAGTTTAATGTACATTAAGTTACAAAGCAAAATTACTATGTGGCTTCCTGCTTGTAATTAAAACAATTATTAAGTTTTAAAATTATTGTGTGGCTTCTGTTTGTAATTGAAACAATTATCAAGCTTAAAATTATTGTGTGGCTTCTGTTTGTAAGTAAGATAATAGTTCTTCCGTGAATGGAAATTAAAGTTACTTGTTGCTAGTTACATCATCGGACTACTAGAAACAACAATTAATAAAGTGCGGCTCGGTATTACGTAGGTTAAACTCTTACGTAATCGCGTATGGTAGTGTTCGGGTGAGCAGCGCTACGGAGTCTCAATGTTCACCCGTAACAGTTTCTCATTGCTTAGCCAGCGAAAACCGTTGATAGGTAAATATTGACTCATTGCCCAACCGTATAGGTTATTTGCATCAATATATAAAATATAGTTGCTTTCAAGATCAGGGTTGTATGAAGTTATATATTTGTTGTTTGCCTTTGAATATCTTTAAGTGCATTGACAGAGTCCTCCTCTAATTCCCTGCTTCACGAAATTGTACATATCTATATCTGTTAGCAATTCGAGCTCAACTTTAGTGCTGTTGAGCATGCAATCCCAGCTGAGTGAAGGGGCCGTAAAATAATGAGCTGGATCTAGTCCATAAATTTGCTGGCATACATTTCTAAACTCTTCAAATATATCTGTTAATAGGAGCACATCTGTTATTAAGTAAACATCAGAGTACTGACCCAGTGTTTGGCATTTGAATTTTTCCCATATATTTTGAGCATGCTTATACTCTTCATCACTGATACCGCTATTTTGTAGTGCACTCTAAAAAAATGATTTGGCGGGCAAACATGTTTCATCAAGTTTTGTGAAGGAATCTATATCCTCGTATGGGAAAACCCCCTTTCTTGTCACGAGGTTCAACAAACTATCGTCAGAATAATACCTTTTAGTCTCGAGAAATTTATCTGAAGTTACATTCTTTGCAAGTTTGTCTAAACTACCGCCCATAAGACGATAGGAATCAGTAAATCTTAATGATATTGTTTCATCATCAACCCTCATATGTTTGGAAAATCCAATATATTTTTCCTTATTTTAAGGAACAACTTCAATGTTATGAAATGAGCAACATACCCACTAAGATTATGGAAGACTATGGGTATGAACTAAGGAACTCTATATAGAATATTACATTTATTGCAAGCTGCGCCTCTTAAAGACTCCTGTCAAATGACAATGATCTCTTACTTTCCGGGTTTCTGAGTCAAACTTTTCACCACAAATATGACAAGATACGGCTTTTAGAAACTCTTCTTCTTCCTCATCGGACAGTTGCTTGGGCTTGTTCACCTTTAAGATCCTAAATATACGTTTTACATCTTCCTGCAACCTACTTAGGAAAACCTTAGGGCAGTCGCTGCCTCTGAAAATTTCTAATTTATTCAAGGATGGATCAATGCAACGCTATATGGTACGTGAATGTGGGTACTCTCTGTAAATGAACTCTGAGGATCTGGAGAACATGATTCTATTGATTGCAGTAATGCTTCAAAGTCAGCATAGACTATAAATGGTACTTTTATCTGCCTTCCTACATTTTTAAACTTTAAATATTTTTCCTTTTCTAAAGGTAAAATTGTATCGATCTTATTACAGTCATGTTTGATATGCTCATTGTATCGCTCAACGCTGGTAAATTTAATAAGGCACCCATCACAGAGGTAAGATGCATGGGCATTTTTAAGTCATTCCACTGCTTACAAGTCGACTTAAATTTTTTATCCAGCAATAGTGTCCTATGGTACCTCTTTCATTTTCCACATATGTTGATTTATATGTTTTTAGAGCTTTGCCAGTTTTTGGAGAAATAGAATAGACCCCTTTTTTCAACCATAAACATTAACGCTCAAATTATTTTTTCCTCGAAAATAGTCAGGGTACGAGCTAACACGGTAACAATGTTGTTCTGCGGGATGAAGAGCATAAACGATAGCCCAAGCAAAACACACATCATCGGAATCTTTCAAATTCACGCATGCTTTTTTTCGATAACACCTCTTTTGGTAGAGGTAGATAAGATCCTCCATGGAAAGGTATATACTTATTTATGTTAACCTGTAAATAGAGGACCTGTTGGAATGCCCAGCCACTATCCCTCTCTTGAAATTCCTTACTTTTTTTCAAGACTACTACACAAATATCTTTGTAAACATACTCAAGGTCAGGGATCTATCCTTGGTCTGGACCTGTGGAACGTGTCTTACGACGGGCTACTGAGACTTGAGATGCCAGATGAGTCGCGCTTGGTCGGCTATGTGGTCGGCTATGCGGAACTTGGGCTAGGTATGCTAATGCGCCGAGTGAGGGACTGGATGACTGCTCACGGGCTGAGTTTAGCACTGGAGAAAACCGAAGTGGTCATCTTGACAAAAAAGAGAATCCCTCGAGTAAAGATGATCAGTATTGGAGACAAACAAATCGAATCGAAGCCAGCGGTGAAGTACCTGGGGCTACTGATCGACTCGAAGATGAGTTTCTCTGAGCAAATCAGGGCAACGGCTTAGAAGGCTGCTTCGGGAATATCGGCCCTGAGTCGACTTATGGCCAACGTAGGGGGACCCAGCCCATCAAGAAGACGCCTCTTGATGAGTGCTGTAGGGTCAGTGCTACTGTACGGAGCAGAGGTATGGGGCGACGCTCTCAGCAATGAGGTATACCGAAAACGTTTGGCACAGGTACAGAGAAGGGGAGCACTGAGAATTGCATCTTCGTATCCAACAGTCTCCGACTCAGCGGTGAGAGTGATTGAAGGCGTGATACCTGTCGCCCTCCTTGCTAGAGATCGCCACGCTATTTACCTGCGCCAAAACGAGGATGTGAGGGAGATGGTTGTCCGCGAGGAAAGACAGCGCTCGCTCAACGATTGGCAGCAGTCTTGGGTGAATTGCACGAAAGGAAGGTGGACTACGCGCCTCATCCCGGATGTGAGACCGTGGCTAAATCGAAGGCATGGTGAGACTGACTTCTATCTGACCCAGCTTTTGAGCGGGCACGGGTGTTTTCAGTCTTACCTGCACAAGATCGGTAAGTCACGGTCTCCCGATTGTCGATTTTGCCCAGGAGAGGAGGACAATGCCTGTCACACATTTTTTGTGTGTACAAAATGGGTCAGGCTACGAAGGGAACTCTACAGGGAGACGAGAGAGCTCACCCCGGATAATATAGTTACGATGATGCTCGAATCGGTTGACAAATGGAACCAGGTGGCACATTATGCTCGGGCAGTCCTAAAATATAAAAGGGACTCACAGCAGCCGGGGGCGCTGGGGCTGGGGGATTGCTCTTCTGGCATTTCCTCTTCCCCTCTTCCCTCCCACTAGGAAAGGGACTCCCCAGCTTGAAGGCGCCCCACGGCGTAACAAAACGAGACCTGGCCCGAAGTCATGTGTCAAACGGTTCCAGGCTGGGTTCTCAGGTTGACAGGGGAGGTGTTTTGTGGGTAGTCCAGTCACGCATGGGAGTCCCACACTCTGTGCATAAATAGCATTCACCTCCCTACCGCCAAAAAAAAAAACAACAAAAAGTCACAACCTCTGATAATGATTACGTTCTTTGTATTGAATGATTTTAAATCACTTATACCATTCTGGCTAGTCAAATTGAATTTCATAAGAACAGCAAATAGTTCTAAATTGACTTTTCTAGCTGTGAGCTCTTGAAGTTGAGCACTAATAAGACCTTGGAAACAATGACTCTCATTTTTTAAAAACACTGCAATATTTAATTTCTCGTTTTGGTCAATAATTTGGTACGTTGCTATTCGAGTAGCAAACGCTTGTGAAATTTTCTTCACTTTTCCCTTATCACCACTATTGATTTGGGATGCATTTTTTATGCTCATTACTCCTCAAATGGCTCTTGAAAAATTGTTGACTAACTTCAACATCGCAAAAGTGACTGTGTAGTTTATTTGGAGTTTTATTGTACCTTCTTTTCAGGGGTTTATGAACGGGTACAGACATCTTACTCTTTATGCTTAAATACTAACTTAATTAAATGAAACAGTGAAAACTATATAAAACATACTGTGTAATGATTTTGTAGTCCAAGTCTGATTGAGGAACCGACCTCTCATCGGTTCTAGACGTTAAGTCTGAGTAGTGCCAACGGATGGTACCAATCGGTCAACCAATCCGTGCACCGTAATCCATTTTCGCGGTGGCTGCTTGTCGGCCAGCTAGATCGGAGAGGATTTCCGTCGCGTGTCTCCAAATGGATTACGCTCATTTACACAATTCTTCAGCCACCTTTAAACGCCCGTTTCAAACGCGTCAAAAAACGTAATCATACGGAGAGGAAACCTACTTTACGTTACTCCGTATTTCTTCATTCACCCGACGAAAGCTACGCTAGTAAAAAGGCAAAACCAACAGAGGTACCGCGTACCGCGCGCGACGCGAAACCGACCTCAGCGGATTTAGTCAAACCCTACCCTCGCGACGACATACTTACCATGCACTCTATTTCCCGCTGAAAGAAAAGACCACTGGAAAGGAAAGTCGTGTTTTAAGTTAGCAATTCATTGTTATTTTTTTATTTCTATTTAAATTTAAAAACATTTAATAAATTATTTCAATTTGATTATCCATCAATACATTATTCTGAACCTGGTTGTGATTGAATCCCAAACAACTATTATACAGACTCTAATTGCTATAGCCGATTTCTGTTTCATTTTGATATTGTACAATTTTTCTATCATAGGATGATTTCATTTCAAATCATTTTCAATAAATCTCGTTTTATTATACTCCTATTTATATTTTTAGTTGTTTCTTGTTTAAAGTTCGAGCTGGTGCAGTTATGTCAAGTTTTTAATGTAGCTTTTTTTTCGAACAGGTTCTCATTTACTAATTTTTTCCAGCGAAAAATTTTCCAACCCTCTATTGTGAACTTACTCGTTTTAAATTTACTTAATATTTATTATATTTTAATATAACATTATTCAGTTTAACGTTTTACTTTCAGTAAGTATATATATATATATATATATATATATATATATATATATATATATATATATATATATATATATATATATATATATATATATATATATATATATATATATATATATATATATATATATATATATATATATATATATATATATATATATTTCTCTGCAGCATTTCATTCTTTATAATTTTTAAAATCTTATATAGATAATTTTTTGTTGGATTTTTTTATTTAACTTTTAACCATATTTATATCATTATTTTTATCGTTTAAAACAATACAACGAATAATTTCTATACCAATCATGTCATCAATTTGTGTTAAGTGTTACATTGCATGAATGTTATCCAGTTGGCACCGAACAAGAAAAAATCTTAGGAAACGTGTTGATCTCTTGTCTTCCATTTTTTTGTACGTTATATAGTGATTCGATTAGTGGACAGAATTTGGTGTTTTTTTGTTAAAATGACAAAAAATATAGTTCTGATTCAATGATGTCACTAAAATTTCAATTTAACTACAAACTAAATGATTTAGTCGCATAAAATAAATAGAAATATTGATGATGGGAAATCGTAATTCTCTATATTTGATTCCGTTGTGTTTTGCACTTTTTTCCTTTTTGGGGCCATAAAAGAGTTAAGATCTTACCGAATTCATCGATCTCACTGCTGATTATTGTAGCAATATAAATGTAACATGTATTTGTTGCAGCAGTTGTCGTAGTAGCGATAGTTTGGTTTGTTTTAATTTTTATCAAGTTCCCTAACCTACTGAATTGTTGATTTCTTGTTTCTTTCGAATCTCGCAATTTTTCTTTTTTAATATATTTAATATATAAATCTATATCTATCATATTAATGCAGTATCTCGTCAGTTTAAAAACTAGAGTACTTATTTTTCTTTTGCGATTAAAGTTGGGACAACACATCGGAAGGATTCTGTCGCGAAAAAAAATCAAACATAGGAGAGTGGAAGCTGCAATTCACGTGAAGCGACTGCTAGTGTGTATCACACAACTCCACTGCTCCTGTTTGTGAGGCTCGAGTACCAAAGTACCTTACATCCTCCGCAAAGGACCAACTCGTCAGAAGACGCGACTCTTTTATCCCCTTAGGATGTTTTGGGCCCCACGTTGGGCACCATTTGTAATGATTTTTTTTTTAGTCTTGATCCGAACGAGGAACCGACCTCTCATCGGTTCTAGACGTTAAGTCTGAGTAGTGCCAACGGATGGTACCAATCGGTCAACCAATCCGTGCACCGTAATCCATTTTCGCGGTGGCTGCTTGTCGGCCAGCTAGATCGGAGAGGATTTCGGTCGCGGGTCTCCAAATGGATTACGCTCATCTACACAATTCTTCAGCCACCATTAAACGCCCGTTTCAAACGCGTCAAAAAACGCAATCATACGGAGAGGAAACCTACTTTACGTTACTCCGTATTTCTTCATTCCAGTCAAAGAACAAAATCTAATCTTTATTTCGCGTCCCCGAATTTCCGACGCGGTACCGAAAAATATACTACGCTTACTCAAACCCGACGAAAGCTACGCTAGTAAAAAGGCAAAACCAACAGAGGTACCGCGTACCGCGCGCGACGCGAAACCGACCTCAGCGGATTTAGTCAAACCCTACCCTCGCGACGACATACCTACTATGCACTCTATTTCCCGCTGAAAGAAAAGACCACTGGAAAGGAAAGTCGTGTTTTAAGTTAGCAATTCATTGTTATTTTTTTATTTCTATTTAAATTTAAAAACATTTAATAAATTATTTCAATTTGATCATCCATCAATACATTATTCTGAACCTGGTTGTGATTGAATCCCAAACAACTATTATACAGACTCTAATTGCTATAGCCAATTTCTGTTTCATTTTGATATTGTACAATTTTTCTATCATAGGATGATTTCATTTCAAATCATTTTCAATAAATCTCGTTTTATTATACTCCTCTTTATATTTTTAGTTATTTCTTGTTTAAAGTTCGAGCTGTTTCCAACCCTCTATTGTGAACTTACTCGTTTTAAATTTACTTAATATAATAATTTTTTTTTTTTTAATATAACATTATTCAGTTTAACGTTTTACTTTCAGTAAATATATGTATATACATATATATATATATATATATATATATATATATATATATATATATATATATATATATATATATATATATATATATATATCTATATATATTTCTCTGCAGCATTTAATTTTTTTTAATTTTTAAAATCTTATATAGATAATTTTTTGTTGGATTTTTTTATTTAATTTTTACCATATTTATATCGTTATTTTTATTGTTTAAAACAATACAACGAATAATTTCTATGCCAATCATGTCATCAATTTGTGTTAAGTGTTACATTGCATGAATGTTATCCGGTTGGCAACGAACAAGAAAAAATCTTAGGAAACGTGTTGATCTCTCGTCTTCCATTTTTTTTTTTTTTTGTACGTTATATAGTGGTTCGATTAGTGGACAGAATTTGGTTTTTTTTTTGTTAAAATGACAAAAAAATATAGTTCTGATTCAATGATGTCACTAAAATTTCAATTTAACTACAAACTAAATGATTTAGTCGCATAACATAAATAGAAATATTGATGATGGGAAATCGTAATTCTCTATGTTTGATTCCGTTGTGTTTTGCACTTTTTTCCTTTTTGGGGCCATAAAAGAGTTAAGATCTTACCGAATTCATCGATCTCACTGCTCATGATTCAGCAATATAAATGTAACATGTATTTGTTGCAGCAGTTGTCGTAGTAGCGATAGTTTGGTTTGTTTTAATTTTTATCAGGTTCCCTAACCTACTGAATTGTTGATTTCTTGTTTCTTTCGAATCTCGCAATTTTTCGTTTTTAACATATTTAATATATAAATCTATATCTATCATATTAATGCAGTATCTCTGTCAGTTTAAAAACTAGAGCACTTATTAGGATTATGCACAACCCGTTTTTTTTCTTTTGCGATTATAGTTCTGTTCTTATTTTCTTTCGTGTGATGTTGGTTTAATGTATATGTGTTTTTCCGCATCAATTCCTATGTTTATGATTTCTCTCACTAAACATTTACTATCCCTTCCCAATGAAATTCGCTGCGTTGCTCAACCAAGTGAAAAAGCGTCCAAAATAATGTCACCCGCGAACGCAATCCGATTGTTGGCCTTGCAAGCACTCACGCACACATACTCCGCGCAATGTATCGTTCATTTCATCCGCCAAACGTCACTTTATTTCATCTCCATTCTGGATTTATGGTGCATGCGGTGACCGGAGAGACATACACACTCTTATACAGATGCCGAACATGAGCGAATCACCTTGAGCAAGAAGAGATTTTTCTAGTAACGATTTTGGATTTTGGAAAAACGCAATTTCACTGAAATGTAACTTGTTTACGAGTCGATTTCAGTTGACGATAGTGTTGGATGTATAAGCAAACGATTCACCGACCAATAAACGAGCTGTCACGCTAAAATTACAAAGATCTGACGAAAAAGTCCCGCAGTGAAATATCTCTTCGCGAAGGATTGAATACTTAACAATTGGCAGATTGTGATTTGGTTTACATGTTTATGCAAGCAAACAACTGATTCATTAAATATTCTAAATTATAGATGCATTCATTTTTCCTAATTTACGAAACAAAATTAAAAATGTTCCATCTGAACAGTACAATCGCTGACATTGGCTTTGTGTAGCATCAACGGTATAATCAAATTTCATACGCGCCGCTATTCGCTACATAAAATGTTCTTTCGGTAAACTGGAGATAATAAATTTTTCTATTGTGGTCGTTCTTATAAACCAACCATGTCGATCGAAATTACGTTTTTTTGTTTTCTTTTGCAAGCGAAAATACATTACTACTTACGTCGTAGCATTTGTCAAGAGATCCAATATTCAACTGTGTATTCGGCCAGACTCGGTAATTTAATTTTTCAACAATAACTTTACCAGTATAACAAGATAAAACATTCAATTACCAAACAACACTCGAAAACTGATTACAGCCGCGAAATTGCCAAATATATATATATATATATATATATATATATATATATATATATATATATATATATATATATATATATATATATATATATATATATATATATATATATATATATATATATGGGATATAACGAAATTTGTGACCACGCTAGAGGTTGCAATTTTGCTTCGATTTTCACCAAATTTTGAGGAAAGGTGTATTGGGTTATTATCTCGGTCAAGTTCGTGAACCAGCTATATCGGCCGATCAAAAACAAAATGGCGGCCATTTTAGACGAAAAATCGCGATTTCTGTTCTGACCAAAGTGTAGCTCCGATTTGGATGAAATTTGGTACAAAGGTTCATTGAACTATGTGATGAATCTCACAATAAAAAATCCAAAGTCGGTACAGCAGAAACAAAATGGCGGCCGCTCAAAGGTCGAAAAACGTGCAAAATTTTGTTGTTGTAATAGTGGTCAAAGCTTTCAACAGATTTTCATGAAATTCGGTAGTTTGATAGAAATTATAAGTATCTAAAGAATTACGTAAGAAAACTGGAGGTCAGGTTGCAAAAAACAACATGGCGGCCAGTTGAAGGTCGAAATTTCAAAGGCTTTTAAAAGTCGCAATTTTGATCCGACATATATGAAACTTGGTTTCAAGATAAACATAACTTACACCTCCAGTCTTTGATATTTTGGTGATCATTCATGTGCAAATTTCAAAATGGCGGCCGTTTAAATATGCGTTTTTTTCATGTTTTTGTGGCCCTTTAGCGGTCACATTTTCCAACGGATTTTGATAAAACTTGAGATTATGGATATTATTAAAATTGAATGAAAAATGAAAAAGTCAAAAATTTAAAGCCTAATATTTTTAGCTGCGATTTTCTTTAAAAATTGAATTATTTTGCCCTGTCTAGAGTGAAACTCCTATTTGAACGAGATAGTACATTGATTGATGAGGTCCTAGCATACAAAGATTTAAAATAATCCAAAATCAAATGCATGCATTCAAAATGGCGGCCCCCAAAGGTCTGAAAGCGAGCGCAATTCGCTATTTTAGTGCCAACTGAAATAATGAATATTTTTCATTGAAACGTTTTAAATGACTTTACTTGAAAGAACTTATAAACCAGATCATTTTTAAGATACTGTATAATATTTTTAACAATACCCTAAAAAATTATAAAATCGCGACTTGTCTGTCTGTCCGTCCGTCCGCCCGTTTGTTCGTGCATCATAACAAGTTTTCTCGCAAACCACATGAGCTACAATGAGGAAATTTTCTACGTAGGTCAAAAGTGGTGCCTCTTGAAATTTGCAGTGCAAGAAAATATTTTAAGGTATTTAAGGGGGGTGTCTCCCCATAAAGGCGCGTCTCCCTATACATTCGGATGGCATACAATTTTTTTTATTTCTGTAGCCCTCTAGCAGCCAAGATTCTCAACAGATTCCATTGAAACTTGAAATTATAAGTTATTAAGGCAAGTTAATTTAATTTGATTATGCAAATCGAATGACAAATGAAACAGTCGAAAATTTACAGCTAAATATTTTTAGCAGCCGATTTCAATAAAAATCGAAATGACGGCTCTCACAGTTCAGAAAAAAATTGAAATGTATATATTAATGGCAATGCAAGTGCTGATTAAACTTTTATGGAAATCTTTTCAAATTAACTATTCGAGCTATTTAAGCCTTTGTGTGGTTACCACTGTGAACTGTGAAAACAGCAGATGCGAGAAGGGCGAAACCGGTATTTATATGTTTACAACAATATGTAATCCATACGCATGCAACTCAATTTAATTAGCAAAATATTTGTGCCCCGATAAAAGGTTTCTAAAAACGAACGTGGCCAGATTTTTTTTATGTTAATAAATACCCATGTGGTACTACGAAAATTGCAGAAAGAAGTTTAGTAGTAGGCAAGCCAAATTCTTTTTCGAAACTTTACGCTACATACGAGAAATTTAGCTTTCCGGCTGGTGGTGCCAACGGGGATTTTTTTTATTTCTGTAGCCCTCTAGCAGCCAAGATTCTCAACAGATTCCGTTGGACCTTGAAATTATAAGTTATTAAGGCAAGTTAATTTAATTTGATTATGCAAATCGAATGACAAATGAAACAGTCGAAAATTTACAGCTAAATATTTTTAAGCAACTGATTTCAATAAAAATCGAAATGACCGCCCTGACAGTTCAGAAAAAAATTGAAATGTATATATTAATGGCAATGCAAGTGCTGATTAAACTTTTATGGAAATCTTTTGAAATTAACTATTCGAGCTATTTAAGCCTTTGTGTGGTTACCACTGTGAACTGTGAAAACAGCAGATGCGAGAAGGGCGAAACCGGTATTTATATGTTTACAACAATATGTAATCCATACGCATGCAACTCAATTTAATTAGCAAAATATTTGCGCCCCGATAAAAGGTTTCTAAAAACGAACGTGGCCAGATTTTTTTTATGTTAATAAATACCCATGTGGTACTACGAAAATTGCAGAAAGAAGTTTAGTAGTAGGCAAGCCAAATTCTTTTTCGAAACTTAACGCTACATATGAGAAATTTACCTTTCCGGCTGGTGGTGCCAACGGGGATTTTTTTCTATTGTGGTCGTTCTTATAAACCAACCATGTCGATCGAAATTACGTTTTTTTGTTTTTTTTTACAAGCGAAAATACATTACTACTTACGTCGTAGCATTTTTCAAGAGGTCCAATATTCAACTGTGTATTCGGCCAGACTCGGTAATTTAATTTTTAAAAAGTAACTTTACCAGTATAACAAGATAAAACATTCAATTACCAAACAACACTCGAAAACTGATTACACCCGCGAAATTGCCAAAGAATATCGCCGACCGCTCTTGCGTGACGGCCACCACTCACACACTTCACTGCCATGTGGCTGTCACTCCACCTTGCCATCCCACGACAAAATTGACGTGGGATGTGCGCTCGTCACAACCAACGTGAAATGACAAGCCACCTAGCAGCAAGGTGTGTTAGAAGTGGTCGCCAGCGGCGTCGCATGATTCATTAAAACTGTTACATGCACGAATAATTCTGCGAGCTACTGTTGCAATTGTTTTCACAACCATTAAGAACCTCATGATCAACAAAGTGAATTTACTCGAAACCACGAGAACCCACCAAGCATGATCAACATCTGAAAGTGACGTCACTCCATTCATTAAGCTGCTCGAATATACTAGGTACCTCTCGGCAGAACATTCGCCAATGTACGAGAAACGGGTTGAATGGCTAGAGACCCTATATAAAGGTGAGCTGAATGAATGCGGGGATTCATTCATTACAACCGCGATAATAAAAACTGCGATAGAGTGGAGCGCGAGGTAAAGGCGATATTGATTGAGTGATTGTGAAGTGATTTTAGAAGACAATTGCAATAGAAATTTATTGACAAGTGGAAGTTAGACTTTTAATAGTGAAATTAATAATTGTGCATTCTTTAAAATAAGCTCTTTTAAACTTAATTGAAAAAGACATTGCGTTCTCACTTGCCCGGAACATTAAAATTATTGGCCGCGAACCATAACACGCGACAATGGTGTCAAGAAGTGAGAAAGAAAATTTTGGAAGTGAAAACGTTTAAACATTTTTGAAGTGCACAACAGTGAAAATTAACGTTGAAACTGGTGGGAAAATAGCCGAAACAATAAAAATGCCAGGAAACTTTCATCTAAAAATTGATCAATTGACCATATCGGAGCTCAAGGAGGAGTTGGAACAGCGAAATCTGGCCACACAAGGTACAAAGGCCATACTGATTGCATGTTTGTGTGATGCGATCAAGTCGGAAGGCGGGAATCTGGATTCAGGTGAGCTCTCAGATGCGGAAAAAGGCACAGAACGTGGAGAAGTAGAAACACCAAAATCAAAGGAGCCAGAAAATGCGCTAGTGCAAATGTTAATGCTGATGTCACCCAGTCTAACTGCGAAGCTAGATGAACAATCAGCGAAGTTAAATGAACAATCAGTGAAGCTGGATCAACAAGCGATCGAAATCAAGGCAGATTTTCAAAAACAGTCAACCGAAATAAAAGCGGAGCTCGGTAGGCTGAACACACAAATTAAACGCGTCGAAGAAAAGGTTTACCAGGTCGAGGAGAGAATTAACCATGAGATCAACCAGGTCGAGGAAAGAACAAACCATGATATTAGACAGGTCGAGGAGAGAATCAACCATGAGATGGGAAACATGAAAAAGGAATTGAAAGCAGCAAAGGCAATAGTAACCACCTCAACAGCCTCGCTTATAACCGCAGCGCAAAGCACATCCAGAAATGTGCAAGCACCAATATTCGATGGGCAAACAGTCTGGACTATTTACAAAACCCAGTTTGAACCAGCCGCTTGGATAAATCACTGGAATGAGCAGGAACGAGCAACTGCATACGACAACGGTTGAAATAGATACATCGGACAGTGCGAAATCACCTCGAATCGGCTGCTGACCGCATGAAGACCAGGTATGATCTAAAGGCCAATTCTACTGGCTTCCAGCAAGATGACTTGGTCTGGCTATATAACACACAGCGACGGAAGGGTAGGTCTCCAAAGTTGCAGCATAATTGGGAGGGACCATACCGGGCTACTAAGCGAATCACCGACGTCGTATATCGCATACAGGAACACCGTAAGCCGAGAGCCAAAATGAAAATCGTGCACCTGGACCATCTTGCCCCATATCACATCCAAGGAGAATTGACTACAACTGGTGACACATCTTTTCGAGGCGAAAAGAACTGAGGTGGGGGCAGTGTTACATGCCCGAATAATTCTGCGAGCTACTGTTGCAAATGTTTTCACAACCATTAAGAACCTCATGATCAACAAAGTGAATTTACTCTTAACCACGAGAACATGCTTGATCAACTTAGTCCCGACAAGTGTACCCTTTTCGCAGCTGAAGTAAAATACCTGGGACACGTCGTATCAGCAGGCGGGGGCAAAACAGACCCTGAGAAAATTAAAGCCGTGAAAAGCTGGCCAACACCAAACAACAAGCGCCAACTACGAAGTTTTCTGAGTCTGGCAACCTACTATCGAAGATTCGTCAAAGACTTTGCCAAAATAGCCAAGGGTCTCCATCAGCTAACCAAGAAAAATCGTCCGTATGTCTGGAATGAACAATGCCAGGTAGCCTTTGAGACCTTGAAGGAGAAGCTGTGTGAATCACCCGTGCTGGCATATGCGAAACCCGGAAAAATGTTGGTAGTTGACACCGTTGCGAGCAATGGCGGTATTGGAGCTGTACTCTCCCAGCAGATCGATGGTGACGCAAGAGTCCTCTCGTATTACAGTCGAGTTCTCTCAAAAAGTGAAAGGAACTACTGCGTGATGAAGACATCGGACCGTTGCTCGTATGGAAGGAGACAACTGGGCGACCTGAGTGGAAGGACGTTTCAATGCATGGCGCAACCCTGAAAAGCTATTGGGCACAATGGAACTCCCTTCAGGTGGAGGGTGGCATACTCAAGCGGAAATGGGAAACGGTGGATGGCAGCTCCTATAGGATGCAAACTATACTTCCCAAAAACCGAATCCATGATGAGGTTAAGGAAATGCATGAAGGATCCTCAATAGGCCACCTTGGTGTTAACAAGACCTTAGCGAAATTGCGGGAAAGGTTTTACTGGCTCCACGCTCGAGAAGACATAGAGGACTGGTGCCGTAGATGCACCATTTGCGCTTCCGTCAAAGGTCCAAAGCGACGACTGAGGGTACAAATGCAAACCTATAACGTGGGTGTACCGTTTGAAAGGATTGCTGTTGACATCGCTGGACCCTTTCCTGAATCCGAATGGGGAAATCGATACACACTGGTTGTAGCCGATTATTTCAGCAAGTGGCCCGAGGTCTACCCCATTCCCAACCAGGAAGCAACTACCGTAGCTGAACAGCTAGTGTTAAATTGGGTCAGCAGATACGGCGTACCTTGTGAACTACATTCGGATCAAGGCCGAAACTTTGAGTCACTAGTTTTTGGCGAAATTTGCGAACTACTGGGAATACAAAAAACGAGGACAACACCACTGCATCCCCAATCCGATGGAATGGTCGAGCGTTTCAACGGCACGCTCAATTAACACCTCGCCAAGATGGTTGACGAGAACCAAAGGGACTGGGACCGACATATCCCACTATGTTTGATGGCGTACAGAGCTGCTGAACATGCATCGACGGGTCAAGCCCCAGCCAAAGTCATTTTTGGAAAGACTGTTCGTCTGCTAGCTGATATAAAGTTCGGAACACCCCCTGCGAAACCCCAAACGATCTCGGAGTACGCAAGTGAGCTAAGACAACGGTTGAAATAGATACATCGGACAGTGCGAAATCACCTCGAATCGGCTACTGACCGCATGAAGACCAGGTATGATCTAAAGGCCAATTCTACTGGCTTCCAGCAAGATGACTTGGTCTGGCTATATAACTCACAGCGACGGAAGGGTAGGTTTCCAAAGTTGCAGCATAATTGGGAGGGACCATACCGGGTTACTAAGCGAATCAACGACGTCGTATATCGCATACAGGAACACCGTAAGCCGAGAGCCAAAATGAAAATCGTGCTCCTGGACCGTCTTGCCCCATATTACATCCAAGGAGAATTGACTACAACTGGCGACACATTTTTTCGAGGCGAAAAGAACTGAGGTGGGGGCAGTGTTACATGCACGAATAATTCTGCGAGCTACTGCTGCAATTGTTTTCACAACCATTAAGAACCTCATGATCAACAAAGTGAATTTACTCGAAACCACGAGAACCCACCAAGCATGATCAACATCAGAAAGTGACGTCACTCCATTCATTAAGCTGCTCGAATATACTAGGTACCTCTCGGCAGAACATTCGCCAATGTACGAGAAATGGGTTGAATGGCTAGAGACCCTATATAAAGGTGAGCTGAATGAATGGGGGGATTCATTCATTACAACCGCGATAATAAAAACTGCGGTAGAGTGGAGCGCGAGGTAAAGGCGATATTGATTGAGTGATTGTGAAGTGATTTTAGAAGACAATTGCAATAGAAATTTATTGACAAGTGGAAGTTAGACTTTTAATAGTGAAATTAATAATTGTGCATTCTTTTAAATAAACTCTTTTAAACTTATTTTAAAAGATTACCTTATGAACTTAAAATGTTAACAGTATCTAATAAGACCAAAATGAAACAAATATTGTTATACCTTATGCAGCAATAATTGATATAGTAAACTGACTTTTCGCTATCAAACAAATTGTAAAACCTCTGCCCTTTTTTCTCTCTTTTCCTTTCCGTTTCCTTGCTATTTGAATTTTTTTTTTTATTTGAACTTCTTTTATATAGCCTTTAAGATTTATTATATGAGCACTTGGGCACAGAAGGGTATGTCCTTCTCTTCCAAGTTTTTTTATATTGCTAAGTGTCACTCCGAAAGGAGAATAACTTGTAATATATCATGATGCTTAAATAAATTATAAATTGAAATTGAAAATTGAAACTTAATTGAAAAAGACATTGCGTTTTCACTTTCCCGGAACATTAAAATGATTGGCCGCGAACCATAACACGCGACAATACAAAGAATTCTTAACCAACTCCCGACGTGGTCCAAGATTAGCTATGATGTACTCGTATACAAATATTTGGTCAGGAGAATCGTCTTCCTGAATATAATTTACGATTGTCAAAAAATGTCTTGATTGAAAAGGAATGCTGAAACTGGAGATTTTTTGCTCCAAATACTTTGTTGTTCTTACGGTGGAAGGTGTTGAACTGTACTTTTCAATCCTAGAAGCTGACAAAGGAGGTTGGTTGCCCTACTTGATAGACTTCTACAAACTTGAGATATAATAGATTTCGCTATATAAACATATAAAAAAGAAAACTTAAATCCCCTACCTATAGCAACATCAGGGTTGCCGCGTATTTGGCACTGATTCCTTGCGGTTCTGTGCAGCCTATATTTCTGTGCTTAGTGTAATCTTTGGAGATTACTAAGAACTCTTTGAACAATATGCCTCTAAACAGCAGAAATTAAAAGCAATACTCGCTTGTATCGTAGGTCCTGTTGTGTTCGAAGTAATGTCAATGAAGACAACAGACTGTAGTTCACCTAAGAATTAATACAGCACCTAGGCACGCTTGTAGTATAGGCGGTGAACGCGGGATTGAGTTATATAGAAAAGCCCATATTTCTATTGTTTTATACAAAACTTATTTGTTTTGCCGCTGAAGGCAAATATACTTCTAAACCGCACACGTTTTGCGTTGAAACCACAATAACCTTCTTTATTTTCTTCAAGCCTTTTTATACAATTCTTAAACCTATTTCTATTCTCTATACAAACAAAAAAAGGTCACTCCAAATATATTAACTGATGAGCTAGCTTCCGTTCCCAGCCATAAAGGACACTGTAGACAAAACATAAATTCTAACCAAAAGAAATTATCATACAATCCGGGTCATATACCCTATGCACTTTTCTATGCTTCTAAAATACCATCAGCTCGAAAAATCAAAGTGCATCATAACTAATCGCCTATAATGTTCTTATTCCTTACCACGTTCCATACATACATTGTTTCTTACATCCAAAATTCTCATACTCAAATTTCCTCATATATCTATTAGCATGCATACACTTCCCACTGTTCCCATCATAGGGATCACCACAAGCGGCACCTCATAAATCATACTCCCATTATCACCATGCACTTATCTCACTTAACTAGCTTACATTCTCATCAATAAGATCACTAGAAGCAATGTCCAATTATCACCTAATAAAATTTTAAAAGTACTAATAGCCTTTCCCTAACATGGAAAAGATCAAGTCACTCCATATCACGTGTAAAAAAAGCATCCTCAAGAATATACGCCACATATGGATGCATGCGAGTTCATGCGATAAGAAAAAACGCTGCGGAAGGTACTTGAGATTGTAGAGGATCGTCTGTAGAATGTATGCAGCCATGTAAATGATTTACGGGTTCAAGTATCTTGACCTTTTTACCACATGGACATGGGAAATTGATAAAAAAATATCATGGGAATATTGAGGTATTGATATCCGTATTCTCTTTGAAATGAGATAAATTCAAATAATTAAATGAATGGGTGAATAAATAAAATTTATATGTAATCTCGAAAGATTATTACAACTATGATTGATAGTATAACTAAAATAAGACTAGAAGCAACGAATATATGAGAAATCCTTCCACTATAGATGAATAAGAACCATGAATAGTATAATCATCTATCGCTAAAAGTGTCAAATGTTCGCTATACATCCTAAAAATATCTATAAATCCTATAGGAGTATACACGCAGACAAATCTAGAGCTTTAATGTATTGATTGGAAGTATGGGACCATAGATCTCAGAGAGAATGGATACGAAATGCATCGAGAGAATTGAAGCACTTTTTCATGTCGCGTGAAGTTGGCGCGTTATTTGCTGTTGGTTCGAATTTCAAATAAATTTGACGTGACGTCTCCAACTATTTTTCGTATCTTGAACCAAATCAATTTTCCGTGCGGGTATTCTAACTTGAACGATGTAAAAGATTGAGAATGACTTACCCTACGAAGGATACGTCCCTGACATGCTTCCTAGAGCTGTTTTTATAGTCCCACACACGTCACTACATTTTTCATTTTCCGACACAAAAACACTCGCGATCCGTAACAAACTTTTCGGTTTGATTAATTATCACATTTGCAACGCTTTTGCACTAGATTCAACACGGTTTATCTTAAAAAAAATGTTTTGTGTACAATTTAAAATTCAACATGATTAGACGTTTCCCATTAATGTTTAATTTTCACAAATCATATGTTTTCAATCATATGGTTGATATTTTGTTGACAATTCGGGGGTTAAGGTGTAAGAGGAGTGGGAATTTCGTGAGAGCAACTAGAGAGTCACTTGAGTGTGTGGATTCTCTAGCGGCGTGAAAGGTAGGGGGATTTCAATTCGCATGCGAGAGGAAGGCATGTATGTAGTAAAAGTACTTCACTCACGTATGGATGAAAATAAGCTCATTTCGCGTCCATTACTTTATATGTCTTTGTATGGGACTTACCTTGACAAGAATCAATTTTTTACTTTGTATGGGAGACTGGGAACCAAACAAACCTGTAGCGCCACTATCGCCAGCAACTTTCTACGTGAATTTACCTGCAACATTCCACACAAATTTACCTGCAACATTCTACGCGAATTGACCTGGAAGGTTGACAGAGAGACAAGAAAAAACGGAGTCAGTCCTTCTTCTTCGACAACCGCGCGTCGTGATCACACCAAATGGAACTGTCCGATTTTATTAACGAGAATAAAGTTTTGTTAAATTAGGCATCTGTCTTTTGATGGAATAAAGCGAAGTGTGCGATCAGTGATACGCACAAACCTTATCGGGAAATGGATCTATACTTCTCTAAGGCCCACACATACTCATCCCAGGCATTTCACCTATACTAAACTGATACACATACCCACATACCTTAGGCCCACACCCTCCCCTGGCAATTATCTAAGAGATCCACACCTGTCCCAGACTCACACATTTTTATCTCTGGCACCCACCTATACCAATCTTATACACATATCCACATACCCTAGAAACACACCCTCACCGCAACCATCCATGATATCCACACCTATTCCGGACTCACACCTTCTTATCTCGGGCATCCACCTATACAACCCTAAGACACGCACCTACATAGCCAAGGCACATACCCTCCCCTGGCAACCACCCAAGAGACCCACACCCACATACCCAAAACACAAACCATTAGTTCCATTGCCGGCCGCTTCAAGTGCCATTAGAAACGGTGTGGGTAGATCAATGACGTTAACTGGTCCAAAGTTCTGGTTTAAAAAAAATTAAGTTTATTATGGGTCTGGGGACTTCAGTCCGTCCCCATTTATGGAAGTTCGCCCTTAAAAAATCCTTTACTAAAGGTATCGAATGAAAGGACCTGATGAGAGCTTCCAGGATCGAGGGTCAAAAGAGAGTTAACTGTATTGAGGAGAGCGGGAGAATCAAAATATGCGAACAATTTGTATGTTGTTGAATGTTAATGGTATCTGTTAATGCCCACTCGGACAGCAGCGCCAATTTAATTTAGGATAAATTTCGAATTTAAGCGCGAATTTAATTTGGGTTAAATTTCAATTTCCGTTAATTCAATTAATTAATGTAGCTTTAACTTAATTTCAATTTGGTAAATTTGTAAATGTCAGTACTTAATTCAATTCAAACAATCTTGTAAATTTCGATGCACAATTAATTTTGTCACCTTATGTGACTCTAAAACTTTTGGAAGCCACTGTATGCTAAATTGAAATTTCTTAGCTGACGCACACGATTCAGCAAAATATTGTTCAAGCATTTTATCAGCATGCATTGTAAGTTAGATTGGGATCATTTTGCTGACGCGCAGGAGTCGGCAAAATGTATTGGGATCTTATCTTGTGAGTGTATCAGATATCATGTAATGTGGATCTCCACATTCTTTCCCGTATCGGACGCGAGCGTCGGCGGTTTTCAGGCAAGAGACGTTTATGGACGCTCAAGAGTCAGCGTTTTCTTGCGTGGAAACTGCTGACGCATTCGGAAGTCCAGAATGGTGGTTCGTTTAAGCGTAAAGTAGACAGTGCAAAACGATAGGTAGAAATAAATCATTTTGTGTCAGAACTTGATTCACATTTTTAAAGTAATTTAAAATAAATTGAAACAGATCTAGATTAAATTTTCAGTAAATGTAAATATTTTGTGGATTCTAAATTCAGTGCTTCATGTTTAATTGTACAGGCAAGAGAAGAGAGGCCAGGACAAAAGAGTCCTGACGCAATCATTTAGGAAGCTCCGGCGAGATACGAACTCACGATCTGTTTTATTTAGAATACCAGTGGTTCAAGTGTTATGTTGGCGTCGTGCCTGGTGAAAATGCTTTTCGGGCATAAAATGGTCGAATCTTAGCGCGTTCCAGGAGTTAAGAACATTGACCAGGGCCGTAGAAGGTGGCCAGCCGCAAACAAAACATCGGTTGTTATGAAGAGCAGCTTCGGCGTTTAGAAACCGCCTGGGCGGAATTCGAGCACAAGGACACCGAAGTTCGATCCTTACCCGAGATTACATCGGAACACGAGTATTTTACAAGCGAAGTATACGAAACGACCAGGATCAATGAGAGAGGGTGGGCGGAAGCATCGAGAAGATGGATCGTAAGGTGGATCTCGGCCTAAAATCCAGAGTCTCTGGATATGCCGTGCAGTTGAAGGCCTATGTACTGAATCAAATCATATCTCCTTAACCTTCTCAGAGTCTCGACAGATCGGAATGGCGGATTCCTAGAAATATAAAGCTGGCGGATCCTGAATTCCACCGAACGGAGCGAAGCGACATGCTGCTGAGTGCGGAGCATTTCTACGAAGTCCTTACCGTCGGGCAAATCAAGGTGGGCCCTGAACTCCGTGTGCTCCAGAACACGCTGCTCGGTTGGATTATCGCCGGAAGGGTAGTTACACCTCAAACGCTTCCAGTAACATGTGGAGTTCTCACCGAAGAGATTCAGCTCACTCAGGCTATCAAGCGATTCTGGGAGGTTGCGGAGGTACCGGATTCACAGCACAATTTCACAGCGACTGAAAGAGCCTGCGAAGTACAATTCACCCAGACGACTCAACGTGAGTCCCATGGCCGGTTCTTGGTGCGGCTTCCTTTCAAGGAAGATCCCGAAAGGCTGGGCGACTCGCAGGACATTACCATTTGAAGATTCATGGCGATCGAGCGCAGACTGCAGAAGAATCCCGATGTAAGACGGCAATATTTCGAGTTTATGGACGAGTACGAACGACTGGGACACATGGAGCAGATCACATGGTCAGCGAGTAAGAAAGCACATTATTTTCTGCCGCCCCACTACTTCTTGAAGCCAAGTAGTAGTACCACTATATTGAGAGTGGTTTTCCACGCGTCCAGTATAACATCAACGAACGTTTCCCTTAACGACATCCTACATACCGGACCCACGATTCAGGATGATCTGTTTGCGATTTTAACCCGTTTCCGTCTGTCACGCTTCGTTTTCACGGCCGACATCGCCAAGATGTATCGGCAAATAGTGCTTCAGCGCGACGATTGCAAATTTCTACTGGTGATTTGGAGAACAAGTCCAGCCCAGCCTTTGCGGCATTATCAACTCAAGACCGTCACGTACGGCACAACGTGTACCCCGTACTTGGCAACCCAATGTCTCTAGGCTCTGGCACAGGACGAACAAGATCGAGCACCCTTGGGTAGCAGGGCACTACAGCATGATTGTTGCATAGACGACGTTATTACAGGGGCAGACAGCTTGAAGGAGGCAATTCAAACACAGGAGGAATTGCGTCAGATTCTTACCAGCAGAGGGATGCATTTGCACAAATGGTGTGCCAATCACCCGCATCTTCGAAGACCAGGAGGTCCAGTTGGATTTCAGCAGCCTTTCAGAAGACTATATCAAGACTTTGGGGGTAATTTGGCTCCCTAAAACAGACGACAAAACGAACGATCGCTTCAGACATCGCCCGAATGTTCGACCCATGGGGCATCCTAGCCCCGGTTATCGTAACCGCCAAATTGTTAGGCGTTATGGCGATTGGAGTTGCACTGGGACGCAGACTTGCCACTCGACATACATACACAGTGGAGACATTTTCGCGGTAAGCTACCATCAATGCGAAAGGTTCGTTTTCCTCGACACGTTATCGCCTGCGAGAAATCAGTCCAGCTGCAGCCACATACTTTCTGCGACGCCTTGGAGAAGGCATAAGGTGCTGTGATCTATGTCCATTCAACATCCCCGAGCGATCAAGTAATCGTTCGGGTGCTCTGTGCCAAGTCCAGGGTGGCCCCCATCAAGATGTTGACAGTGCCGCGTTTGGAGTTGTGTGCCTCCAAGCTGGGAGCAGAATTAACGGATCGGGTCAAGAGGGCGCTCAGTCTGCCGGATGTTTTTCACGTCCTCTGGTCCGATTCAGAGGTCGCATTGGCGTGGGTCAACTCAACCGCTTCATCCTACAGCATTTTCGTGACCAACCGTGTTTCGACCATTCAATCGTTGTCGAGACCAACTCAGTGACGACATGTGGCGTCCCACGACAATCCTGCGGCCATCCTGTCCCCCTGTCTCGTAAAAGACTGCAAGCTCTGATCACAGGGGCCATCCTTCTTGACCGGACCAGAGGCGGACTGGCCGCCTCCGTACAAGGGTACCGAAGCCTGTGAAGTCGAGCGGAAGCAAATCAGGGTTGCGATCATAACAACAGCTAGTGCAAACAACCATTTTGTGTACGAGGTTCAACACGGCAACTCATTTGGAAGGCTTCAACGGGTGGTCGGTTATATGCTGCGTTTTGTTGAGCGTTGCAGGACAAGCTCCCAGTCTCCTCAAGTGCGCAGGCGTGCAGTAACGAGTCACAAACTCTCCAGAGCAACCGGAGTGATCGTAAAATGTATTCAGCAACACGATTTTCGTGAGGGCCTGCGAGACATCCAACTACAGAGGCAGGTCAACAAGAGCAGCCCCTACCATCTCTGACTCCTTTCCTGGGTTCGGACGGAATCCTGCGCGTTGGCGGGAGACTAGAGGCTTCACAACTCGCCTTCGAGGCCAAGCATCCTTTGTTGCTGCCGTTCGCGAATCCACTTACAAGATTACTGATGACGGATATTCATCGCAACAATTGCCATCTAGGAGCTCAGGCGCTGTTAGTTACCACGAGACAACGCTTTTGACCTATCAAGGGGAAGCAGCTAGCGCGGGCGATGTATCAAAGCAAGACCACAACTGTTCAATCAATTTACGGGGAATCTACCAGGTGCTCGTGTGCAAGCGGCTCGCCCGTTCATCCGTTCGGGTGTCAACTTCTGCGGACCAGTGCTAATACACAACCGAGGCAGAGGTGTGTGGCCTCAGAAGGGATACATCGCTATATTCTGCTGCTTCCCTACCAACGCCGTGCATCTGGAATTGGTTAGCGATCTCAGCACAGAAGCTTTCATCGGTGCTCTGAAGTGTTTCATCGGGACACGAGGTCTCTGCAAGGACATCTTTTGCGACAATGCGACCAATTTCGCAGGTGCACAAAATCAGCTGCATGAGCTATCCATCACTTCACTTAGCCGAGGGTCAACACAAGGTGACCGACTCTTGCAACACTCCGGGAATACAATTTCATTTCATCCCGCCTCGCGCCCCTCACTTTGGTAGATTGTGGGAGGCGGCCGTCAAATCAGCCAAGAACGTGCTTCGTCGAGGCGTTTCATCAGCCACACTCACGTACGAGGAATTGCATACCCTGGTGGTCCAGGTGGAGGCCATCCTCAACTCCAGGCCTGTAACTGCGACGTCCGACGACCCCAACGATCTGGCAGCGTTGACATTTCCTCATCGATGAACCCCTCACAGCCATGGTGGATGCTCGGGCGGAGCCTGTCACTGGCGGACTTCATGCCCGATGGAAGCGGATAAATCATTTGATGGACGAGTTTTGGCGACGATGGTCCCGCGAATATTTGAACCAACTGCAACTTCGCGTTAAGTGGCGATAAGGGCAACCAAATGCTACCCGGGGAACCATCGTCATCATCAAGGACGATAACCTACCAACTATGAAATGGCCCCTGGGATGAATCATAGAAACACATCAAGGGGTTGACGGCTTCGTCAGAGTCGCAGATGTGAGGACAGCCACTGGAATAGTAAGAAGGCCCATCCATCGTCTAGCGCCGCTACCAGTGATGGAGAACACTACACCAGAAGCAGCTGGTCCCGAGGCGAATACCCAAATCCGATCCGAGGCACAGCATCAGGCAGATACACCCAGCAATTATCACAAGAGGCTTCGCTCCAGGAGCAGAAGGACGTCTCTCCTATCGCTCCTGCTGGTCTGCCTACTGATCCTTTTAACAGTGGCCAATCCCATCAAGGTGTCATCAACTGGACCACATCCAGGACTGCATTTTCAATCATTGGAAAATGCCTTCCTGCCGACAAGCGAGTGGAAACTCTTGGTCTACTATGACCTGGAGACCTACTGGACGGAGCAGGCCACGCTGCAGAACGGCACGATCTGGCTGCAACAACCATATGATCATGGTCCTCGGCACGCTGACTGCTTACTTCTGCATGAGCAGTTCCGCCACTTAACCGACCAGTTTTCCAGCGCAAACCAGGTGCTGAGGATCAGGTGAAGGCGAGGAGCAATAAACGCAGTGGGCAGAGTAGCCAGGTTGTTGTTCGGGGTTCTGGACGAGGATTACGCAAACCAAATGGCTCAGATCATTAAGACGATGCAAGGAGATCAGAACAAACTGCACTACTGCACCTACTCAAAAATTAAACATCAATCATCGACTCGACATTAAACCTCCTCGGCAAAACGGAACAAATGGCTCAAAAACGTCTCGCCTTCATGAAACACAAACTGGCAAAACTCTCCAATGAGATCAAGGTCCGCAACTCGAAGGCACCACAGCTCGATTCCCAAACTTAATTTCAATGCTATCTTTACAGATGACCTTGACGACTCAATTTGCAACGTATTCAATCCAGCATCTTGGACGTGATCACGGGCACACAGCATGGGAACTTCACCCCTTTGCTGTTGTCTCAACAGCAGCTTGATGCAGCAATGACGGACACCAGGAATCACCTGCCGGAGAATCAGCGTCTTCCTGTAGGCTGAGAAGACTTTCTAAAATTATTTGGGTTGACATCTATCAAAGCCAAGGCAAATGCGAACTTCATCCTTTTCGAGCTCAGGATGCCACTCATCGATGTATCAACTTTCGAGCTATATCGAATCCTACCAATACCAACGGCGAAACGTAACCATTTCATCGCCATACAGCCTACCGCTCCTTATCTGATCATCAACGCACATCGCGACGTATACTATCCGCTCATCGAGATGGGCTACGCTGCCTGTAACTGAATGGAGCCAAACATCCACCAATGTCGACAGTCTCATCCGTTGTATCACAGGGACGCCAATGTGAGCACTTGCGAGGTAACGCTGCTAAAGGGAATGCCGGCGGCGACCAACCGTCACCTGGTTGAGCTGCCTACATCCTTCTCGTGGACGAACATCCCACAATCCAATGAGCCTTCACAATTCAGGTGGTGGCCCATCTTGTGCAGTGGCAACACATCCACCCTGACACTGCAGGGCTCCGGAATTCTGCAGCTGGCTCCCAACTGCACGCTCAATTCCGATCCAGTGACCATCCAACGTCACCGCATGTATGAATCCTCAATCAAAGCGAATCATCCCAGCGCCCATAATTCCACTGCTAACGACAACCGGGGCCATGTACAACAGCACATTGCGTCCACACCTTTCCGGACGCACGCCTTGGAGATCAACGACCTGCGAAACCAACTCAAGGCGCAAGATCTTTCTTGGAGTGACCAGCTGGCTGTGCATGATGTTCATCAGTATGCGCTGGGATATCTGAGCTTCATCGCAGTCATCGCTATTGTCGTCTTCCTGTAGTGCAAGGCCAAAAATGTAAGCTGCCGCCCACGATCGCAATGACCGAGACCAGTTCCATGCCCACTCGGCCAGCAGCGCGAATTTAATTTAGGTTAAATTTCGAATTTAAGCGCGAATTTAATTTGGGTTAAATTTCAATTTCCGTTAATTCAATTAATTAATGTAGCTTTAACTTAATTTCAATTTGGTAAATTTGTAAATGTCAGTACTTAATTCAATTCAAACAATCTTGTAAATTTCGATGCACAATTAATTTTGTCACCTTATGTGACTCTAAAACTTTTGGAGGCCACTGTATGCTAAATTGAAATTTCTTAGCTGACGCGCACGAGTCAGCAAAATATTGTTCAAGCATTTTATCAGCATGCATTGTAAGTTAGATTGGGATCATTTTGCTGACGCGCAGGAGTATTTTGCCAACTCCTGGGATCTTATCTTGTGAGTGTATAAGATATCATGTAATGTGGATCTCCACATTCTTTCCCGTATTGGACGCGAGCGTCGGCGGTTGTCAGGCAGGAGACGTTTATGGAAGCTCAAGAGTCAGCGTTTTCTTGCGTGGAAACTGCTGACACTTGTTCGTTTGATGCTGGAAGAAGTAGTCAGCATTCGGAAGTCCAGAGTGGTGGTTCGTTTAAGCGTAAAGTAGTCAGTGCAAAACCATAGGTAGAAATAAATCATTTTGTGTCAGAACTTGATTCACATTTTTAAAGTAATTTAAAATAAATTGAGACAGATCAAGATTAAATTTTTCAGTGAATGTAAATATTTTGTGAATTCTAAATTCAGTGCTTCAAGTTTGATTGTGTAGTAATCGAGGAGTAGGGCTCTAAAAGCCAGCGCTGCCACAGGCACGCAGCACAAACTCAATTTAACAATGAGTAACCATTCAGTCACCTTCCCCATCGCAACACTCGTTTTTTTTTTCGCATGAAAAATAAGTCAAGAAAATGCCTTTTGTACTTAACTCCCGGGAAGACAATATTAACCGCGTTATTTGCGAGATACGGCTTCAATCATTGGTTAGAGTAGTCGAAATTTGACCCTTCGTCTGGAGTTCCCCCCCGCGCTAGCTGTGGCGCTCACATACCCGAAACTATATTCAAATAAAAATGGTAGGGAATTATCTTTCCAATAAAACCAATTTCATGACAATCAATACAATTTATCTGTATTTTATGTCATTTGAAAATTGTATACATCCTAAAAAACACCCTATATTTTGGCTTCATCGAAGGCATAAACCACCGGCGGAGTATTCACCACAAACGAAAGCGAGGTGAACTAGATGTCAATTTGACGCAGATGTCTTCGCGCGGTGTTGGATATCTTGCGGGTTCAGGAAAAAGTACGGTTAGGGGGTCGGCTTTGGACCGCTATGGGGAGCACGCGCGAGAACTGCGCCAGCAAAGAGTTTTGAAAAAAAAAAGAAAAAAAAAGAAAAGAATAAAATAATCAGAGAAATCAAAAGCCCCCGTCTAACACAATAGCCCGAAAAATTATTGTTTCGTCGCGATATCGCTGCGGTCGTTCAGGTTTTTAAGTGAAGCTAACCCGAGTTTTCTATCTACCATATGCGTGAGAAAAAGCAGCATTAGCCTGGAAGAGTAATGTAAGTAGTAACTTAAAATTTTTTGCACGAAGCGCAAGCCCAAACACAAAACGGAAATTTTCCGCATTTTAGCATACTGCATGAAGTTTCTAAATAGTGGATGTTGGAAAATTCACGACGGAATGTGGATAGAAATTTTATCCACTCCGTTGGATATTAAACCAAGCCAGCAGCCAACCGGAATCGCCAGATATCTCCAAGTGAAATATTTATAATTTTCTTCGGACTCGCACGTGATTTGCTATGCGTTGGATGGCATACGATGCCAATAGATAAATACACATATTGTGTGATCTGTGCGAGACATTCCTTGCATTCAGACTGTGCTACGCGCACCCGTTTCCAGTCTTTGTCGCTAGCATCATAGTGTGGAAAATCGAAAAATGAGTGAATCCGGAACAGAAATTCCAAAATATCGATTCAGCCTGAAGACTCGGAATTGGAGGAAGCAGATCTTAACGAGCTAACATCACACAGATCCGAAGATCCGAGAGGATTAAGACGTCACAAAGTTCATCATTCGTCAGACAAGTGTGTATGAACGAGCGAGAGAACGGTTTGCAGAGTGGGGTGGTTCGATGCAATTTGAAGTGTTCTAGGAGTGTACGGGACGCACAACCAAGGGATTAATGCAAAGTTTATAACAAGTAAAAGTATTCGCTATTCATATAACCTTTTATATTTTACACTCATTCATTATTTATGTACATAATTATCAAATATTTACACATATTCACCGACACATATAATTTTCATCGTTATTTTAATCATACAGAAATGTAATTCATTAAATATAGTAGATCGCAAGTAGATACGATTAGAAAAGAAAGGACCTTTATGCAGTTCTATGTTTTGGTATAGACGTTAATAATAAAATTGAAGGATTTTTGGTTCCCTGAATGTCCAGTTAATGTCCAGATGTATATTTTAATTGTAGATGGTAATGTTTGGTGCGAGAAATTAAAATTGGAGATAAAGCTTGATTGACAACGATGCAACTCCACCACTATTATACTTCATGTAGAATGCGTTTAATTTAAAAGACATTGATCTTCGTATTGACTATATCGAAAGTTGGATGAGTTTTCCACTCAGAAGCGGAATACCTGGCCACTTCAACAAGCTATCTATGGATTTATTCCGGTTGGGTGGGTATGAAGGGGCTCCACCACCACCCGGTTGCCCCTCTTTCATTTGTGGGCCATGAACTTCGTTGGGTAACGACGAGGTCACCCCAAGTTCGCCTTTCTTTTCAGGTTTCACTTGTTCTCGTAACAAGTTACATCTCCCTCGGTGAGGTTATCTACAATTCTTGCGACTTCGGTCGCCTTTTGAGCTATCGACCAATTCGTGAATGCGAAATTTTTTTGTAGTGGGTCCTCGTGCTGGGGAAACGAACCCGCCCCACGACACCGCAACGCTAGCCTGCCAGCGCATTCACGCGTCCCCAGACGAGGGCATTCTCGGCAGATACCTCCATCTTCTTTTGCCGGGGCAGCAGACCATCGCTGCAGTCCTTTACGGACATCCATGAATCTTAAATTCACTACAAATGGCGCCCAACGTGGGGCCCGAAAAGCCCGGCTGTATCATCAGTCGTGAGCACGAGACAGTCCATCGTCTCTAGGTGTCCCCACAAGGTGTTAGATTATTGGCGGGTAGATAACTCCCGAGGGTAATTGCACTGATCGTGCCCCAGCAAGTAATAACTGCCGGACGTGTGTTGTCTTTGGACATCAATATCGTTTGGTCCTGCTTTTGATTTATACTTTGGTGGTTTACCACCATTGTATAACTAGTAAGGCCAAATGATATTAGAGTCCCTTTTTGTGTTCGAAAGTTATTATCCCAACAACTTTTTGCGGAGGATTCTGATCCGCTCCCCAAACCAGCGGTGCCTAGGTGTCTTAAATTACATGGATTTCGATTTCATGTGATTGGCTGATTAGCTAATCCATAACTATCCATGACAAGACACGCGCTGCTTGTGGATTAGAATCCAACCCTGGGCTAACAAGTTGCAACTTGAGAAATTTGCTAATGAGGGATCACTTCTGAACCCTGATTTTCATGGTGCCACAAGAGAGTGTTCCTGAAACGCTTTAAAAGGATTGTGCCATTGGTGTCCATACTTGGGAGGAAGGACGGAAAGGAAAGACCGGTTATCATTTTTTTTTATATTTCGATCGGCAATTAAACGTTTTTTCATACCTTGCGGTTTTTTTTTTTTGTGAGGTTCATTTATAGTTCGCCACTGACGGCCACTTACAAATTATAAATTTTTCATCATTTTTTTCACATTTTCTTCATTACTTATTTTATACTCATTTTGATAGGTTAAGTTAAATATTTGTAGTACTAAGTTTTTGCATACTAAAAATTTTATTTAGAATGCCCACCAAACGCACGCCCGAGAGGAGAGAGTTGAGGTCAGATGCCGGACCAGCGCTCTTGTGCTCCATATGCCATGAGGACATGGATGAACTCACCAGTCAGCGTTTGCAGTGTGGACACAGGCTACACCAGCTGTGTTTGGTCCAACTGCGGCAAACCTCATCCACGTGCCCGCTCTGTCGTCAGCCTCTAGAAACCACCCAGCCAGCAACAGAACGACCTCAGTCCTCCAGCGCAAGTGGAACTGTGCCCAAAAGTGGACCCCTCCCATCCACGACAATGAGTGCACGAGAGGAAGACTACCGAGCCGAAGCAGTGCCGCCTGCGGAAGAGGCGAGACCCACTGTGGCTGTGGAGGCGACAGTTTTACAAGACTTAATGGCGCTCATGCAGGACCTGTCCACCCGGGTAGCCTCGCTGGAAAGCCAGAAGGAGAATCCAGTACCACCTCGGCCAAGAACGCCTCCTATGTGGGATTCGGACCCAAATCCGTGGGATTTTCCGATAGACTCGCGGCGCGATCACGAACGAATCCGGCCAGGTGCGGCAATGAATCCGTTGGCTCCAGTGTACCGGCCCCGATTGAGCCAAGCACCGCCACCAAATCAGGCTCCAGTGATTCCGCCGGACCAACACCTCCATCCACACGATATGTATCGGCTGAAGCCGACACAGATCTCCAGCATCATCCAGGGATGGAATCTGCATTTCAGTGGGGAACCCAATACTATAACGGTGGAAGTCTTCATTAGTCAGGTGGAGTCGCTGATTGAGCAGATGCTAGCAGGAGACCGCACGGCGCTCGCAGGATACTTGCCAATGCTGCTTAGGGGAGCAGCACTTGAGACATATTGGCGAATACATTCGGCCCCACCATCAATACGCTGGTCACGGTTGAAGGAGGTACTCCGCATGGAATACCCTACGGTCGACATGGACGAATAAGTACTGGACAAGATGAATGCTAGATGGCAGCGTCCGGGCGAGTCCTTCCATCAATACCGAGCCGATATCCTTCAGCTGAATGACCAGTTGTCAGAGCCGTTGTCTTCTACCCAATTACTGCGCCTGCTAAAGCGCAATCTAAGGCCGGAGATTCGTCGCCATATCGTGAACTCCGATCCACAGAGTATGGAGGCCCTGCTGAGAACTGTGCGTCACTTAGAAGGGTTTGAGGAAGATCTCCGGGACCGGCCATACTTACTAGCTAGGACGGGTCCTCGACGAGGAATCGCGGAATTGGCCCCAGATTATACCACCATGGATCTGGAGGAAGATTTGGACCAGGACCAGCTTGCTGTAGCAGCAGTGGGAAGTCTTACGACCTGCTGGAATTGCCATCGAACTGGACACCAGTTCATTTCATGCCGAGCAGAGCGTAAGGTTTTCTGCTACGGTTGCGGCAAGCCGGACACTTACTTCCCGGACTGTTCTGAATGTGCCGCGCTAAAAACGGCCAAAAGAGTACCCGACCACCTCAGCGGTACTCGAATCCCCCGCAGTAGCTCCTCAGCTAGCTGCTCACCCCAACAAACCTGACGTTAACCCACCAGCCATGACCACTACGACTGCGGATGTTCACTCTCTTCCGGAGACCTCGCCAACGACAATATTGAAGCGACCATCGCAGTCACTGCCAGAAGAACCCCGGCAGCCGCAAATACGCACTCTAAAACCTTATCATGTTCGACTGCAGGAATATCGGGTGGCTCGAGAGCGAATATTTGCTTCCGAAATAGTCACTTCCCGCCCGCGCACGACAAAATGGTCAACCCGTCGTTGGCGGAATTTCCGCAAGAGAGTGCGCATCTGCCGTCAAACCTTAAACTCTTGTAACATCTCGGAGGTTGCTGAGAATGAGATCAGACCTTATCATCCAATTAAAGTGTTGGGCGAGACCGTGTTTGCATTGATCGACACGGGTGCCAGTATCAGTTGCCTTGCCTCGAGCTTTGGCTCGAAGGTGCTCCAAGACTATCCGAACTTGATTAAATCCTGGCGCACTGAAATCAGTACAGCTGATGGTACCAAACACTCTATCCGAGGTAAACTAACCACACCCGTGACGTTCAGGGGTCAGACGAAAGATATTACTTTCTACATTATCCCGTCTTTGACTCAGAATGTATACCTTGGCGTCGATTTCGTCCTTCGCTTTGGACTGGCCTCCTATTTATTCACAGATTTGTCTTTAAAAACCAGAAATGTCAACGAAATCACTTCTATTCCCGATAGGCATGACCTGACGCCTAACCAACGACAACGCCTGGAAGCATCCATCGCTGCTTTCCCATCTTACGCTACCCAAGGTCTTGGCCGCACCACCCTAGTCTCACACGCCATCGACGTTGGCGATAGTAAACCGATTAAACAGAGATACTACGTCATCTCACCGGCCATGGAGAAATTGGTGTATGCGGAGCTAGATAGGATGCTCGAGTTGGGGGTCATAGAGGAGTCCCAAAGTGCCTGGTCATCACCGGTAACCTTGGTGGTGAAGCCAGGTAAAGTCCGCCTCTGTCTTGATGCCCGTAAGGTAAACGCGGTTACCATCAAGGACGCGTACCCTCTTCCACTCATCGATGGAATACTAGGGAGACTGCCGAAAGCCAATTATATCACCAGTCTCGACCTAAAAGACGCCTTCTGGCAAATTCCACTCGATGAGGGGTCGAGGGACAAGACCGCCTTCACAGTGCCTGGACGACCATTATATCAGTTTGTCACAATGCCCTTTGGCCTGTGTAACGCGCCGCAAACGATGACTCGGTTGATGGACAAGGTCATCCCACCTCACCTGAAACACCAAGTGTTCGTGTACCTTGATGATCTGTTACTCATCACGGAAACGTTCGATCAACACCTCCTACTTCTACAAGAAGTAACCCTGCACATCAGTAAGGCGGGACTCACCATCAACGTACAGAAAAGTAAGTTTGTCATGAAAGAAGTCCGATACCTAGGTCATGTCATAGGACATGGCACTATCAAAACGGATCCAGACAAAACTCGTGCGATTGATGAGTTCCCCTTACCAAAAACTGTGAAGCAGCTACGACGTTTCCTTGGTGTGTGCGGTTGGTACCGAAGGTTTGTTCGGAATTATGCAACAGTTTCAGCGCCCCTGTCAGACATGTTGCGGAAGGGGAAGTTTATTTGGACCGAACTCAGCCGAAAGGCATTTGAAGAGCTAAAACAAGCCCTCACATAGCTCCTGTCTTGCACAGCCCCGACTTCACGAAGCCCTTCTCCATTTATTGTGACGCAAGTCAACATTGAGTAGGAGCCGTGCTGGTGCAATTGACCGACGAAGGAGAGGAAGCTCCCATCGCCTTCATGTCCAATAAGCTGAATTCGGCCCAAAGAAACTATACTGTTTCCGAGCAAGAATGTTTGGCAGCGGTAATGGCTGTGAAGAAATTCCGAGCTTATATCGAGGGCCACCAATTCGAGATCATCACGGACCATGCGTCACTACAATGGTTGATGAACCAGGCAGATTTAAATGGACGCCTAGCCAGATGGGCTCTTAAACTGCAAGGGTTCAAGTTTTCCATCAAACACCGGAAAGGGACCCAGAACATCGTACCCGACACTCTCCCACGGATGTTTTCCCCCGAGGGAGCCGAATTGACAATAAATGACGAGGACCCCATCGAAATAGATTTGGACAGCCCACATTTCGAATCAGACAGCTACAAAGAGTTGAGGCAAACCATAGCGACCCAACAATCACAGCTGCCTGATTTGAAGGTAATAGACGGCTACGTGTATAGACGAAATGAATACGCCACTGGTGATCCATGGCAGGAAGAAGAGTCTTGGAAACTCTGGGTACCGGAGGAAATGACACAACATCTGATCCTTCGCGCACATGACCATCCTTTAAGTGCCCATGGAGGTTACGGTCGAACGTTACGGCGACTCAAGAAATACTTCTTTTGGCCTAAAATGGCATCTCAGGTCAAAGACTACGTGAGCGCTTGTGAGACCTGTAAAGGCACCAAAGCGCCCAACCAGCCTCTTCGACCTCCTATGGGTCAACTCAACGTCCCAGAACGCGTATTCCAGCGTCTATACATCGATCTACTCGGTCCATATCCTCGGTCTTCCATGGGACACATCGGAGCTATAGTCGTTCTAGACCAGCTCTCAAAGTTCCCAATGGTGGAACCTATCCGTAAATTCACAACTCCATCGATCGTGAAATTCTTAGAGAACCGGGTATTCCATGTGTTCGGGGTTCCAGAGAGTGTGTACTCAGACAATGGAGTACAGTTCCGGTCTCGGCAGTTTAAGGGCCTACTTGAGCAGTATGGCGTTGAACACCAACTGACGCCCATATACTCTCCTCAGTCCAACGCTTCAGAATGGTTGAACCGCACCCTATTGGCCGCGATCCGTTTTACGTCCACCCATCTCAAAAGGATTGGGATCGGCGATTGTCTGCCATCACATGCGCCCTGCGATCCTCGTATCATTCCGTCACCGGTGTCGCCCCTTACTTTGCCGCCTTTGGACAGCACATGATTTGCCACGGTAAATCATACCGGCTGTTACGGCAATTCAAGTGTTTGGGAGACCCCGTCGTTGCGCTGGAGCCCCACGAACGTCTAGGAGACCTCCGCCAACAAATCAGACGGAAGATTAAGGCCGCAGGAAGTGCAAATGAAGCGCAGTACAATCTCCGGTCACGATCTGCTAATTTCAAAGAAGGAGATGAAGTTTTCCGGCGAAACTTCCGCCAAAGTGACGCTGAGGGCATTACAACGCCAAGCTGGACAGGCGATTCTTGAAAAGCCGCATAAAAAAGGTAATGGGACCTAACCGTTACCTGATAACGGATCCATCGGGAAAAGAAGTGGGGATATACCACGCGAAAGACCTGCGCCGATAGATGTTTAGTCACGTCTGTTTGTCTGTCCGCATATATTTTCAAAAAAAAAAAACGCGCAAGGGTTGGATACTTCCGGTCGAACATAAACATAAGTCAGTCTGTCCGTCTGTCAATTGTGTTTTTCTTTTATTGTCCGTCATCTTTAGTCCCAACGCCGAAGCCAACTCATGATACACAGAGAGATCCTTCAGCTCCTTTTTCGCAATCCGCATTGCCTTGGGATTGCGAGAAAATTAGCTGCCCTGTAGTAATCGAGGAGTAGGGCTCTAAAAGCCAGCGCTGCCACAGGCACGCAGCACAAACTCAATTTAACAATGAGTAACCATTCAGTCACCTTCCCCATCGCAACACTCGTTTTTTTTTCGCATGAAAAATAAGTCAAGAAAATGCCTTTTGTACTTAACTCCCGGGAAGACAATATTCACCGCGTTATTTGCGAGATACGGCTTCAATCATTGGTTAGAGTAGTCGAAATTTGACCCTTCGTCTGGAGTTCCCCCCCACGCTAGTTGTGGCGCTCACATACCCGAAACTATATTCAAATAAAAATGGTAGGGAATTATCTTTCCAATAAAACCAATTTCATGACAATCAATACAATTTATCTGTATTTTATGTCATTTGAAAATTGTATACATCCTAAAAAACACCCTATATTTTGGCTTCATCGAAGGCATAAACCACCGGCGGAGTATTCACCACAAACGAAAGCGAGGTGAACTAGATGTCAATTTGACGCAGATGTCTTCGCGCGGTGTTGGATATCTTGCGGGTTCAGGAAAAAGTACGGTTAGGGGGTCGGCTTTGGACCGCTATGGGGAGCACGCGCGAGAACTGCGCCAGCAAAGAGTTTTGAAAAAAAAAAGAAAAAAAAAGAAAAGAATAAAATAATCAGAGAAATCAAAAGCCCCCGTCTAACACAATAGCCCGAAAAATTATTGTTTCGTCGCGATATCGCTGCGGTCGTTCAGGTTTTTAAGTGAAGCTAACCCGAGTTTTCTATCTACCATATGCGTGAGAAAAAGCAGCATTAGCCTGGAAGAGTAATGTAAGTAGTAACTTAAAATTTTTTGCACGAAGCGCAAGCCCAAACACAAAACGGAAATTTTCCGCATTTTAGCATACTGCATGAAGTTTCTAAATAGTGGATGTTGGAAAATTCACGACGGAATGTGGATAGAAATTTTATCCACTCCGTTGGATATTAAACCAAGCCAGCCAACCGGAATCGCCAGATATCTCCAAGTGAAATATTTATAATTTTCTTCGGACTCGCACGTGATTTGCTATGCGTTGGATGGCATACGATGCCAATAAATAAATACACATATTGTGTGATCTGTGCGAGACATTCCTTGCATTCAGACTGTGCTACGCGCACCCGTTTCCAGTCTTTGTCGCTAGCATGATGGTGTGGAAAATCGAAAAATTAGTGAATCCGGAACAGAAATTCCAAAATATCGATTCAGCCTGAAGACTCGGAATTGGAGGAAGCAGATCTTAACGAGCTAACATCACACAGATCCGAAGATCCGAGAGGATTAAGACGTCACAAAGTTCATCATTCGTCAGACAAGTGTGTATGAACGAGCGAGAGAACGGTTTGCAGAGTGGGATGGTTCGATGCAATTTGAAGTGTTCTAGGAGTGTACGGGACGCACAACCAAGGGATTAATGCAAAGTTTATAACAAGTAAAAGTATTCGCTATTCATATAACCTTTTATATTTTACACTCATTCATTATTTATGTACATCATTATCAAATATTTACACATATTCACCGACACATATAATTTTCATCGTTATTTTAATCATACAGAAATGTAATTCATTAAATATAGTACATCGCAAGTAGATACGATTAGAAAAGAAAGGACCTTTATGCAGTTCTATGTTTTGGTATAGACGTTAATAATAAAATTGAAGGATTTTTGGTTCCCTGAATGTCCAGTTAATGTCCAGATGTATATTTTAATTGTATATGGTAATGTTTGGTGCGAGAAATTAAAATTGGAGATAAAGCTTGATTGACAACGATGCAACTCCACCACTATTATACTTCATGTAGAATGCGTTTAATTTAAAAGACATTGACCTTCGTATTGACTATATCGAAAGTTGGATGAGTTTTCCACTCAGAAGCGGAATACCTGGCCACTTCAACAAGCTATCTATGGATTTATTCCGGTTGGGTGGGTATGAAGGGGCTCCACCACCACCCGGTTGCCCCTCTTTCATTTGTGGGCCATGAACTTCGTTGGGTAACGACGAGGTCACCCCAAGTTCGCCTTTCTTTTCAGGTTTCACTTGTTCTCGTAACAAGTTACATCTCCCTCGGTGAGGTTATCTACAATTCTTGCGACTTCGGTCGCCTTTTGAGCTATCGACCAATTCGTGAATGCGAAATTTTTTTGTAGTGGGTCCTCGTGCTGGGGAAACGAACTCGCCCCACGACACCGCAACGCAAGCCTGCCAGCGCATTCACGCGTCTCCAGACGAGGGCATTCTCGGCAGATACCTCCATCTTCTTCTGCCGGGGCAGCAGACCATAGCTGCAGTCCTTTACGGACATCCATGAATCATAAATTCACTACAATTGTACAGTCAAGAGAAGAGAGGCCAGGACAAAAGAGTCCTGAAGCAAACAGTATCTTAAAAACTGCCAATAGTACACAGTATTCCATAGATCTTAAGTAAAATACATCAACAACTCTGGACAATAGACACCATAAGTTTTTCGATTCTAAATTAGATAGCTATTTTTCTGGTTTGAAAGGGAAATACATTGTATACGCTGATGATACACTGCTTCTTTATTCAGATTCATCTGCGGATGCTCTTGAACAAAGAATTAATGCTGATCTTATATCTTACGGTACTTGGTTATTAGGGAATAAACTTACTATTAATACGAGTAAAACTAAACTTATGATATTTAAACAAAAAAATAAGGTGGACATCAATTTAAATGTTAAAATCTATGAAGACAAAATTGAACGGGTTTCCTCGATCAAGTATTTAGGTGTTGAGGTAGATGAAAAGTTATCTTGGTCAAAGCATATTAGTAATTTAAAATCAAAATTAGTCTTCTGGATAAGAGTGTTCAGGAGTAGAAGCTATTTAGATATTGGTCTCAAAAGATTAATTTATAATGCACATGTTTTGCCTCAGGTAACTTATGGCATATTGAATTGGTGCAATGCGTCGGAATCGAACATTGACTCAATTCATAGAATGCTGAATAAAATTGTCAAGGCAATGCATGGTCTGGATAGGTTGACACCCAGTAATAGTCTTTATTTATTGACTAGAAAATTTAGTATTAGACAGTTGATTTTTATGGAAAAGGCTAAATTTGTATTTAAAATCAGTACTAATAGTTTGAAATCAGGTATAAAACTCATCAAACACAGAGATGTCCACTCTTACAATACGAGAAATAATGATTACCTTAAAGTATCACTTGCGCGGACAAATAGAAGACTCCATGATCCAGTAAGGCTGGCCATGGAATCTTATAACTCATTACCAACTGAGTTGAAGAATGTCAAATCATTTCCCATGTTTAAAAAACTTTTGAAAGAATACACTGCTAAGGTTTGGATGGGTTGAGCTTGCGTTTCTTTATCATATTTAGTTGAATTTCTTTACTTCTGTTTTAATTATTCAGTTCTTTAATTAGTCATCGTAGTTATTATTAACAATTTAATATATTCCCTTATACCAGCAGCGTTCTGTTGCTGACTGGGAAGTGGGATATATGAGTAAATGATTTTCAAAAATAGAATTTGAACTGGTTTAACTGGATAATTCAAATATGAGCTTCTTCTTCTTCTTTTATGTTTAACAACTAATAATCTTTATAACAGGCTTTATGTCAAGTCCTTCTATCCCATATAAGTAGTTGTACAAGTCTTTTATTAGTAAATGTAAAAAACAGCTAACAAATAAAAAAAAAAAAACATTTATATATATACTAATAATTTGTGATATTGTTAGTGTGGATTTGGAAAACCTTTCCTTAATCCTTTGTCCTGTCGGGAGGTGATGAACAATGGAGGTGCTAATTGCTAGATGGTACCGGTGTTTCGCTGGTACTACATGAAGAAGCTCACTATCCATATATCTGATCCCATTGTCCATTGAAAAATAGCTGCTCGCATGTTGCCTCTTGTTTTTGCTGCTCTCGCCTAGGCAAGTTTTTTGGGTTGGAGACGAGATTGTTTGGCGGATTTTACTTCTCATGTGGTTCGATTGAACATGTTGGGATAATGCTGGGGAATTCACTGTCGTCGAGCGTTTTATAAGGAGGTCCGCGTGAGGTCGGGAGAATTCTCTTTTACTTAAAATCTTTGTTTATTCTTTGCGCTCGTTTGCTTTAACTCTTTGTTCATTTCCATATATATTCCATGTTGAAAGCTCTTGCTGGGCAGTTGATCTTGACCCTTCATACTGATGTTCAATAGAGCACTGCGCAATAGGTTATGGGCCTAGTGGCGTGGAATTAAATAGAATTCGGTACACAATTGAGGAAATCAGGAATAAAATAAAATTCTCGGATCTAAGGTTATGGCTTTGTCTCTAGTTGTTTTTTTTTTCGATCGAGCCATGATGTCACCTGACGATCTACGAGTGCCGTTGTACTGCGTATCAAAGGCAAAATACGAGCGTTGGAAATTTGAAGTTATTGCCTGCCTACGAAGTGTTGGAGTTTATCGACAAGTCACAGGCAAAGACCTTTCTCCAGTACCGTCAGAAGGAGGTACGAAGGTGAAAGAATGGTATATGCGGGACGCAAAAGCGAGGGGGACTCAACGATTACGATCATGCAAAGACATATAAACAAATGAACGAGCAACGAGAATCTGTGTACTCGTCCATGTGAGAAGCAAATTTTCCACATAAATAAGTTATAAATAACTTACGCTCTCAAAACTATATGATTCCCTCTGCTTCTCCTTCCCCTTTTTTTCCAGACAGGTTTTTCTTTTCTCTCTTCAGAAGAATCGCTTCCCCACTGACACCCGCGCACACCAACGAAATTTCATTTCACGTGCACACGATCGCGCCTTCGTTATCATTCGGAAAACAGTTTGAGTACAAACAACAAACGACTCTCACGGAAAACTCAAACGTCAAAGCAAAAGAAAATCGAAAAGAGCGCGAAACACGCGGGAAAGCTCATGTGTCAAAGCGGATAGAAATTTCGAAAATTTTTAATTAAAACAGTGAATTAAAGTTCCGATTACGTACGCGCGATCTTTAAAATTAAAAACTTTTTAAATGTGAACGTGGTGCGCCGTGAATAGAGTGCTAAATGAAAAGCATATCACCTCAAACCTCAACTTCACACAACTTTAGCGAAGGTTGCCAATTGCTTCGGCTCTCACGACCGGTTGCGGATCCAGTACTCTCTATATCTATGCGATCATGCCACTACTCGAGATTGTGGAGCATCGGCAGACATATGGTCGAAAGTAAAATCACTATACGAATCGAAGTCAGAAGTGAATAAGTATTTGCTTAACCAAGCGGTGCATGCTATTAAGTTCAATGAAAGTCAATCAATTTCAAGCTATTATGCTGAACTCTTGGTGATCGTGCAAAGGTTGAGGGCTATCGGCGATGAAGTTAGTGATGCGTGTTTAGTGGCAAAGCTCATCAACGATATACCACTAAGATTCAACTCATTCAAGGAAACCTACTACATTCAGGCAACCAAAGGTGAAGCACTAACATTGGACAAACTACGTGAGCAATTAATATTAATCAAAACGCAACGTGCCTCAATAGTGGAATCACATGATTCAGGGACGCGTTCGTTGCGAAAGTTGCTATTATTGCAAAAAATTTGGTCATTTAAAACAGGACTGTACCAAACTGAAATCTGATGAAAAGCGTAATCAAACGAAAAATTCTACCACGAACGTATCGTACGGTACCTGTCGCATTCTAGCCAATTATGGTAAAAGTTTATCAGCAAAATGCAGTTCTTACTCTTGAATAGGTGATAGCGGTGCGACATATCACATGATTTTCGACCGTTCAAGTTTCATTACAATGACGCATATTGAAGAAGGAACTATACCGGTGACAATGGAAAATAATGAAATTATTTATGCTCACGGTCGTGGAAATGTTACAGTCAGGTGGACCACTTACATTAACAGATGTGCGATATGTACGAAAACAAGGGCGAAACTTGCTCTCACTCGGGGCTGTGACCAAAAAGCAAGCCGATGTTAAGTTCGTTGGAAACGAGCTTCACATTGAACGTAATGGAAAATGAATCTCTAGTGGATATAGACTTTCAACAACTTGTACGATATTTATGAAAGCAAATGACAGCGCCAACTTCATCGCCCAAGAAGCGACACTTCAAACTTGGCATGAACGCTTAAGAAAGGTCAACTTCGGGCCGATAGCCAAACCAGTTCAGCTGTTAATGGTATGAAAATGTCAAACTAATCGATCAGTGGAAGCGACACCCGTTTTGTGAGACTTTTGCTTTTGCGAACTAGTGGCGTCAGCCGTTCGGTAAGAACACGAGTTGTGCAAAAATAGCTGAAGAGTTGGTACATTTTGACATTTGTGGAGGTGTTAATTGGCAGTGTTTGTTGATGATCAACCAGGGATGTTTTTTACAAGGCCAATTAAGTCTAAAGCACATATTATAAATGCCACGCAGGAGGTGCTCGCCGAGTTCAAAGCAGCTGGCCATGTAGTTAAGCGAATGTGATCTGACTACACACTGGAATTTCGGGGAAGCTTATGTGATAGTACTCGATAGTTGAGGAGCGTATACACCAGAGCAAAATGCGAGTGGAGCGCCGAAATCGCATATTTGAAACGGCACGAGCCATGTTAATTGACGTTGATTTACCACACGGCTTACAGGCAGAAGTTGCAATAACGGCAACCAAAATTAGGGACATTGTTTGTATAGCGACAAAAGGCTCTTCTTTTGCCGCTTGATTTTATTTTTAGAAGTTAAAAAATGATAGCCAGATTCAAAAATCTGTCTGTTTAAAGCAGTGCTTTCTTTAATTTATAGGATAATTGGCAGTCAAATACAGTATCTGTCTGCTGAACTAATTGACCTTCGGTCCAATACCGAAACTCTGCGAGGTGGTCAGATGAAGTTAAACACTTGACGTTAACAAAGCAAATGACATGGTTTATTAATCGTCTATTCTTTTTATACATATTATTTACAACCTAAACTAATTTGTCAGCGATATTACTCGCTCCCACGGTTCAACATTTTCCATGAGCGAGAATATCGCTGACCATGCACAAGTGTATGTACATACATGTACTTTAGTCAGATCGCCAGCGACACGATCATGCTCCCACGATCTAACATCATTCATGGGAACATATCATATCGCTTGCGATGTACAATCATATGCATGCACGTCTTGAAGTTTTCAGATTTTAGGAAAGTAAAACGATCTTTGTTTTGACTTCAAGACGCGCATGCAAAGAAAATGATATTACGACAATTTAGGTTTAGAATTTAGATTTAGAATTTAGAAACGTAATGCGCGCTTTGTTTTGGCTGAAGAATTCACGACGTGCATAAAAATAGTTTTACATGGAAATATGATTTTAAATTTATGTTGTTTTTGAACATTCTCCCGGCGTTAAACGGCAGTTTAACCTGTTAGGCGCAAACTGAATGCTTCTGCTGGTATCGATCGGGGGGCTGGTGTTGGAGCAGTAATTGATGCTGGGGTTTCACGTCGACGGCAAAGATGAAACCAGGCTAAGTATATTACAACTAGGCTGCCGATAAACAGTCCAGTATAGCCCACTGCAAACTGATGGATGTCTTGACCTTGGGGCTTGGTAGGTCGTAATTCCGCAGTCAGGAGGGTTTTGATTGATTGTTCTAGCTGATAGAGACTCTCCTGCTCGGATGCATTGTAAACTGGAATCGTTGCAAGTTCTTGCGGCTCAGGTTTGAATAAACGCTGCGTCATGTTATTTCTAACGGGAATAAAATGAGTTTTAAGGGAGGAAGGGAATATTTTATGGGCCTGGATGGTTAAGGTTTCTTCTTTTACGGAGCAATCTTCCGGTAGTTCAAGCATTCCAGAGCCATTCAATGATATTGATGAGATCTCCTTCCCGCAGTCTATGTTGACTATTGTGGCCTCGTCCATATAGTAGATCCAGTGGTTTGGGGTGGTTAAGGGAATCCACCTTTTTAGCTCGGTAACTCGTTGAAGATGGCATTTATGGTCTCTGCTTAGTTGATTGACGAAACTAATTTCACATGCCGCTACTTCAGATCCTCGTCGATATAAGGGTCGCACTTGATTGCAAAGATAATTGAGTTTACTGGCAGATCTACAGGACTTCAATTCATTTTCTGTAATCGGATAGTAGTTGTCTCGATGTAAATTTACAATCATAAATTCTACACGAAGCTCTATTCCCGCTGAAGTTCCGTTTACTATCATTGGAACTGCTATGAAGTGGATCATTTCATATTGGTCGTAGGATACTAATGGCACTTTTAATAGAAATATCATTTTCTTTTTCAGTGAACATCCGTGAATGGTAATTATCCGGTAGAAGCCAGCCAAGTCTCCCGATGATATGGGCAGTCGAACAGTAGTGGGTAGATTTTCTTTTATCGATGCAATGGTTGACTGTAATTGATCTGGGGTTAAAAGTAACGAATTTAATTTGCCATGATTTGTATCGATAAATGACTCCCAGAGCGCGGCTTGAATTCGCTGATAATTGTTTAAGGTTAGCATCAACTGAGTGGCTGACAGGGTAAAGGACTGGAGGATGTTTTGCCTGGGCATCTCTTGGGTTATATTGTTTGTACGTTGGATATTTTTGTTCATGGCGGTTTCTAGCTCACTTAGGCGTTGTTCATTGCGTCGTTGTGCCTCAGCCATAATATTTACTGTAGAATTTATTACTGATGTTTGGTTTTTGAATAATCCGAAAAGGTACTGATCGCTATCTTGCAGCCGATCGATTACATTGGCCATGTGTTCGGCGTAGTCAGAATCAAGAACTCCAAAGAGAGCACTGGCTATGTTTCCTATCACATTGAGCGCACCACGTTTTTTCAGTCTCTTTCTTTCATATGTACCACGTTGCATCAACTGGTTAATTTTTTCAGCTTCTTTTACCAGTGCCTGAAACTGCTGAATGATGTCATGGCATGCAGTATCTTGGTTCAATAGACGATTTAGAAACAGCAGTTGGTTAATTCCCAAGTTGACCGCATCCAGCTCCTTCCAGTATGATGTTAAGTCGTAATATACGACCAGCTTCCACTCATTGAGGACCAAATGAGCTGGCCCTAGATTTTCGACATATAAGCCTGGGGCTGTTTTAAATGGTTGTATTTTAATCGATAGGGCAGGAGATGGTAAAATAAGTCCTACTACCAGTAGTATCTGCAGGCACAGATTCCCTAGTCGTAACCTTTTAGTCCCTGATGGCCCATCATGATTCTGACCTTGCCCATTATCAGGCTTATTGACCAATCCATATGTTGAGGTAGAGGGTTCAGTATGCTTATCCTCCTCTGTTAATGGTTGTTCCTCTACCGGCAAGGGTGCTAATTTATGGATGGGCCGCCTTAGCATCCCAGACGCCGTTTTTACGTCGGCAACTCTGACTAATCCATCATTCCCTGTTATAGTGTTGATAATCCTGCCTAAAGGCCATTTTAACACCGGCAGGTTATCCTCCTTCAAAATGACCATCATTCCAGGCGTGACATTTTTGCGTTGTTGCTTCCATTTGTATCTGTGTTGCAGCTCATTCAGATACTCTGTGGACCATCTTTGCCAAAATCGATATTTCAAGTCCATGACCATCTTCCAACGATGTCCCAAAGGTAGTCGAGGCACTTCTGCGTTGACATCCACGATACTTGTAAGTGGCTCGCCTATCAAAAAATGACCTGGGGTCAGGGCCTGGAGATCGTTTGGATCCGAGGATAAAGGAGTCAGAGGACGTGAGTTTAGGATGGCTTCTGCTTCTACGACGATTGTTTCCAATTCTTCGTATGTCAGGTTTGCATTGGCTAGGTTTTTGACGATGATGTGCTTGGCGGACTTGACGGCCGCCTCCCATAGTCCACCAAAGTGTGGTGCTCTAGGTGGGATGAAGTGGAAGTCCATCCCTTTGTTAGTGCAGAACTTGCTTATTGTTTCCTGTGATTCTTTTTCCTGCATTCGTTGCTTCAATTCCCACAGCTGGTTGTTGGCACCCACAAAATTGGTCGCGTTATCGCAGTAGATATTGCGGCAATTTCCCCGTCGGGATACGAATCGTTTAAGCACGCCAATAAATGCTTCCGTTGTTAGTTCCGTGGCCAGTTCAAAATGTACGGCCTTTGTAGAAAAGCAGCAGAATACTGCTAGGTACGATTTGTGAGGTTGCTTGCCACGACCTTTGAAATGCGTGTAGAACGGCCCAGCAAAGTCAACGCCCGTGTTCAAAAAAGGTCTTGCCTGAAGCACTCTATCTGCCGGTAGATCGCCCATTAATTGGGACATTAATTTAGGTTTCGCTCTGGCGCACATCACACAATTTTGTACCACGGAACGTGCCAAGGTTTTCCCTTTAATAGGCCAATAGCGTTGTCGAGCGAATGCCAATAATGCCTGAGCGCCTGCATGCTGATGATCCTTATGTATTTGAGTAAGGATGAGTTTTGTGATAGGATGGGCGTAAGGGATGTTTCTGGCTATACTCCAAGTCTGAATGCTCGAGTCTTCCACCTACCCTCAGCAACCCGTCGTGATCCAAGAAAGGTGTAAGACTGCTAAGGCGATTGCTGCAACTGAGCTGCTTTGTGGCTTGAAGAGATTTAATCTCTTCACTGAATTCCTGTCTCTGGATCTCCTTAATTATCACGGACGAAGCTTCTTCCAGCTCTGATACGGTTGATAGGTTGTTCTCCCGGTTGGATGCGTCCTTCCTACGGATCATTCTGGTGAAGCGAATGACCAATGCCACTATGCATTTGAGTTTGCGGAAGGAGTTACCATGATTTATCTGATGTATAAAGTGTGAATCTCCTTCAGTAGCCACAAAAACACTCCTACTCCTTTTCTTCTCCAGCTCAATTTCTTTGCCTATGTGTTTAGTAGGCCACATATCAGGCTGTCCGTGGAGAAACAAAGGCCCATAAAACCATAATGAGTTTTCCTTTAGCTTGGCCGGAGTGGTGCCTCGAGAAGCTAAATCCGCTGGATTACAGTTTGAACCAACGTGACGCCATTGATTAGATGTGGAGTATTGCTGGATGCCGGCAATTCGGTTGGCAACAAACGTCTGGTATGAAGCTGCATCACTATTTAGCCAGTGTAACACGACTTCTGAATCCGTCCAAAAAAAGCAAGATTGTCCAGGAATGTTCAGATCAGCCTGAAGACGATGCACCAGATCTGCTGCAAGCTTTGCAGCACATAATTCCAAACGAGGGATAGTGATGGTTTTAATCGGTGCTACTCGAGTTTTAGCACATAATAAATGCACGGTGGTAGTTCCATCATAGTGATTAGCTCTGAAGTAGACCGCCGCACCATATGCTTTTTCGGAAGCGTCAGCGAATGCGTGTAGTTGTGTATTATGGGGAACTCGAGCTCCAAAAACATGTCGTGGTATTTTGATTTGGTTGAGTTGTTCTAGACTTTCATGGAATTGCATCCAGTTGGTGTGCAGTTCCATGGGTAAGGCAGCATCCCAATCCAGTTTTAACTTCCATAAATTTTGAATAAATATTTTTGCTGTCACGGTTACCGGGCTCATGAGTCCAAGAGGATCGAAGATATGTGCGATCGTTGACAGCGCTGTTCTTTTGGTCACCCTTGTTGGATAATTATGTAGTGGAACTCGAATGATAAGTTCATCCTGGGTAGGTAACCAGGTTACACCAAGAGTCTTAACTTGTTCCGTTGCACCATCTGTTAAGGTATATTGTACCTCTTGGTCCACCGGGTCGATGTCTTTAATTATATTTGGATGATTTGCGCACCATTTCCTCAGCTTAAATCCTGCAGACCTTAAGATCTGTTGGACTTCTTCCTTCTTTTGGAGCGTTTCTGATAAACTGTTTGCACCGGTTAGTAAGTCATCCATATAGAAGTCCTTCTGAATCGCCTGACTTCCTAACGGGTGTTTGAGTTTTGATGTTACGGCCAATTGCTCTAAACATTTGGTTGCCAAATATGGGGCCACGGTGGTGCCGTAAGTTACAGTATTTAGTTCATAGCAGCGTAGTCTATCACTTGGGTGGTTCCGCCAAAATATCATCTGGTAGGGCCGATCTTCCTTGTCAATCCAAATTTGCCGATACATTTTTTCAATGTCGGCAGAAAAAACGTATTTAAATAGACGAAATCTAAGTAGAGTCGTAAACAACTCGTCTTGTATGGTGGGCCCTGTGTGGAGAATATCATTCAAGCTAGTATTGTTAGTGGACTTAGCTGAAGCATCGAACACTACACGTAGTTTGGTCGTGGTACTGTCAGGTTTGAGCACACAATGATGTGCTAGTACACAATGTGGCATCGAGAAATCAGGCCTTTCGACTTCGGTCATGTGACCTAACCTTATGTATTCTTCAATGAAATCTTGATAGGCCTTTTTGACTTCTGTGTCTTTATGTAATCGTTTCTCGAGCTGTAAGAATCGTTTTAATGCCATATCCTTGGTTTGTCCCAATCCTTAGGGTCTTTGTCGAACTTCTTTATAAGCATATGGAGCAAGATTGGGTCCCAGTTGGTGGTATCAATTTTTATGCTCTTCAAACCCAATATACACTCTTTCGTGGTGTCATGACACAATTTGATCGATCTAGCTGACTCAGCGATGATTGCCGGTTGTGATAGTAATTTATCGAGAAAGGTGGACACCATTAACCTTTGATTGTCATAGCGGTTTCGAAGAATGGTCCACGCATCTGCATAGTTTTCTTCGGATATTGGCATATGTTTTAGAAGCCGATCTGCCTCACCCAATAAATTGGACTTGAGATACCACATCTTTTGGGCATTACCAAGAGGTTGCGAATCAATGATCTGATGAAAAAGATCATGAAAAGATGTCCATTGCGCGTAGTCTCCATCAAACTTTGGTATGGACATTTCTGGCAACTTAACATGTGGCTGAGTATTGGCGGCTGCATTTGTTATTGGCGCTGCCCTTTCTTTACTTGTCGCTAAGAATATAAGGGCATCCTGTATGCGTTCTTCGATCTTGTTGAGATCAGCTTGGCTGTATATAACACTTCCGCCTTGGGATCTGCATAAGGTTCTATGTACGTCTCGCAGTTCCTCCCAGTATCTTGTTACTGTACCGGTTTTAACCTCATAGTAGACTCTGGGTTGTGATGGAGACGCCCTGTAAATCCCATCGATTGTGTACTCGATGGAACTAATCGTTGCCTCTAGCTGACCTTGTAGCCCTTCCAAATGTTCATCCAACCTTTTAACTGTTGTCATGGTCGGCTGATCAACTTCTTGACTAGGGTCGGTGGAGGCAGCAGCTGCTTTTGGGCTTAAAGCCTTGAGAGCCGGTTCCTCCCTATTGTCCTCCTTCAAGAGACCGGTTATCGCATCTCTTGCGGTCATATATTCTCGTTGTATGACCGAGAAATAGTTTCTGGCGAAATAAGGATGGTCGGTGCATGTTGCAGCGTATGGCTGAAGTTGTTCATTTCTCGAACAAAACAGCTCCCAAAGATCTTCTAACTCGGCGAGTCTTCTTTTCAGATATATCGCCGTTCTTCTAGTTGGACCATCCTTGCGGTAATTCGTTATCAACCGCTCAATTTCATAGCCAGTTTGATCTTGTTCTTTGGCTAGATCTTCCATTTTATTTTTAATTTTTGGTAATCAATTGACCAGAGGAGAGATATTCAGCACTAAGCTGCGAAAAAAGTCTAAAAACAAATTGAATTGATCCGAACGAATTCTTCTAAAATTCTGTTCGGGTGAAGAATCTCAATCTTCAAAGTGATAGCAAGGATCACGTCGGGGTCACCAAAATGTTTGTATAGCGACAAAAGGCTCTTCTTTTGCCGCTTGATTTTATTTTTAGAAGTTAAAAAATGATAGCCAGATTCAAAAATCTGTCTGTTTAAAGCAGTGCTTTCTTTAATTTATAGGATAATTGGCAGTCAAATACAGTATCTGTCTGCTGAACTAATTGACCTTCGGTCCAATACCGAAACTCTGCGAGGTGGTCAGATGAAGTTAAACACTTGACGTTAACAAAGCAAATGACATGGTTTATTAATCGTCTATTCTTTTTATACATATTATTTACAACTTAAACTAATTTGTCAGCGATATTACTCGCTCCCACGGTTCAACATTTTCCATGAGCGAGAATATCGCTGACCATGCACAAGTGTATGTACATACATGTACTTTAGTCAGATCGCCAGCGACACGATCATGCTCCCACGATCTAACATCATTCATGGGAACATATCATATCGCTTGCGATGTACAATCATATGCATGCACGTCTTGAAGTTTTCAGATTTTAGGAAAGTAAAACGATCTTTGTTTTGACTTCAAGACGCGCATGCAAAGAAAATGATATTACGACAATTTAGGTTTAGAATTTAGATTTAGAATTTAGAAACGTAATGCGCGCTTTGTTTTGGCTGAAGAATTCACGACGTGCATAAAAATAGTTTTACATGGAAATATGATTTTAAATTTATGTTGTTTTTGAACAGACATGATTCCGCTAAAGCGTCGACAGAAATACACCACATGTAGTATTGTTTTTAATTGACTCGAAAAGATCGAAGTTTGATCGGAAATCATAGTTACTTGTAGGCTACAAGTCAAAAGCATATCGATTATGGAAGCCGGGAACTCGTCGTGTTGTTAGTCGTAATGTCATGATACATGAGTCCGAACTAAAACAAATGGCGCGAGTAGCGAGTATTGTCCCCACATTTTAAAAACTTCATAAAAAATGCCCTTCGTATCATGAGAAGATTCCCATAGAAAATATTTAGCCTCAACTATACTCGACAAAACTTTCGAAAACTGTATCGAGTCTAACAAAAAATTGGAAAAGATAGTGCTGTTAATATATGGATGGAAAAAACCATTTTTTTTTTTTTGTGGTAGGGAGGTGAAGGCATTTATGCCCGCCGAGTCTGGCAGTGTGGGACTTCCATGGAGGATACCTTTGGACTACCCACTAAACACCTCCCCTGTCAATCTGAGAACCTAGCCTGGAACCGTTTGACACATTACTTCGGGCCAGGTCTCGTTTTGTTACGCCGTGGGGCGCCTTCAAGCTGGGGAGTCCCTTTCCTAGCGGGAGGGGAGGGGGGAAGAGGAATTGCCAGAAGAGCGATCCCCCAGCCCCAGCGCCTCCGGCTGCTGTGAGTCCCTTTTATATTTTAGCACTGCCCGAGCATAATGTGCCACCTGGTTCCATTTGTCAACCGATTCGAGCATCACCGCAACTATATTATCCGGGGTGAGCTCTCCCGTCTCCCTGTAGAGTTCCCTTCGCAGCCTGGCCCATTTCGTACACGCAAAAAATGTGTGACAGGCATTGTCCTCCTCTCCTGGGCAAAACCGACAATTGGGAGACCGTGACTTGCCGATCTTGTGCAGGTAAGACTGAAAACACCCGTGCCCGCTCAAAAGCTGGGTCAGATAGAAGTCAGTCTCACCATGCTTTCGATTCAGCCACGGTCTCACATCCGGGATGAGGCGCGCAGTCCACCTTCCCTTCGTGCAATTCCTCCAAGACTGCTGCCAATCGTTGAGCGAGCGTTGTCTCTCCTCGCGGACGACCATCTCCCTCGCATCCTCGTTTCGGCGCAGGTAAATAGCGCGGCGCTCTCTAGCAAGGAGGGCGACAGGTATCACGCCTGCAATCACTCTCACCGCCGAGTCGGAGACTGTTGGATACGAAGATGCAATTCTCAGTGCTCCTCTTCTCTGTACCTGTGCCAATCGTTTTCGGTATACCTCCTTGCTGAGAGCGTCGCCCCATACCTCTGCTCCGTACAGTAGCACTGACCCTACAGCACTCATCAAGAGGCGTCTTCTTGATGGGCTGGGTCCCCCTACGTTGGCCATAAGTCGACTCAGGGCCGATATTCCCGAAGCAGCCTTCTCAGCCGTTGCCCTGATTTGCTCAGAGAAACTCATCTTCGAGTCGATCAGTAGCCCCAGGTACTTCACCGCTGGCTTCGATTCGATCTGTATATCTCCAATACTGATCATCCTTACTCGAGGGATTCTCTTTTTTGTCAAGATGACCACTTCGGTTTTCTCCAGTGCTAGACTGAGCCCGCGAGTAGTCATCCAGTCCCTCACTCGGCGCATTAGCATACCTAGCCTAAGTTGCGCTTGTTCAACGGTGCGTCCGGCGACCAGAGCCGCAACATCATCCGCATAGCCGACCAAGCGCGACTCATCTGGCATCTCAAGTCTCAGTAGCCCGTCGTAAGACACGTTCCACAGGTCCGGACCAAGGATAGATCCCTGGGCAACACCCGATGTAATTTCCATCCTTCGTTGGCCCTGTGTCGTGTCGTAGAGCAGGCTTCGGTCCTTTAGGTAGTTCCTCAAAAGCCGCATTAGATATTCTGGAACTTGAAAAGAGTTTTCCAGCGTATCCAGAATATCCACCCATCTAGCGGAGTTGAAGGCATTCCTGACGTCAAGTGTCACCAACAGGACGATCCGTCGCTTGGTGCGACTATATGCCTCTGCCTTTTGGACCGCGTTCACCACCTCTGCAATCGCATCAATGGTAGAACGTCCTGCTCTAAAGCCGTACTGCCGAGGAGATAGGTCCCCAGCAGCACGAATCGCGTCAGTGAGTCTTCCCTTGATGAGTTTCTCTAGCACTTTTCCAGCCGTGTCTAGCATGCATAACGGGCGGTATGCAGACGGCGATTCGGGATTTCCCTTCCCCTTGCTGACCAGCACGAGCCTCGCCACCTTCCATCGTACCGGGAAAACCCCGTCCCGTAGGCAAGCGTTGAATGTGCTGAGCAGCAAGTCAGGACAATGGTGATAGACGAGCTGCAATACCTCAGCTGGAACACCATCTGGACCTGGAGCCTTCCTTGCCTTCAGGGAGAGGACTGCCTCCTCCAGTTCCAGCTGTGTGAAGAGTGGGCACTCGACTGCTGTTTCACCATGGACAGCGTCAACACGGACGGGATGGGCGGGGAAGAGTCCCCGCACTATCGCGTCCATCTTTTCCGCGTCATGTATACAAGGCTTCCGTAGGGCACCAAGTTTCCCCATGACCAGCTTGTAGCCAAGGCCCCACGGATCCCTATTTACATCGTCCACGAGGTCTTGCCAGCATCGGGCCTTGCTCTTGTTAATAAGCCTGCGAAGATATTTCCTGCCGGACCTGTATGCTGCTAGCCTAGTGTCTGCCTCCTCCCGTGTTCGCGCCCGCTGGGCCTCTCGCCGAAGTTTGTGACACTCGCTTCTTTGTTCGGCGATCTCGTTTGACCACCAGTATACTGGAGGCTTACCATGTCGGGGTCTCCGGCGGGGCATGGAAGACTCGCAAGCAGCTATGATGGTACTCATAGTTGAGTTCACCAAGTCCTTGGCTGTAGGCCCTCCACTCCCTGGCGGAGCTCCCAGCAACGGTGCGCCTGCCGTAAGCGCGTCAGTGAACTTCTCGACGTCCATCCTCCCAGTCCTCCATCCGAGGATTGAAGTTTGGGCATATGCACGCAGAGTGGCACCGTCGTGAATCTCAACAGCTATATACTGGTGATCACTAGCCGAGTAGTCCTCTAGTACTCGCCAGTTGTGTACTCTAGGTACCAGGGACTCCGAAGCGAGTGTCACATCGGGTATGGTTCCTACGCAACCCCAGCGGCGGAAAGTAGGGGTGTTACCAGTATTTAGGACAAAAAGCGCTGTTCTGGCCGCCATGTCCAATATTTGCTTTCCCCTTGGGTCGGATTGTGGCATACCCCATTCGATGGCTCTAGCGTTGAAGTCTCCCCCGACCAGCATGTGGCCCTCTGTGTTCGAGACAGCGTCCTCCAGGGCATCGAGTTTGGTTCGAAAGGATCGCATTGCCTCGTTAGGCGTCAGATAAACACTGAAATATGTTATCCCTGAACACCGCACCCACACAAAACCATCCCCGCGTCCATGGCCCTGCACCTGAAGGCGGGCGCTGTCTCGAACCCAGATGGCCGAGGTACCAGTTTTGTCAGGGTACCATGCTTGCGAGTCCTTGTTATGATGTTGCTCGCTCAGCAACAGGAGGTCAGCTTTCTTATCCCTCGCAAACTGCTCAAGTAGGTCCTGGGCGTTTGTGCTTCGGTGCAAATTGACCTGCAGGATACGGATCATTTGAGTATCGATTTGGCTTTAGTTAGGGCCTCCTTGAAAACCCGGCATCTCCCTGTCCCCGGCTCGTGTTTGAGGTCGCCGGGTGCTAGCTTAGCGTCCTTGCAAAGAATGCATTTTGCCTCGTTCGTGCACTCCTTCCTTTTGTGCCCCGTTTCACCACATTTGTAGCACAGAGATCTCCTGTCGGGTCCCCTACAGCCATACGCGGTGTGTCCGTATTCGAGGCATCTGAAGCAGCGGATAGGGATCGCTCTTCTCCGTATCCTGCAGATCACCCAACCTATCTTAATTTTGCCCTTCGCCAGGATTTGCTGGGCGTCTTTATCAGCTAGTTCGACAATAGCCATGCGTTGCCCCCTTGTGTTTTCACGCGTCAATCTTGCCTTGACTTCACTTAAGTTGGGGAACTCCCTCCTAATGGCATCCTCTACTTCAGCTTTGTCCGTGACGCAGTCGAGGTCCCTGATTTCCAGGGTGGCCATTGGTTCGAGCGAGGCAACCGTTGCCGCATCTCCAAGAACCTTTTGAACCGCGTCACGGAATGCATCTTTGTTTGTGGCCTCTGGCCCGAATTCCACCAGCAAGCCGCCGGTCCGGGTTGGTCGAACTGCTTTGATGGCAGTTTTGGTGTCGTCTGGCTTGACCGCTCCTTTAATTTCACGGAGGACATCTGCGTAGGTTCGGCCCTTAGTGGGTTTAATAAGCAGTGCCTCTCGCAAGGGTTTGTGCCGCGGTTTGCTTTTTGTTTTCTGCGGTATAGCGGGGGGCTCCTTGTTCTCTTCGTGGTTGAGCTCTTTGTCTTTTTTTTCTAGAAGAAGCTTTTTGGCCGCTTTTTTCGCTGCCTTGTTTCGCACCACATGAAACTCCTCGCCTGGAGTGTCAACTTCGTTTATGGTCTCATCCTTCCTCCTTTTCTCACAGTCGCCTTCAATTGGGCTACCGGCCATTCTTTTGCTGCTGCTAGGACCCACTGATGCCTCGAGGGAGAGCGTGTCTTTTTGGCGCTTCTCGGCTGCAAGCCACCTCCGCCTGTAGTGCGTTATGCGGCCAAAAAGCTCCTCCAGTTCAAGAATGCCATTCTTGACACTCTTGCCTATGTTTTTCTGCACTTCGCAGGCAGCCCTCAGTTGTTTGACGATATTCCCCGCTTTCCGAGTAAGCCGCTCCTCTTCGGCGCGGTCAAAGGCGATTGTGTTATTTGGCGCCACCTCTTGGGAGAGGCCCCCGTTTCCTAGCCCTTTTGCTTCTATCGCTTGGATCGCGTTTGAAGTGGCGTCGGCCAACGGCAAAACTTCTCCCTCCCCCAGTCTTACACTGGCCTCCGTTGGTGTCACAACTTGATCCGGATTGTGTACGTCTTGCACTGGGCGCTCCGGGGTGCGCATAGTCCTTCTACTGCGCCCAAAGGCTGCAATGATGCCAGGTTGCACAACGCACTCTGCCTTCTTTCGTTCGTTAGTCCGTCTGTGGTCTGTCTCCGATGATTTAACCTGTGGTGTTGACTTTAACAGTGTTTCTGGGGTTTGCTGCCTCCCCCCGCAATCGGTGACTTGTTTTATCGGTGTTCTTGCCAACAGTGGTTTTTGCCTGAAAGGGTTCTCCGTGCTAGCGTCCTGTTTGCTTGTGGTTTCATTTGTTTGCTCCATTTTATTGGGTCCCCCCTCGGAGCCGCTATCTCCGTTCGTGTGTGTAGTCGCCTTTTTGGTCCCATGGTTATCTTTGCAGAGCAGGGAGGCCATGCGAGGGTTGGCACAAGCCCTTATGGGGACAAGTGCTCAGAGCCAGACCAGCGCTAATCGGGAGTCCGTCTCAACCGAACCTACACCACCAACCCAATGGTGCGAACTTCGAACGTACTCCGAGGCCTGCCAAGGTTTTACCGGGACGGAGACGGTATGATAGTTGAATTGGAGCCGTTCACACACGAGTTTCACCTCGGCGCTACTGTGCAAAGCAACTAGGTCCAAACCATCACATCCGCCAGCCCAAAGCGTCAATTCCAGTTCGTTGTCCAAAGCGTAATCCAGATACAATAAGAGGGAACCTCACGGCACCCCCCATATCCTCGGGTCCGTGGGGGCGGCACTCCCCAAAGAATGCTAGCCTCCAAGAATGTTCTTGTCGACCGGCTTTCTCCCTGCGGGAATTTCCTCGGGTACGTGGGGGCGGAACTCCCCAAAGAATGCTAGCCTCCAAGAGTGGTCTTGTCGACCGGCATTCCCCCTGCGGAGTTTCCTCGGGTACGTGGGGGCGGAACCCCCCAAAGAATGCTAGCCTCCAGAAGAGCTCTTGTCGACCGGCATTCCCCCTGCGGGGATGGAAAAAACCATTGGGGAATAATAGTAAAACGGTTGTTTCCATGATACATAATGGGCTTTTTCAGACGCAGCGTTAAAAGTGAGCGTTAAACAGGTTATATGGGCAAGAAGAATGAGAGGCATTGAAGGGACCTGATGTTAAAAACAAGCCAACATTTTGTAGGGTGAACGAGCGTAACGCACATACACAAACGCATTTTGTTGATCATTTGGTGGGGGAAATTTTATACAAACGCCGGTAATCATTCCGAATTGAACATTTGGTGAAGAAGGTAGTCGTCATGAAATGATTGCCCTTATTTAATTTGCGTGCAAAAATGGATGCGTGGACGCAAGAAGCTACGCGTTATTCAATAAATTTATAAAAGCGGACTCCATGTTCAATTTCAGGAAACAACACGACGAATATCTCGATTTCAATAAAGTTAAATTGCCTATTGTAAATCCATAGAAAATTAACAGTACGCATAATCTTTATAGAATCGCATTATAATATGCCAGTTGACAACACAACAAGAAAAATATGCGACTTAAAAGGATATTCAAATTTGGAATATATTTTTCAGAAAGCGGAAAAACACGGAGGTTCTAATAAATCCAATAGAAGTTTGAATCGACAAACTTTAACAATCATAAAATATATTTTTCGTGCCAGTTTTTGTTACCTCGTGCACAATTCAATGCTAAAACATCAATTCTCAATCGCTTATCTCTCTGTCTTCGCTTTCATGTTGTCCGCACGACGTTTAACGATCAAATGATCCTCAATCAAAGCGACTCATCCCAGCGCCCATAATTCCACTGCTAACGACAACCGGGGCCATGTACAACAGCACATTGCGTCCACACCTTTCCGGACGCACGCCTTGGAGATCAACGACCTGCGAAACCAACTCAAGGCGCAAGATCTTTCTTGGAGTGACCAGCTGGCTGTGCATGATGTTCATCAGTATGCGCTGGGATATCTGAGCTTCATCGCAGTCATCGCTATTGTCGTCTTCCTGTAGTGCAAGGCCAAAAATGTAAGTTGCCACCCACGATCGCAATGACCGAGACCAGTTCCATGCCCACTCGGCCAGCAGCGCGAATTTAATTTAGGTTAAATTTCGAATTTAAGCGCGAATTTAATTTGGGTTAAATTTCAATTTCCGTTAATTCAATTAATTAATGTAGCTTTAACTTAATTTCAATTTGGTAAATTTGTAAATGTCAGTACTTAATTCAATTCAAACAATCTTGTAAATTTCGATGCACAATTAATTTTGTCACCTTATGTGACTCTAAAACTTTTGGAAGCCACTGTATGCTAAATTGAAATTTCTTAGCTGACGCGCACGAGTCAGCATAATATTGTTCAAGCATTTTATCAGCATGCATTGTAAGTTAGATTGGGATCATTTTGCTGACGCGCAGGAGTATTTTGCCGACTCCTGGGATCTTATCTTGTGAGTGTATTAGATATCATGTAATGTGGATCTCCACATTCTTTCCCGTATTGGACGCAAGCGTCGGCGGTTGTCAGGTAGGAGACGTTTATGGACGCTCAAGAGTCAGCGTTTTCTTGCGTGGAAACTGCTGACGCTTGTTCGTTTGATGCTGGAAGAAGTAGTCAGCATTCGGAAGTCCAGAGTGGTGGTTCGTTTAAGCGTAAAGTAGTCAGTGCAAAACCATAGGTAGAAATAAATCATTTTGTGTCAGAACTTGATTCACATTTTTAAAGTAATTTAAAATAAATTGAGACAGATCAAGATTAAATTTTTCAGTGAATGTAAATATTTTGTCAATTCTAAATTCAATGCTTCAAGTTTGATTGTACAGTCAAGAGAAGAGAGGCCAGCACAAAAGAGTCCTGAAGCAAACAGTATCTTAAAAACTGCCAATAGTACACAGTATTCCATAGATCTTAAGTAAAATACATCAACAACTCTGGACAATAGACACCATAAGTTTTTCGATTCTAAATTAGATAGCTATTTTTCTGGTTTGAAAGGGAAATACATTGTATACGCTGATGATACACTGCTTCTTTATTCAGATTCATCTGCGGATGCTCTTGAACAAAGAATTAATGCTGATCTTATATCTTACGGTACTTGGTTATTAGGGAATAAACTTACTATTAATACGAGTAAAACTAAACTTATGATATTTAAACAAAAAAATAAGGTGGACATCAATTTAAATGTTAAAATCTATGAAGACAAAATTGAACGGGTTTCCTCGATCAAGTATTTAGGTGTTGAGGTAGATGAAAAGTTATCTTGGTCAAAGCATATTAGTAATTTAAAATCAAAATTAGTCTTCTGGATAAGAGTGTTCAGGAGTAGAAGCTATTTAGATATTGGTCTCAAAAGATTAATTTATAATGCACATGTTTTGCCTCAGGTAACTTATGGCATATTGAATTGGTGCAATGCGTCGGAATCGAACATTGACTCAATTCATAGAGTGCTGAATAAGATTGTCAAGGCAATGCATGGTCTGGATAGGTTGACACCCAGTAATAGTCTTTATTTATTGACTAGAAAATTTAGTATTAGACAGTTGATTTTTATGGAAAAGGCTAAATTTGTATTTAAAATCAGTACTAATAGTTTGAAATCAGGTATAAAACTCATCAAACACAGAGATGTCCACTCTTACAATACGAGAAATAATGATTACCTTAAAGTATCACTTGCGCGGACAAATAGAAGACTCCATGATCCAGTAAGGCTGGCCATGGAATCTTATAACTCATTACCAACTGAGTTGAAGAATGTCAAATCATTTCCCATGTTTAAAAAACTTTTGAAAGAATACACTGCTAAGGTTTGGATGGGTTGAGCTTGCGTTTCTTTATCATATTTAGTTGAATTTCTTTACTTCTGTTTTAATTATTCAGTTCTTTAATTAGTCATCGTAGTTATTATTAACAATTTAATATCTTCCCTTATACCAGCAGCGTTCTGTTGCTGACTGGGAAGTGGGATATTTGTGTAAATGATTTTCAAAAATAGAATTTGAACTGGTTTAACTGGATAATTCAAATATGAGTTTCTTCTTCTTCTTTTATGTTTAACAACTAATAATCTTTATAACAGGCTTTATGTCAAGTCCTTCTATCCCATATAAGTAGTTGTACAAGTATTTTATTAGTAAATGTAAAAAACAGCTAACAAATAAAAAAAAAATATATATTTATATATATACTAATAATTTGTGATATTGTTAGTGTGGATTTGGAAAACCTTTCCTTAATCCTTTGTCCTGTCGGGAGGTGATGAACAATGGAGGTGCTAATTGCTAGATTATACCGGTGTTTCGCTGGTACTACATGAAGAAGCTCACTATCCATATATCTGATCCCATTGTCCATTGAAAAATAGCTGCTCGCATGTTGCCTCTTGTTTTTGCTGCTCTCGCCTAGGCAAGTTTTTTGGGTTGGAGAGGAGATTGTTTGGCGGATTTTACTTCTCATGTGGTTCGATTGAACATGTTGGGATAATGCTGGGGAATTCACTGTCATCGAGCGTTTTATAAGGAGGTCCGCGTGAGGTCGGGAGAATTCTCTTTTACTTAAAATCTTTGTTTATTCTTTGCGCTCGTTTGCTTTAACTCTTTGTTCATTTCCATATATATTCCATGTTGAAAGCTCTTGCTGGGCAGTTGATCTTGACCCTTCATACTGATGTTCAATAGAGCACTGCGCAATAGGTTATGGGCCTAGTGGCGTGGAATTAAATAGAATTCGGTACACAATTGAGGAAATCAGGAATAAAATAAAATTCTCGGATCTAAGGTTATGGCTTTGTCTCTAGTTGTTTTTTTTCGATCGAGCCATGATGTCACCTGACGATCTACGAGTGCCGTTGTACTGCGTATCAAAGGCAAAATACGAGCGTTGGAAATTTGAAGTTATTGCCTGCCTACGAAGTGTTGGAGTTTATCGACAAGTCACAGGCAAAGACCTTTCTCCAGTACCGTCAGAAGGAGGTACGAAGGTGAAAGAATGGTATATGCGGGACGCAAAAGCGAGGGGGACTCAACGATTACGATCATGCAAAGACATATAAACAAATGGACGAGCAACGAGAATCTGTGTACTCGTCCATGTGAGAAGCAAATTTTCCACATAAATAAGTTATAAATAACTTACGCTCTCAAAACTATATGATTCCCTCTGCTTCTCCTTCCCCTTTTTTTCCAGACAGGTTTTTCTTTTCTCTCTTCAGAAGAATCGCTTCCCCACTGACACCCGCGCACACCAACGAAATTTCATTTCACGTGCACACGATCGCGCCTTCGTTATCATTCGGAAAACAGTTTGAGTACAAACAACAAACGACTCTCACGGAAAACTCAAACGTCAAAGCAAAAGAAAATCGAAAAGAGCGCGAAACACGCGGGAAAACTCATGTGTCAAAGCGGATAGAAATTTCGAAAATTTTTAATTAAAACAGTGAATTAAAGTTCCGATTACGTACGCGCGATCTTTAAAATTAAAAACTTTTTAAATGTGAACGTGGTGCGCCGTGAATAGAGTGCTAAATGAAAAGCATATCACCTCAAACCTCAACTTCACACAACTTTAGCGAAGGTTGCCAATTGCTTCGGCTCTCACGACCGGTTGCGGATCCAGTACTCTCTATATCTATACGATCATGCCACCACTCGAGATTGTGGAGCATCGGCAGACATATGGTCGAAAGTAAAATCACTATACGAATCGAAGTCAGAAGTGAATAAGTATTTGCTTAACCAAGCGGTGCATGCTATTAAGTTCAATGAAAGTCAATCAATTTCAAGCTATTATGCTGAACTCTTGGTGATCGTGCAAAGGTTGAGGGCTATCGGCGATGAAGTTAGTGATGCGTGTTTAGTGGCAAAGCTCATCAACGATATACCACTAAGATTCAACTCATTCAAGGAAACCTACTACATTCAGGCAACCAAAGGTGAAGCACTAACATTGGACAAACTACGTGAGCAATTAATATTAATCAAAACGCAACGTGCCTCAATAGTGGAATCACATGATTCAGGGACGCGTTCGTTGCGAAAGTTGCTATTATTGCAAAAAATTTGGTCATTTAAAACAGGACTGTACCAAACTGAAATCTGATGAAAAGCGTAATCAAACGAAAAATTCTACCACGAACGTATCGTACGGTACCTGTCGCATTCTAGCCAATTATGGTAAAAGTTTATCAGCAAAATGCAGTTCTTACTCTTGAATAGGTGATAGCGGTGCGACATATCACATGATTTTCGACCGTTCAAGTTTCATTACAATGACGCATATTGAAGAAGGAACTATACCGGTGACAATGGAAAATAATGAAATTATTTATGCTCACGGTCGTGGAAATGTTACAGTCAGGTGGACCACTTACATTAACAGATGTGCGATATGTACGAAAACAAGGGCGAAACTTGCTCTCACTCGGGGCTGTGACCAAAAAGCAAGCCGATGTTAAGTTCGTTGGAAACGAGCTTCACATTGAACGTAATGGAAAATGAATCTCTAGTGGATATAGACTTTCAACAACTTGTACGATATTTATGAAAGCAAATGACAGCGCCAACTTCATCGCCCAAGAAGCGACACTTCAAACTTGGCATGAACGCTTAAGAAAGGTCAACTTCGGGCCGATAGCCAAACCAGTTCAGCTGTTAATGGTATGAAAATGTCAAACTAATCGATCAGTGGAAGCGACACTCGTTTTGTGAGACTTTTGTTTTTGCGAACTAGTGGCGTCAGCCGTTCGGTAAGAACACGAGTTGTGCAAAAATAGCTGAAGAGTTGGTACATTTTGACATTTGTGGAGGTGTTAATTGGCAGTGTTTGTTGATGATCAACCAGGGATGTTTTTTACAAGGCCAATTAAGTCTAAAGCACATATTATAAATGCCACGCAGGAGGTGCTCGCCGAGTTCAAAGCAGCTGGCCATGTAGTTAAGCGAATGTGATCTGACTACACACTGGAATTTCGGGGAAGCTTATGTGATAGTACTCGATAGTTGAGGAGCGTATACACCAGAGCAGAATGCGAGTGGAGCGCCGAAATCGCATATTTGAAACGGCACGAGCCATGTTAATTGACGTTGATTTACCACACGGCTTACAGGCAGAAGTTGCAATAACGGCAACCAAAATTAGGGACATGATTCCGCTAAAGCGTCGACAGAAATACACCACATGTAGTATTGTTTTTAATTGACTCGAAAAGATCGAAGTTTGATCGGAAATCATAGTTACTTGTAGGCTACAAGTCAAAAGCATATCGATTATGGAAGCCGGGAACTCGTCGTGTTGTTAGTCGTAATGTCATGATACATGAGTCCGAACTAAAACAAATGGCGCGAGTAGCGAGTATTGTCCCCACATTTTAAAAATTTCATAAAAAATGCCCTTCGTATCATGAAAAGATTCCCATAGAAAATATTTAGCCTCAACTATACTCGACAAAACTTTCGAAAACTGTATCGAGTCTAACAAAAAATTGGAAAAGATAGTGCTGTTAATATATGGATGGAAAAAACCATTGGGGAATAATAGTCAAACGGTTGTTTCCATGATACATAATGGGCTTTTTCAGACGCAGCGTTAAAAGTGAGCGTTAAACAGGTTATATGGGCAAGAAGAATGAGGCATTGAAGGGACCTGATGGTAAAAACAAGCCAACATTTTGTAGGGTGAACGAGCGTAACGCACATACACAAACGCATTTTGTTGATCATTTGGTGGGGGAAATTTTATACAAACGCCGGTAATCATTCCGAATTGAATATTTGGTGAAGAAGGTAGTCGTCATGAAATGATTGCCTTTATTTAATTTGCGTGCAAAAATGGATGCGTGGACGCAAGAAGCTACGCGTTATTCAATAAATTTATAAAAGCGGACTCCATGTTCAATTTCAGGAAACAACACGACGAATATCTCGATTTCAATAAAGTTAAATTGCCTATTGTAAATCCATAGAAAATTAACAGTACGCATAATCTTTATAGAATCGCATTATAATATGCCAGTTGACAACACAACAAGAAAAATATGCGACTTAAAAGGATATTCAAATTTGGAATATATTTTTCAGAAAGCGGAAAAACACGGAGGTTCTAATAAATCCAATAGAAGTTTGAATCGACAAACTTTAACAATCATAAAATATATTTTTCGTTCCAGTTTTTGTTACCTCGTGCACAATTCAATGCTAAAACATCAATTCTCAATCGCTTATCTCTCTGTCTTCGCTTTCATGTTGTCCGCACGACGTTTAACGATCAAATGATCCTCAATCAAAGCGACTCATCCCAGCGCCCATAATTCCACTGCTAACGACAACCGGGGCCATGTACAACAGCACATTGCGTCCACACCTTTCCGGACGCACGCCTTGGAGATCAACGACCTGCGAAACCAACTCAAGGCGCAAGATCTTTCTTGGAGTGACCAGCTGACTGTGCATGATGTTCATCAGTATGCGCTGGGATATCTGAGCTTCATCGCAGTCATCGCTATTGTCGTCTTCCTGTAGTGCAAGGCCAAAAATGTAAGTTGCCACCCACGATCGCAATGACCGAGACCAGTTCCATGCCCACTCGGCCAGCAGCGCGAATTTAATTTAGGTTAAATTTCGAATTTAAGCGCGAATTTAATTTGGGTTAAATTTCAATTTCCGTTGATTCAATTAATTAATGTAGCTTTAACTTAATTTCAATTTGGTAAATTTGTAAATGTCAGTACTTAATTCAATTCAAACAATCTTGTAAATTTCGATGCACAATTAATTTTGTCACCTTATGTGACTCTAAAACTTTTGGAAGCCACTGTATGCTAAATTGAAATTTCTTAGCTGACGCGCACGAGTCAGCATAATATTGTTCAAGCATGCATTGTAAGTTAGATTGGGATCATTTTGCTGACGCGCAGGAGTATTTTGCCGACTCCTGGGATCTTATCTTGTGAGTGTATTAGATATCATGTATTGTGGATCTCCACATTCTTTCCCGTATTGGACGCAAGCGTCGGCGGTTGTCAGGCAGGAGACGTTTATGGACGCTCAAGAGTCAGCGTTTTCTTGCGTGGAAACTGCTGACGCTTGTTCGTTTGATGCTGGAAGAAGTAGTCAGCATTCGGAAGTCCAGAGTGGTGGTTCGTTTAAGCGTAAAGTAGTCAGTGCAAAACCATAGGTAGAAATAAATCATTTTGTGTCAGAACTTGATTCACATTTTTAAAGTAATTTAAAATAAATTGAGACAGATCAAGATTAAATTTTTCAGTGAATGTAAATATTTTGTGAATTCTAAATTCAATGCTTCAAGTTTGATTGTACAGTCAAGAGAAGAGAGGCCAGCACAAAAGAGTCCTGAAGCAAACAGTATCTTAAAAACTGTCAATATTACACAGTATTCCATAGATCTTAAGTAAAATACATCAACAACTCTGGACAATAGACACCATAAGTTTTTCGATTCTAAATTAGATAGCTATTTTTCTGGTTTGAAAGGGAAATACATTGTATACGCTGATGATACACTGCTTCGTTATTCAGATTCATCTGCGGATGCTCTTGAACAAAGAATTAATGCTGATCTTATATCTTACGGTACTTGGTTATAAGGGAATAAACTTACTATTAATACGAGTAAAACTAAACTTATGATATTTAAACAAAAAAATAAGGTGGACATCAATTTAAATGTTAAAATCTATGAAGACAAAATTGAACGGGTTTCCTCGATCAAGTATTTAGGTGTTGAGGTAGATGAAAAGTTATCTTGGTCAAAGCATATTAGTAATTTAAAATCAAAATTAGTCTTCTGGATAAGAGTGTTCAGGAGTAGAAGCTATTTAGATATTGGTCTCAAAAGATTAATTTATAATGCACATGTTTTGCCTCAGGTAACTTATGGCATATTGAATTGGTGCAATGCGTCGGAATCGAACATTGACTCAATTCATAGAATGCTGAATAAGATTGTCAAGGCAATGCATGGTCTGGATAGGTTGACACCCAGTAATAGTCTTTATTTATTGACTAGAAAACTTAGTATTAGACAGTTGATTTTTATGGAAAAGGCTAAATTTGTATTTAAAATCAGTACTAATAGTTTGAAATCAGGTATAAAACTCATCAAACACAGAGATGTCCACTCTTACAATACGAGAAATAATGATTACCTTAAAGTATCACTTGCGCGGACAAATAGAAGACTCCATGATCCAGTAAGGCTGGCCATGGAATCTTATAACTCATTACCAACTGAGTTGAAGAATGTCAAATCATTTCCCATGTTTAAAAAACTTTTGAAAGAATATACTGCTAAGGTTTGGATGGGTTGAGCTTGCGTTTCTTTATCATATTTAGTTGAATTTCTTTACTTCTGTTTTAATTATTCAGTTCTTTAATTAGTCATCGTAGTTATTATTAACAATTTAATATCTTCCCTTATACCAGCAGCGTTCTGTTGCTGACTGGGAAGTGGGATATATGTGTAAATGATTTTCAAAAATAGAATTTGAACTGGTTTAACTGGATAATTCAAATATGAGCTTCTTCTTCTTCTTTTATGTTTAACAACTAATAATCTTTATAACAGGCTTTATGTCAAGTCCTTCTATCCCATATAAGAAGTTGTACAAGTCTTTTATTAGTAAATGTAAAAAACAGCTAACAAATAAAAAAAAAAAATATATTTATATATATACTAATAATTTGTGATATTGTTAGTGTGGATTTGGAAAACCTTTCCTTAATCCTTTGTCCTGTCGGGAGGTGATGAACAATGGAGGTGCTAATTGCTGGATTATACCGGTGTTTCGCTGGTACTACATGAAGAAGCTCACTATCCATATATCTGATCCCATTGTCCATTGAAAAATAGCTGCTCGCATGTTGCCTCTTGTTTTTGCTGCTCTCGCCTAGGCAAGTTTTTTGGGTTGGAGACGAGATTGTTTGGCGGATTTTACTTCTCATGTGGTTCGATTGAACATGTTGGGATAATGCTGGGGAATTCACTGTCATCGAGCGTTTTATAAGGAGGTCCGCGTGAGGTCGGGAGAATTCTCTTTTACTTAAAATCTTTGTTTATTCTTTGCGCTCGTTTGCTTTAACTCTTTGTTTCCATGTTGAAAGCTCTTGCTGGGCAGTTGATCTTGACCCTTCATACTGATGTTCAATAGAGCACTGCGCAATAGGTTATGGGCCTAGTGGCGTGGAATTAAATAGAATTCGGTACACAATTGAGGAAATCAGGAATAAAATAAAATTCTCGGATCTAAGGTTATGGCTTTGTCTCTAGTTGTTTTTTTTTTTCGATCGAGCCATGATGTCACCTGACGATCTACGAGTGCCGTTGTACTGCGTATCAAAGGCAAAATACGAGCGTTGGAAATTTGAAGTTATTGCCTGCCTACGAAGTGTTGGAGTTTATCGACAAGTCACAGGCAAAGACCTTTCTCCAGTACCGTCAGAAGGAGGTACGAAGGTGAAAGAATGGTATATGCGGGACGCAAAAGCGAGGGGGACTCAACGATTACGATCATGCAAAGACATATAAACAAATGGACGAGCAACGAGAATCTGTGTACTCGTCCATGTGAGAAGCAAATTTTCCACATAAATAAGTTATAAATAACTTACGCTCTCAAAACTATATGATTCCCTCTGCTTCTCCTTCCCCTTTTTTTCCAGACAGGTTTTTCTTTTCTCTCTTCAGAAGAATCGCTTCCCCACTGACACCCGCGCACACCAACGAAATTTCATTTCACGTGCACACGATCGCGCCTTCGTTATCATTCGGAAAACAGTTTGAGTACAAACAACAAACGACTCTCACGGAAAACTCAAATGTCAAAGCAAAAGAAAATCGAAAAGAGCGCGAAACACGCGGGAAAACTCATGTGTCAAAGCGGATAGAAATTTCGAAAATTTTTAATTAAAACAGTGAATTAAAGTTCCGATTACGTACGCGCGATCTTTAAAATTAAAAACTTTTTAAATGTGAACGTGGTGCGCCGTGAATAGAGTGCTAAATGAAAAGCATATCACCTCAAACCTCAACTTCACACAACTTTAGCGAAGGTTGCCAATTGCTTCGGCTTTCACGACCGGTTGCGGATCCAGTACTCTCTATATCTATGCGATCATGCCACCACTCGAGATTGTGGAGCATCGTCAGACATATGGTCGAAAGTAAAATCACTATACGAATCGAAGTCAGAAGTGAATAAGTATTTGCTTAACCAAGCGGTGCATGCTATTAAGTTCAATGAAAGTCAATCAATTTCAAGCTATTATGCTGAACTCTTGGTGATCGTGCAAAGGTTGAGGGCTATCGGCGATGAAGTTAGTGATGCGTGTTTAGTGGCAAAGCTCATCAACGATATACCACTAAGATTCAACTCATTCAAGGAAACCTACTACATTCAGGCAACCAAAGGTGAAGCACTAACATTGGACAAACTACGTGAGCAATTAATATTAATCAAAACGCAACGTGCCTCAATAGTGGAATCACATGATTCAGGGACGCGTTCGTTGCGAAAGTTGCTATTATTGCAAAAAATTTGGTCATTTAAAACAGGACTGTACCAAACTGAAATCTGATGAAAAGCGTAATCAAACGAAAAATTCTACCACGAACGTATCGTACGGTACCTGTCGCATTCTAGCCAATTATGGTAAAAGTTTATCAGCAAAATGCAGTTCTTACTCTTGAATAGGTGATAGCGGTGCGACATATCACATGATTTTCGACCGTTCAAGTTTCATTACAATGACGCATATTGAAGAAGGAACTATACCGGTGACAATGGAAAACAATGAAATTATTTATGCTCACGGTCGTGGAAATGTTACAGTCAGGTGGACCACTTACATTAACAGATGTGCGATATGTACGAAAACAAGGGCGAAACTTGCTCTCACTCGGGGCTGTGACCAAAAAGCAAGCCGATGTTAAGTTCGTTGGAAACGAGCTTCACATTGAACGTAATGGAAAATGAATCTCTAGTGGATATAGACTTTCAACAACTTGTACGATATTTATGAAAGCAAATGACAGCGCCAACTTCATCGCCCAAGAAGCGACACTTCAAACTTGGCATGAACGCTTAAGAAAGGTCAACTTCGGGCCGATAGCCAAACCAGTTCAGCTGTTAATGGTATGAAAATGTCAAACTAATCGATCAGTGGAAGCGACACCCGTTTTGTGAGACTTTTGTTTTTGCGAACTAGTGGCGTCAGCCGTTCGGTAAGAACACGAGTTGTGCAAAAATAGCTGAAGAGTTGGTACATTTTGACATTTGTGGAGGTGTTAATTGGCAGTGTTTGTTGATGATCAACCAGGGATGTTTTTTACAAGGCCAATTAAGTCTAAAGCACATATTATAAATGCCACGCAGGAGGTGCTCGCCGAGTTCAAAGCAGCTGGCCATGTAGTTAAGCGAATGTGATCTGACTACACACTGGAATTTCGGGGAAGCTTATGTGATAGTACTCGATAGTTGAGGAGCGTATACACCTGAGCAGAATGCGAGTGGAGCGCCGAAATCGCATATTTGAAACGGCACGAGCCATGTTAATTGACGTTGATTTACCACACGGCTTACAGGCAGAAGTTGCAATAACGGCAACCAAAATTAGGGACATGATTCCGCTAAAGCGTCGACAGAAATACACCACATGTAGTATTGTTTTTAATTGACTCGAAAAGATCGAAGTTTGATCGGAAATCATAGTTACTTGTAGGCTACAAGTCAAAAGCATATCGATTATGGAAGCCGGGAACTCGTCGTGTTGTTAGTCGTAATGTCATGATACATGAGTCCGAACTAAAACAAATGGCGCGAGTAGCGAGTATTGTCCCCACATTTTAAAAATTTCATAAAAAATGCCCTTCGTATCATGAAAAGATTCCCATAGAAAATATTTAGCCTCAACTATACTCGACAAAACTTTCGAAAACTGTATCGAGTCTAACAAAAAATTGGAAAAGATAGTGCTGTTAATATATGGATGGAAAAAACCATTGGGGAATAATAGTAAAACGGTTGTTTCCATGATACATAATGGGCTTTTTCAGACGCAGCGTTAAAAGTGAGCGTTAAACAGGTTATATGGGCAAGAAGAATGAGAGGCATTGAAGGGACCTGATGGTAAAAACAAGCCAACATTTTGTAGGGTGAACGAGCGTAACGCACATACACAAACGCATTTTGTTGATCATTTGGTGGGGGAAATTTTATACAAACGCCGGTAATCATTCCGAATTGAAGATTTGGTGAAGAAGGTAGTCGTCATGAAATGATTGCCTTTATTTAATTTGCGTGCAAAAATGGATGCGTGGACGCAAGAAGCTACGCGTTATTCAATAAATTTATAAAAGCGGACTCCATGTTCAATTTCAGGAAACAACACGACGAATATCTCGATTTCAATAAAGTTAAATTGCCTATTGTAAATCCATAGAAAATTAACAGTACGCATAATCTTTATAGAATCGCATTATAATATGCCAGTTGACAACACAACAAGAAAAATATGCAACTTAAAAGGATATTCAAATTTGGAATATATTTTTCAGAAAGCGGAAAAACACGGAGGTTCTAATAAATCCAATAGAAGTTTGAATCGACAAACTTTAACAATCATAAAATATATTTTTCGTTCCAGTTTTTGTTACCTCGTGCACAATTCAATGCTAAAACATCAATTCTCAATCGCTTATCTCTCTGTCTTCGCTTTCATGTTGTCCGCACGACGTTTAACGATCAAATGATCCTCAATCAAAGCGACTCATCCCAGCGCCCATAATTCCACTGCTAACGACAACCGGGGCCATGTACAACAGCACATTGCGTCCACACCTTTCCGGACGCACGCCTTGGAGATCAACGACCTGCGAAACCAACTCAAGGCGCAAGATCTTTCTTGGAGTGACCAGCTGACTGTGCATGATGTTCATCAGTATGCCCTGGGATATCTGAGCTTCATCGCAGTCATCGCTATTGTCATCTTCCTGTAGTGCAAGGCCAAAATTGTAAGCTGCCACCCACGATCGCAATGACCGAGACCAGTTCCATGCCCACTCGGCCAGCAGCGCGAATTTAATTTAGGTTAAATTTCGAATTTAAGCGCGAATTTAATTTGGGTTAAATTTCAATTTCCGTTGATTCAATTAATTAATGTAGCTTTAACTTAATTTCAATTTGGTAAATTTGTAAATGTCAGTACTTAATTCAATTCAAACAATCTTGTAAATTTCGATGCACAATTAATTTTGTCACCTTATGTGACTCTAAAACTTTTGGAAGCCACTGTATGCTAAATTGAAATTTCTTAGCTGACGCGCACGAGTCAGCATAATATTGTTCAAGCATGCATTGTAAGTTAGATTGGGATCATTTTGCTGACGCGCAGGAGTATTTTGCCGACTCCTGGGATCTTATCTTGTGAGTGTATTAGATATCATGTATTGTGGATCTCCACATTCTTTCCCGTATTGGACGCAAGCGTCGGCGGTTGTCAGGCAGGAGACGTTTATGGACGCTCAAGAGTCAGCGTTTTCTTGCGTGGAAACTGCTGACGCTTGTTCGTTTGATGCTGGAAGAAGTAGTCAGCATTCGGAAGTCCAGAGTGGTGGTTCGTTTAAGCGTAAAGTAGTCAGTGCAAAACCATAGGTAGAAATAAATCATTTTGTGTCAGAACTTGATTCACATTTTTAAAGTAATTTAAAATAAATTGAGACAGATCAAGATTAAATTTTTCAGTGAATGTAAATATTTTGTCAATTCTAAATTCAATGCTTCAAGTTTGATTGTACAGTCAAGAGAAGAGAGGCCAGCACAAAAGAGTCCTGAAGCAAACAGTATCTTAAAAACTGCCAATAGTACACAGTATTCCATAGATCTTAAGTAAAATACATCAACAACTCTGGACAATAGACACCATAAGTTTTTCGATTCTAAATTAGATAGCTATTTTTCTGGTTTGAAAGGGAAATACATTGTATACGCTGATGATACACTGCTTCTTTATTCAGATTCATCTGCGGATGCTCTTGAACAAAGAATTAATGCTGATCTTACATCTTACGGTACTTGGTTATTAGGGAATAAACTTACTATTAATACGAGTAAAACTAAACTTATGATATTTAAACAAGAAAATAAGGTGGACATCAAATTAAATGTTAAAATCTATGAAGACAAAATTGAACGGGTTTCCTCGATCCAGTATTTAGGTGTTTAGGTAGATGAAAAGTTATCTTGGTCAAAGCATATTAGTAATTTGAAATCAAAATTAGTCTTCTGGATAAGAGTGTTCAGGAGTAGAAGCTATTTAGATATTGGTCTCAAAAGATTAATTTATAATGCACATGTTTTGCCTCAGGTAACTTATGGCATATTGAATTGGTGCAATGCGTCGGAATCGAACATTGACTCAATTCATAGAATGCTGAATAAGATTGTCAAGGCAATGCATGGTCTGGATAGGTTGACACCCAGTAATAGTCTTTATTTATTGACTAGAAAATTTAGTATTAGACAGTTGATTTTTATGGAAAAGGCTAAATTTGTATTTAAAATCAGTACTAATAGTTTGAAATCAGGTATAAAACTCATCAAACACAGAGATGTCCACTCTTACAATACGAGAAATAATGATTACCTTAAAGTATCACTTGCGCGGACAAATAGAAGACTCCATGATCCAGTAAGGCTGGCCATGGAATCTTATAACTCATTACCAACTGAGTTGAAGAATGTCAAATCATTTCCCATGTTTAAAAAACTTTTGAAAGAATATACTGCTAAGGTTTGGATGGGTTGAGCTTGCGTTTCTTTATCATATTTAGTTGAATTTCTTTACTTCTGTTTTAATTATTCAGTTCTTTAATTAGTCATCGTAGTTATTATTAACAATTTAATATCTTCCCTTATACCAGCAGCGTTCTGTTGCTGACTGGGAAGTGGGATATTTGTGTAAATGATTTTCAAAAATAGAATTTGAACTGGTTTAACTGGATAATTCAAATATGAGTTTCTTCTTCTTCTTTTATGTTTAACAACTAATAATCTTTATAACAGGCTTTATGTCAAGTCCTTCTATCCCATATAAGTAGTTGTACAAGTCTTTTATTAGTAAATGTAAAAAACAGCTAACAAATAAAAAAAAAATATATATTTATATATATACTAATAATTTGTGATATTGTTAGTGTGGATTTGGAAAACCTTTCCTTAATCCTTTGTCCTGTCGGGAGGTGATGAACAATGGAGGTGCTAATTGCTAGATTATACCGGTGTTTCGCTGGTACTACATGAAGAAGCTCACTATCCATATATCTGATCCCATTGTCCATTGAAAAATAGCTGCTCGCATGTTGCCTCTGTTGCATTGGTAAACTACTGCAATGAGTAATTAGTTGCGAGCGAACACATAAAACATGCTCGGATATATTCCCGCCTCATAACTGCAATAGTAGCGAGCAAACAAAACCTATGTACTCGCGCTTCGCCAATGAAAATTAGCCATGGAAACACATGCGCAAGTAAATAAGCGAGCAGTTAAGTGAACGAGAAAGCTCAACCCGTAACAATATTTACATCATGAACAAACGGGGTGCTTCGAAGTGAGGTAAGCGGAGAGGAAAACCGAGAGTTCCGACATAAACACTCTCTTGCTCAGTATTCCCACTTTCGCTATTTCACCACGAGCGATCGTGGGAAAGCCGAAAGTTCTGGCTAAAACACTCTGTCGCTCAATGTCCCCAGTTTCGCTATTTCACCTCAGGAGATAGTGAGAAAGCCGAAAGCTTAACCCGAAAGTACTCTTTCGAAGTCGAAAGCTTAAGCGAAAAACACTCTTTCGCTCAATTTCCCCAGTTTCGCATATTCACCAGCGAGCAAGCGAGACGAAGCGGGTAGGAAAAACTTTCGTGGAACGAGAGCGCACGTGTTCGGCTACTCAGCGCATTTTAAGAGAATTTAGGTCAAAGAATAGTACTTAAACTTCTTGAGCGAGGTGGAAAAGGCAGTTGGAAGCCGAATGCGCAACGACGCGCATCCACGGGAAAACTTCAGCGGAGTAATCGAAGAGACAAATGGTGAGGTGTTGGCATTGATAGCCGCGTTCCTCTATGCCGTATAGCGTAACCGCTGCTGGCTACCATTAATCGTCTTAATAATTACAGGCATCACAGGAGCGACATCGCGGCAGGGCAGCCGACGCAGCAGCGAGCAGTGCAAAGCCCACAGGAGCTGGATTAAACAGCGTCTGCGTGCCGCTCTATCCCCTGTCGGCCAGTGGCACCAGACAGGTGGCGGCATCGAAGCGACCGCAGCAGGCTCCCACTCGGAGTTTAGAGCAGGTGCTCAAGGGGGAACCCCGAGCCGGCCCGCGTCCCATTAGTAAGGACGAATATCTGCGCCGGTTGAAGGCGCCTCTGGATACAAGGGATAACACCGCCAAGCAGAGACGACCACGAGGAGGCCGGCGGGAGCGTCAACGGCACGAGCTCTACGAGCTGCGGCGGTTAGCCCGTTTAGCTGTCACACCCACGGAGCGAGCCTTCTTTCGCCGCCAAGCCCGGGAGTTACGTCGGGGGATTCGTCGGGAGATCGCGTCCCGTCACCGCACGGCAGCAAGTCCTGGTGCTCCAGCCACAGACGACATCGCAGCGCCCGCCGACGATCAATTTATTACAAGCAGGGTTCCACGAAGAATTAAATAAAGACAAATCTAAGAACATAACTCTTGCGTTTCCATTTCAAGGAAGACATTTCAGGCTTTGCAGGTGCGTAGGTGAGTGCAGGTGCTGGCAGTGTCGCGGGGCTCCCCGGAAGAGGCCGGCAGGACCCCCGGCAGGTAAAGCATAATATAACATTGGCGCAGCCGGTTTTAGTTACCGAACAGCTCTAGTACGGCGACTCGCTGTAGAGTGACCAATTTGGTACAGACTAAATTGGTGAAACGTTCGAAACTGGAATCTTACACTTACACTCTCGATATAAACGCACTCATCCACGCATCCTGATTGCTTGGGCTTCATATCCTTGGAATGGTAGCAAGTACCACCCAGTTGGTGTTAGAGAAACTGTAGTCCTTACCAACCACAGAAGGAGGTGTGTCGTTAGCGACTTGTACGTTAACCCGAAGACACGGTCATTATTAATTGTTAAATCGCGCGAATGAGTGATAGGAATCAGGCAGTAGGAGGAATTCAGCGGACAACTCCAGAAGAAAGCGACGGATTCGTGTTACGAAGCGGCAGAGCACTTTCGACTCCAAAAAGTAAGTCTGAGTCTTCTTGTTCTACCTCAAATCAACAGGTGAAGCGAGAAACCGAGCCCGTTGAATTGGATACAATTATCGAATTAACGAATACGGTTGATAATTTGCATGTGCATCGTTTAGAGCGAATTAGTCAGTTCCGCGAACAAACGAAGCAATTTAAAGAAGAGATCAAACACTTCGGCGGAGTCTCGCTAAACCAGACCAGTTCTTTCGATCTATCGCAATCGCTAAAGACGCTGATTACGTCTCACGATTGGAATTTATCGTTTGAGGCAGGCCCATCCACAAACGCTTCAATTGATCAAGCCAATCATTCTAGTCCTGTTTGTATGACTAGTAAGGGGGTAGAGGTTAAGAATTTTGCAGGCAATATGGCCGATTATGCTAAGGTAGCTAAGTTAATGGGGCAAATGATCCCTTTGTTTTCGGGAGCCCCAAGCCCGTCAATAGTTTTAGACCTGCAGACCTTTATTGGGTGTAGCAGGCAAGTTTGGAAATGTTTGAATAGCCAGGAGCAGGTAGCTTTCATGCAGATCTTTCCGACTCGTCTTCGAGGGGAAGCTTACCAGCTGATATCATCAAAGTTCCCTTCAACTCTAGAGGCGGCTGAGGAGCTCTTAAACCGCGTCTACTTGCCAAGGGAAACCTACCAGGAATTGGTGAGTGGACTCATCTCAGCCAAACAAAGCCCCACGGAATCAGTATTGTCCTACACATCACGTCTGAGGCAAATGCTTAAGCGATGCCAGGAGGCTGCTGTGGTTAAGTATGGCTCAGAGGTAAGTAAAATTGCAAACGCACAGCTGGAGGATTTCGCTAAGAATGCCTTTAGGGGTGGTGTTAACAATCCCCATCTTTGTCAGTATTTGTTGACGCAGGAAACGTCTACCTTCGAGGATTTAGTTACAAAAGGATTAAATATGGAAAAATTGCAGCAGGGGGCTTTCCTCCTTCAGGGTAATCCAATGCAGTTATATCCACAAATATCACAGGTACAACCCACTTTCGGTACTTGGTTGCCTGGTCAACATGCATTTACGCCTCAACAAGCTAGTTACACACCTAATCCGTGTGCTGTTGCTTTCCAGCCACAGGTAGCAATGGCGCTCGATCCAGGTTCAGGCTCGAAGCCATCTAAATTTGCAAAGAGTCTGAAAATCACGTGTAACTTTTGTCATAAGCGAGGCCACACTTATGCAGACTGTTATAGTCGCAAAAATACTCCTTATTGTCCAGAATGTAAGGAGTATGGCCACGATCAGGGGGATTGTAAGGCAAGGCCAGCTACAGCAACACCAGTTGTTAATGAGGGTCCAAGGGTTTTTAGTGTTCAGGTGAAATGTGATTTTTGTGGCCGAAGGGGTCATGGCGTGGGTACATGTTTCCAAAAGAAAAGATGGGAAGCCAAGCAGCAGGGAAACGAGACACAGTCGAGTCGAAAATCCCCGGCTCGGCTACAATAAAGACGGTGCAACCAGGAAGCCAATATCTCAGTAGGAAGGTTGAATCTAGGGAGTCACAGGAAGTGGCCGGCGGGTCTGACGCAGTAGATAACAGTTACAGGGAATCAAACCTCATGACCGCAACATTGCCTTTAGATATCGGGAAACAGGGGAAAACTAAATTTACTATAGATACAGGTGCAGAGGTTAGCATAATTAGCAAATCGGCAATACGTGATACTTGTCCAATAGATGTTAGTCGTAAGCTCACTTTGTCAAGCCCTTTTGGGGAAGGCGAAACCCTTGGTTCTACGCAAGGCAATTTCGAGCTTCCCACCAAGCTTCCTTGTACTTTTCATGTGGTAGACGCAATTCAGGGGGCGTTCAATGATGGTCTTCTTGGAAATGACTTTTTGGCAAAAAATTGTAATATAGAAGGTCCTGTTCAGTCACTAGTGTTTCCTCGCACGGAAGCAAATGGCAGTGAATTCAGGGTTCCTCTTGAGTGCCAAGGGGGAACAGTAGATTTGCATCAGTCTTCGGTTGAGGCGCCGAATAGCGCATACGCGTTGTCCAAGAGGGTAGCGAAAAGCGCGGCGTGCTTATCAGACCGGGCTGAGGATGTGAATTGTAGTTCTGTCAAGGGGCACACTAGCAGCCAGGGTGGTTCCGACGGAATCTATCGAGTCAGTTTCGAGGGGGTTATCACATTGTTGCCACGGACACAACATCTAGTGGAGGTACCAGTTCGGTTGGATCAGGAAATGCTTTGTACCGCAAGTTCAATAGCGGATGGCGTGTTCCTAGCCAATGCTCTTCTAGATCCGGTCCGCCCTGTAATAGGGTTAATGAACTCGAGTGAGGCGCCAGTTGCACTTAAAGAGATTGTCTTGGAGCTTAAGAAGTTGGATGGGTATTTGATTGATATTCTAGAGGATACGAATAAGGAGGTGGAAGCCTGTCAAGCGTCTTACCAGGGTTCCCTCGGAAAACAGATAGGTGGTTTAGTATCAGCTGGGGGAGGAACTCAGAAGTTAGCTAATGTTCGGTTAGGGAACAAATGTACTAAACCAACGCATCAGCTTCCCTCGGCTGATGCTAACCGTAATGCATTGTTGAGACAAGAGCTCTCACTTTATGAACATATCAACTCCGAAGAGAGGACTGCTATTACTGAGTTATGTCAGGAGTTTAGTGACATCTTTTTCCTACCGGGGGATAAGCTGAGCTATACGGGGGCTATAACACATGAGATTCCATTGTTGACGGACCAACCACCCATAAATCAGAAAATGTACCGATTGAGTCAACCACAGAAGGACATTATTAATGAGCAGCTCAAGGGGATGTTGGACAGCGATATTGTCCAGCCGAGCAAGAGCCCCTGGAACTCCCCCCTCTTGGTTGTGCCCAAGAAGGCTGGAGCCAACGGAGCCAAGAAATGGAGGGTAGTCGTTGACTTCAGGAGACTGAATGAGAAAACTATAGGAGACGCTTTTCCATTACCCCGTATAGAGGATATTTTAGACCAGTTGGGGCATTCAAGGTATTTCAGTACGTTGGATTTGGCCAGCGGTTATCATCAAGTCTTGGTGCACCCAAAGGATCGGCCGAAAACAGCATTTAGCACTAGTTATGGACACTATGAATTTAAGCGGATGCCTTTTGGTTTGAAAGGGGCACCAGCCACTTTTCAGAGGCTTATGAACTACATACTTACGGGTTTACAGGGTTTTGATTGTTTTGTGTACCTCGATGACATAGTGGTTTATGGGAAAAACTTGAGGGATCATATTGATAAGCTACGAAAAATCTTTATCAGACTGAGGATAAACAACTTGAAGCTGCAACCGGAGAAGTGCCAGTTCTTACGGCCTGAAGTGGTATATTTGGGGCATATTTGTTCTCAAACAGGTGCGCGGCCGGATCCGAGTAAGACTAGCTGCGTACGTGATTTCCCAGTCCCCACAACAGTCCGTAGGCTACAGTCCTTTCTAGGGCTAGTTAATTATTACCGGAAGTTTATCCCGAATTTCTCCAAGATAGCTAAACCCCTTACAAATTTGCTCCGTAAAGACGTTCGTTTTACATGGACAGATAAGTGTATGGAAGCATTTCAGCTGTTGAAAAATTCGTTGGTGGAACCCCCATTGCTGGCGTATCCTGATTTCTCCCAGCCGTTTAATCTTACCACTGATGCAAGCAACGAGGCACTGGGAGCCGTCTTATCTCAAGGAGAAATTGGCAAGGACCATCCTATAGCTTATGCTAGTCGAACGCTGAACAAGGCGGAGCGTAATTATTCCACTATCGAGAGGGAATTGCTTGCGGTAGTTTGGGCAGTGAAGAATTTCAGATGTTACTTGCAGGGCAGGCGTTTTACCATTTATACGGATCATAAACCCTTGAAGGGGGTGTTTAACGTGAAAGATCCTACCACCCGGCTGGTAAGGTTCCACCATAAGTTGTCAGAATTTGATTACCGCATTGAGTACAAGCCGGGGAAGTATAATACCAATGCCGACGCGTTGAGTAGGATCCCCCAGGACTTGGTAAATGAAGTGGGTAATAGGTATCAGTGTGGTGCCTTAACTCGAGCGCAAAAACAGCGGGAACTGCTTGGGCGAGCTCTGGAAGGTGGGTCAGCGGAGCTGACACAACGAGTCCAACGGACAAGCAGGGATGGCACTACCGCTGGTACCAAGGAAGCAAATAATACCGGTTCTTTGCATATCGAGCCGGAGCAACGGGGTTTACCCGACTTCTCTTCCGACGGGATCTGTGTAGACCAAGGACTGGGAGGTCTCCACGGGGATAGTGGAGACTGTGCAGCTGATGGAGGGGTGACAATCAAGGTTAAATCTTGCCAGACTGAGGTACAACCTGAGATCCTGACTCTTAATACCCCAGAAGAAGTGGGAGCAGCCTTGTTGGAGTTTCACGACTCCCCTTTTGGGGGACATCAAGGGGTTGCGAAAACGTATAGGAAGATTCGTAGGAAGTATAAATGGAGGAATATGCTATCGGACATTAAGAAATATGTGAAGAAGTGTAAGAAATGTCAGGTTATGAAGACTTCTCCCCAGCACCGCATGCCAATGGTTGTCACGGACATAGCGGAGAGGCCGTTTGACAAAGTATATTTGGACATCGTGGGGCCTCTCATTGAGACAACTTCGGGAAATAGATACATTTTGACCTTTCAGGACAATTTAACAAAATTTGTAGATTGGTACGCTTTACCAAACGCTGAGGCGGAGACAGTAGCCAAAGTATTCTTTGACGAAATTATAGCTAGGTATAGAATACCCAAGCAGCTAGTTACCGATCAGGGGGCTAACTTTGTAGGGAAATTATTCAAGCAAACATGCAGGTTATTGAATATAAGGAAAATGCAAACTACCGCTTATCATCCGCAATCCAATGGAGCATTGGAACGAGCCCATAGACCCCTTGTGGAATATTTGAGATCCATGGTGGATGACAACCCGCAGGTTTGGGATCAATTTTTGCGTACGGCCGCGTTTGTGTACAATAACAGTCATCATGATAGCACGAAACTCACTCCAATGGACTGTCTCTATGGGTTCACGGCAGACGTTCCGTCGAACTTGAAGAAGGAGCCAGCCCCTCTCTATGACCATGAGAACTATTATCTGTTATTAAAGCACAAATTACAGAAGATGTATACTTTGGCACGTAAGAATATAATGGAGAGTAAATTAAAGTCTAAGGCCCATTATGATAACAACGTCAGGCCAGTTACTTTCCATATAGGGGATAAAGTTTTGCTCAAAAACGAGAACCGTAAGCACAAGCTCGTGCAAGTATGGGTTGGGCCATATGAGGTCAAAGCCGTTACTTCCCCCGTCAACACCACGATTGCGATAAGGAAAAAACTGGTCAATGTTCATAACAATCGACTTAAACCATATTATGAATAAATTGTTCTAATCTCTTTCTCCCTTTTTCTCTTTCGTATTTCTAGTAATGGCTGTTGGCATCGTCATTTTAAGCCTGCTCTGCGTTGGTGTTTTGGCAGCCGCGAACGAGGATCTGAAACCATATTCACTGGAGAGCATAGCGAACACGGGGATACTGTTTGAAGATGTTGGCAGTCTATTGAGCTACCACAGTACCTGGAGCGTCGTGATGGAGTTAAATCTAGGGGAAATCCAAGAGCAAATAGGGGTAGCTGAACGTGCTGAACACCTCGTTAAAATGCTATGTGCTGGTAAGGGCTTGGGATGTGCGGAGCAGTTAAGGCACGTCCATAGCCTAGTAGAGAACCTTAAGACTCGCTCTCAAGCTCTGTTTGAGTCACTGATGCCTAGAAGGGCTAAAAGGTCATTCATTGATGGAGTCGGGAGGGCGCTACATTCGCTATTTGGTACCATGGACGACGAGAATGAGAAGGAGCTATACAGTCGGTTGGATAACCTGGAGGACAAAGAAAGGGAATTAGTCAAATTGGAAAAACAAAGGATTAGTGTTGTAAACGTATCCTTGGAGGAAATCCATAAACCGCTGTCGGATGTGATTAGCAGACAAGCGGAGCTTGGCTTGCAAATCAAGGATATCTTTCTTATGACCGATAAATTACTCGCAGCGGAGCGAAGGAACGTGGTACTGACTTCATTACTAGCTCAATTACTAGAGATTGAGGCAAGGCAACGCACCATCATTGACGTTGCTGTGTCGGTGCAGAACAATATTATTCATCCCCTTCTGATTTCCAGCAAAAGGTTGCATGAAATATATACTAAACCGGGTAATAGATGTCCTGAATTCTGCGAGCAAATCTTGACACAAGCGGCGGAGTTGCAGCATTTCAGGAGGAAAACCAAACTAGTGGTACTAATCACCCTGCCTATTTTCCAATTGCCCCTTATGAGGTTATATCAGATACATCTTTTTCCAATCAGGACCAACGGAACACTGTTTCTAATACCTTCTGTGGAATACTCGTTCATAGCAGCGGACATTACCACTCAGCAATTTCTGCTCCTTACGGACAATGCAAGTCACAAGAAAATAAAACATCCGGTACCGGGTGACCTTTACGTGGCACCGTTAACTGCGCCGATTGTTCAGTCGCCACCGTCTACAAATGAAATCATATCACTCCTGTACAACCCACTCAAACTGAAGACGGTGCTTCCCCTGCGAGTTAGCACATCAATAACCGACTCCTTGATCAAGCTGAGCAAACCTAACAGTTGGATATATTTTCTACAAAATGAAACGCCCATTCATATCCACTGCGATACTAGCGTCACAACACACAAGCTGTTTGGTCTAGGAATTCTAGCCCTCCATCTCCCCTGCACAATTCATATTAACGAGATGACCATACATTACGAAGCGGAAAGTACTCACCGGTTCGATATAATTCAACCGCAGTATTTCCCCGAGGTGGACCCCAGGATTTTGGAGCTCGACGTTGCTGATTTGTTGGGCAACCACAGCATGCCACGAATGAAGCTAGTAACGGCTAAGAACGGAGGCATACATGTCGCAGCAAGCACCCACGGCCTCAATGAAATCTATTCGCACCTCGATCGGATCAAATTTAATGAGACGGCCAGAAGGCACGTACACCTGTCCACGGCTTCGACCAGTTTAGCGGCAGTCTCGATATTAATTATAGGGGTATACTTTTTGATCAGGCTCATTAAGGGGCGTTGTCGGACGAAATCAAGCAATCGAGGCTCTACAGAGGTGTCGAACCCGGGTATTGCCTTGCAGATCCATACTGCGGAGGTGGGCCAGCGGGTTCCACCGACATCACTGGCAACAGATAAGTCCCGGAATGGTGTCATCCATAGGGAGCAGCTAACAACCACGCCTAGCTCAAACACACAAGCAGCCAATCCCCCAAGTAGTACTCCATCCCAAATTCCCGCGCATTTTTCCACCCGTTCCTTTCAGCTAGTCTAATTATAGCAACAGTGTAAAATTGGGTAAAAGTATATAAATATATAGAACAATTTAAAAAAAAAAGTAGTAATAATGAATGGTAATAGCACTAGCATATTAAGAAGAACTAATTTTGTACAACGAATGCTCTAATTTCAACTAATTTAATACTAACCAAACCACTACTAACGAGCAGCACCCATGATCTGTTATTTTTTTTTTTTTTACACCTCGCACACCATGAGCATAAGCCAACCATTTACTAGTAAGCTAAATCCCTAGGAACGATACGATTGGATAACGATTTACTTAATACCCATATATTAGCAAGCTTCCTATAGATAACGTATGAATGATATCTTGCACTGAATCACTCGTTACAAGTTGCAAGAATGCATTGAAGAGCGCGGAATGTTATCATCTGATAACAAGCTTAAACGAGCATGCACACAATCATTTCGTATGATAGCAGATAGTAAACATGTGGGATAGGAAAAGACAATGCATGCGACACAACTCCCCAGATCGATCCACCTTATACGAAGCCTGTACGAAGTAATCTTCGTCGGTGCCGTAATATTAAGTTTTCTCAGTGGCGTTTCGAGTCACAGGTATGCATCGAAGAGCGCGGAACGTTATCACTAGATAACATGCTTAAACGAACGTGCAAACGGTCGGCTCGAATGATGCCTGCTAATAAACCATGGGGAATAGGTAAAGAGAATGTATGCAAGTATGCATCGTAGAGCGCAGAACGTTATCACTAGATAACATGCTTAAACGAACGTGCAAACGGTCGGCTCGAATGATGCCTGCTAATACACCATGGGGAATAGGTAAAGAGAATGTATGCAAGTATGCATCGAAGAGCGCAGAACGTTATCACTTGATAAAACGAGCATGCAAACGGTCGGCTCGAATGATGCCTGCTATTAAACCATAGGGAATAGGTGAAGAGAAACTTGTACGAAGCCTGGACGAAGTGATCTTCGCCGGCGCCGTAATACAAAGTTCTCGTTCGGGTGAATCTAAAGAAGCGATTGGAGGGGACGATATTATCACCCGTACGAGTATGGGCAAATGGGATGCCGTACAAGCGACTTACTATACCCATGTACATATTCACACATCCAACCCCATTAAGATTCTAACAGAAACCCCCGCCTACATACTTAAAGAAACTCCCACTAATCCAATGGCATATTAAAGATGGAAAACTAGGTAATGTAGTCAAAATATGAAAAGCGAAAGGTAAACGAAGGGAATAATAATAACATTAGTAATATAGGTACGTTAGTTGAATAGAAATTAAAAGGGTAAATAGATGTATAGGGGAAAATTGCACGGAAAAACAAAATGAAAAAAAAATGCCATCGCACCCCCCCCCCCTAGTTAAATCCTCACTAACGCTAACTGTTATAATTTACTAAAACCTGTACTAAACAAATAGTAATACTCTAATACGAATAATAACCAATAACCGAAAGCAACATCGAATTAATTAGTAATTAAAATATTTGAATATACGCAAGAGAACTTTAATACTATTTGAAAGAAGTGAGGAAATCAGAAGCCAAAAAATATACGAGTAGAATAAAAATTCCAAGACGATAAGTAATGTTAAAAATAAGAGAAAACCATTAACTTCTAAATATAAAAAAAAAGATCGGCATTGAATATGAATCTTAAAAGAAGTTGAAACCATATTATTAAAGCCAATTAAAGGAAGAAATTGTAGTCCGCTATTTTTCAATTGTAAAATAATAGTTTATTGTCAAGAAGAAACAATTTAGGGTCGAAAAATATGTTCAGTATGGTTTACAATATTATAGTAAAACAAAATAATTTATAATCCTGTAATTTACGACAGAAGCCAATTTAGCACTATTCCATTATTGCATAGAACCAAATGAAATAGTAACATCTTAGTGTTTGAAGCGAACAAATTATTAAACCAAACAGGATCTTAGCTCATTGTATCTAAAGTAATACTTAAGCATCATTACAGTAACGTATGATTAAATCAAACAGAATCTTGTATAAAATCAAATTTCAACTTATTAATTATAATTGTACTGGCTTATGAAAGCAACATGAATATGTAATGCATATCAATTAACATTAACTCAAGGTACCAAACAAAATATAAAAGATGTATGAAATCGAATTTCAACTTATTAATTATAATTGTACTGGCTTATGAAAGCAACATGAATATGTAATGCATATCAATTAACATTAACTCAAGGTACCAAACAAAATATAAAAGATGTATGAAATCGAATTTCAACTTATTAATTATAATTGTACTGGCTTATGAAAGCAACATGAATATGTAATGCATATCAATTAACATTAACTCAAGGTACCAAACAAAATATAAAAGATGTATAAAATCGAATTTCAACTTATTAATTATAATTGTACTGGCTTATGAAAGCAACATGAATATGTAATGCATATCAATTAACATTAACTCAAGGTACCAAACAAAATATAAAGGATGTATAAAATCGAATTTCAACTTATTAATTATAATTGTACTGGCTTATGAAAGCAACATGAATACGTAATTAACATTAACTCAAGGTACCAAACAAAATATAAAAGATGTATAAAAGATGTATAAAATCAACTTCGTAATTTTTAATTGTAATAAATTATAGTTAAACACTGACATGTAATAGATGTTGATTAACCTCAACTCACGGTACCAAACCCAGTATTAAAATATGAGTACATCAAATCAACGATCGAATCAAACGGAATGTAAAATTGTACAGAATCAAACTTAAGTTAATGACAATTAGAAGTTAAAACGCCTACCAATGAGGATACGAAATTAAACGATAGAACTACGTTACCATCTAGTGAAAGTTCAAACAAGCAGCAGAACAACGGTTAAAGGTACGTTGCGAGAAATACAGTGGATAACAGCGATGGCGGTAACAGCACGAAATTTAAGTACGAATGATTTGCACAAAAGGGAAGGTAGCGAGAATCAACCAACTTAAAAAACTGCGTAAAAACCAAGAGTGAGCGTAATTCTTTGGGGTACATTAAGTAATCCAGATCACCGGAGTAGAGCGACGATTTATTGTACTCTCCAAGTACACTAAATCCTATCTTTAAATGCCGGAGGAATGTTGCATTGGTAAACTACTGCAATGAGTAATTAGTTGCGAGCGAACACATAAAACATGCTCGGATATATTCCCGCCTCATAACTGCAATAGTAGCGAGCAAACAAAACCTATGTACTCGCGCTTCGCCAATGAAAATTAGCCATGGAAACACATGCGCAAGTAAATAAGCGAGCAGTTAAGTGAACGAGAAAGCTCAACCCGTAACAATATTTACATCATGAACAAACGGGGTGCTTCGAAGTGAGGTAAGCGGAGAGGAAAACCGAGAGTTCCGACATAAACACTCTCTTGCTCAGTATTCCCACTTTCGCTATTTCACCACGAGCGATCGTGGGAAAGCCGAAAGTTCTGGCTAAAACACTCTGTCGCTCAATGTCCCCAGTTTCGCTATTTCACCTCAGGAGATAGTGAGAAAGCCGAAAGCTTAACCCGAAAGTACTCTTTCGAAGTCGAAAGCTTAAGCGAAAAACACTCTTTCGCTCAATTTCCCCAGTTTCGCATATTCACCAGCGAGCAAGCGAGACGAAGCGGGTAGGAAAAACTTTCGTGGAACGAGAGCGCACGTGTTCGGCTACTCAGCGCATTTTAAGAGAATTTAGGTCAAAGAATAGTACTTAAACTTCTTGAGCGAGGTGGAAAAGGCAGTTGGAAGCCGAATGCGCAACGACGCGCATCCACGGGAAAACTTCAGCGGAGTAATCGAAGAGACAAATGGTGAGGTGTTGGCATTGATAGCCGCGTTCCTCTATGCCGTATAGCGTAACCGCTGCTGGCTACCATTAATCGTCTTAATAATTACAGGCATCACAGGAGCGACATCGCGGCAGGGCAGCCGACGCAGCAGCGAGCAGTGCAAAGCCCACAGGAGCTGGATTAAACAGCGTCTGCGTGCCGCTCTATCCCCTGTCGGCCAGTGGCACCAGACAGGTGGCGGCATCGAAGCGACCGCAGCAGGCTCCCACTCGGAGTTTAGAGCAGGTGCTCAAGGGGGAACCCCGAGCCGGCCCGCGTCCCATTAGTAAGGACGAATATCTGCGCCGGTTGAAGGCGCCTCTGGATACAAGGGATAACACCGCCAAGCAGAGACGACCACGAGGAGGCCGGCGGGAGCGTCAACGGCACGAGCTCTACGAGCTGCGGCGGTTAGCCCGTTTAGCTGTCACACCCACGGAGCGAGCCTTCTTTCGCCGCCAAGCCCGGGAGTTACGTCGGGGGATTCGTCGGGAGATCGCGTCCCGTCACCGCACGGCAGCAAGTCCTGGTGCTCCAGCCACAGACGACATCGCAGCGCCCGCCGACGATCAATTTATTACAAGCAGGGTTCCACGAAGAATTAAATAAAGACAAATCTAAGAACATAACTCTTGCGTTTCCATTTCAAGGAAGACATTTCAGGCTTTGCAGGTGCGTAGGTGAGTGCAGGTGCTGGCAGTGTCGCGGGGCTCCCCGGAAGAGGCCGGCAGGACCCCCGGCAGGTAAAGCATAATATAACACCTCTTGTTTTTGCTGCTCTCGCCTAGGCAAGTTTTTTGGGTTGGAGACGAGATTGTTTGGCGGATTTTACTTCTCATGTGGTTCGATTGAACATGTTGGGATAATGCTGGGGAATTCACTGTCATCGAGCGTTTTATAAGGAGGTCCGCGTGAGGTCGGGAGAATTCTCTTTTACTTAAAATCTTTGTTTATTCTTTGCGCTCGTTTGCTTTAACTCTTTGTTCATTTCCATATATATTCCATGTTGAAAGCTCTTGCTGGGCAGTTGATCTTGACCCTTCATACTGATGTTCAATAGAGCACTGCGCAATAGGTTATGGGCCTAGTGGCGTGGAATTAAATAGAATTCGGTACACAATTGAGGAAATCAGGAATAAAATAAAATTCTCGGATCTAAGGTTATGGCTTTGTCTCTAGTTGTTTTTTTTCGATCGAGCCATGATGTCACCTGACGATCTACGAGTGCCGTTGTACTGCGTATCAAAGGCAAAATACGAGCGTTGGAAATTTGAAGTTATTGCCTGCCTACGAAGTGTTGGAGTTTATCGACAAGTCACAGGCAAAGACCTTTCTCCAGTACCGTCAGAAGGAGGTACGAAGGTGAAAGAATGGTATATGCGGGACGCAAAAGCGAGGGGGACTCAACGATTACGATCATGCAAAGACATATAAACAAATGGACGAGCAACGAGAATCTGTGTACTCGTCCATGTGAGAAGCAAATCTTCCACATAAATAAGTTATAAATAACTTACGCTCTCAAAACTATATGATTCCCTCTGCTTCTCCTTCCCCTTTTTTCCAGACAGGTTTTTCTTTTCTCTCTTCAGAAGAATCGCTTCCCCACTGACACCCGCGCACACCAACGAAATTTCATTTCACGTGCACACGATCGCGCCTTCGTTATCATTCGGAAAACAGTTTGAGTACAAACAACAAACGACTCTCACGGAAAACTCAAACGTCAAAGCAAAAGAAAATCGAAAAGAGCGCGAAACACGCGGGAAAACTCATGTGTCAAAGCGGATAGAAATTTCGAAAATTTTTAATTAAAACAGTGAATTAAAGTTCCGATTACGTACGCGCGATCTTTAAAATTAAAAACTTTTTAAATGTGAACGTGGTGCGCCGTGAATAGAGTGCTAAATGAAAAGCATATCACCTCAAACCTCAACTTCACACAACTTTAGCGAAGGTTGCCAATTGCTTCGGCTCTCACGACCGGTTGCGGATCCAGTACTCTCTTTATCTATACGATCATGCCACCACTCGAGATTGTGGAGCATCGTCAGACATATGGTCGAAAGTAAAATCACTATACGAATCGAAGTCAGAAGTGAATAAGTATTTGCTTAACCAAGCGGTGCATGCTATTAAGTTCAATGAAAGTCAATCAATTTCAAGCTATTATGCTGAACTCTTGGTGATCGTGCAAAGGTTGAGGGCTATCGGCGATGAAGTTAGTGATGCGTGTTTAGTGGCAAAGCTCATCAACGATATACCACTAAGATTCAACTCATTCAAGGAAACCTACTACATTCAGGCAACCAAAGGTGAAGCACTAACATTGGACAAACTACGTGAGCAATTAATATTAATCAAAACGCAACGTGCCTCAATAGTGGAATCACATGATTCAGGGACGCGTTCGTTGCGAAAGTTGCTATTATTGCAAAAAATTTGGTCATTTAAAACAGGACTGTACCAAACTGAAATCTGATGAAAAGCGTAATCAAACGAAAAATTCTACCACGAACGTATCGTACGGTACCTGTCGCATTCTAGCCAATTATGGTAAAAGTTTATCAGCAAAATGCAGTTCTTACTCTTGAATAGGTGATAGCGGTGCGACATATCACATGATTTTCGACCGTTCAAGTTTCATTACAATGACGCATATTGAAGAAGGAACTATACCGGTGACAATGGAAAACAATGAAATTATTTATGCTCACGGTCGTGGAAATGTTACAGTCAGGTGGACCACTTACATTAACAGATGTGCGATATGTACGAAAACAAGGGCGAAACTTGCTCTCACTCGGGGCTGTGACCAAAAAGCAAGCCGATGTTAAGTTCGTTGGAAACGAGCTTCACATTGAACGTAATGGAAAATGAATCTCTAGTGGATATAGACTTTCAACAACTTGTACGATATTTATGAAAGCAAATGACAGCGCCAACTTCATCGCCCAAGAAGCGACACTTCAAACTTGGCATGAACGCTTAAGAAAGGTCAACTTCGGGCCGATAGCCAAACCAGTTCAGCTGTTAATGGTATGAAAATGTCAAACTAATCGATCAGTGGAAGCGACACTCGTTTTGTGAGACTTTTGTTTTTGCGAACTAGTGGCGTCAGCCGTTCGGTAAGAACACGAGTTGTGCAAAAATAGCTGAAGAGTTGGTACATTTTGACATTTGTGGAGGTGTTAATTGGCAGTGTTTGTTGATGATCAACCAGGGATGTTTTTTACAAGGCCAATTAAGTCTAAAGCACATATTATAAATGCCACGCAGGAGGTGCTCGCCGAGTTCAAAGCAGCTGGCCATGTAGTTAAGCGAATGTGATCTGACTACACACTGGAATTTCGGGGAAGCTTATGTGATAGTACTCGATAGTTGAGGAGCGTATACACCAGAGCAGAATGCGAGTGGAGCGCCGAAATCGCATATTTGAAACGGCACGAGCCATGTTAATTGACGTTGATTTACCACACGGCTTACAGGCAGAAGTTGCAATAACGGCAACCAAAATTAGGGACATGATTCCGCTAAAGCGTCGACAGAAATACACCACATGTAGTATTGTTTTTAATTGACTCGAAAAGATCGAAGTTTGATCGGAAATCATAGTTACTTGTAGGCTACAAGTCAAAAGCATATCGATTATGGAAGCCGGGAACTCGTCGTGTTGTTAGTCGTAATGTCATGATACATGAGTCCGAACTAAAACAAATGGCGCGAGTAGCGAGTATTGTCCCCACATTTTAAAAATTTCATAAAAAATGCCCTTCGTATCATGAAAAGATTCCCATAGAAAATATTTAGCCTCAACTATACTCGACAAAACTTTCGAAAACTGTATCGAGTCTAACAAAAAATTGGAAAAGATAGTGCTGTTAATATATGGATGGAAAAAACCATTGGGGAATAATAGTAAAACGGTTGTTTCCATGATACATAATGGGCTTTTTCAGACGCAGCGTTAAAAGTGAGCGTTAAACAGGTTATATGGGCAAGAAGAATGAGAGGCATTGAAGGGACCTGATGGTAAAAACAAGCCAACATTTTGTAGGGTGAACGAGCGTAACGCACATACACAAACGCATTTTGTTGATCATTTGGTGGGGGAAATTTTATACAAACGCCGGTAATCATTCCGAATTGAATATTTGGTGAAGAAGGTAGTCGTCATGAAATGATTGCCTTTATTTAATTTGCGTGCAAAAATGGATGCGTGGACGCAAGAAGCTACGCGTTATTCAATAAATTTATAAAAGCGGACTCCATGTTCAATTTCAGGAAACAACACGACGAATATCTCGATTTCAATAAAGTTAAATTGCCTATTGTAAATCCATAGAAAATTAACAGTACGCATAATCTTTATAGAATCGCATTATAATATGCCAGTTGACAACACAACAAGAAAAATATGCGACTTAAAAGGATATTCAAATTTGGAATATATTTTTCAGAAAGCGGAAAAACACGGAGGTTCTAATAAATCCAATAGAAGTTTGAATCGACAAACTTTAACAATCATAAAATATATTTTTCGTTCCAGTTTTTGTTACCTCGTGCACGATTCAATGCTAAAACATCAATTCTCAATCGCTTATCTCTCTGTCTTCGCTTTCATGTTGTCCGCACGACGTTTAACGATCAAATGATCCTCAATCAAAGCGACTCATCCCAGCGCCCATAATTCCACTGCTAACGACAACCGGGGCCATGTACAACAGCACATTGCGTCCACACCTTTCCGGACGCACGCCTTGGAGATCAACGACCTGCGAAACCAACTCAAGGCGCAAGATCTTTCTTGGAGTGACCAGCTGACTGTGCATGATGTTCATCAGTATGCGCTGGGATATCTGAGCTTCATCGCAGTCATCGCTATTGTCGTCTTCCTGTAGTGCAAGGCCAAAAATGTAAGTTGCCACCCACGATCGCAATGACCGAGACCAGTTCCATGCCCACTCGGCCAGCAGCGCGAATTTAATTTAGGTTAAATTTCGAATTTAAGCGCGAATTTAATTTGGGTTAAATTTCAATTTCCGTTGATTCAATTAATTAATGTAGCTTTAACTTAATTTCAATTTGGTAAATTTGTAAATGTCAGTACTTAATTCAATTCAAACAATCTTGTAAATTTCGATGCACAATTAATTTTGTCACCTTATGTGACTCTAAAACTTTTGGAAGCCACTGTATGCTAAATTGAAATTTCTTAGCTGACGCGCACGAGTCAGCATAATATTGTTCAAGCATGCATTGTAAGTTAGATTGGGATCATTTTGCTGACGCGCAGGAGTATTTTGCCGACTCCTGGGATCTTATCTTGTGAGTGTATTAGATATCATGTATTGTGGATCTCCACATTCTTTCCCGTATTGGACGCAAGCGTCGGCGGTTGTCAGGCAGGAGACGTTTATGGACGCTCAAGAGTCAGCGTTTTCTTGCGTGGAAACTGCTGACGCTTGTTCGTTTGATGCTGGAAGAAGTAGTCAGCATTCGGAAGTCCAGAGTGGTGGTTCGTTTAAGCGTAAAGTAGTCAGTGCAAAACCATAGGTAGAAATAAATCATTTTGTGTCAGAACTTGATTCACATTTTTAAAGTAATTTAAAATAAATTGAGACAGATCAAGATTAAATTTTTCAGTGAATGTAAATATTTTGTCAATTCTAAATTCAATGCTTCAAGTTTGATTGTACAGTCAAGAGAAGAGAGGCCAGCACAAAAGAGTCCTGAAGCAAACAGTATCTTAAAAACTGCCAATAGTACACAGTATTCCATAGATCTTAAGTAAAATACATCAACAACTCTGGACAATAGACACCATAAGTTTTTCGATTCTAAATTAGATAGCTATTTTTCTGGTTTGAAAGGGAAATACATTGTATACGCTGATGATACACTGCTTCTTTATTCAGATTCATCTGCGGATGCTCTTGAACAAAGAATTAATGCTGATCTTATATCTTACGGTACTTGGTTATTAGGGAATAAACTTACTATTAATACGAGTAAAACTAAACTTATGATATTTAAACAAGAAAATAAGGTGGACATCAAATTAAATGTTAAAATCTATGAAGACAAAATTGAACGGGTTTCCTCGATCCAGTATTTAGGTGTTTAGGTAGATGAAAAGTGATCTTGGTCAAAGCATATTAGTAATTTGAAATCAAAATTAGTCTTCTGGATAAGAGTGTTCAGGAGTAGAAGCTATTTAGATATTGGTCTCAAAAGATTAATTTATAATGCACATGTTTTGCCTCAGGTAACTTATGGCATATTGAATTCGTGCAATGCGTCGGAATCGAACATTGACTCAATTCATAGAATGCTGAATAAGATTGTCAAGGCAATGCATGGTCTGGATAGGTTGACACCCAGTAATAGTCTTTATTTATTGACTAGAAAATTTAGTATTAGACAGTTGATTTTTATGGAAAAGGCTAAATTTGTATTTAAAATCAGTACTAATAGTTTGAAATCAGGTATAAAACTCATCAAACACAGAGATGTCCACTCTTACAATACGAGAAATAATGATTACCTTAAAGTATCACTTGCGCGGACAAATAGAAGACTCCATGATCCAGTAAGGCTGGCCATGGAATCTTATAACTCATTACCAACTGAGTTGAAGAATGTCAAATCATTTCCCATGTTTAAAAAACTTTTGAAAGAATACACTGCTAAGGTTTGGATGGGTTGAGCTTGCGTTTCTTTATCATATTTAGTTGAATTTCTTTACTTCTGTTTTAATTATTCAGTTCTTTAATTAGTCATCGTAGTTATTATTAACAATTTAATATCTTCCCTTATACCAGCAGCGTTCTGTTGCTGACTGGGAAGTGGGATATATGTGTAAATGATTTTCAAAAATAGAATTTGAACTGGTTTAACTGGATAATTCAAATATGAGCTTCTTCTTCTTTTATGTTTAACAACTAATAATCTTTATAACAGGCTTTATGTCAAGTCCTTCTATCCCATATAAGTAGTTGTACAAGTCTTTTATTAGTAAATGTAAAAAACAGCTAACAAATAAAAAAAAAAAATATATTTATATATATACTAATAATTTGTGATATTGTTAGTGTGGATTTGGAAAACCTTTCCTTAATCCTTTGTCCTGTCGGGAGGTGATGAACAATGGAGGTGCTAATTGCTAGATTATACCGGTGTTTCGCTGGTACTACATGAAGAAGCTCACTATCCATATATCTGATCCCATTGTCCATTGAAAAATAGCTGCTCGCATGTTGCCTCTTGTTTTTGCTGCTCTCGCCTAGGCAAGTTTTTTGGGTTGGAGACGAGATTGTTTGGCGGATTTTACTTCTCATGTGGTTCGACTGAACATGTTGGGATAATGCTGGGGAATTCACTGTCATCGAGCGTTTTATAAGGAGGTCCGTGTGAGGTCGGGAGAATTCTCTTTTACTTAAAATCTTTGTTTATTCTTTGCGCTCGTTTGCTTTAACTCTTTGTTCATTTCCATATATATTCCATGTTGAAAGCTCTTGCTGGGCAGTTGATCTTGACCCTTCATACTGATGTTCAATAGAGCACTGCGCAATAGGTTATGGGCCTAGTGGCGTGGAATTAAATAGAATTCGGTACACAATTGAGGAAATCAGGAATAAAATAAAATTCTCGGATCTAAGGTTATGGCTTTGTCTCTAGTTGTTTTTTTTCGATCGAGCCATGATGTCACCTGACGATCTACGAGTGCCGTTGTACTGCGTATCAAAGGCAAAATACGAGCGTTGGAAATTTGAAGTTATTGCCTGCCTACGAAGTGTTGGAGTTTATCGACAAGTCACAGGCAAAGACCTTTCTCCAGTACCGTCAGAAGGAGGTACGAAGGTGAAAGAATGGTATATGCGGGACGCAAAAGCGAGGGGGACTCAACGATTACGATCATGCAAAGACATATAAACAAATGGACGAGCAACGAGAATCTGTGTACTCGTCCATGTGAGAAGCAAATTTTCCACATAAATAAGTTATAAATAACTTACGCTCTCAAAACTATATGATTCCCTCTGCTTCTCCTTCCCCTTTTTTTCCAGACAGGTTTTTCTTTTCTCTCTTCAGAAGAATCGCTTCCCCACTGACACCCGCGCACACCAACGAAATTTCATTTCACGTGCACACGATCGCGCCTTCGTTATCATTCGGAAAACAGTTTGAGTACAAACAACAAACGACTCTCACGGAAAACTCAAACGTCAAAGCAAAAGAAAATCGAAAAGAGCGCAAAACACGCGGGAAAACTCATGTGTCAAAGCGGATAGAAATTTCGAAAATTTTTAATTAAAACAGTGAATTAAAGTTCCGATTACGTACGCGCGATCTTTAAAATTAAAAACTTTTTAAATGTGAACGTGGTGCGCCGTGAATAGAGTGCTAAATGAAAAGCATATCACCTCAAACCTCAACTTCACACAACTTTAGCGAAGGTTGCCAATTGCTTCGGCTCTCACGACCGGTTGCGGATCCAGTACTCTCTATATCTATGCGATCATGCCACCACTCGAGATTGTGGAGCATCGGCAGACATATGGTCGAAAGTAAAATCACTATACGAATCGAAGTCAGAAGTGAATAAGTATTTGCTTAACCAAGCGGTGCATGCTATTAAGTTCAATGAAAGTCAATCAATTTCAAGCTATTATGCTGAACTCTTGGTGATCGTGCAAAGGTTGAGGGCTATCGGCGAAGAAGTTAGTGATGCGTGTTTAGTGGCAAAGCTCATCAACGATATACCACTAAGATTCAACTCATTCAAGGAAACCTACTACATTCAGGCAACCAAAGGTGAAGCACTAACATTGGACAAACTACGTGAGCAATTAATATTAATCAAAACGCAACGTGCCTCAATAGTGGAATCACATGATTCAGGGACGCGTTCGTTGCGAAAGTTGCTATTATTGCAAAAAATTTGGTCATTTAAAACAGGACTGTACCAAACTGAAATCTGATGAAAAGCGTAATCAAACGAAAAATTCTACCACGAACGTATCGTACGGTACCTGTCGCATTCTAGCCAATTATGGTAAAAGTTTATCAGCAAAATGCAGTTCTTACTCTTGAATAGGTGATAGCAGTGCGACATATCACATGATTTTCGACCGTTCAAGTTTCATTACAATGACGCATATTGAAGAAGGAACTATACCGGTGACAATGGAAAACAATGAAATTATTTATGCTCACGGTCGTGGAAATGTTACAGTCAGGTGGACCACTTACATTAACAGATGTGCGATATGTACGAAAACAAGGGCGAAACTTGCTCTCACTCGGGGCTGTGACCAAAAAGCAAGCCGATGTTAAGTTCGTTGGAAACGAGCTTCACATTGAACGTAATGGAAAATGAATCTCTAGTGGATATAGACTTTCAACAACTTGTACGATATTTATGAAAGCAAATGACAGCGCCAACTTCATCGCCCAAGAAGCGACACTTCAAACTTGGCATGAACGCTTAAGAAAGGTCAACTTCGGGCCGATAGCCAAACCAGTTCAGCTGTTAATGGTATGAAAATGTCAAACTAATCGATCAGTGGAAGCGACACCCGTTTTGTGAGACTTTTGTTTTTGCGAACTAGTGGCGTCAGCCGTTCGGTAAGAACACGAGTTGTGCAAAAATAGCTGAAGAGTTGGTACATTTTGACATTTGTGGAGGTGTTAATTGGCAGTGTTTGTTGATGATCAACCAGGGATGTTTTTTACAAGGCCAATTAAGTCTAAAGCACATATTATAAATGCCACGCAGGAGGTGCTCGCCGAGTTCAAAGCAGCTGGCCATGTAGTTAAGCGAATGTGATCTGACTACACACTGGAATTTCGGGGAAGCTTATGTGATAGTACTCGATAGTTGAGGAGCGTATACACCAGAGCAGAATGCGAGTGGAGCGCCGAAATCGCATATTTGAAACGGCACGAGCCATGTTAATTGACGTTGATTTACCACACGGCTTACAGGCAGAAGTTGCAATAACGGCAACCAAAATTAGGGACATGATTCCGCTAAAGCGTCGACAGAAATACACCACATGTAGTATTGTTTTTAATTGACTCGAAAAGATCGAAGTTTGATCGGAAATCATAGTTACTTGTAGGCTACAAGTCAAAAGCATATCGATTATGGAAGCCGGGAACTCGTCGTGTTGTTAGTCGTAATGTCATGATACATGAGTCCGAACTAAAACAAATGGCGCGAGTAGCGAGTATTGTCCCCACATTTTAAAAATTTCATAAAAAATGCCCTTCGTATCATGAAAAGATTCCCATAGAAAATATTTAGCCTCAACTATACTCGACAAAACTTTCGAAAACTGTATCGAGTCTAACAAAAAATTGGAAAAGATAGTGCTGTTAATATATGGATGGAAAAAACCATTGGGGAATAATAGTAAAACGGTTGTTTCCATGATACATAATGGGCTTTTTCAGACGCAGCGTTAAAAGTGAGCGTTAAACAGGTTATATGGGCAAGAAGAATGAGGCATTGAAGGGACCTGATGGTAAAAACAAGCCAACATTTTGTAGGGTGAACGAGCGTAACGCACATACACAAACGCATTTTGTTGATCATTTGGTGGGGGAAATTTTATACAAACGCCGGTAATCATTCCGAATTGAACATTTGGTGAAGAAGGTAGTCGTCATGAAATGATTGCCTTTATTTAATTTGCGTGCAAAAATGGATGCGTGGACGCAAGAAGCTACGCGTTATTCAATAAATTTATAAAAGCGGACTCCATGTTCAATTTCAGGAAACAACACGACGAATATCTCGATTTCAATAAAGTTAAATTGCCTATTGTAAATCCATAGAAAATTAACAGTATGCATAATCTTTATAGAATCGCATTATAATATGCCAGTTGACAACACAACAAAAATAATATGCGACTTAAAAGGATATTCAAGCTTGGAATATATATTTCAGAAAGCGGAAAAACACGGACGTTCTAATAGATCCAATAGAAGTTTGAATCGACAAACTTTAACAATCATAAAATATATTTTTCGTTCCAGTTTTTGTTACCTCGTGCACAATTCAATGCTAAAACATCAATTCTCAATCGCTTATCTCTCTGTCTTCGCTTTCATGTTGTCCGCACGACGTTTAACGATCAAATGATCCTCAATCAAAGCGACTCATCCCAGCGCCCATAATTCCACTGCTAACGACAACCGGGGCCATGTACAATAGCACATTGCGTCCACACCTTTCCGGACGCACGCCTTGGAGATCAACGACCTGCGAAACCAACTCAAGGCGCAAGATCTTTCTTGGAGTGACCAGCTGGCTGTGCATGATGTTCATCAGTATGCGCTGGGATATCTGAGCTTCATCGCAGTCATCGCTATTGTCGTCTTCCTGTAGTGCAAGGCCAAAATTGTAAGCTGCCACCCACGATCGCAATGACCGAGACCAGTTCCATGCCCACTCGGCCAGCAGCGCGAATTTAATTTAGGTTAAATTTCGAATTTAAGCGCGAATTTAATTTGGGTTAAATTTCAATTTCCGTTAATTCAATTAATTAATGTAGCTTTAACTTAATTTCAATTTGGTAAATTTGTAAATGTCAGTACTTAATTCAATTCAAACAATCTTGTAAATTTCGATGCACAATTAATTTTGTCACCTTATGTGACTCTAAAACTTTTGGAAGCCACTGTATGCTAAATTGAAATTTCTTAGCTGACGCGCACGAGTCAGCAAAATATTGTTCAAGCATTTTATCAGCATGCATTGTAAGTTAGATTGGGATCATTTTGCTGACGCGCAGGAGTATTTTGCCGACTCCTGGGATCTTATCTTGTGAGTGTATTAGATATCATGTATTGTGGATCTCCACATTCTTTCCCGTATTGGACGCAAGCGTCGGCGGTTGTCAGGCAGGAGACGTTTATGGACGCTCAAGAGTCAGCGTTTTCTTGCGTGGAAACTGCTGACGCTTGTTCGTTTGATGCTGGAGGAAGTAGTCAGCATTCGGAAGTCCAGAGTGGTGGTTCGTTTAAGCGTAAAGTAGTCAGTGCAAAACCATAGGTAGAAATAAATCATTTTGTGTCAGAATTCACATTTTTAAAGTAATTTAAAATAAATTGAGACAGATCAAGATTAAATTTTTCAGTGAATGTAAATATTTTGTGAATTCTAAATTCAGTGCTTCAAGTTTGATTGTACAGTCAAGAGAAGAGAGGCCAAGACAAAAGAGTCCTGAAGCAAACAGTATCTTAAAAACTGCCAATAGTTCACAGTATTCCATAGATCTTAAGTAAAATATATCAACAACTCTGGACAATAGACACCATAAGTTTTTCGATTCTAAATTAGATAGCTATTTTTCTGGTTTGAAAGGGAAATACATTGTATACGCTGACGATACACTGCTTCTTTATTCAGATTCATCTGCGGATGCTCTTGAACAAAGAATTAATGCTGATCTTATATCTTACGGTACTTGGTTATTAGGGAATAAACTTACTATTAATACGAGTAAAACTAAACTTATGATATTTAAACAAAAAAATAAGGTGGACATCAATTTAAATGTTAAAATCTATGAAGACAAAATTGAACGGGTTTCCTCGATCAAGTATTTAGGTGTTGAGGTAGATGAAAAGTTATCTTGGTCAAAGCATATTAGTAATTTGAAATCAAAATTAGTCTTCTGGATAAGAGTGTTCAGGAGTAGAAGCTATTTAGATATTGGTCTCAAAAGATTAATTTATAATGCACATGTTTTGCCTCAGGTAACTTATGGCATATTGAATTGGTGCAATGCGTCGGAATCGAACATTGACTCAATTCATAGAATGCTGAATAAGATTGTCAAGGCAATGCATGGTCTGGATAGGTTGACACCCAGTAATAGTCTTTATTTATTGACTAGAAAATTTAGTATTAGACAGTTGATTTTTATGGAAAAGGCTAAATTTGTATTTAAAATCAGTACTAATAGTTTGAAATCAGGTATAAAACTCATCAAACACAGAGATGTCCACTCTTACAATACGAGAAATAATGATTACCTTAAAGTATCACTTGCGCGGACAAATAGAAGACTCCATGATCCAGTAAGGCTGGCCATGGAATCTTATAACTCATTACCAACTGAGTTGAAGAATGTCAAATCATTTCCCATGTTTAAAAAACTTTTGAAAGAATACACTGCTAAGGTTTGGATGGGTTGAGCTTGCGTTTCTTTATCATATTTAGTTGAATTTCTTTACTTCTGTTTTAATTATTCAGTTCTTTAATTAGTCATCGTAGTTATTATTAACAATTTAATATCTTCCCTTATACCAGCAGCGTTCTGTTGCTGACTGGGAAGTGGGATATATGTGTAAATGATTTTCAAAAATAGAATTTGAACTGGTTTAACTGGATAATTCAAATATGAGCTTCTTCTTCTTCTTTTATGTTTAACAACTAATAATCTTTATAACAGGCTTTATGTCAAGTCCTTCTATCCCATATAAGTAGTTGTACAAGTCTTTTATTAGTAAATGTAAAAAACAGCTAACAAATAAAAAAAAAATATATATTTATATATATACTAATAATTTGTGATATTGTTAGTGTGGATTTGGAAAACCTTTCCTTAATCCTTTGTCCTGTCGGGAGGTGATGAACAATGGAGGTGCTAATTGCTAGATTATACCGGTGTTTCGCTGGTACTACATGAAGAAGCTCACTATCCATATATCTGATCCCATTGTCCATTGAAAAATAGCTGCTCGCATGTTGCCTCTTGTTTTTGCTGCTCTCGCCTAGGCAAGTTTTTTGGGTTGGAGACGAGATTGTTTGACGGATTTTACTTCTCATGTGGTTCGATTGAACATGTTGGGATAATGCTGGGGAATTCACTGTCATCGAGCGTTTTATAAGGAGGTCCGCGAGAGGTCGGGAGAATTCTCTTTTACTTAAAATCTTTGTTTATTCTTTGCGCTCGTTTGCTTTAACTGTTTGTTCATTTCCATATATATTCCATGTTGAAAGCTCTTGCTGGGCAGTTGATCTTGACCCTTCATACTGATGTTCAATAGAGCACTGCGCAATAGGTTATGGGCCTAGTGGCGTGGAATTAAATAGAATTCGGTACACAATTGAGGAAATCAGGAATAAAATAAAATTCTCGGATCTAAGGTTATGGCTTTGTCTCTAGTTGTTTTTTTTCGATCGAGCCATGATGTCACCTGACGATCTACGAGTGCCGTTGTACTGCGTATCAAAGGCAAAATACGAGCGTTGGAAATTTGAAGTTATTGCCTGCCTACGAAGTGTTGGAGTTTATCGACAAGTCACAGGCAAACCCCTTTCTCCTACTACCTACTACATTCAGGCAACCAAAGGTGAAGCACTAACATTGGACAAACTACGTGAGCAATTAATATTAATCAAAACGCAACGTGCCTCAATAGTGGAATCACATGATTCAGGGACGCGTTCGTTGCGAAAGTTGCTATTATTGCAAAAAATTTGGTCATTTAAAACAGGACTGTACCAAACTGAAATCTGATGAAAAGCGTAATCAAACGAAAAATTCTACCACGAACGTATCGTACGGTACCTGTCGCATTCTAGCCAATTATGGTAAAAGTTTATCAGCAAAATGCAGTTCTTACTCTTGAATAGGTGATAGCGGTGCGACATATCACATGATTTTCGACCGTTCAAGTTTCATTACAATGACGCATATTGAAGAAGGAACTATACCGGTGACAATGGAAAATAATGAAATTATTTATGCTCACGGTCGTGGAAATGTTACAGTCAGGTGGACCACTTACATTAACAGATGTGCGATATGTACGAAAACAAGGGCGAAACTTGCTCTCACTCGGGGCTGTGACCAAAAAGCAAGCCGATGTTAAGTTCGTTGGAAACGAGCTTCACATTGAACGTAATGGAAAATGAATCTCTAGTGGATATAGACTTTCAACAACTTGTACGATATTTATGAAAGCAAATGACAGCGCCAACTTCATCGTCCAAGAAGCGACACTTCAAACTTGGCATGAACGCTTAAGAAAGGTCAACTTCGGGCCGATAGCCAAACCAGTTCAGCTGTTAATGGTATGAAAATGTCAAACTAATCGATCAGTGGAAGCGACACCCGTTTTGTGAGACTTTTGTTTTTGCGAACTAGTGGCGTCAGCCGTTCGGTAAGAACACGAGTCTTCAAAAATAGCTGAAGAGTTGGTACATTTTGACATTTGTGGAGGTGTTAATTGGCGGTGTTTGTTGATGATCAACCAGGGATGTTTTTTACAAGGCCAATTAAGTCTAAAGCACATATTATAAATGCCACGCAGGAGGTGCTCACCGAGTTCAAAGCAGCTGGCCATGTAGTTAAGCGAATGTGATCTGACTACGCACTGGAATTTCGGGGAAGCTTTTTTTTTTTTTTTTTTTTTTTAATTACCTCCATTCCCTACCACTCTCTCCGTCACTCTTTCTTCGTCGCACAACGCTCGTGCGATCTGCATTCACATTACGTCGCTTGGTCCTTTGTGCCACCCAGACAATGTTTAACACATCGGTATAAGGGGGCACACAATATAATGTGAACTAGTCCTTTTCGTGAACATCTAGTCCAAAAAAATCATGATCAGCTCTCAGAGATAAAAAAAAATTCAATATCATACGACGCATTCAAAAAAAAACTCTGAGTAACTGTCACTTCAGTATCTCGCCGATAGGGTCAAAAAGAACGCCCTAAGATACTGGGCTCATAAAAGCAGAATTACAGGTCCACGCTTCAATCAGTACTCATTAAATGCTCCCTTAGTCTTTTCTTAAATACGAAAAGTGAGTTTGCTTCCTTAACAATTTCTGGTAGATTGTTATATATACGCAAAGCATCATTCGTTGCATCGTTCTTTAGTCGATCCGTTCTGGCAAAAGGTATTACGAATTGATTTGCATTCCTCGCATTATATGGGTTGATCTGTGATACCTTAATCAATGGCGCTCGTTCCGATCCATTAGTTTTTAAATTTCTGTAGATAAACTTCGCTTTCTCCATAATAATAATTTGACTAAAGGTTAATGATTTTGCCAGTTGGTAAACCAAACTAGTTTGAGTAAGCATTGGCAGCTTCAGAATGTTTTTATACGCTTTGGTCAGCAGCCTGGATATACTGTTTAAATGTTGCTTCGCTGATTGACTCCAAATAAGTACTCCATAATGCAATTTCGCCAGGACAAACGCATTTAGAACAAGTTTCTTGATGTGCATTGGAAAATCCTCATATCTTCTTAACAATCCTATTATTGGGGCTAATTGCCTTCTTAAGCTATTTATGTGTGGTAACCAGGTCATACGATGGTCTATGATAAGACCAAGATATTTCATTTCTAGCACTCTTTGCAATTTTTCGCCATTAATATTTAGTTCGACATCTATGTCTCCTTTGTTCGTTTGCTTAAAAACAATATATTTTGTCTTTGATGTGTTCAATACTAGTTTGTTTCCAATTAACCACTGATGGAATTTTCCTAGGTCGTCGTTGATAGTGTTCTCAATGGCAGTTTTGTCTCGTACTGAATAAAGTAGAACTGTGTCATCAGCATATAATGTGTGATATCCCGTCAGCCCACATGTATTTAGATTATTTGTATATAGCAGGAACAAAGTAGGGCCCAGTATTGAACCTTGGGGAACTCCTGTTTCCGTAGGTGCATGGTCGCTCAGGACATTGTTGATTAAAGTTCTCTGCGATCTTCCCTCCAAGTAACTCTTAAACAACTGCTTAGGACTCCCCTGAATACCATACGATTCAAGTTTACGAAGCAAGAGATCATGATCAACTGTATCAAATGCTTTTTTCAAATCCACAAAAATTGCGATGACATAATCACCTCTGTCCAGTCCTAGATTGATGAAACGTGTGACAGAATGTAGGGCATCCAAAGTACTCTTGTTCTTTTGAAAACCAAACTGATGTTGGCTTATGATAGAGTTTTCAACTAAGAATGATGTTAATCGATTGTTTAGTATTTTTTCAAATATCTTACTAAATCCCGTCAGCAGCGCAATCGGGCGATAGTTATTCGGGTCAAGATAATCACCACCCTTAAATATAGGAACTATTTTTGCAAGTTTTTCTTCTTCCGGAAAAGTCCCATTCCTAATATGCACGTTTATAAAATTTGCCATAATCTGGGCTATGTCCTCCTTAATTATACTAATCTCATTCATCGTGATGCTATCAATGCCTGGCGCCGTATTCTTTTTCAATTCATTGATTACATTTAAGACTTCCCTTTTATTTGTTTGATGAATGTGAAAGATGGAATTTATTGCGATATTTGTATTATTTACATTGCCTGCTGAACTGGCAACGATTTCTTTAGTGATTCTTCCACCAATTGTTGAAAAAAAATTATTCAATGAGTTCGCCGCGTCACGTGGACACGATGTGTTAGAGGGCCCATCAGGATTCAGTTGAAAGTTTTGTGATGTACCCTGGGTTGAAGAGTTATCCTTTACCTCATTTATTATTTTCCATATTTCGCGGGAGTTGTCAGCCGCTGTTTCCATTCTTCTTGAGAAATATAAGAATTTAGCCTCTTTCACCAGTCGTTTCGATTCTTTTTTCGCTTGCATATACAGAAACTTGAAAGCCTGGTTTCCACTGTTCTTCCTGTAGCCCATGTATGCCTTCCTTTTTGTAATACTTGCATCAATTACTTTTTTCGTTATCCAAGTCCGTTGTCGACACCTGATTTTTTTCTCAATTGTAGAACTTTGCTTAGCTGATATGATGATATTTTTGAGTTCAATAATACTATTTGGTTTCCGCTTTTCCAGTAACTCTCGTATGTTTGATTTAAAGAGCTCCTTGTCTAGAAATCTGAACGTTTTGTAGGTCGGCTTCTGTTTGTTCAGGGTTTGGTCTTGAATAGCAATTTTTATCACACGATGATCCAGTTCCGGCCAGTCCTCAAATATGTATGTCATGCTTTCAGCGACTTTTAAATCATTGGTTACTATATGATCCAGACAGGTATTTGACACTGGGCGAGTAATTTGGTTGTTGTTTATGATTACCGTTCCATTCGTTTCTAGCGTATCCTTATAAATCCGTGTTTCTGGTGATTCCGTTAGCACATCAATGTTTGTGTCCGCTACTGTGATCAAATTTTTTTCAGTTGAGAATAATGTATCTAGTACTGTGCAAAAATCTTGCGCATTCATTCGATTGGGGTTGTAGTACGTCCCTAATTTTATTTTTTTACCTGCATGGTGTACTTCAATTATTATAACGTTATACTTATCAGACGTCACTCTCTTGGTAATGAAATTGATTGTATTTCTTACGTACATTGCTGTACCTCCACCTCTTCCAGGTCTGCAGGAGAATACCGCATTATATCCTTCAATATTGTAAAACCATGCTTCTTCTGGGTAAATCCAGATTTCATTTAGAATAATCAAATCTATGTCAGGATTTTGCTGCAGGTAAATCTGAATATCACTTAGCTTATGTCTTAAGCTTCTTATATTAGCATACATAAGTGTTAAATTTGTTCCACTTGATTGATTAGAAAGATTAGCAATCATCAAAGTTGTAGTCGGTACTCCTCCTGGCGATCAATATTCTGCGTTGAAACTCCGGACACTCTACAGAGTCAGCTCTGTGAGAATGATCAGCATTGTTATTGTTACCAATACAGTTAGAGCACTTCTCAATCGTGCTTTTGCAGTCCTTTAGGTCATGCTTTCCTCCACATTTTAGACATATTTGCTCCCCTTCACATTTAGATGTTTTGTGGTTGTATTTTTGACACTTATAACACCTCGTTACGTTGAAGTCCTCCTTCACAAAATACGATCCATAATCTATATTAATGTATCTATTCGCAAGCCTCTTATACATGCTCCCGTTTACCTGGATGATGTGCAACCACCTTCCATTTCTTGTTCGCCTGGCATGTACAAGTTCCATAGAATCACGCTCCTCTATATTGGGATTTAATGCCTGGATCTCATTTCTTAGTTCATAATTTGCGTATTGTTTCTCTAGTCCATTGATGACAAGTCTAGGCTGTCGCAATCTGGTCTCAGCAACATCATACTCCTCTTTCATTGCATCCATTGCTATATTAAAAAGCGAAGTAGTATTTTCATTTGTCGATGTTTTTATAATCGCCCCACCATTACGAATAGGCCTCATTAGTTGTAGAGGAATTTTACATTTTGATGGCCTGATCTTCGACTTAAAATCAATCAGTGTTTTTTCTGATGAAGAGTGATTTTTAGGCTTAATAATAATCCCTTTTTGCGATATTGTATTAGATCGATGCACTGATGGAGGAGAAGTAGAATTTTTTATAATTTCGGCATATGATCTTGTTCGCAGACGTAGATTTATCTATTAATAAGGTGACATTTGAGCTCATCTCTTCGACTTGGCTTTGCAAGTTTTTCATTTGTTGGAAGAGTTGGTCTTCTTTAGATTTACGGTGCTGAGCTCTACATCCTGCCCACATCCAAATTACATCTTCGGTGATGTCCATAATAGCCCGATATCTCTCCTCCGACATTTTGATACACCTCAAATGAAACCACTTGAGGCAGAAGCCATCATACCCCATAGCCGAGTGGATATCCTCCACGGGTTTCCTACACTTCCCACACTTATCTGGTTTAGTAGCCATTATGTTTTTAGCTTTTTCAATTATTTGCTTTTTATAAAATATTTTATTATCCTTAATTTATTTAATATAGTTAGTGAAAAAAAATGCAGAAATACGTACTTGCAAAAAAAAATAATTTAAAATATCAAAATATAATTTTAAAATTAAATTCAAAAAATTGTTTCGATATAAATTTAGCTACACGGGAATCTCACTCCTAGACCAAAGTAAGAATTCCCGGTTCCGTTAATTTTCGATCGCCTAAGTAAAAAATTTAATCACTGAAATTGGTTACTTGAAAGATCGCTACTTATCTCAAAAACTTGATAAAACGACACTAGTAACCACTCCACTTGTTTCACACAGCTAATTATAAATTATGACAGAATTTAAACTTCACTTAAGCCAAGAAATTCAGAGAGCTGAAAATGACACTTCTTTGTTTTGACACTTCGAATTGTTCATCAATTATGTGATAGTACTCGATAGTTGAGGAGCGTATACACCAGAGCAGAATGCGAGTGGAGCGCCGAAATCGCATATTTGAAACGGCACGAGCCATGTTAATTGACGTTGATTTACCACACGGCTTACAGGCAGAAGTTGCAACAACGGCAACCAAAATTAGGGACATGATTCCGCTAAAGCGTCGACAGAAATACACCACATGTAGTATTGTTTTTAATTGACTCGAAAAGATCGAAGTTTGATCGGAAATCATAGTTACTTGTAGGCTACAAGTCAAAAGCATATCGATTATGGAAGCCGGGAACTCGTCGTGTTGTTAGTCGTAATGTCATGATACATGAGTCCGAACTAAAACAAATGGCGCGAGTAGCGAGTATTGTCCCCACATTTTAAAAATTTCATAAAAAATGCCCTTCGTATCATGAAAAGATTCCCATAGAAAATATTTAGCCTCAACTATACTCGACAAAACTTTCGAAAACTGTATCGAGTCTAACAAAAAATTGGAAAAGATAGTGCTGTTAATATATGGATGGAAAAAACCATTGGGGAATAATAGTAAAACGGTTGTTTCCATGATACAAAATGGGCTTTTTCAGACGCAGCGTTAAAAGTGAGCGTTAAACAGGTTATATGGGCAAGAAGAATGAGAGGCATTGAAGGGACCTGATGGTAAAAACAAGCCAACATTTTGTAGGGTGAACGAGCGTAACGCACATACACAAACGCATTTTGTTGATCATTTGGTGGGGGAAATTTTATACAAACGCCGGTAATCATTCCGAATTGAACATTGGGTGAAGAAGGTAGTCGTCATGAAATGATTGCCTTTCTTTAATTTGCGTGCAAAAATGGATGCGTGGACGCAAGAAGCTACGCGTTATTCAATAAATTTATAAAAGCGGAGGCCATGTTCAATTTCAGGAAACAACACGACGAATATCTCGATTTCAATAAAGTTAAATTGCCTACTGTAAATCCATAGAAAATTAACAGTACGCATAATCTTTATAGAATCGCATTATAATATGCCAGTTGACAACACAACAAAAATAATATGCGACTTAAAAGGATATTCAAGTTTGGAATATATATTTCAGAAAGCGGAAAAACACGGACGTTCTAATAGATCCAATAGAAGTTTGAATCGACAAACTTTAACAATCATAAAATATATTTTTCGTTCCAGTTTTTGTTACCTCGTGCACAATTCAAGGCTAAAACATCAATTCTCAATCGCTTATCTCTCTGTCTTCGCTTTCATGTTGTCCGCACGACGTTTAACGATCAAATGATCCTCAATCAAAGCGACTCATCCCAGCGCCCATAATTCCACTGCTAACGACAACCGGGGCCATGTACAACAGCACATTGCGTCCACACCTTTCCGGACCCACGCCTTGGAGATCAACGACCTGCGAAACCAACTCAAGGCGCAAGATCTTTCTTGGAGTGACCAGCTGGCTGTGCATGATGTTCATCAGTATGCGCTGGGATATCTGAGCTTCATCGCAGTCATCGCTATTGTCGTCTTCCTGTAGTGCAAGGCCAAAATTGTAAGCTGCCACCCACGATCGCAATGACCGAGACCAGTTCCATGCCCACTCGGCCAGCAGCGCGAATTTAATTTAGGTTAAATTTCGAATTTAAGCGCGAATTTAATTTGGGTTAAATTTCAATTTCCGTTAATTCAATTAATTAATGTAGCTTTAACTTAATTTCAATTTGGTAAATTTGTAAATGTCAGTACTTAATTCAATTCAAACAATCTTGTAAATTTCGATGCACAATTAATTTTGTCACCTTATGTGACTCTAAAACTTTTGGAAGCCACTGTATGCTAAATTGAAATTTCTTAGCTGACGCGCACGAGTCAGCAAAATATTGTTCAAGCATTTTATCAGCATGCATTGTAAGTTAGATTGGGATCATTTTGCTGACGCGCAGGAGTATTTTGCCGACTCCTGGGATCTTATCTTGTGAGTGTATGAGATATCATGTAATGTGGATCTCCACATTCTTTCCCGTATTGGACGCAAGCGTCGGCGGTTGTCAGGCAGGAGACGTTTATGGACGCTCAAGAGTCAGCGTTTTCTTGCGTGGAAACTGCTGACGCTTGTTCGTTTGATGCTGGAGGAAGTAGTCAGCATTCGGAAGTCCAGAGTGGTGGTTCGTTTAAGCGTAAAGTAGTCAGTGCAAAACCATAGGTAGAAATAAATCATTTTGTGTCAGAATTCACATTTTTAAAGTAATTTAAAATAAATTGAAACAGATCAAGATTAAATTTTTCAGTGAATGTAAATATTTTGTGAATTCTAAATTCAGTGCTTCAAGTTTGATTGTACAGTCAAGAGAAGAGAGGCCAGGACAAAAGAGCCCTGAAGCAAACAGTATCTTAAAAACTGCCAATAGTTCACAGTATTCCATAGATCTTAAGTAAAATATATCAACAACTCTGGACAATAGACACCATAAGTTTTTCGATTCTAAATTAGATAGCTATTTTTCTGGTTTGAAAGGGAAATACATTGTATACGCTGATGATACACTGCTTCTTTATTCAGATTCATCTGCGGATGCTCTTGAACAAAGAATTAATGCTGATCTTATATCTTACGGTACTTGGTTATTAGGGAATAAACTTACTATTAATACGAGTAAAACTAAACTTATGATATTTAAACAAAAAAATAAGGTGGACATCAATTTAAATGTTAAAATCTATGAAGACAAAATTGAACGGGTTTCCTCGATCAAGTATTTAGGTGTTGAGGTAGATGAAAAGTTATCTTGGTCAAAGCATATTAGTAATTTGAAATCAAAATTAGTCTTCTGGATAAGAGTGTTCAGGAGTAGAAGCTATTTAGATATTGGTCTCAAAAGATTAATTTATAATGCACATGTTTTGCCTCAGGTAACTTATGGCATATTGAATTGGTGCAATGCGTCGGAATCGAACATTGACTCAATTCATAGAATGCTGAATAAGATTGTCAAGGCAATGCATGGTCTGGATAGGTTGACACCCAGTAATAGTCTTTATTTATTGACTAGAAAATTTAGTATTAGACAGTTGATTTTTATGGAAAAGGCTAAATTTGTATTTAAAATCAGTACTAATAGTTTGAAATCAGGTATAAAACTCATCAAACACAGAGATGTCCACTCTTACAATACGAGAAATAATGATTACCTTAAAGTATCACTTGCGCGGACAAATAGAAAACTCCATGATCCAGTAAGGCTGACCATGGAATCTTATAACTCATTACCAACTGAGTTGAAGAATGTCGAATCATTTCCCATGTTTAAAAAACTTTTGAAAGAATACACTGCTAAGGTTTGGATGGGTTGAGCTTGCGTTTCTTTATCATATTTAGTTGAATTTCTTTACTTCTGTTTTAATTATTCAGTTCTTTAATTAGTCATCGTAGTTATTATTAACAATTTAATATCTTCCCTTATACCAGCAGCGTTCTGTTGCTGACTGGGAAGTGGGATATATGAGTAAATAATTTTCAAAAATAGAATTTGAACTGGTTTAACTGGATAATTCAAATATGAGCTTCTTCTTCTTCTTTTATGTTTAACAACTAATAATCTTTATAACAGGCTTTATGTCAAGTCCTTCTATCCCATATAAGTAGTTGTACAAGTCTTTTATTAGTAAATGTAAAAAACAGCTAACAAATAAAAAAAAAAAATATATTTATATATATACTAATAATTTGTGATATTGTTAGTGTGGATTTGGAAAACCTTTCCTTAATCCTTTGTCCTGTCGGGAGGTGATGAACAATGGAGGTGCTAATTGCTAGATGGTACCGGTGTTTCGCTGGTACTACATGAAGAAGCTCACTATCCATATATCTGATCCCACTGTCCATTGAAAAATAGCTGCTCGCATGTTGCCTCTTGTTTTTGCTGCTCTCGCCTAGGCAAGTTTTTTGGGTTGGAGACGAGATTGTTTGGCGGATTTTACTTCTCATGTGGTTCGATTGAACATGTTGGGATAATGCTGGGGAATTCACTGTCATCGAGCGTTTTATAAGGAGGTCCGCGTGAGGTCGGGAGAATTCTCTTTTACTTAAAATCTTTGTTTATTCTTTGCGCTCGTTTGCTTTAACTCTTTGTTCATTTCCATATATATTCCATGTTGAAAGCTCTTGCTGGGCAGTTGATCTTGCTCCTTCATACTGATGTTCAATAGAGCACTGCGCAATAGGTTATGGGCCTAGTGGCGTGGAATTAAATAGAATTCGGTACACAATTGAGGAAATCAGGAATAAAATAAAATTCTCGGATCTAAGGTTATGGCCTTGTCTCTAGTTGTTTTTTTTTTCGATCGAGCCATGATGTCACCTGACGATCTACGAGTGCCGTTGTACTGCGTATCAAAGGCAAAATACGAGCGTTGGAAATTTGAAGTTATTGCCTGCCTACGAAGTGTTGGAGTTTATCGACAAGTTGTAATGTGACGCCTACGCCCGGGAATCGAAGTGATTCCGATCCCGAACCCTTGCACCCGGCCAGATGGGTATGACCTCGAAGTGCAAGCGGACTTCATCTTTCGTGCGGATATCGTTGCTTAGAAAATATTTTTTTTTTCTTTTCAAATATTTAGATCTGTGGATATAAATATTTGAAACATAATATTAATCAAAACCCCGACACATTTCGAGACATATCCATCTGGTAATGCCCCCCCACCTTTGCCCTCAAAACACTATGCCACTGGCCACAAATAAAAATGCTAATTGCCGCCATGTGGCGTTCCATTCCGCACATCTGTTTTGTCGGAGGTTGTCAGATTGACAGTCCGACGCAACGAGGGAGCGAAAAAGCGCGGGAAAGAAGTGATGTGTTTTTCGGTGTCCTCCCACAATCTTAACATTCTACAAAAACGGCCGAAAATAGGAACTAACAGTGGGTAAGGAGTAATTGAGTTGTTTTTCATTTGATGATTAATAATTTTCTTAACAGTGGTGGAAAAATAAAGGAGTCGGCTGTAGCTGGTGCTCAATATCATGGTTTGCGTCAACCATTATGGTCAGCTATCGACGATGAAATCAGTCTATCTGAATGTGACATTTACAGCTACAATCCTGATTTGAATTCAGATCCAATATCAAAAAGACCAATAAATGGAAGTTCATCACCAACAGCTTCATCAGCATTTATCGCATCAACTGTAAGTACTCTTTTATCGAATGGTTACCGCTGCGCCCATCGCGTTCAAATTTTGTATTGCGGAGCACTTTTAATTTTAAAACCGATAAGGAATGCAAAATTGAAGGAAGATGAAGAATTGTTTGAAATCGATCGAGAGGGAAAAGTTGATCTTCTATTGGTCGCACGCAAAGGAAATCGTAGACAGAAAGTTAGCAAACTACTGAAATCCTTAGTTCCTCTAGAAAACACATCAAACGTTTTAGATCCAATACCAAAAAGACCAATAAATGGAAGAGAGAAAATTATCAGCAAACTGCCAGCTGGTGTAGAAAAAAGCAAAACAAAGCTTAATCGAAAAAGCCTGAGAAATGAACAAACGCTGAATTTTTACAACTGCTTATGGAAAGCAGACAATGTCGAACAGGCTAAAATTCCGAAGCTGTCAAATGAATGGGTAGAAAAGGACTTGGTGTTGTATCATGCTTTTAATACAGGAAAACGAACAGTGGTGAGACCACAAACTACAAAACTAAAGTCAAAACAGACAAGGACCATCGAGATACCGCATCCTGGCATGAGCTATAATCCAAGCATAAAAGATCATCAGGATCTAATGAAGCAAGTACTAGAAAAAGAAAGTAAACTTATAAAAGAAGAACAACATCTCAAACGTGTGACAACTGATGTGTTTTCGAAAACTCATCCAATTGAACGTGTCATTCAAAAAAACTCCAAGCAGGTTCTTCTGAAGCTGAAGCTGAAGAGGAAGAAACGGAATTCGATCAAGAGAAAAACACAAACAATTCATCAACTAATCGACCCGTTCACAATAAAAAGAAGCCCCTAAAGAAAAGACGTAATGAACGCATAGAACGACAATTAAAGCAAAATAAAAAGGAACTTAAGCTTGAGAAGAAAAAATCACAGATATTCATAGGTTGAGGTTAATATTCTCAAGGAATAAGCAAAAATTTGTACTCTAAATTGAAAAAAATTTAGACTTTAATGAGTTGCAATACCTAAATTGCCTGAATCATATACGAGGCATCTTTTACCTTAGATTAAATTGTAAACGATTGCCACTAGGTCACAAGGTAGTTTTAAATCAATAAATTTGTCCGCGCAATCAAAGAATTGCTTTTGCGGTAGTCTGTCAAGGTGAAATATTTTTCGCACAACTGTAAATCATGCGTCCCACGTCTTAATTTTTTCCTTAACGGACTTTCCATCGTGAAGTATTCTTAATTTTAATATTTCGTAATACCAAACAATTCGATTTTTTTGGTTTGGTTTCAGTTGGCTATTTTAGTAACTTGATATTCACTCATCTCTCCAATTGATATTTAATCTCATCAAAAATTAATATTTCAAAACAAAACTTTGAAAAAGTTAGTAAAACGTCTGGTCAATAAGGGGAAAAATCATTCATACTTTCCAACCATCTGTTATTTTTTGAGTATCAACTTTAAAAAACATTATGAACCCCAAGACGATCCCGAAATTCTTACCTATTTCTTCTGCCGTAATGGTGCCTACAGCTTATTGTATTACGTTACACTAAAATTAGATCCCTGTCTAAAATATGCCCAAAATAAAGTGAGCGAACAAAAAAAAATGGTTTACTAGAAATGTGCATAAATACTTTTGATAACTGGAAAGGAAATTTATATTATACAAGTAAAAACACTTCTGTAAAAAGGATTCCATTGAAGATAAAAATAAGTACTACTACTACTTCAATTGAATAATTAATTTTTAAGTTGATGCAATATTAACTATTAGCAATTATTAAATTCTGAATAATTTGAAAGCAAAATTACTTGAATTCAGAGTGAAGTCAATTCCACTTGGCCATAGTGCTGTAAATTTGATAAATCCCAAATATCTCGATATTTTTTTTCTTAGCTACTATGTAACAACAATATACATACATAAATGCATCGTTAAGTAAGATATTTTCCGCAGGGAATAGAATTGAGTTTAACAAAAGCAATTGCCTTTGAAACTTTTCTCATATAATTAATTTCTAAAATATTAAAATACATCGATAAAAATTTGTAAATACTGATAAAATATTAGGAAATAATATTTAGATTTAATACAGTATCAAGATATTTGACTATAAATTTTTTTTTATTCGCGAATCGCCAACCTTAAGTAATCAAATCATTTTTTTTATTTAAGAATAAGATTTATTTTATGGAGTGATTCTAATTAGAAAATTTGCGTAAAAAAAAAATAAACATAAAATGAATTGCTAAATAACTAAAGACTTTCCTTTTCAGTGGTTCTTCTTGTTTCAGCGGGAAAGTGAGTGCAGGGTAAGTATGCCGTCGCGAGGGTAGGGTTTCGACAAATCCGCTGAGGTCGGTTTCGCGTCGCGCGCGGTACGCGGTACCTTTGTTGTTTTGTCGTTTATTTAGAGTAGGTTTCGTCGGGTTAATTTAAAGTAGCATACTTTTCGGTACCGCGTCGGAAATTCGGGAACGCGAAATAAAAATTAGATTTTGTATTCTTGACTGGTTAATGAAGAAATACGAAGTAACGTAGAGTAGGTTTCTTCTCCGTATGGTTTTGTTTTTTTAACGCGTTTTGAAAACGGGCGTGTTCAGGTGGCTGAAAATACTGTAAATGAGCGTAACCCATTCGGAGACCCGCGACCGAAATCCTCTCCGAACTAGCTGGCCGACAAGCAGCCACCGCGTGAATGGGTTACGGTGCACGGATTGGTTGACCTGTTGGTACCATCCGTTGGCACTACTCAGACTTAACGTCTAGAACCGATGAGAGGTCGGTTCCGCGTTTGAACCTTAAAAAGCTGAAAATCATTACAAATGGCGCCCAATGTGGGGCCTAAAACATCCTAAGGGGGAAAGAACTTCGCGTCTTCTTACGAGTTGGTCCTTTACGGAGGATGAAAGGTACTTTGGTACTCGAGTCCCACTATCAGGAGAAGTGGAGTTGTGTGATACACACTCGCAGTCGCTTCACGTGAGTTGTAGCTTCCGCTCTCCTTTGTTTGATTTTGTTTTCGCGACAGAATCCTTCCGATGTGTTGTCCCAGGCTAACCCCTGTAAGGACCTTCTATTTTCTTGATGGAACTGCCAGCCTGATGGGTTTACCTATCAGCATGGACTCTCAAGAAAATAGAAGGCTACCTTGCCTTTATGTCGCGGAAGGATTCTAATTATTTCGTATGCGTGATAGACGAGTGGTATCGGTTCAACGTTCGGTGGCGTATGCTGGAGTTGCGAAGCCCGGAATGCTTCCGCGCGTCGGGAATTTTGACCGCGTACAAAATCGTTACGGTAGCTCTACCACTTGTCTCGTCGAGTCATTTAACGTAGATTAGAAACGGTTTGTAATGTATGTGGGTTTAGGGGTTAAATTTCGTAGACCGCCCAAAAGCACCCTTTCTTCGGCAGATTACCACGCACTTGCATTTCCCGTTGAAGGAGTCGACCACTGGAAAGGAAAGTGTGTATCAAATAATCTTTTTTTTTCTATATCTTATCGAAATAGCTCGCCACTACCGGCCACTAATATATATTTCTAAGTTTCCATATATATTAAGTTAGTAGAAGGAGTAACTTACCTTGCTGTTTTTTTTAGGATTACCCATTGGCAACACACCCAGCAAAAATCAAAGATGGCAACGAAGCGGACCCCAGACAAGCGTTGGACCAGATCCAAAACGGTCCAACCAGCTAACTGCGGGATCTGCTTCGAAGACGTAGTGGAGGGCGTACACAGCGTACGATTGGATTGTGGACACCTTTCCCATCGTGCCTGTGTCCAACAGCTCCTCCTCACGTCCGAGCTTTGCCCGTTATGCCAGCGACCCATAGATCGGTCTGCCGTAGACGTCCCCATCGGAACGCCCGTCCCAACGCGTGGAGCAGTGGCGAAAGGAGTTCCAGAGGCCGAACCGTCCCAACCACTCTTAGACCTTCAAGGAGCCGTAGGCGGTGAAATTCCGGCCGCAAGTGTCGTGTCCGAGGTGACCCTCATGCCTTCCGCCCACTCCATTGACACCCTCGCGGCGTTGATGAGAGATATGTCGGAGAGGATTGGCAATCTGGAGGATAAGCTCCAGAATCTCCCTATGAGCCAACCACCCAGCCGCGTGAGAACTCCGCTTGGCTGGGAGCCCAATCCCAGTGTGGCTATGCCCCACTCTCGACCATCCGAGCAATGGGCCCCACCTCCAAGGAACTCGGGAATGGATCCCAGAGCTCCCGAATATAGACCACGACACAGCACCGCACCTCCGTTGGTACCTCTAGCCCCCGAGGCAGTTTCTTACAACAGGTCAATCGAGGATGCGATTCCCCCCGGGAACGCATTGACACCTTTTCGAGACCCGACGCCTCGTATCATGGAGAGTTGGCGCCTGAACTTTACGAGTTTCAACGATATGATATCGGCGGACCGGTTCCTTTTCCGGATTCAGGCGTTAGTATCCAGCACCCTGGGAGGTGATTCCTCGGCCTTCCTGCGGCATGCACATCTTTTGTTCAGCGGTGACGCTGCCGACTGGTACTGGAGTTTTAAGGAATCAACGCCACGTCCCACTTGGAACTCTTTCAGTGCAGCCTTCCGCAATCGATTTGAGGATGGCTTCACTGAGAGAGAACTAAGGGAACAATTAAAGAAACGGAAACAAGGCGCTCACGAACCGTTCGACCAGTACTACACAAGTATAGTGAGATTGAGCACTCGCTTGCGAACAACCATGCCCGAGGACGAACTGGTAGAAATTATCAGAGAGAATATGCGCTGGGATCTTCAGAACAGCCTTCTGCATTTTCCCATCAACACCATACAGGGATTGCGCCTCCATGCCCGTAGGCAAGAACAATTGGATGAGAGGCGAGGCACCTTCCGTCCACAACCTCGCATAACGGGACCAAATCCCCGAAATCATCATACCGCGGAGTTGATGGCAGCGGACCGCCTACTTGCTGATCCAGTACCAGTTCCGAGGAGCGGAGCACCACAGGAGCTTGAGGACCCAACATTGATTGATCGACCCTCCCTAGAAGCAATCACTAGCCCGACGGTCTGTTGGAACTGCCGACAAACGGGGCATCGGTTCTTTGCATGTCCAGCGGAGCCGACGCTTTTCTGCTACCGCTGCGGGAAGGCCGACACATACGCACCTGACTGCGCAAATTGCAAAATGCGAAAAAACTTGCCACCGAGTGCCGCGACCACCCGTCGGCACTTCTAAACCCCGGACGAACCATTCCTGAACCCATCACTAGCTATGACCAAGCTCCCGACATGACTCCAATTCTGCTGACTCGCACCGCTAAACACAGTTCTCCCGAAGTTCCACAACCGACGCCATCCTTCGCCGAGGACAACGCGCAGGGAAATGATAGCGAGGCGAAGGTTCCTTGGCATGTCAAACCTTTCCACGTCAGGCTGCGGAATTATTTGGCTACTCGACAGCGCATCTTCCATGAGGAGTTGGCTACAACTGTCCCACCGCGAAGAAAGCGAGCCACGCGTCGGATGCGGAGCTTCTGGAGAAAAGTCAGGCAGTCGAGGAAGGTACTGAAGGACATACACTTAGACGAATTATTGAGGGATGACGTTCGGCCATATGCGTCAGTACACCTCCTGCAAAAACGAGTGTCAGGCTTAGTCGATACGGGAGCCAGCGGGAATTGCATATCTGCCGATTTTGCAGGGGAGGTACTGGCAATGCACGCGGACCAAATCCGTCATTTCACCTCCTGGTTAAGCACGGCGGACGGAACTCGTCACTCTGTAGTGTGAAAACTTACGACGGATGTCACCTTTAAAGGAGTAACTAAACCTCTGGAATTTTACATCATACCTCAATTAGCCCAGAATCTTTATCTAGGAGTGGATTTCGTTCGAAAATTTAACTTGGCCCCGGCACTATTTTCCGGTAGGACCCTGGAGTCCGTCACCACAGCTCCTGACCAATCTCAACCCACTCACTTATTACGACATACACTGGATGTAAATCAGCAACTGCGTCTTGACTCGGCTATATCGGCTTTTCCATCGCATGAGAAGGAAGGTCTTGGGCGGACGGCACTGGTGTTCCACACTATAGATGTGGGGGATGCTAAACCCATAAAACAGAGACATTTTGCCATATCCCCAGCGAAGGAAAAATCGTTATATGCCGAAGTGGATCGAATGCTAGCATTAGGCGTAATCGAAGAATCACAGAGCGCGTGGGCTTCCCCAGTCACCTTAGTTGTCAAGCCGAACAAGGTCCGGCTATGCTTAGATGCCAGACGCTTGAAGGCCATCACTGTCAAGGACGCATACCCTCTACCGTTGATTAAAGGCATTTTGAGTCGGTTGCCTAAACCCCATTTCATCACGAGCTTAGACCTCAAGGACGCCTTCTGGCAAATTCCTTTAGACCCTGGTTCAAAGGAGAAAACAGCCTTCACAGTCCCAGGTCGGCCCCTGTATCAATTCGTAACCATGCCATTCGGATTGTGCAATGCCCCCCAAACAATGACGCGCCTTATGGATAAGGTGATACCACCTCATTTGCGGCACCAAGTTTTCGTTTACTTGGATGATCTGCTGCTTATAACCGAGACCTTTAACGAACACATCGACCTGCTTCAGGAGGTGGCTCTACACATCCGGAGGGCAAGATTAACCATCAACATACGGAAGAGTCAGTTCGTGATGACGGAGGTGAAGTATTTAGGTCACATCATTGGGCATGGCCATATCAAGACCGATCCGGACAAGACTCAAGCGATTGACGTTTTTCCATTACCCAAGACCCCCAAGCAATTACGCCGATTCTTAGGCTTATGCGGATGGTACCAGCGTTTTGTACGTGACTATGCCACCATTACCACTCCTTTGACCGACATGCTGCGTAAGGGACGTAAATTCGTCTGGGAAGAGCCCAGCTTGCGAGCCTTTGAAGAGCTAAAGAAGAGTCTGACTACAGCCCCCGTACTGCACAGCCCGGACTTTGACAAACCGTTCTCAATCCATTGTGACGCGAGTCAACATGGGGTGGGAGCAGTCTTAGTTCAGGTTGCACAAGACGGCGAGGAGAGACCTATAGCCTTCATGTCTCACAAGTTGAACCCAGCCCAGCGAAATTACACGGTCTCCGAGCAGGAATGTCTAGCTGCGGTGTTGGCAGTGAAACGCTTCCGAGCCTATGTGGAGGGACACACCTTTGAAATCGTTACGGACCACGCTTCTCTGAAATGGCTAATGAGCCAGACTGATCTCAACGGCAGATTGGCCAGGTGGGCACTGAAACTACAGGCATTTGCCTTCACAATTCGCCACCGAAAAGGAAGCCAGCATGTAGTCCCCGACACCTTATCCAGAATGTTCGCTCCTGAAGGAGCCGAGTTGGTCCAAGAGGACGACAGCCCCCAATTGATCGATCTGGACCATCCTGCCTTCAAGTCAGCCAGCTACACCCAACTGATTCACACTATCCAGAATCAACTGTCCCAGCTTCCGGAACTGCGGTTGACGGATGGATTTATTTACAAGCGGATGGGACACGCATCCGGAGACCCCATCCAAGAAGAAGAACAGTGGAAGTTGTGGGTGCCCGAAGAATTAACCACTGATCTTATCAGACGGGCCCTTGACCACCCATCAAGTGCGCACGGCGGTTACGGTCGTACATTTAGGCGGTTGAAAACCTGTTTCTTTTGGCCTAAGATGGCACAACAGATAAAAGCGTACGTAGCCTCTTGTGAGCTATGCAAGTGCACTAAAGCGCCCAACACCATTCTTCGGCCTCCCATGGGTAAGGTTGAGGTCCCCGAACGCGTGTTCCAGCGCTTGTACATTGATCTTATCGGTCCTTACCCTCGATCTGCTTCTGGTCACACGGGAGCTGTCGTGGTCCTGGACCAGCTCTCTAAGTTCCCTATCATAGAACCACTACGTAACATGCACACTGGACCTATAATCAGCTTCTTGGAGAACCGAGTCTTTCACATGTTTGGAGTTCCGGAGAAACTTGTCTCCGACAACGGGGTCCAGTTCACCTCCAGCAAGTTCCGAGACCTAATGTCCAAATACGGCATCATCCACCAACGAACCGCCGTCTATTCACCACAAGCCAACGCATCCGAACGACTGAACCGTACGCTCATAGCGGCCATTCGCGCCTATGTCCACCCGAATCAGAAGGACTGGGATCGCAAGTTGTCCGCTATCACTAGTGCTCTGCGCTCGTTGTACCACGCCACTACCGGCATTTCGCCGTATTTCGCATTGTTCGGCCAGTACATGATCTGTCACGGAAGCGCTTACCGGCTATTGCGGCAGCTGAAATCGCTAGAGGACCCAATCGTGGTTCTGGAACCGCACGAAAAGCTCCAACTTCTGCGAGTTCATCTGCGGGAGAAGATTGAAGAAAGTAGACGGATGGGAGAGGAGCGGTACAACTTGCGATCTCATCCTTCTGGCTTTAAGGCAGGCGACGAAATATATCGTCGAAACTTCCGGCAGAGCAATGCCACCCGACATTACAATGCCAAACTAGACAAGAAATTCGTGAAGTGTCGAGTCCTACAAGTAATAAGCCCCACCCGATACCTCATCGCGGACATGGCTGGTAAAACCCTGGGAACTTACCACGCAAAAGACCTTAGACGATGAAGTACAACTATTGAACACGCAAAACCTTGGCTTACCTAAATCTCTGCCTGGACGAAGACCTCCGAATAACACCTGACTCCCTACTGTACAGCCACTATCGAGTCTTCACGAACATGGTTGTAGCCTATTCCTCGAAATCGACCTTCGACCCGCCACGGCCCTAACCAAGACCTTTTACGTAGGAGGCGGGATCGTAATTACTTCGATTTTGGGGTGGGGAATGTGTAATGTGACGCCTACGCCCGGGAATCGAAGTGATTCCGATCCCGAACCCTTGCACCCGGCCAGATGGGTATGCCCTCGAAGTGCAAGCGGACTTCATCTTTCGTGCGGATATTGTTGCGCAGAAAATATTTTTTTTCTTTCCAAATATTTAGATCTGTGGATATAAATATTTGAAACATAATATCAATCAAAACCCCGACACATTTCGAGACATATCCATCTGGTAATGCCCCCCCACCGTTGCCCTCAAAACACTATGCCACTGGCGACAAATAAAAATGCACATTGCCGCTATGTGGCGTTCCATTCCGCACATCTGTTTTGTCGGAGGTTGTCAGATTGACAGTCCGACGCAACGAGGGAGCGAAAAAGCGCGGGAAAGAAGTGATGTGTTTTTCGGTGTCCTCCCACAATCTTAACATTCTACAAAAACGGCCGAAAATAGGAACTAACAGTGGGTAAGGAGTAATTGAGTTGTTGTTCATTTGATGATTAATAATTTTCTTAACAGTGGTGGAAAAATAAAGGAGTCGGCTGTAGCTGGTGCTCAATATCATGGTTTGCGTCAACCATTATGGTCAGCTATCGACGATGAAATCAGTCTATCTGAATGTGACATTTACAGCTACAATCCTGATTTGAATTCAGATCCAATATCAAAAAGACCAATAAATGGAAGTTCATCACCAACAGCTTCATCAGCATTTATCGCATCAACTGTAAGTACTCTTTTATCGAATGGTTACCGCTGCGCCCATCGCGTTCAAATTTTGTATTGCGGAGCACTTTTAATTTTAAAACCGATAAGGAATGCAAAATTGAAGGAAGATGAAGAATTGTTTAAAATCGATCGAGAGGGAAAAGTTGATCTTCTATTGGTCGCACGCAAAGGAAATCGTAGACAGAAAGTTAGCAAACTACTGAAATCCTTAGCTTCTCTAGAAAACACATCAAACGTTTTAGATCCAATACCAAAAAGACCAATAAATGGAAGAGAGAAAATTATCAGCAAACCGCCAGCTGGTGTAGAAAAAGGCAAAACAAAGCTTAATCGAAAAAGCCTGAGAAATGAACAAACGCTGAATTTTTACAACTGCTTATGGAAAGCAGACAATGTCGAACAGGCTAAAATTCCGAAGCTGTGAAATGAATGGGTAGAAAAGGACTTGGTGTTGTATCATGCTTTTAATACAGGAAAACGAACAGTGGTGAGACCACAAACTACAAAACTAAAGTCAAAACAGACAAGGACCATCGAGATACCGCATCCTGGCATGAGCTATAATCCAAGCATAAAAGATCATCAGGATCTAATGAAGCAAGTACTAGAAAAAGAAAGTAAACTTATAAAAGAAGAACAACATCTCAAACGTGTGACAACTGATGTGTTTTCGAAAACTCATCCAATTGAACGTGTCATTCAAAAAAACTCCAAGCAGGTTCTTCTGAAGCTGAAGCTGAAGAGGAAGAAACGGAATTCGATCAAGAGAAAAACACAAACAATTCATCAACTAATCGACCAGTTCACAATAAAAAGAAGCCCCTAAAGAAAAGACGTAATGAACGCATAGAACGACAATTAAAGCAAAATAAAAAGGAACTTAAGCTTGAGAAGAAAAAATCACAGATATTCATAGGTTGAGGTTAATATTCTCAAGGAATAAGCAAAAATTTGTACTCCAAATTGAAAAAAATTTAGACTTTAATGAGTTGCAATACCTAAATTGCCTGAATCATATACGAGGCATCTTTTACCTTAGATTAAATTGTAAACGATTGCCACTAGGTCACAAGGTAGTTTTAAATCAATAAATTTGTCCGCGCAATCAAAGAATTGCTTTTGCGGTAGTCTGTCAAGGTGAAATATTTTTCGCACAACTGTAAATCATGCGTCCCACGTCTTAATTTTTTCCTTAACGGACTTTCCATCGTGAAGTATTCTTAATTTTAATATTTCGTAATACCAAACAATTCGATTTTTTTGGTTTGGTTTCAGTTGCCTATTTTAGTAACTTGATATTCGCTCATCTCTCCAATTGATATTAAATCTCATCAAAAATTAATATTTCAAAACAAAACTTTGAAAAAGTTAGTAAAACGTCTGGTCAATAAGGGGAAAAATCATTCATACTTTCCAACCATCTGTTATTTTTTGAGTATCAACTTTAAAAAACATTATGAACCCCAAGACGATCCCGAAATTCTTACCTATTTCTTCTGCCGTAATGGTGTCTACAGCTTATTGTATTACGTTACACTAAAATTAGATCCCTGTCTAAAATATGCCCAAAATAAAGTGAGCGAACAAAAAAAAATGGTTTACTAGAAATGTGCATAAATACTTTTGATAACTGGAAAGGAAATTTATATTATACAAGTAAAAACACTTCTGTAAAAAGGATTCCATTGAAGATAAAAATAAGTACTACTACTACTTCAATTGAATAATTAATTTTAAGTTGATGCAATATTAACTATTAGCAATTATTAAATTCTGAATAATTTGAAAGCAAAATTACTTGAATTCAGAGTGAAGTCAATTCCACTTGGCCATAGTGCTGTAAATTTGATAAATCCCAAATATCTCGATATTTTTTTCTTAGCTACTATGTAACAACAATATACATACATAAATGCATCGTTAAGTAAGATATTTTCCGCAGGGAATAGAATTGAGTTTAACAAAAGCAATTGCCTTTGAAACTTTTCTCATATAATTAATTTCGAAAATATTAAAATACATCGATAAAAATTTGTAAATACTGATAAAATATTAGGAAATAATATTTAGATTTAATACAGTATCAAGATATTTGACTATAAATTTTTGTTTATTCGCGAATCGCCAACCTTAAGTAATCAAATCATTTTTTTTTATTTAAGAATAAGATTTATTTTATGGAGTGATTCTAATTAGAAAATTTGCGTAAAAAAAAAATAAACATAAAATGAATTGCTAAATAACTAAAGACTTTCCTTTTCAGTGGTTCTTCTTGTTTCAGCGGGAAAGTGAGTGCAGGGTAAGTATGCCGTCGCGAGGGTAGGGTTTCGACAAATCCGCTGAGGTCGGTTTCGCGTCGCGTGCGGTACGCGGTACCTTTGTTGTTTTGTCGTTTATTTAGAGTAGGTTTCGTCGGGTTAATTTAAAGTAGCATACTTTTCGGTACCGCGTCGGAAATTCGGGAACGCGAAATAAAAATTAGATTTTGTATTCTTGACTGGTTAATGAAGAAATACGGAGTAACGTAGAGTAGGTTTCTTCTCCGTATGGTTTTGTTTTTTTAACGCGTTTTGAAAATGGGCGTGTTCAGGTGGCTGAAAATACTGTAAATGAGCGTAACCCATTCGGAGACCCACGACCGAAATCCTCTCCGAACTAGCTGGCCCGACAAGCAGCCACCGCGTGAATGGGTTACGGTGCACGGATTGGTTGACCTGTTGGTACCATCCGTTGGCACTACTCAGACTTAACGTCTAGAACCGATGAGAGGTCGGTTCCGCGTTCGAACCTTAAAAAGCTGAAAATCATTACAAAGCCACAGGCAAAGACCTTTCTCCAGTACCGTCAGAAGGAGGTACGAAGGTGAAAGAATGGTATATGCGGGACGCAAAAGCGAGGGGGACTCAACGATTACGATCATGCAAAGACATATAAACAAATGGACGAGCAACGAGAATCTGTGTACTCGTCCATGTGAGAAGCAAATTTGCCACATAAATAAGTTATAAATAACTTACGCTCTCAAAACTATATGATTCCCTCTGCTTCTCCTTCTCCTTTTTTTCCAGACAGGTTTTTCTTTTCTCTCTTCAGAAGAATCGCTTCCCCACTGACACCCGCGCACACCAACGAAATTTCATTTCACGTGCACACGATCGCGCCTTCGTTATCATTCGGAAAACAGTTTGAGTACAAACAACAAACGACTCTCACGGAAAACTCAAACGTCAAAGCAAAAGAAAATCGAAAAGAGCGCGAAACACGCGGGAAAACTCATGTGTCAAAGCGGATAGAAATTTCGAAAATTTTTAATTAAAACAGTGAATTAAAGTTCCGATTACGTACGCGCGATCTTTAAAATTAAAAACTTTTTAAATGTGAACGTGGTGCGCCGAGAATAGAGTGCTAAATGAAAAGCATATCACCTCAAACCTCAACTTCACACAACTTTAGCGAAGGTTGCCAATTGCTTCGGCTCTCACGACCGGTTGCGGATCCAGTACTCTCTATATCTATGCGATCATGCCACCACTCGAGATTGTGGAGCATCGGCAGACATATGGTCGAAAGTAAAATCACTATACGAATCGAAGTCAGAAGTGAATAAGTATTTGCTTAACCAAGCGGTGCATGCTATTATAGTTTAATGAAAGTCAATCAATTTCAAGCTATTATGCTGAACTCTTGGTGATCGTGCAAAGGTTGAGGGCTATCGGCGATGAAGTTAGTGATGCGTGTTTAGTGGCAAAGCTCATCAACGATATACCACTAAGATTCAACTCATTCAAGGAAACCTACTACATTCAGGCAACCAAAGGTGAAGCACTAACATTGGACAAACTACGTGAGCAATTAATATTAATCAAAACGCAACGTGCCTCAATAGTGGAATCACATGATTCAGGGACGCGTTCGTTGCGAAAGTTGCTATTATTGCAAAAAATTTGGTCATTTAAAACAGGACTGTACCAAACTGAAATCTGATGAAAAGCGTAATCAAACGAAAAATTCTACCACGAACGTATCGTACGGTACCTGTCGCATTCTAGCCAATTATGGTAAAAGTTTATCAGCAAAATGCAGTTCTTACTCTTGAATAGGTGATAGCGGTGCGACATATCACATGATTTTCGACCGTTCAAGTTGCATTACAATGACGCATATTGAAGAAGGAACTATACCGGTGACAATGGAAAATAATGAAATTATTTATGCTCACGGTCGTGGAAATGTTTAAGTAATCTCACAGTCAGGTGGACCACTTACATTAACAGATGAGCGATATGTACGAAAACACGGGCGAAACTTGCTCTCACTCGGGGCTGTGACCAAAAAGCAAGCCGATGTTAAGTTCGTTGGAAACGAGCTTCACATTGAACGTAATGGAAAATGAATCTCTAGTGGATATAGACTTTCAACAACTTGTACGATATTTATGAAAGCAAATGACAGCGCCAACTTCATCGCCCAAGAAGCGACACTTCAAACTTGGCATGAACGCTTAAGAAAGGTCAACTTCGGGCCGATAGCCAAACCAGTTCAGCTGTTAATGGTATGAAAATGTCAAACTAATCGATCAGTGGAAGCGACACCCGTTTTGTGAGACTTTTGTTTTTGCGAACTAGTGGCGTCAGCCGTTCGGTAAGAACACGAGTCTGCAAAAATAGCTGAAGAGTTGGTACATTTTGACATTTGTGGAGGTGTTAATTGGCGTCAGCCGTTCGGTAAGAACCAAAACTGACGATAGATACAAGCCATATGGCAGCAGCGCTTACTACCTCACACATGACCATTAGTAGGCCGACTTTGCTGGCTAACTTACATGGCGTTATATGAAGGATTGTGGAGGTGCCAACAAAAATTCGAGGTTTTGTACGGTTTAGAGACGGATTTCTACAGTGAAATCCAGATGATCCGCGGAGAACACAATAGCGCTCCTAGTGAAGTGAAAATTATTTCAGTTCTTATACCCGTTTAATTTTCATCGCCTTTCAAAGTGAATTTATAGGAGTTTGTTTACATCTCAACGCTGAGCTATCAGTCGAAGGTGCAAAACGTGTGCTTCATTTACTCGTCTTGGAAAGTTTAGGAGCACAATGGGCTATACAAGGTGAATTTATAGCATGCACGGAATGCGTTCGGCACGTTTTTTATTCGGAAAATGGTATATATGACGAAATATAAGCATTTGCTAATGCCGCAGTTGGGTGACAGCTACCGGAAGCTTGTCCATAGTAGGCCGACTAATCCATATGCAAATTGCTACCATATGGCTTGTATCTATCGTCAGTTTTGGTAAGAACACGAGTCGTGCAAAAATAGCTGAAGAGTTGGTACATTTTGACATTTGTGGAGGTGTTAATTGGCAGTGTTTGTTGATGATCAACCAGGGATGTTTTTTACAAGGCCAATTAAGTCTAAAGCACATATTATAAATGCCACGCAGGAGGTGCTCGCCGAGTTCGAAGCAGCTGGCCATGTAGTTAAGCGAATGTGATCTGACTACGCACTGGAATTTCGGGGAAGCTTATGTGATAGTACTCGATAGTTGAAGAGTATTCGTCTCCGTATACACCAGAGCAGAATGCGAGTGGAGCGCCGAAATCGCATATTTGAAACGGCACGAGCCATGTTAATTGACGTTGATTTACCACACGGCTTACAGGCAGAAGTTGCAACAACGGCAACCAAAATTAGGGACATGATTCCGCTAAAGCGTCGACAGAAATACACCACATGTAGTATTGTTTTTAATTGACTCGAAAAGATCGAAGTTTGATCGGAAATCATAGTTACTTGTAGGCTACAAGTCAAAAGCATATCGATTATGGAAGCCGGGAACTCGTGTTGTTAGTCGTAATGTCATGATACATGAGTCCGAACTAAAAAAAATGGCGCGAGTAGCGAGTATTGTCCCCACATTTTAAAAATTTCATAAAAAATGCCCTTCGTATCATGAGAAGATTCCCATAGAAAATATTTAGCCTCAACTATACTCGACAAAACTTTCGAAAACTGTATCGAGTCTAACAAAAAATTGGAAAAGATAGTGCTGTTAATATATGGATGGAAAAAACCATTGGGGAATAATAGTAAAACGGTTGTTTCCATGATACAAAATGGGCTTTTTCAGACGCAGCGTTAAAAGTGAGCGTTAAACAGGTTATATGGGCAAGAAGAATGAGGCATTGAAGGGACCTGATGGTAAAAACAAGCCAACATTTTGTAGGGTGAACGAGCGTAACGCACATACACAAACGCATTTTGTTGATCATTTGGTGGGGGAAATTTTATACAAACGCCGGTAATCATTCCGAATTGAACATTTGGTGAAGAAGGTAGTCGTCATGAAATGATTGCCTTTATTTAATTTGCGTGCAAAAATGGATGCGTGGACGCAAGAAGCTACGCGTTATTCAATAAATTTATAAAAGCGGAGGCCATGTTCAATTTCAGGAAACAACACGCCGAATATCTCGATTTCAATAAAGTTAAATTGCCTATTGTAAATCCATAGAAAATTAACAGTACGCATAATCTTTATAGAATCGCATTATAATATGCCAGTTGACAACACAACAAGAAAAATATGCGACTTAAAAGGATATTCAAATTTGGAATATATTTTTCAGAAAGCGGAAAAACACGGAGGTTCTAATAAATCCAATAGAAGTTTGAATCGACAAACTTTAACAATCATAAAATATATTCTTCGTTCCAGTTTTTGTTACCTCGTGCACAATTCAATGCTAAAACATCAATTCTCAATCGCTTATCTCTCTGTCTTCGCTTTCATGTTGTCCGCACGACGTTTAACGATCAAATGATCCTCAATCAAAGCGACTCATCCCAGCGCCCATAATTCCACTGCTAACGACAACCGGGGCCATGTACAACAGCACATTGCGTCCACACCTTTCCGGACGCACGCCTTGGAGATCAACGACCTGCGAAACCAACTCAAGGCGCAAGATCTTTCTTGGAGTGACCAGCTGGCTGTGCATGATGTTCATCACTATGCGCTGGGATATCTGAGCTTCATCGCAGTCATCGCTATTGTCATCTTCCTGTAGTGCAAGGCCAAAAATGTAAGCTGCCACCCACGATCGCAATGACCGAGACCAGTTCCATGCCCACTCGGCCAGCAGCGCGAATTTAATTTAGGTTAAATTTCGAATTTAAGCGCGAATTTAATTTGGGTTAAATTTCAATTTCCGTTAATTCAATTAATTAATGTAGCTTTAACTTAATTTCAATTTGGTAAATTTGTAAATGTCAGTACTTAATTCAATTCAAACAATCTTGTAAATTTCGATGCACAATTAATTTTGTCACCTTATGTGACTCTAAAACTTTTGGAAGCCACTGTATGCTAAATTGAAATTTCTTAGCTGACGCGCACGAGTCAGCAAAATATTGTTCAAGCATTTTATCAGCATGCATTGTAAGTTAGATTGGGATCATTTTGCTGACGCGCAGGAGTATTTTGCCGACTCCTGGGATCTTATCTTGTGAGTGTATTAGATATCATGTAATGTGGATCTCCACATTCTTTCCCGTATTGGACGCGAGCGTCGGCGGTTGTCAGGCAGGAGACGTTTATGGACGCTCAAGAGTCAGCGTTTTCTTGCGTGGAAACTGCTGACGCTTGTTCGTTTGATGCTGGAAGAAGTAGTCAGCATTCGGAAGTCCAGAGTGGTGGTTCGTTTAAGCGTAAAGTAGTCAGTGCAAAACCATAGGTAGAAATAAATCATTTTGTGTCAGAACTTGATTCACATTTTTAAAGTAATTTAAAATAAATTGAGACAGAGCAAGATTAAATTTTTCAGTGAATGTAAATATTTTGTGAATTCTAAATTCAGTGCTTCGAGTTTGATTGTACAGTCAAGAGAAGAGAGGCCAGGACAAAAGAGTCCTGAAGCGAACAGTATCTTAAAAACTGCCAATAGTACACAGTATTCCATAGATCTTAAGTAAAATACATCAACAGCTCTGGACAATAGACACCATAAGTTTTTCGATTCTAAATTAGATAGGTATTTTTCTGGTTTGAAAGGGAAATACATTGTATACGCTGACGATACACTGCTTCTTTATTCAGATTCATCTGCGGATGCTCTTGAACAAAGAATTAATGCTGATCTTATATCTTACGGTACTTGGTTATTAGGGAATAAACTTTCTATTAATACGAGTAAAACTAAACTTATGATATTTAAACAAAAAAATAAGGTGGACATCAATTTAAATGTTAAAATCTATGAAGACAAAATTGAACGGGTTTCCTCGATCCAGTATTTAGGTGTTTAGGTAGATGAAAAGTTATCTTGGTCAAAGCATATTAGTAATTTGAAATCAAAATTAGTCTTCTGGATAAGAGTGTTCAGGAGTAGAAGCTATTTAGATATTGGTCTCAAAAGATTTATTTATAATGCACATGTTTTGCCGCAGGTAACTTATGGCATATTGAATTGGTGCAATGCGTCGGAATCGAACATTGACTCAATTCATAGAATGCTGAATAAGATTGTCAAGGCAATGCATGGTCTGGATAGGTTGACACCCAGTAATAGTCTTTATTTATTGACTAGAAAATTTAGTATTAGACAGTTGATTTTTATGGAAAAGGCTAAATTTGTATTTAAAATCAGTACTAATAGTTTGAAATCAGGTATAAAACTCATCAAACACAGAGATGTCCACTCTTACAATACGAGAAATAATGATACCCTTAAAGTATCACTTGCGCGGACAAATAGAAGACTCCATGATCCAGTAAGGCTGGCCATGGAATCTTATAACTCATTACCAACTGAGTTGAAGAATGTCAAATCATTTCCCATGTTTAAAAAACTTTTGAAAGAATACACTGCTAAGGTTTGGATGGGTTGAGCTTGCGTTTCTTTATCATATTGAGTTGAATTTCTTTACTTCTGTTTTAATTATTCAGTTCTTTAATTAGTCATCGTAGTTATTATTAACAATTTAATATCTTCCCTTATACCAGCAGCGTTCTGTTGCTGACTGGGAAGTGGGATATATGTGTAAATGATTTTCAAAAATAGAATTTGAACTGGTTTAACTGGATAATTCAAATATGAGCTTCTTCTTCTTCTTTTATGTTTAACAACTAATAATCTTTATAACAGGCTTTATGTCAAGTCCTTCTATCCCATATAAGTAGTTGTACAAGTCTTTTATTAGTAAATGTAAAAAAAAGCTAACAAATAAAAAAAAAAATATTTATATATTGTCACCCTTCCGCCTCAAGGGTAGACGCGCGGTCCAGCCTTGCGGGCCCGGTTCGCTCCGTCGGAGACGGCGCAGGCGCCAACTCGCTAACCCTAGGCTGGATGGATTCAACAATCGGATCGTCAGCGAGTTGACGATCCGTCCGCGCACGCACGAAGGTTTACCCCTAGCACCTAAAGGGAAGGAAAAGAAATGTAAACGTTTCACTTACTCTCGTCCCTAGCCTGTCCAAACTACCCCGTTCAACCACACCACGACCTCCTGAAAGAAAAACCGTTGAACCGAAACGAGGAAAAGAACAACTCCCCGCTTGAGCGCCGCGCACAATCAAAAAAATACCTCTTTCCAATAATAATAACCAGAAGATTTCCGGGTTTGTATATCGTTATATTCACACAAAACGATTTCAATGGAATTAGTATATAAACAGAAGTAATCTAGAAGAAGAAACAAAATAAATAGGTACCTTTTCCTAATCTCGCTACACTATCTTTTCTTGGGGCCCCAGCAAACGATCGCCTGATTATTTCCGCCAATCTTGGGAGCCGGATCCTCGTTTTGTTCAGCTCCTCGTTGAAGGAAATGGTTCTTCTCTAGTTTCGCTAATTGCCGTGGTGACGATGACGAATTGTTCCTGGTTCCAATCACCTTATTTTTTTCCGCTGCCAATCCTCTATCCTCCGAACTTTCTGCCTTGAATTCGAATCGAAAAAGAGAGCCTCCGTTAGTCCTCAGTCCTTTAAATTTGTTCGCCTTAACGGGCGTCCGCTACATTGGAGGTGGTTGGCCTCCCATTCATACGACGAACTCTTTCTTTCTTTTTGGCGCGGTTCGTAGCGCGGCCACCAACCATCTTCGACACCTCGGCTCCGCACCCATGGTTGCTGCACGCGAGTTGGACTGTATTACCCATTATTTTGGGATCAGCTGAGCAGTCCCAATATGTGGGTCACTGGATCATCCTAAAATGACATCGCCGAATGACATTTTGTAGTTGTTAGCAGAAAGTGTAAATAAACGCGATTTCGGTCAATTAGTTTTCGCCATTAAATCTATTTCCCTCCTGAAAAACGTGTGTTTGTCGGTAGAATCGCACGCCTTGCATTCGATCGCTTGTTAGTTCATCAGTGTACGTGGTTGGCCCGCAAGTCAGTGTTCCGGTTGTTAAATGAATGACGGAATGGCGTCCCCGAACGAAATGTTTGTCCGCTTCATTACTTATGTGTTGTAGGTGATTGGTTGCGATAAAGTTGCATGTCGGGAATTAGTGAGAAGAAGATTAAAAGATTTCCGAAAGTCGACTTGGCGTGGTACAGGTGATATGTGTACCTGGTCGTGATGCCTGCATTACATCGCGAGTGTTGTTCAATTTGGGATTCGCCTCGTCTTGGCGTCGCACCAGAGACGCCGTCAGGAAGATGTAAATTGGCGACGGCAAGTTCCCCGAGGTAAGTCTTTGCATTCGTAACGACACTCCATATATTTTACAGTAGCCTCGCCGGTGTATGTTTCCGTTTGGCGCGCTGCATCCCTTCTCGGTTTTGCTGTTGCCATTACCATTGATTACGGTGGATCCATCTAGTGCAGTGACCAGGAGTGGGCCCCCTTATCGCCTTCCGAGTAGGTGCTAGCCTTTGTGGAGCGCTTGCGTTAGATGCGTTGCCATAGGTTATCCTTGTTGGGAAGAGTGTTGGTCGACCGGCCCCCTTCTGATGTCGTTCGTCGTCCGTTGCTGCCGTTTGCTCCCTACCTAAATTAACGCCCTACTCTAGCTCGACGGATAAATAATATTGTTTATCATACAAAAATAACATTTTTCCTCTGAATTATATAACAATTTGAATTATATAACAATAACATTTCCTTCTTTTGTATGAGAGTAGTATTAGTGTCGAAAGAAAAATACAATGGGTCAACTGCTACCTCGATGCTCAAGCGGGTTTGGGGTGTGTAAATGACATGCATCCCGATCTCCTTAGTGGTCGTGGTGTGGTCCCCGGATGAAAGCTAGTCACCCGTAACATTCCCCCCCCCTACTTCAAGTGAATTTCCCTGGAAATTCACTCCTTAGCTATGTCCTACTGCTACCGGCTGTATTTCTAAAGTAACAGGTTACTTGCAACTTCCTTCAATTTCCAAACCTATTCCCATATACTCCAATATCTTAATAAAATTCCAAAACTGTGGCCAATTCCCTACTCCCTACTTCTTATCGAGCTTTATCCCTAACTCTATTTATGCCTCCTCTCTACCTGTGCGTCTAAGTAAAACGGTATGGGTATATATATATATATATGTATATAGTTTTAATGTGATAATCCTTTTATGGTAATTACCCTCCATCAATCATCCCTAGTCCCCTATCTTATAACTGCCTGCCTAAATAACTATCCCTCCACCAATCATCCCTATTATCGTTGCCTGTCCCAGCGTATTCCTGGAGGAAAAGTGGGTTAAACTACCTTCCCATTACTAACGTTCCTAATTAAAGGAAAATCCTTATCTAATTCAAGCTAAACTATTTTAGGTGGGCCGGAGTTAAACAGACAAATGCGGAAGAATAAAGGAAACAAGGAAAGTAAACTCAAACGAAGTGCGAAGGGAAAAAAAAACACAAAAAAAAACGTCTAACAACGCAGGAAGGAGGAAAAAAAAACAACGACGCCCCGCCAAGCTACAACCGTCACCTGGACCGGCTTATGGTAACATTTTCTTTTACTTTCCAAAAATTTTTAATGTTGTGCCGTCCATTTAGCTTTCTTCATTTTATTACTCACGTCTTTGTTTCCCTCGGTTTGTTATTTGTTTTACTTTTTTTTTTTTTGTTGGAACCTCCCTACGATGGTATCGCTACTCAACGTAGCGTTTTAAATCCTTCGCGTGCCAGACGCCTGCATTTCGGCCGCCTATATCCATCAAGGTGAAAGAAGATGCGGACTCGCGGTTTGCGATTCGATATGGCCCCAGATATTCGGGTGCCAGCTTTGCCGAATAGAATTGAGCCGCATCTGACAGGGCATAGTTCCGCCTCCATACCAAGTCACCGATTTTAAATGGTGGAGGTCTATTCCTTAAATTGTATCGCTGCGTACTCTTGCCTGCAGCTTCCTTGAGGTGTTTCAGTACCTCATCCCGGACCATCCTTAGCTTCTCGGCCCTTTTCAAGGGATCCCTCAAAGTATTCTCTTCCGTTGGCTGAACTGGCCTCTTCCGGGAGACTACCATCTCTCGACCGAGGTTGACGAAATAAGGCGTGCTCCCCATAACTTCATGTGTGTATGTACGTAACGCACATCCGATTCGCCCTAAGTCTCGGTCCCACTTTCGATGGTTTTCTCCCACATAGGCCCGCAGCATCCGTTTAATGTTTTGATTGATCCTTTCCGCTGGATTAGCCTGAGGGTGATAGAACGCGGTATATTGCACACCCGTACCATAGGCTGACAGCAGCGCTTGCAGCTCCTTTGACTTAAACTGCACGCCGTTGTCACATACCACTGTTGCAGGCACTCCGAACAGCAAAAATACTCTATCTTCTAGAATCTTCGACACTTGTGCCGCCGTGGCCTGCCGTAATGGAAAAATCAAAGAGAATTTGGAAAAATAATCCACTACGGTCAGGATATGAGTATGCCCCTGCGTTGACCGAGGCAAAGGTCCCACCAGATCGATGCAAATAGTTTCCCAGGGCTCCCTTGCTTGACCAGCTCGCGTGGCCATTGTTCCAAAGGGTCGCTGTCGCTCCACCTTAGTAGACTGACACACCTTACATCTTGAGACATACCGTTGAACATCAGAACGCATCTTGAGCCAAAAGAATCTCTGAGCAATTCGGTCGTAGGTACGACTTACGCCCATGTGACCGGCAGTGGGATCGTCGTGGCACTCTTGGAGGACTTTACTTCTATCCGACTTTGGCACTACCTGCTTCCAGAAATTCCCACTGAGTTCCGCATGTCGGTTTGGGATTCTTTTCCATAGGACATCTCTCTCCACCCGCCAGTCTGCAAATTGGTCTGGATTGCCTCGTACTTTGTCCATCATCCCCTGTATCCATTTGTCGTTTGGTGGACTGTCGCTTTCAATGGTCCCTACCTCCGGGACTGATCTTGAGAGCGCGTCCGGCACCAAATGCTCTTTCCCTTTTCGATGTATCACATCAAAATCGAACTGCTGGAGCCGCACGGCCCACCGGGTCAGCCGACCCGTGGGGTCCTTTAGATTGTGCAGCCAGACTAGGGAATGGTGATCCGTGATCACGTTGAATTTCATTCCTTCGATATAGGGCCGAAGCTTTTCTACTGCCCAAAGGACGGCTAGGCACTCTTTTTCCGTCGTGGAATATTTCCTTTCGGCCCTACTCAGCAACCGGCTTAAATAGCAGATTACCCGCTCTCCCTCTGGGAAGGCCTGGCTCAATACCGCCCCCAGTCCGACATCTGATGCGTCTGTCTGTACGTTAAAAGGCAAACTGAAGTCGGGACAAGACAATATTGGGGCTGACGCTAATTTCAACTTACACCTGTTGAACGCTAATTCGCACTCCGGAGACCATTGCACTTTTTTATCCTTGCGCAAGAGCCCTGTTAAAGGCGCTACCAGAGAGGCATGGTCTGGGATAAACCGACGGTACCACGATACCATACCCAGGAACTGCCGAATCTGCTTCACGCTTTGTGGCCTGGGGATATTCATAACACTTTCAACCTTTTCAGGATCTGCGCTCAATCCGTTCCCATCGACTACATACCCTAGGTAGCGCAATTGCGACCGACAGAAATAGCACTTGTCCCGCGAGAGTTTCAGCCCGGCGTCCCTCAGACGCCTAAACACTTCCTTCAAAATCTCCAAGTGTTTCTCGAAGGTCTGCGTCACGATGATTATGTCGTCGAGGTATGTGAAGACATAGGGCTCTAACTCCGGGCCTAAAACACGGTCGATCAAGCGCTGCCAGGTAGCCGGTGCATTTGACAGTCCAAAAGGCATTCTACAGAACTGGAATAATCCCCTCCCGGGTATGGTGAAAGCGGTGAACTGTCGAGACTCCTTCTGCACTGGCACCTGCCAGTACGCTGATTTAATGTCTAGCGTAGACAAGTACCTGGCATCCCGCAGTTTGTCCAGGGTGGCTAATATATAGGGAAGGGGGTAGGCGTCTTTTTCGGTCACTTTATTAACTTTTCGGAAATCCACACAGAATCGGTAACTTCCATCCTTCTTCTTTACCATTAGGATAGGCGAGGACCACGCGCTGGAAGAAGGCTCGACCACCCCCAGACTCAACATTTCCTCCAATTCCGCGTTGATGTGCTTTTGGAGGGCTGGTGAGACCGGATAATATCTCTGCTTGATGGGCATCGCATCCGTCTTAATGACGTGCTCCACCAAGGAGGTACACCCCAGCCCTTCTCCCATACGCGAGAACTCGCCATTCACCATCTCCTCCAAACGCAATTCGTCTGGGTGAGGGAGGATGGACCTGCTATGCAAGTGGCCTGCTGTTGGGGTGACTTCGCTAACGAAATCCCATCGCTCATGCCGGAGATTAAGGGTAATTCCGAATTCCCTCAAAAAGTCTACCCCCAAAATCAGACCATGGGGTAGCGAAGGGACCACCAACATTTCTAGCCACCTTGTCCTCCTCTGCAATTTAATCGGGACTAAAACTTTTCCCAACACCTTACACTGCCCCTCATCTGCTAAGCGAACTGCCTCTTGTGCCGTTGACCCCAGCTCTACCCCTATCTCTTGTAAACGGAGCCATCCTTCCTTACCTGCAATAGTAGTGGAGGCACCTGAGTCCACCAAGCCGGTAAACTTATTCCCCATAATATCCACGGAGAGATGGGGGCGCACATCTCCTGACTCCCGAGTGAATACATAGGATATCCTTCCGCTTGCAGCCTTTCTTTTATTGGTAGAGGTGGTACCCAGTACGCCGCCTACTGGGCACCGCGACCGTTTCCCGATGACGTGGCAAGAGGTTGGCTTACTGGCTGCCGAGTAGTCGCCGCACTTGGTGAACAGTTCGGACACCTTGTCTTAACTACCCCCCTTCTTCCGCAGCCAAAACATCTTCGAGGCTCTTGGCACTCTCGCGCAAAATGGCCTGTCCCACCACATGTCCAACAAGCGCCACGCTGCATATTGCTGGCAGGAGCCACCGCCTCCAGAGGGTAAGCCTCCACGTAGGCCAAGTCTGGTTCTAGCAGTCTAGTCGTCCGTCCATCCGGAGGAGGCACGAAGGCTTCTACCGTCGCCCGAGTTTCCTCCAGCTCTCGTCCCAGGATAATCAACTCGGAGACCGTGGCAACTTTCCTCAGGGATAATCGTGTCTGGTAAAAGGGGCTTATGTTTTTACGTAAAATCTTCATTTTCTCTACCTCCGTATATGGCTCGTTCAACCGTCTAAACAACCCATCCATGACAGCCACGTACACACCGATTGATTTGTCTCTACCTTGGGTGCGATGACGAATTTCCTCCAACAACTGGTCTTCATAGTTTGGTGGTAGAAACTCCTCCTTGAGTTCTCGACATAGCTCCTCCCAGTTTGCAACCCGATCCTTGGCTGACCTAAACCACACCAAGGCTTTGCCCTCGAAGAGTTCCACTGCCATTCGGAAAAGTTGGTCCTGAGATACTCCTTTGGCCACTCGGATCTCCTCTACCCTCTCCAAAAAGGCGTTTACTGACCCTGGAGAGTCACTGGAGAACCGAATACCCCATTTGGCTATGTCTGGTGGCTTCCTCAGATCCTGTTCCACCCGCGGGGTAGAATATACGGGTCCATGCCGCAGTTCCGGGGTTCGAGGTTCCAGTTCCTCAGTGATAGCCGACAAATTCCTCCTTTCGGGTTCCTCCTGCTCCATCCTCCTGGACGGTCCGGCCACGCTGGTTAGTGGTGGTTGCTTGCGCTCCCTTTCCACTGGTTCTGCTGACCCCTGAGCTAGTGTTGTACACTCTTTCCCTTCGCCGCCCTCACCTTCAGCCTTGTCTATCAGGTCCCCTAACGCCATCAATAACCCCCTCTTTAGTTTCTTTGCCTGTCCTACAAGGTCAGGATCCGTAGTGGGTACGTACTCCCAACGGCGCAACGCATACCCGATTTTGTTCCTAATTTTTAGGAAGTCGGAGCATTCCTTGTTCCCTTTGAAATTCCTAGTCAGGGTCAGGATTTCCTCTAATTTATTCGAAACCGCTTCAATATCCTCTGCTGGAGTGAATGGGTAGGCCTGTAAATCCACGAAGCTCTCATCGGCATCTTGTTCTGACTTCAAAGCCTTCCTTAGACGGCGCCTCATATCGTCGACCGTTCCTTCTGGCTCCTCCCGGATTGCCAGCTCATACACCAGCTCATCCTTCGCGAGCCTATCCACCAGGATTCTTATCGTTTTCGCCATCCTTCTGGTGTGTGCTGGAAAAATAAATCTTACTCTAGCACTTATTCTAATATTCCAAACAATTATCTGCTTCAAAAGTTTTGTTTTATTTATAGAATTTCGTTTACACAATCTCGAACTAATTGCCTCCACTCACACAATTTTCCACACAAAACAAACAATCAATCTACTCACATAACCTTAAGCAAGCACTCTAAGTCATCCACACAACCCACAAACAGAATCACTTAATTCAGTCTCCAACTCACGCAATTTCACTCACTACCTTACCCACCACTCAACATACGACTCACTATCCACAGTCACCCTCTATCGCACTATCTCCTCAAACACTCTAAATCCAGACTCGTTCGCACTTCTATTCCAAAAATATCGCACTTTTCACTTAAAATTGAAACCACAAACACCCGCAAATTCACACTTAGCACGCACAATCACCCTTTCCACCCTTTACTTCACACTCCCGCAAATTAACACTTCACTTGCACTCGCACTACACCACTGACCCACTATTTCTCACTCCTTCACTTTACAATTTGCACACTATCACTTTCACCACTTGACTTACGATTCAACACGTTGGGCGCCAATTGTCACCCTTCCACCTCAAGGGTAGACGCGCGGTCCAGCCTTGCGGGCCCGGTTCGCTCCGTCGGAGACGGCGCAGGCGCCAACTCGCTAACCCTAGGCTGGATGGATTCAACAATCGGATCGTCAGCGAGTTGACGATCCGTCCGCGCACGCACGAGGGTTTACCCCTAGCACCTAAAGGGAAGGAAAAGAAATGTAAACGTTTCACTTACTCTCGTCCCTAGCCTGTCCAAACTACCCCGTTCAACCACACCACGACCTCCTGAAAGAAAAACCGTTGAACCGAAACGAGGAAAAGAACAACTCCCCGCTTGAGCGCCGCGCACAATCAAAAAAATACCTCTTTCCAATAATAATAACCAGAAGATTTCCGGGTTTATAATTCGTTATATTCACACAAAACGATTTCAATGGAATTAGTATATAAACAGAAGTAATCTAGAAGAAGAAACAAAATAAATAGGTACCTTTTCCTAATCTCGCTACACTATCTTTTCTTGGGGCCCCAGCAAACGATCGCCTGATTATTTCCGCCAATCTTGGGAGCCGGATCCTCGTTTTGTTCAGCTCCTCGTTGAACGAAATGGTTCTTCTCTAGTTTCGCTAATTGCCGTGGTGACGATGACGAATTGTTCCTGGTTCCAATCACCTTATTTTTTTCCGCTGCCAATCCTCTATCCTCCGAACTTTCTGCCTTGAATTCGAATCGAAAAAGAGAGCCTCCGTTAGTCCTCAGTCCTTTAAATTTGTTCGCCTTAACGGGCGTCCGCTACATTGGAGGTGGTTGGCCTCCCATTCATACGACGAACTCTTTCTTTCTTTTTGGCGCGGTTCGTAGCGCGGCCACCAACCATCTTCGACACCTCGGCTCCGCACCCATGGTTGCTGCACGCGAGTTGGACTGTATTACCCATTATTTTGGGATCAGCTGAGCAGTCCCAATATGTGGGTCACTGGATCATCCTAAAATGACATCGCCGAATGACATTTTGTAGTTGTTAGCAGAAAGTGTAAATAAACGCGATTTCGGTCAATTAGTTTTCGCCATTAAATCTATTTCCCTCCTGAAAAACGTGTGTTTGTCGGTAGAATCGCACGCCTTGCATTCGATCGCTTGTTAGTTCATCAGTGTACGTGGTTGGCCCGCAAGTCAGTGTTCCGGTTGTTAAATGAATGACGGAATGGCGTCCCCGAACGAAATGTTTGTCCGCTTCATTACTTATGTGTTGTAGGTGATTGGTTGCGATAAAGTTGCATGTCGGGAATTAGTGAGAAGAAGATTAAAAGATTTCCGAAAGTCGACTTGGCGTGGTACAGGTGATATGTGTACCTGGTCGTGATGCCTGCATTACATCGCGAGTGTTGTTCAATTTGGGATTCGCCTCGTCTTGGCGTCGCACCAGAGACGCCGTCAGGAAGATGTAAATTGGCGACGGCAAGTTCCCCAAGGTAAGTCTTTGCATTCGTAACGACACTCCATATATTTTACAGTAGCCTCGCCGGTGTATGTTTCCGTTTGGCGCGCTGCATCCCTTCTCGGTTTTGCTGTTGCCATTACCATTGATTACGGTGGATCCATCTAGTGCAGTGACCAGGAGTGGGCCCCCTTATCGCCTTCCGAGTAGGTGCTAGCCTTTGTGGAGCGCTTGCGTTAGATGCGTTGCCATAGGTTATCCTTGTTGGGAAGAGTGTTGGTCGACCGGCCCCCTTCTGATGTCGTTCGTCGTCCGTTGCTGCCGTTTGCTCCCTACCTAAATTAACGCCCTACTCTAGCTCGACGGATAAATAATATTGTTTATCATACAAAAATAACATTTTTCCTCTGAATTATATAACAATTTGAATTATATAACAATAACATTTCCTTCTTTTCTATGAGAGTAGTATTAGTGTCGAAAGAAAAATACAATGGGTCAACTGCTACCTCGATGCTCAAGCGGGTTTGGGGTGTGTAAATGACATGCATCCCGATCTCCTTAGTGGTCGTGGTGTGGCCCCCGGATGAAAGCTAGTCACCCGTAACAATATATACTAATAATTTGTGATATTGTTAGTGTGGATTTGGAAAACCTTTCCTTAATCCTTTGTTCTGTCGGGAGGTGATGAACAATGGAGGTGCTAATTGCTAGATGGTACCGGTGTTTCGCTTGTACTACATGAAGAAGCTCACTATCCATATATCTGATCCCATTGTCCATTGAAAAATAGCTGCTCGCATGTTGCCTCTTGTTTTTGCTGCTCTCGCCTAGGCAAGTTTTTTGGGTTGGAGACGAGATTGTTTGGCGGATTTTACTTCTCATGTGGTTCGATTGAACATGTTGGGATAATGCTGGGGAATTCACTGTCATCGAGCGTTTTATAAGGAGGTCCGCGTGAGGTCGGGAGAGTTCTCTTTTACTTAAAATCTTTGTTTATTCTTTGCGCTCGTTTGCTTTAACTCTTTGTTCATTTCCATATATATTCCATGTTGAAAGCTCTTGCTGGGCAGTTGATCTTGCTCCTTCATACTGATGTTCAATAGAGCACTGCGCAATAGGTTATGGGCCTAGTGGCGTGGAATTAAATAGAATTCGGTACACAATTGAGGAAATCAGGAATAAAATAAAATTCTCGGATCTAAGGTTATGGCTTTGTCTCTAGTTGTTTTTTTTTCGATCGAGCCATGATGTCACCTGACGATCTACGAGTGCCGTTGTACTGCGTATCAAAGGCAAAATACGAGCGTTGGAAATTTGAAGTTATTGCCTGCCTACGAAGTGTTGGAGTTTATCGACAAGTTGTAATGTGACGCCTACGCCCGGGAATCGAAGTGATTCCGATCCCGAACCCTTGCACCTGGCCAGATGGGTATGACCTCGAAGTGCAAGCGGACTTCATCTTTCGTGCGGATATCGTTGCGCAGAAAATATTTTTTTTTCTTTCCAAATATTTAGATCTGTGGATATAAATATTTGAAACATAATATCAATCAAAACCCCGACACATTTCGAGACATATCCATTTGGTAATGCCCCCCCACCGTTGCCCTCAAAACACTATGCCACTGGCGACAAATAAAAATGCACATTGCCACCATGTGGCGTTCCATTCCGCACATCTGTTTTGTCGGAAGTTGTCAGATTGACAGTCCGACGCAACGAGGGAGCGAAAAAGCGCGGGAAAGAAGTGATGTGTTTTTCGGTGTCCTCCCACAATCTTAACATTCTACAAAAACGGCCGAAAATAGGAACTAACAGTGGGTAAGGAGTAATTGAATTGTTTTTCATTTGATGATTAATAATTTTCTTAACAGTGGTGGAAAAATAAAGGAGTCGGCTGTAGCTGGTGCTCAACATCATGGTTTGCGTCAACCATTATGGTCAGCTATCGACGATGAAATCAGTCTATCTGAATGTGACATTTACAGCTACAATCCTGATTTGAATTCAGATCCAATATCAAAAAGACCAATAAATGGAAGTTCATCACCAACAGCTTCATCAGCATTTATCGCATCAACTGTAAGTACTCTTTTATCGAATGGTTACCGCTGCGCCCATCGCGTTCAAATTTTGTATTGCGGAGCACTTTTAATTTTAAAACCGATAAGGAATGCAAAATTGAAGGAAGATGAAGAATTGTTTAAAATCGATCGAGAGGGAAAAGTTGATCTTCTATTGGTCTCACGCAAAGGAAATCGTTGACAGAAAGTTAGCAAACTACTGAAATCCTTAGTTCCTCTAGAAAACACATCAAACGTTTTAGATCCAATACCAAAAAGACCAATAAATGGAAGAGAGAAAATTATCAGCAAACTGCCAGCTGGTGTAGAAAAAAGCAAAACAAAGCTTAATCGAAAAAGCCTGAGAAATGAACAAACGCTGAATTTTTACAACTGCTTATGGAAAGCAGACAATGTCGAACAGGCTAAAATTCCGAAGCTGTGAAATGAATGGGTAGAAAAGGACTTGGTGTTGTATCATGCTTTTAATACAGGAAAGCGAACAGTGGTGAGACCACAAACTACAAAACTAAAGTCAAAACAGACAAGGACCATCGAGATACCGCATCCTGGCATGAGCTATAATCCAAGCATAAAAGATCATCAGGATCTAATGAAGCAAGTACTAGAAAAAGAAAGTAAACTTATAAAAGAAGAACAACATCTCAACCGTGTGACAACTGATGTGTTTTCGAAAACTCATCCAATTGCACGTGTCATTCAAAAAAACTCCAAGCAGGTTCTTCTGAAGCTGAAGCTGAAGAGGAAGAAACGGAATTCGATCAAGAGAAAAACACAAACAATTCATCAACTAATCGACCAGTTCACAATCAAAAGAAGCCCCTAAAGAAAAGACGTAATGAACGCATAGAACGACAATTAAAGCAAAATAAAAAGGAACTTAAGCTTGAGAAGAAAAAATCACAGATATTCATAGGTTGAGGTTAATATTCTCAAGGAATAAGCAAAAATTTGTACTCCAAATTGAAAAAAATTTAGACTTTAATGAGTTGCAATACCTAAATTGCCTGAATCATATACGAGGCATCTTTTACCTTAGATTAAATTGTAAACGATTGCCACTAGGTCACAAGGTAGTTTTAAATGAATGAATTTGTCCGCGCAATCAAAGAATTGCTTTTGCGGTAGTCTGTCAAGGTGAAATATTTTTCGCACAACTGTAAATCATGCGTCCCACGTCTTAATTTTTTCCTTAACGGACTTTCCATCGTGAAGTATTCTTAATTTTAATATTTCGTAATACCAAACAATTCGATTTTTTTGGTTTGGTTTCAGTTGGCTATTTTAGTAACTTGATACTCGCTCATCTCTCCAATTGATATTAAATCTCATCAAAAATTAATATTTCAAAACAAAACTTTGAAAAAGTTAGTAAAACGTCTGGTCAATAAGGGGAAAAATCATTCATACTTTCCAACCATCTGTTATTTTTTGAGTATCAGCTTTAAAAAACATTATGAACCCCAAGACGATCCCGAAATTCTTACCTATTTCTTCTGCCGTAATGGTGCCTACAGCTTATTGTATTACGTTACACTAAAATTAGATCCCTGTCTAAAATATGCCCAAAATAAAGTGAGCGAACAAAAAAAAATGGTTTACTAGAAATGTGCATAAATACTTTTGATAACTGGAAAGGAAATTTATATTATACAAGTAAAAACACTTCTGTAAAAAGGATTCCATTGAAGATAAAAATAAGTACTACTACTACTTCAATTGAATAATTAATTTTTAAGTTGATGCAATATTAACTATTAGCAATTATTAAATTCTGAATAATTTGAAAGCAAAATTACTTGAATTCAGAGTGAAGTCAATTCCACTTGGCCATAGTGCTGTAAATTTGATAAATCCCAAATATCTCGATATTTTTTTTCTTAGCTACTATGTAACAACAATATACATACATAAATGCATCGTTAAGTAAGATATTTTCCGCAGGGAATAGAATTGAGTTTAACAAAAGCAATTGCCTTTGAAACTTTTCTCATATAATTAATTTCGAAAATATTAAAATACATCGATAAAAATTTGTAAATACTGATAAAATATTAGGAAATAATATTTAGATTTAATACAGTATCAAGATATTTGACTATAAATTTTTTTTTATTCGCGAATCGCCAACCTTAAGTAATCAAATCATTTTTTTTATTTAAGAATAAGATTTATTTTATGGAGTGATTCTAATTAGAAAATTTGCGTAAAAAAAATAAACATAAAATGAATTGCTAAATAACTAAAGACTTTCCTTTTCAGTGGTTCTTCTTGTTTCAGCGGGAAAGTGAGTGCAGGGTAAGTATGCCGTCGCGAGGGTAGGGTTTCGACAAATCCGCTGAGGTCAGTTTCGCGTCGCGCGCGGTACGCGGTACCTTTGTTGTTTTGTCGTTTATTTAGAGTAGGTTTCGTCGAGTTAATTTAAAGTAGCATACTTTTCGGTACCTCGTCGGAAATTCGGGAACGCGAAATAAAAATTAGATTTTGTATTCTTGACTGGTTAATGAAGAAATACGAAGTAACGTAGAGTAGGTTTCTTCTCCGTATGGTTTTGTTTTTTTAACGCGTTTTGAAAATGGGCGTGTTCAGGTGGCTGAAAATACTGTAAATGAGCGTAACCCATTCGGAGACCCGCGACCGAAATCCTCTCCGAACTAGCTGGCCGACAAGCAGCCACCGCGTGAATGGGTTACGGTGCACGGATCGGTTGACCTGTTGGTACCATCCGTTGGCACTACTCAGACTTAACGTCTAGAACCGATGAGAGGTCGGTTCCGCGTTCGAACCTTAAAAAGCTGAAAATCATTACAAAGTCACAGGCAAAGACCTTTCTCCAGTACCGTCAGAAGGAGGTACGAAAGTGAAAGAATGGTATATGCGGGACGCAAAAGCGAGGGGGACTCAACGATTACGATCATGCAAAGACATATAAACAAATGGACGAGCAACGAGAATCTGTGTACTCGTCCATGTGAGAAGCAAATTTGCCACATAAATAAGTTATACATAACTTACGCTCTCAAAACTATATGATTCCCTCTGCTTCTCCTTCCTCTTTTTTTCCAGACAGGTTTTTCTTTTCTCTCTACAGAAGAAGAGAGAGTGCTAAATGAAAAGCATATCACCTCAAACCTCAACTTCACACAACTTTAGCGAAGGTTGCCAATTGCTTCGGCTCTCACGACCGGTTGCGGATCCAGTACTCTCTATATCTATGCGATCATGCCACCACTCGAGATTGTGGAGCATCGGCAGACATATGGTCGAAAGTAAAATCACTATACGAATCGAAGTCAGAAGTGAATAAGTATTTGCTTAACCAAGCGGTGCATGCTATTAAGTTCAATGAAAGTCAATCAATTTCAAGCTATTATGCTGAACTCTTGGTGATCGTGCAAAGGTTGAGGGCTATCGGCGATGAAGTTAGTGATGCGTGTTTAGTGGCAAAGCTCATCAACGATATACCACTAAGATTCAACTCATTCAAGGAAACCTACCACATTCAGGCAACCAAAGGTGAAGCACTAACATTGGACAAACTACGTGAGCAATTAATATTAATCAAAACGCAACGTGCCTCAATAGTGGAATCACATGATTCAGGGACGCGTTCGTTGCGAAAGTTGCTATTATTGCAAAAAATTTGGTCATTTAAAACAGGACTGTACCAAACTGAAATCTGATGAAAAGCGTAATCAAACGAAAAATTCTACCACGAACGTATCGTACAGTACCTGTCGCATTCTAGCCAATTATGGTAAAAGTTTATCAGCAAAATGCAGTTCTTGCTCTTGAATAGGTGATAGCGGTGCGACATATCACATGATTTTCGACCGTTCAAGTTTCATTACAATGACGCATATTGAAGAAGGAACTATACCGGTGACAATGGAAAATAATGAAATTATTTATGCTCACGGTCGTGGAAATGTTTAAGTAATCTCACAGTCAGGTGGACCACTTACATTAACAGATGTGCGATATGTACGAAAACAAGGGCGAAACTTGCTCTCACTCGGGGCTGTGACCAAAAAGCAAGCCGATGTTAAGTTCGTTGGAAACGAGCTTCACATTGAACGTAATGGAAAATGAATCTCTAGTGGATATAGACTTTCAACAACTTGTACGATATTTATGAAAGCAAATGACAGCGCCAACTTCATCGCCCAAGAAGCGACACTTCAAACTTGGCATGAACGCTTAAGAAAGGTCAACTTCGGGCCGATAGCCAAACCTGTTCAGCTGTTAATGGTATGAAAATGTCAAACTAATCGATCAGTGGAAGCGACACCCGTTTTGTGAGACTTTTGTTTTTGCGAACTAGTGGCGTCAGCCGTTCGGTAAGAACACGAGTCGTGCAAAAATAGCTGAAGAGTTGGTACATTTTGACATTTGTGGAGGTGTTAATTGGCAGTGTTTGTTGATGATCAACCAGGGATGTTTTTTACAAGGCCAATTAAGTCTAAAGCACATATTATAAATGCCACGCAGGAGGTGCTCGCCGAGTTCGAAGCAGCTGGCCATGTAGTTAAGCGAATGTGATCTGACTACGCACTGGAATTTCGGGGAAGCTTATGTGATAGTACTCGATAGTTGAAGAGTATTCGTCTCCGTATACACCAGAGCAGAATGCGAGTGGAGCGCCGAAATCGCATATTTGAAACGGCACGAGCCATGTTAATTGACGTTGATTTACCACACGGCTTACAGGCAGAAGTTGCAACAACGGCAACCAAAATTAGGGACATGATTCCGCTAAAGCGTCGACAGAAATACACAACATGTAGTATTGTTTTTAATTGACTCGAAAAGATCGAAGTTTGATCGGAAATCATAGTTACTTGTAGGCTACAAGTCAAAAGCATATCGATTATGGAAGCCGGGAACTCGTCGTGTTGTTAGTCGTAATGTCATGATACATGAGTCCGAACTAAAACAAATGGCGCGAGTAGCGAGTATTGTCCCCACATTTTAAAAATTTCATAAAAAATGCCCTTCGTATCATGAAAAGATTCCCATAGAAAATATTTAGCCTCAACTATACTCGACAAAACTTTCGAAAACTGTATCGAGTCTAACAAAAAATTGGAAAAGACAGTGCTGTTAATATATGGATGGAAAAAACCATTGGGGAATAATAGTAAAACGGTTGTTTCCATGATACAAAATGGGCTTTTTCAGACGCAGCGTTAAAAGTGAGCGTTAAACAGGTTATATGGGCAAGAAGAATGAGGCATTGAAGGGACCTGATGGTAAAAACAAGCCAACATTTTGTAGGGTGAACGAGCGTAACGCACATACACAAACGCATTTTGTTGATCATTTGGTGGGGGAAATTTTATACAAACGCCGGTAATCATTCCGAATTGAACATTTGGTGAAGAAGGTAGTCGTCATGAAATGATTGCCTTTATTTAATTTGCGTGCAAAAATGGATGCGTGGACGCAAGAAGCTACGCGTTATTTAATAAATTTATAAAAGCGGAGGCCATGTTCAATTTCAGGAAACAACACGCCGAATATCTCGATTTCAATAAAGTTAAATTGCCTATTGTAAATCCATAGAAAATTAACAGTACGCATAATCTTTATAGAATCGCATTATAATATGCCAGTTGACAACACAACAAGAAAAATATGCGACTTAAAAGGATATTCAAATTTGGAATATATTTTTCAGAAAGCGGAAAAACACGGAGGTTCTAATAAATCCAATAGAAGTTTGAATCGACAAACTTTAACAATCATAAAATATATTTTCCGTTCCAGTTTTTGTTACCTCGTGCACAATTCAAATCTAAAACATCAATTCTCAATCGCTTATCTCTCTGTCTTCGCTTTCATGTTGTCCGCACGACGTTTAACGATCAAATGATCCTCAATCAAAGCGACTCATCCCAGCGCCCATAATTCCACTGCTAACGACAACCGGGGCCATGTACAACAGCACATTGCGTCCACACCTTTCCGGACGCACGCCTTGGAGATCAACGACCTGCGAAACCAACTCAAGGCGCAAGATCTTTCTTGGAATGACCAGCTGGCTGTGCATGATGCTCATCAGTATGCGCTGGGATATCTGAGCTTGGTCGCAGTCATCGCTATTGTCGTCTTCCTGTAGTGCAAGGCCAAAATTGTAAGCTGCCACCCACAATCGCAATGACCGAGACTAGTTCCATGCCCACTCGGCCAGCAGCGCGAATTTAATTTAGGTTAAATTTCGAATTTAAGCGCGAATTTAATTTGGGTTAAATTTCAATTTCCGTTAATTCAATTAATTAATGTAGCTTTAACTTAATTTCAATTTGGTAAATTTGTAAATGTCAGTACTTAATTCAATTCAAACAATCTTGTAAATTTCGATGCACAATTAATTTTGTCACCTTATGTGACTCTAAAACTTTTGGAAGCCACTGTATGCTAAATTGAAATTTCTTAGCTGACGCGCACGAGTCAGCAAAATATTGTTCAAGCATTTTATCAGCATGCATTGTAAGTTAGATTGGGATCATTTTGCTGACGCGCAGGAGTATTTTGCCGACTCCTGGGATCTTATCTTGTGAGTGTATTAGATATCATGTAATGTGGATCTCCACATTCTTTCCCGTATTGGACGCGAGCGTCGGCGGTTGTCAGGCAGGAGACGTTTATGGACGCTCAAGAGTCAGCGTTTTCTTGCGTGGAAACTGCTGACGCTTGTTCGTTTGATGCTGGAAGAAGTAGTCAGCATTCGGAACTCCAGAGTGGTGGTTCGTTTAAGCGTAAAGTAGTCAGTGCAAAACCATAGGTAGAAATAAATCATTTTGTGTCAGAACTTGATTCACATTTTTAAAGTAATTTAAAATAAATTGAGACAGAGCAAGGTTAAATTTTTCAGTGAATGTAAATATTTTGTGAATTCTAAATTCAGTGCTTCAAGTTTGATTGTACAGTCAAGAGAAGAGAGGCCAGGACAAAAGAGTCCTGAAGCGAACAGTATCTTAAAAACTGCCAATAGTACACAGTATTCCATAGATCTTAAGTAAAATATATCAACAACTCTGGACAATAGACACCATAAGTTTTTCGATTCTAAATTAGATAGCTATTTTTCTGGTTTGAAAGGGAAATACATTGTATACGCTGATGATACACTGCTTCTTTATTCAGATTCATCTGCGGATGCTCTTGAACAAAGAATTAATGCTGATCTTATATCTTACGGTACTTGGTTATTAGGGAATAAACTTACTATTAATACGAGTAAAACTAAACTTATGATATTTAAACAAGAAAATAAGGTGGACATCAAATTAAATGTTAAAATCTATGAAGACAAAATTGAACGGGTTTCCTCGATCCAGTATTTAGGTGTTTAGGTAGATGAAAAGTTATCTTGGTCAAAGCATATTAGTAATTTGAAATCAAAATTAGTCTTCTGGATAAGAGTGTTCAGGAGTAGAAGCTATTTAGATATTGGTCTCAAAAGATTAATTTATAATGCACATGTTTTGCCTCAGGTAACTTATGGCATATTGAATTGGTGCAATGCGTCGGAATCGAACATTGACTCAATTCATAGAATGCTGAATAAGATTGTCAAGGCAATGCATGGTCTGGATAGGTTGACACCCAGTAATAGTCTTTATTTATTGACTAGAAAATTTAGTATTAGACAGTTGATTTTTATGGAAAAGGCTAAATTTGTATTTAAAATCAGTACTAATAGTTTGAAATCAGGTATAAAACTCATCAAACACAGAGATGTCCACTCTTACAATACGAGAAATAATGATTACCTTAAAGTATCACTTGCGCGGACAAATAGAAGACTCCATGATCCAGTAAGGCTGGCCATGGAATCTTATAACTCATTACCAACTGAGTTGAAGAATGTCAAATCATTTCCCATGTTTAAAAAACTTTTGAAAGAATACACTGCTAAGGTTTGGATGGGTTGAGCTTGCGTTTCTTTATCATATTGAGTTGAATTTCTTTACTTCTGTTTTAATTATTCAGTTCTTTAATTAGTCATCGTAGTTATTATTAACAATTTAATATCTTCCCTTATACCAGCAGCGTTCTGTTGCTGACTGGGAAGTGGGATATATGTGTAAATGATTTTCAAAAATAGAATTTGAACTGGTTTAACTGGATAATTCAAATATGAGCTTCTTCTTCTTCTTTTATGTTTAACAACTAATAATCTTTATAACAGGCTTTATGTCAAGTCCTTCTATCCCATATAAGTAGTTGTACAAGTCTTTTATTAGTAAATGTAAAAAACAGCTAACAAATAAAAAAAAAAAAATATATTCATATATATACTAATAATTTGTGATATTGTTAGTGTGGATTTGGAAAACCTTTCCTTAATCCTTTGTCCTGTCGGGAGGTGATGAACAATGGAGGTGCTAATTGCTAGATTATACCGGTGTTTCGCTGGTACTACATGAAGAAGCTCACTATCCATATATCTGATCCCATTGTCCATTGAAAAATAGCTGCTCGCATGTTGCCTCTTGTTTTTGCTGCTCTCGCCTAGGCAAGTTTTTTGGGTTGGAGACGAGATTGTTTGGCGGATTTTACTTCTCATGTGGTTCGATTGAACATGTTGGGATAATGCTGGGGAATTCACTGTCATCGAGCGTTTTATAAGGAGGTCCGCGTGAGGTCGGGAGAGTTCTCTTTTACTTAAAATCTTTATTTATTCTTTGCGCTCGTTTGCTTTAACTCTTTGTTCATTTCCATATATATTCCATGTTGAAAGCTCTTGTTGGGCAGTTGATCTTGCTCCTTCATACTGATGTTCAATAGAGCACTGCGCAATAGGTTATGGGCCTAGTGGCGTGGAATTAAATAGAATTCGATACACAATTGAGGAAATCAGGAATAAAATAAAATTCTCGGATCTAAGGTTATGGCTTTGTCTCTAGTTGTTTTTTTTCGATCGAGCCATGATGTCACCTGACGATCTACGAGTGCCGTTGTACTGCGTATCAAAGGCAAAATACGAGCGTTGGAAATTTGAAGTTATTGCCTGCCTACGAAGTGTTGGAGTTTATCGACAAGTCACAGGCAAAGACCTTTCTCCAGTACCGTCAGAAGGAGGTACGAAGGTGAAAGAATGGTATATGCGGGACGCAAAAGCGAGGGGGACTCAACGATTACGATCATGCAAAGACATATAAACAAATGGACGAGCAACGAGAATCTGTGTACTCGTCCATGTGAGAAGCAAATTTGCCACATAAATAAGTTATAAATAACTTACGCTCTCAAAACTATATGATTCCCTCTGCTTCTCCTTCCTCTTTTTTTCCAGACAGGTTTTTCTTTTCTCTCTTCAGAAGAATCGCTTCCCCACTGACACCCGCGCACACCAACGAAATTTCATTTGACGTGCACACGATCGCGCCTTCGTTATCATTCGGAAAACAGTTTGAGTACAAACAACAAACGACTCTCACGGAAAACTCAAACGTCAAAGCAAAAGAAAATCGAAAAGAGCGCGAAACACGCGGGAAAACTCATGTGTCAAAGCGGATAGAAATTTCGAAAATTTTTAATTAAAACAGTGAATTAAAGTTCCGATTACGTACGCGCGATCTTTAAAATTTAAAACTTTTTAAATGTGAACGTGGTGCGCCGTGAATAGAGTGCTAAATGAAAAGCATATCACCTCAAACCTCAACTTCACACAACTTTAGCGAAGGTTGCCAATTGCTTCGGCTCTCACGACCGGTTGCGGATCCAGTACTCTCTATATCTATGCGATCATGCCACCACTCGAGATTGTGGAGCATCGGCAGACATATGGTCGAAAGTAAAATCACTATACGAATCGAAGTCAGAAGTGAATAAGTATTTGCTTAACCAAGCGGTGCATGCTATTAAGTTCAATGAAAGTCAATCAATTTCAAGCTATTATGCTGAACTCTTGGTGATCGTACAAAGGTTGAGGACTATCGGCGATGAAGTTAGTGATGCGTGTTTAGTGGCAAAGCTCATCAACGATATACCACTAAGATTCAACTCATTCAAGGAAACCTACATTCAGGCAACCAAAGGTGAAGCACTAACATTGGACAAACTACGTGAGCAATTAATATTAATCAAAATGCAACGTGCCTCAATAGTGGAATCACATGATTCAGGGACGCGTTCGTTGCGAAAGTTGCTATTATTGCAAAAAATTTGGTCATTTAAAACAGGACTGTACCAAACTGAAATCTGATGAAAAGCGTAATCAAACGAAAAATTCTACCACGAACGTATCGTACGGTACCTGTCTCATTCTAGCCAATTATGGTAAAAGTTTATCAGCAAAATGCAGTTCTTACTCTTGAATAGGTGATAGCGGTGCGACATATCACATGATTTTCGACCGTTCAAGTTTCATTACAATGACGCATATTGAATAGAGTTTGACAACTGATTTATAGTGACACTTGAGTTATCAGCTCTACAGAAAAACCTATTAGGAAGTGAAATAAAAAGTGAAATCAGCTGTTTTTTTCTTTAGTGAAGTTGGTGTTAGGTTCTCTGCTATTTCTCGGTGGAAATCACGGATAAGTAGTATTCATCTTAGCCAAATTTTTCACCAACGGTTATTTTCATTTATTATTTGTACGAGGAGAGGGATTCTCGTGTAGTACAAATTGAACATTTCTGAATATATATAGTAAAATTTTAATTTCTATATAATTATTTTCTATAATATATAAAATAATTCATATGCAACATAATTCCAAAAATACTGATAAACCAAAAACTAACAATATTTTCTATAATAGATAAATCGATTAAAATTTTTTTTCATCTTGCTTTTTCCCTCATTTGAAAAATTTTAAACATTCTTTTTAATCATAATTCAATTCATTCTTGTTTTAATTGGTTGAAATACTGTTTCATATTATAAATCGTTAATCCTCATTATCAAATTTAATTAAAATCAATCAAAAAATATAATATATAATACCAATTGAAAATCACCAATCATGGCAACGCCACCTGGTGCTGACAAATGTGGTAAATGCAGAAAACCAGTGGAGGAAAACCATAAAGGCATGGGCTGCGATGGCATTTGCAATAAGTGGTTTCACCTGAAATGCATAAAAATGAGTGAGGAGAGATACCGCAAAATCATGAATATATCTAAGGATGTGATTTGGATGTGTTCCTCGTTTAAAAGCGACCATCAAAAAACAAAAGAAGATCGTCTCCTTAACCAAATGAAAGAGGTCGAGAATCACATTCTAGAAATGAAAACCACTATAACCTCATTGGTTGCAAAAGCAGCACCTATGCGTCAAACCTCATATGCTGATATCACAAAAAGTATCTCCACTTCTCCAAGAGAACGGAACTCTAACACAACGTGCCAAAAAGGGATTTTAATCAAGCCAAAAAAACATTCGTCCTCGGAAAAAACACTTGCAGATTTTAAGTCGAAGATAAAGCCGTCCAAACGTAAAATTCCTTTGCAACTACTGCGGCCAATTCGTGATGGTGGTGCCATCATAAAAACATCATCAAATGAAAACACAACCACGCTTTACAACATGGCAAAAGAAATAATGCGGGACGAATATGATATTATGGAGACCAAATCCCGTCAACCAAGACTGGTCATTAATGGCCTAGAAAAAGAATTTTCTACTGAGGAGTTAACGAATGAAATACGTTCCTTGAACCCTAATATTGGGGAGAATGAAAAAATGGAAGTAATTCACGCTAGAAAGACAAGAAATGGAAAGTGGTTACATATTCTGCAGGTGAATGGGTGTATTTACCAAAGATTGGTAAACAGATACGTCAATATTAATTATGGGTCTTATTTTATCAAGGAAGACTACAATATTACGAGGTGCTATAAATGCCAAAAGTTTAATCACAAAACGTTAAAGTGCGAAGGGGAGCAAACATGTGCTAAGTGTGCAGGAAAGCACGAAACGAAGGCCTGTAAAAGTGAGTTCGAGAAATGCTTCAATTGCGCGGGTAACAGTAAGAATGTTGATTACGCCCACAGATCAGACTCTACTCAGTGCCCAGAATACCAACGTAGGATAATGATTGCCAGGAGGAGCATTGACTACGACTGCAAATGAATTGTAACGATACAAACCGACTAAGTGGCAAGCAACTGACTCTCCTATATGCGAATATTAGAAGCTTACGGCACAAACTAAGTGACATTCAGATTTATCTGCAGCATAATCCCAACATAGATGTGATCATACTAAATGAAGTCTGGATTTATCCTGAGGAAGCTAAATATTTTAACATTCAGGGTTATCATTCAGTTTTCTCCTGCAGACCCGGAAGAGGTGGCGGCACAGCAATTTATATTAAAAACTCAATAAATTTCACCACTAATCGTGTGACCCCTGATAAATATAATATGATAATAATCGAGTTAATCCAAGCTGGTAAAAAAATAAAAATCGGCACTTTCTACAACCCCAGCCGTTTGAACGCGCAAGATCTTTGCTCTGTTCCAGACAACATATACTCAGCAGAAAAAAATTTACTCACAGTAGCTGACACAAACATTGACTTAATCACCGAGTCCTCAGAATCAAGGCTATATAAAGATACTCTCGATACAAATGGTGCTGTTGTTATTAATAACGAAACAATTACTCGTCCTGTTTCGAAAACTTGCCTAGATCATATAGTCATAAATGACAAGCTTACTGCGGAAAAAATTAATTTCAAAGTAGAGAACTGGCCAGAGCTAGACCATCAGGTTCTAAAAATAAGCATCCAAAACTTCAACGTTCATAAACAAAAGCCTAGTTACAAATCGTTTCGATATGTAAACAAGGACCTCTTCAAAACGCATCTTCAACGAGTATTGGAAACCCAGAAACCTACTAATCTAACAGAACTGACAAATATGATCTCTGAATCCAAACGTCACTCGACCATCGAAAAAAAACTTAGATGTCGCCAGCAAACTTGGATTACGAAACGAGTTATAGAAGCCAGTATAAGAAAGAGGAAGGCGTTTACGGATTTCAGACGGAACATGGAAGATCTGACGCTTAAGTACATATATATCCAAGCGAAAACAGAATCAAAGCGTGTCGTAAGGGAAGCAAAATTTTCATATTTTTCCAAAAGATTGGAGGCAGCGGCTGATAATAATCGCAAAATATGGAAAATAATAAACGAAGTAAAAGATAACTCTCTTCCCCGGACTTTTTCACCTGATTTGCAGATCATTCCAGTCTCTCTGCCTGATTCTTCGCAACAAAATGAAGCAGCAACAATTCTAAATAACTTCTTCTCAACTATTGGTGAAAAAATAACGAGCGAACTCGGTGCTTCTCCAACATGTATAAGGAATGATACAAATACCTCGCCTAGATCCACATTTCACATCCATTCAACCAACAAAGACGAGGTGCATAAAACCATCGAGGCAATGAAGAAGAACGCTGCTCCAGGCAGTGATAACATAACAATGGATGAAATTATGCTCGTCAGAGACAAAATAGCAGCTCTCCTTGCTGACTTTTACAATGAGCACATCAAAAACGGGACGTTTCCTGAGGAGGGGAAGCTAGCGAAAATAATTCCTATATTTAAGGGAGGTGATCGTTCGGACCCGAATAACTATCGCCCGATTGCGCTTCTTACAGGATTCAGTAAAATTTTTGAAAAAATAATTAACACCCGTTTAACATCGTTCATTGTGGATAATTCTATCCTAAATTCCCATCAATATGGTTTTCAAAAAACCAAAGGAACACTTGATGCTTTGATCTCAGTAACCCATTTCATCAATGAAAGGCTTGACAATGGAGACTATGCTGTTGCCATTTTCGTGGATCTGAAGAAAGCGTTTGATACGGTCGACCATGACCTTCTGCTTCGTAAATTAGAATCATATGGTGTACAAGGCAAAGCGAATCAGTTATTTCACAGTTATCTAAAAGGTAGATTGCAGATAACAGAAGTCAATAATTTTTTGAGTGACCCAGCACCAATGAAATCAGGAGTTCCACAAGGTTCCATACTAGGCCCCACTTTGTTCCTATTATACACGAATAATTTGTTTACATGTAGACTAAATGGGCATTCCACATTATATGCTGATGATACAGTACTCCTGTACTCGGGATGTAACAAGAATGCCATTGAAGACTCCATCAATGAGGATCTGAAAACATATAGTTTGTGGTTAAACGAAAATAAACTAGCGCTGAATGTAACAAAGACTAAGTTTGTTATTTTTAAACAAAAGAACAAGGAAGACATTGATATTGATATAAAAATTAACGGCGAAAATCTGCAAAGGGTATTTGAATTTAAATATCTTGGCCTAATCAGTGACCACCGTTTAATTTGGTTCCCACATATAAACAGCTTAAGAAGGCAATTAGCCCCCATAATCGGCTTATTACGTAGGTACGAGGGATTCCCGAGGAACATCAAACAACTGGTTCTAAATGCATTCGTATTGTCGAAATTACATTACGGAGTGGTAATCTGGAGTCAGTCATCAAAGATAAACATTAATATCATCTCCAGGATGTCAACTAAGGCATATAAAAATATGCATAATCTCCCAAGGCTCACGTCAACAAAATTAGTGTACCAATCGTGTAACGCATTAACTTTTAGCCAAATCATTATAATGGAGAAAGCTAAGTTTATCTTCAAATGCTTCAACCTCAACTTGTCCCCACAAGTGCCATTTGTTAGGGTATCACAAAAGAATCAATACAATGCTAGGAACGCAGACCAATTTGTTATACCATTTGCAAGAACAGATCGTCTAAAGAACGATCCTACAAATGATGCCCTCCGTATATACAATGATCTTCCGGAATCAGTAAAAGAATCGAATTCACTTATGATCTTCAAGAAAAGACTCAGGAACTATTTAATGAATAGCGATTGAATCTCACCGCAGAAACTTTCAACATAGCATCTTAGGGCAATTTTTGTTTATCCTATCATCGAGATGCCTCAAGACACAGCTAGTCTTATGATTTATTATTATCTGTCCAGTAACTTCAAAATAGCATCTTAGGGCATTGTTGACCCTATCGTCGAGATACTTGAAGAAACAGCCATTCTTTTAACTCCGAGTTTTTTTACTGCGTCGAATTAATATTTTTTTACCTCTGAGAGCTGTTAACGAATCGGACATGAAAAGATTAACAGGATGACTTCACATATTTTTTGTGTGCCCCCTTATACCGATGTTTTACACATTGTCTGGGTGGCACACCTGTAGAAACGACGAAATGTGAAGTGCAGATCGCACGAGCGTTGTGCGACGAAGAAAGTGTGATGGAGAGAGTGGAAGGGAAGGAGGTTTTTTAAAAAAAAAAAAAAAATATTGAAGAAGGAACTATACCGGTGACAATGGAAAATAATGAAATTATTTATGCTCACGGTCGTGGAAATGTTTAAGTAATCTCACAGTCAGGTGGACCACTTACATTAACAGATGTGCGATATGTACGAAAACACGGGCGAAACTTGCTCTCACTCGGGGCTGTGACCAAAAAGCAAGCCGATGTTAAGTTCGTTGGAAACGAGCTTCACATTGAACGTAATGGAAAATGAATCTCTAGTGGATATAGACTTTCAACAACTTGTACGATATTTATGAAAGCAAATGACAGCGCTAACTTCATCGCCCAAGAAGCGACACTTCAAACTTGGCATGAACGCTTAAGAAAGGTCAACTTCGGGCCGATAGCCAAACCAGTTCAGCTGTTAATGGTATGAAAATGTCAAACTAATCGATCAGTGGAAGCGACACCCGTTTTGTGAGACTTTTGTTTTTGCGAACTAGTGGCGTCAGCCGTTCGGTAAGAACACGAGTCGTGCAAAAATAGCTGAAGAGTTGGTACATTTTGACATTTGTGGAGGTGTTAATTGGCAGTGTTTGTTGATGATCAACCAGGGATGTTTTTCACAAGGTCAATTAAGTCTAAAGCACATATTATAATCGCCACGCAGGAGGTGCTCGCCGAGTTCAAAGCAGCTGGCCATGTAGTTAAGCGAATGTGATCTGACTACATACTGGAATTTCGGGGAAGCTTATGTGATAGTACTCGATAGTTGAGGAGTATTCGTCTCCGTATACACTAGAGCAGAATGCGAGTGGAGCGCCGAAATCGCATATTTGAAACGACACGAGCCATGCTAATTGACGTTGATTTACCACACGGCTTACAGGCAGAAGTTGCAACAACGGCAACCAAAATTAGGGACATGATTCCGCTAAAGCGTCGACAGAAATACACCACATGTAGTATTGTTTTTAATTGACTCGAAAAGATCGAAGTTTGATCGGAAATCATAGTTACTTGTAGGCTACAAGTCAAAAGCATATCGATTATGGAAGCCGGGAACTCGTCGTGTTGTTAGTCGTAATGTCATGATACATGAGTCCGAACTAAAACAAATGGCGCGAGTAGCGAGTATTGTCCCCACATTTTAAAAATTTCATAAAAAATGCCCTTCGTATCATGAGAAGATTCCCATAGAAAATATTTAGCCTCAACTATACTCGACAAAACTTTCGAAAACTGTATCGAGTCTAACAAAAAATTGGAAAAGACAGTGCTGTTAATATATGGATGGAAAAAACCATTGGGGAATAATAGTAAAACGGTTGTTTCCATGATACAAAATGGGCTTTTTCAGACGCAGCGTTAAAAGTGAGCGTTAAACAGGTTATATGGGCAAGAAGAATGAGGCATTGAAGGGACCTGATGGTAAAAACAAGCCAACATTTTGTAGGGTGAACGAGCGTAACGCACATACACAAACGCATTTTGTTGATCATTTGGTGGGGGAAATTTTATACAAACGCCGGTAATCATTCCGAATTGAACATTTGGTGAAGAAGGTAGTCGTCATAAAATGATTGCCTTTCTTTAATTTGCGTGCAAAAATGGATGCGTGGACGCAAGAAGCTACGCGTTATTCAATAAATTTATAAAAGCGGAGGCCATGTTCAATTTCAGGACAACACGACGAATATCTCGATTTCAATAAAGTTAAATTGCCTATTGTAAATCCATAGAAAATTAACAGTACGCATAATCTTTATAGAATCGCATTATAATATGCCAGTTGACAACACAACAAGAAAAATATGCGACTTAAAAGGATATTCAAATTTGGAATATATTTTTCAGAAAGCGGAAAAACACGGAGGTTCTAATAAATCCAATAGAAGTTTGAATCGACAAACTTTAACAATCATAAAATATATTTTTCGTTCCAGTTTTTGTTACCTCGTGCACAATTCAATGCTAAAACATCAATTCTCAATCGCTTATCTCTCTGTCTTCGCTTTCATGTTGTCCGCACGACGTTTAACGATCAAATGATCCTTTTGACACATACACTCGCAAGACGTGTATCGTATACAAAAATAGGTTGGCTGAAATATGCAACGTGTAAACATAAGGGCGTAAGCGCGAAACCTGTTTGGATATGGGTTTTAACCATTCCCGTGTGAAAGAGCCCAATGATAGTGGAGACCCATGCGTTGATAAATGCTCTTTTAGGAAAACTGAAAATGGAGAAAAGTTAGCTAATATCAAAGACTATGAGTCGATGGACATTGCAAAGGATATATATTCAACAGAAATATAATATATGCAGTAGTACTAGATAACTCTAATGTTATACTGAAAATGGACAGATTATCAAGTCATGTTGCTTGGCATACCACTTGTAACAGTCACACGGCAAACTTGCTGTTGAAGGATGTACAATAGTTAACAAAGAACTTAATAATTCAGTGGTTTCTATTCAAAAAGAATTTAATAAGCCAGATTTTGAGAAGATGACTTTTGAAAAAGATGATCATACATTAAAATTGGCATACGAAACACGTTGGTGCATAATCACAGATTGGTTTGCAAACTTTATTGATCATATGCAGTATACCAAACTTTCTGCGGCTGATAAAAATGCGAAAAGGTTTAAGCCTGCCATTGTAAAATTACTTTTCGGACGAAGAATTTGTGGCAGATGCCAAGGAATCAATCAATAAATAGTAACTGCAAAAAACTGCTCAGCCGATGCTGTGAATCTTTGGTTAAATCTAAAACAGCCTGAAAAATTCAATGACAGTTTAGATAAACGGAAGAACATGGATTTAAATGTGTATGCTTTGACTGTATTTTATTTGCATGCATATAACGATAGCAGAGCATATATACTAACTAGCACCTGCAATCGAGGAGCTGTCAAAATGAAAAGAGAGGCAAATAAACGTGTAAAAGATGGATTAAAGTTTACCTTGTATCGGTGAAATTGCAAGCAAATTCAAGTTTTTGTTTACCATACATACGCACTTTTAGTCTAATTCTCTTTACTCCATAAGTACCGTAAGAAATAAAATTTGTTCTAATTGCAGCTGCTATTTAGTAGATATGCTCTGACGATAGCTCAAGGTTTAGCAATAAGCATATGGATAAGTAAAGCACTTTTTATTCCAGCATCTAAATTCAATAAGAATTGAAGACTGGGATGCATTTAGAAACTTGAGGTTTTTTTATGGATCTGTCTAGGAAAGGAGATGAGCCCTGCAGTGCTCTGGAGTATTGCAGAAATTACGAATCCCGAGTTAGCATCATTAGCTAAACGTTTCATGAATTTACCTGTATCAGCAGCGCAAATAGAGAGAATGTTTTCAAATTGGGCCCGTGTTCATTGCCCCAATTCGAAATAGATTGTTTGATCGCTACAAAATTTTTTTGAATCTATATATTGCTCGCTCCGGTTGGCTGATGAATACAATTGCGATGATGATGATGAATATATTTGAATATAAAATTTATTAAAAAAGTAAATATCAACATACGCAAGTTGGGTAGACAGACCTACGCTCATTTCAGAAGGGTTTTGTACCCAACCTCTCCGAAATACGGTCATCAGCAACAAATAAAGTCAAGAAACATGTCAAAGAGATGTGCACATTTAAAGGAAAATCCATTGTTTCTCCATTTTCAACGGTCGCTATTTTGTTCCAAACTAACAAAAATCACTCAAATTATGAATTGCAAAAAATATGTAGTGTTATAAATCTTATCTGGAAATTTTAAGATCAAATCAAAATTGCAGTGTCTGAACCGATGGGAAATCCATAAAAAACCAAAACCGTATGTTATTATTGTAATTGCAGAAATTTCAAACGGCTATAACTTCCGCGAATATGATTCGATTTTCATCAAACTTGCAGAGTATTACGTCCTTATGTGAAACTACTCAAATATCGAATTTTGTTGAGTTTAAGGGTACATGTACGATTTTATTGAGGAAAATATGAAATTCGAAGACATACTATTATTAACAAAGTTGAGCGAATTTCGACTTATAAGATATTTGTTGTTGTTGTACTCAGAAACATCTACCTCTATGATTTTTTTCAGATTATTCGGATCACAGGTGTCCAATTGCGACTTCAAAGCAAGCCTGAATGGCGAATCTCTCCTTCATTTCCATGAAACATTAAGATCTGACCTCATATCGAGCTTGAATCTTATTGATTATTTTTTCAGCTATGAAGACGTATGTTCCTTTGAAAGAGAAATAAAATAAATATTGTAAGTGGCAATAATGAGCTGCTTCTCAAAATCTACAAACAGCTTGAATCTCTTTCAGATAGAATAAATAAACAAGACCAAAAAATCAATTTCGTTTTTCAACGTTTAGGCCAACATGCTTCAAAATAGGTTGCCATCCAGTCACATTCCCATGGATAGGATTCGTCTCATCTCGATCAACGTCAACTCCATTGTTACTATACATCGGCGTGATTATCTCCTTGAATTCATTGTTAAGCAAAAGCCTGGCATCATGCTTCTCACTGAAGCCCACCTCAATTCATGGCACTCCATGACATGCAAGGATTTTGAATTCGTAAGAGACGATAGGGTAATAGGTGATGGGGGAGGTGGCACCGGGATATTGGTGAGAAGACCCTATTGTTTCCAAAATATTGAAAAAGTCGAATTCAAAAGCTTTGAATCTCTTGCAGTGTCCGTTATCAAAATTTCACTGCCAGATGGGGATAACCTCTTTGTTATCTCTCTGCCTATGCAACTGGTGGAACTGTTCTCAAGCTCAAGGAGGAACTCAATTCCTTGTTTGAAATACTCGAATTGAACAGGCTGCATAGTTATTATATTCTTGCTGGTGACCTAAACGCCAAGCATACATCATGGCTGATCGCCACCAATAATCCAAGAGGTGTTTTCCTGAAATCGTGGATAACAGAGAACCAAATTGAATACAGATGCAATCTATATGGGTCAGAGTTCCCAACATACCCTAGGACAAATTCATACTTGAATTCAGCTTTAATAGTCCTTAACGGAAACTGCAGGTGCTTCCTTATGATAGCGACCATAATACAATCGTAATGGAAATCAATCATCACAGAGATGATTTCTTCCTCATTCCAGTTCAACACGAAAATCATCGGTTGAACTTCAAAAAACCAGACTGGGGAAAGCTTCACAAGAAGTTTAATCGGAAGTATCAGAAGCAATGTCCCCCTTCTGATAATGGCAACGCTTGCTCAATGGTTCCTAATGACAGGAATCTGACTAACGATGGAATAGATCTCTAATTGTCGAAGTTAGAGAAACTGACGTTGGAAACGATTGAGAAAATAGTTTCCAAGATTAAATATCGAAACAATATGGAAAGATATGAAACACCAACCATCGCAAGGTTGAAAAGATTGAAAAACCTTCTTCTCACACGCGTCAACAATATTTATCGACGATTTTCGGACTACAACCATCCCTCGTTGGATTTGTTAAAATTACATCCAAGGAATGCCCGGAACTTAATCCTGTGATACTTTAGGAGTGAGGTCAGCAATCAATGGGCAGAAAAATTGAGGGGTATTAGCCCACAGGACCCAGATGGCGTTTTCGTGAAAGTGAATAGCATATTCCGCAAGAAGTCTCGAGTGAAGGTATCGAATCTTGAAGTCACTAGTGATGAGATAAATCTCCTCGATAGGGGTGGTATCGAAATTGATAGTACGACTCCGGATAGAAATGGAAACAGGATTATATGTGAAGGATTGGATACACTTGCCCTGATTGGAACACATTTTGAATTGGTTCATCTACCAAACCCTGAGAGAGGGAATGAAATATTTTCAGAGATCGTTGAAGCAAAAGTTTCCGACTTCAAATCAAGCCTGAACGGCAAATCAATTCTTCATTTCAATGAAACATAAACATCTGACCTCATACCGAGCTTGAATCTTATTGATTAGCTAAACTTTTTAATTTTTCACATCAATTTAATGTAAATCTATACGACGAATTTGCTCTACATTTGAAGCTTATCTAACGTCGCGCGGATATCGGTCACTCTTTCGGATGGCTCCGATAGCTTTTTAAATTACTTTTTATGGAATTGTTTGCAGCTACATATAAATGAGTTGCATATTTTGAATAATAATTTTTCTGAAAAATTATTAGAGAAGAAAAATGTTAGAAGAAGGTGGTTTCGACGTGTGCACTAATTCTTCTCAGGCCATCACTCTTAGATACACACCGGTGATGGCGACCACCATGCTCAGAGGTGAGGGAGTTAATTTTTAATTTTTCTACTTATGCAAACCCAATATGTTTTTGTATCTGCAAGTTATATTCAAGGTAAATTTCTCTTGTAAGTACTTGTATTAGCTAAACTTTTTAATTGGATCATTTCACCCTTTTCACATCAATTTAATGTAAATCTATACGACAAATTCGCTCTACATTTGAAGCTTATGTAGCGTCGCGCGGATATCGATCACTCTTTCGGATGGCTCCGATAGCTTTTTAAATTACTTTTTATGGAATTGTTTGCAGCAACATATAAATGAGTTGCATATTTTGAATAATAATTTTTCTGAAAAATTATTAGAGAAGAAAAATGTTAGAAGAAGGTGGTTTCGACGTGTGCACTAATTCTCCTCAGGCCATCACTCTTAGATACACACCGGTGATGGCGACCACCATGCTCAGAGGTGAGGGAGTTAATTTTTAATTTTTCTACTTATGCAAACTCAATATGTTTTTGTATCTGCAAGTTATATTCAAGGTAAATTTCTCTTGTAAGTACTTGTATTAGCTAAACTTTTTAATTGGATCATTTCACCCTTTTCACATCAATTTAATGTAAATCTATACGACAAATTTGCTCTACATTTGAAGCTTATGTAACGTCGCGCGGATATCGATCACTCTTTCAGATGGCTCCGATAGCTTTTTAAATTACTTTTTATGGAATTGTTTGCAGCTACATATAAATGAGTTGCATATTTTGAATAATAATTTTTCTGAAAAATTATTAGAGAAGAAAAATGTCAGAAGAAGGTCGTTTCGACGTGTGCACTAATTCTCCTCTGGCCATCACTCTTAGATACACATATTGAGTTTGCATAAGTAGAAAAATTAAAAATTAACTCCCTCACCTCTGAGCATGGTGGTCGCCATCACCGGTGTGTATCTAAGAGTGATGGCCTGAGGAGAATTAGTGCACACGTCGAAACTACCTTCTTCTAACATTTTTCTTCTGTAATAATTTTTCAGAAAAATTATTATTCAAAATATGCAACTCATTTATATGTAGCTGCAAACAATTCCATAAAAAGTAATTTAAAAAGCTATCGGAGCCATCCGAAAGAGTGACCGATATCCGCGCGACGTTAGATAAGCTTCAAATGTAGAGCAAATTTGTCGTATAGATTTACATTAAATTGATGTGAAAAGGGTGAAATGATCCAATTAAAAGGTTTAGCTAATACAAGTACTTACAAGAGAAATTTACCTTGAATATAACTTGCAGATACAAGAACATATTGAGTTTGCATAAGTAGCAAAATTAAAAATTAACTTCCTCACCTCTGAGCATGGTGGTCGCCATCACCGGTGTGTATCTAAGAGTGATGGCCTGAGGAGAATTAGTGCACACGTCGAAACCACCTTCTTCTAACATTTTTCTTATCTAATAATTTTTCAGAAAAATTATTATTCAAAATATGCAACTCATTTATATGTAGCTGCAAACAATTCCATAAAAAGCTATCGGAGCCATCCGAAAGAGTGATCGATATCCGCGCGACGTTAGATAAGCTTCAAATGTAGAGCAAATTTGTCGTATAGATTTACATTAAATTGATGTGAAAAGGGTGAAATGATCCAATTAAAAAGTTTAGCTAATACAAGTACTTACAAGAGAAATTCACCTTGAATATAACTTGCAGATACAAAAACATATTGAGTTTGCATAAGTAGAAAAATTAAAAATTAACTCCCTCACCTCTGAGCATGGTGGTCGCCATCACCGGTGTGTATCTAAGAGTGATGGCCTGAGGAGAATTAGTGCACACGTCGAAACCACCTTCTTCTAACATTTTTCTTATCTAATAATTTTTCAGAAAAATTATTATTCAAAATATGCAACTCATTTATATGTAGCTGCAAGCAATTCCATAAAAAGTAACTTATTGATAATTTTGTCAGCTATGAAGACTTGTGTTTCATATTTCGCAGGATAAACAACAAGAAATCATGTGGTACTGATGGTATTCCAAATGTAGTTCTCCGACATTTGCCTGAGGTTGCTATCAGGAATTTTTGCATATTGTTCAACAACATGTTGAGCAATTCATATTTCCCAAATGAGTGGGAAAAAGCTAAGGTATTTCCGATCTTGAAGAAAGGAAAAGAATCTTCATGCCCCAAAGACTATCGCCCAATCAGCTTGCTGCCTAACATCAGCAAGGCGTTTGAAGTGATACTCAATTGAGCATTAAACGCCCACATTGAGGAAAAAAGAGTTGATGCCGAATTGCCAATTTGGTTTTCGTGCCAGGCATTCGACCACACATGCAATAATGAAAGTGACCTCAGACTACTGTTGTTCAGGACAAGTTCCCCAGACACCTTGTTGCCATGATGTGCAATATGTTATACGGGAAATCGTTTGTTGTAACTGATGGAAATCTGACAACAATGCGCAAATTCAAGGTCTTGAATGGTCTACAGCAGGGAACAGTTACTGCGCCTCTGCTTTTCTCAATCTTCATTCGCAAGCTATTGAACGGCTTTGATTTTAACGTCTTGCCTACGCGATCATTGGTAGCGTTTGTGGATGATCTGATCATCTATACGGCAGACCGAAAAGCTACAATAGTTCAGAGCAATCTCCAAAAAATGTTCAATGATGTGCAGCTGTACACTGACAACTGGCGAATGAAAATCAATGCGCAGAAGTGTGAAACAATTTTGTTTCAGACAACGCTGCAGGGAGTCAGTCAAGACCTGAAACGTAATTGGAAGGATTTCCACATTATGGCTGGCGAGGGTAGTTCAGAACGAGTTCCACGTAAATCCTGTGTTCGATACCTCGGTGTTTATCTCGATCAGTATCTGTACTATTCTGAACATGTGAAAATCATGCTCAGTAAGGCACTGAAAGTAGTCATGGCCCTACGAAGGCTCTTTCATTTAAAATACATTGATCAAAAGGTCAAAATTATCTGTTACAAGACACTGGTTAGACCAGTTTTGACATATGGATGTCAGATCTGGTACAACCAGAGTGCTAGTACTATGGAAAAATTAAGAGTCTTCGAAAGGAAATGTCTTCGTGCATGTACTGGTTTGTACAAAAAACCTGAGACCGATTGGAAACATTATATATCGAATAGAAGAATTTATCAAACTGCTCAAGTGACGAGAGTCGATATCTTCATATTGAAACTTCTTCGGAATCATAACGCAAGGTCTGTAACTGTGTCTGATAACCCTTTGATTTCACAGCCGTTCCACCCTACAGACAGATATATTGCGACTTGCCTGGCTACTGGATTCGTTCCTCCAGAAGCATTCGTGTATTTGGACATGAATCGATATGTTTTTGATTCTGACGGCGTCCTAGTCATATATCACATATATCGACGGGCCACCGATAAGAAGATAAAATTTCCTCCGAGTTTGAGTTCACGAGACCAACATTTCCAATGGAGATACTCATTTGCTAGATTCGTTGAAGTTGATAGAATTGAGACGGCGTAATCCAGGTATTGGTGGCTGAATGACAATGCCTAAATTATTCGTATTTATTTCCAGTTTTTGTGTTTTTCGTTATTTAGTTTTTGAGTTTCAGCTCATTATTGCTACATTTAGTATTGTTGTTTACTTTTGTTAAAAATTAGGTAAAGGTTAGGTATATGTTATGTTTATTATATTAGATTAGAGACAAGGTTAAACGCTTAGGTAAGGAACATTGTTATAGAATTTTTTAGTATAAGATAAAGTTTTTGATTGAATTTTATTAGAATTAATTTAAAACATATTATTTGTAGGATCAAAGTTCACAGTTGTGTTTAAATTATAAATAATTTTGGGATAATGCCGGTCGGTTTTTTCTCCTTTTTCCAATTAATTTTCAAAATATGTAATAATCTTAATTAATTGAATTTTGTAGTGAAAAAAGGTAATGTCAAAGTCCGTGAAGGACTGCAGCGATGGTCTGCTGCCTCGGCAGAAGAAGGTGTCAATATCTGCCGAGAATGCCCTTGTCTGGGGACGCGTGAATGCGCTGGCAGGCTAGCATTGCGATGTCGTGGGGCGTGTTCATTCCCCCAGCACAAGGACCCACTACAAAGAATTTGGCACTCACGAATTTCTGGGGTCGAACAAAAGCAAGGCAACCGAAGTCGCAACAAGTGTAGGCAACTCTACCAGGGACAACTGACTTGTTCATGGAACAAGAGTAACAAGTAAAAAGAAGTGGAAGCAGGGTGACCTTACCCGGAGAGGCTCATGGCCCACAAATGAGAGAGGGGCAACCGGGTGGTGATGGAGCCCCTGGGCACCCACCCAACCGGATCAAAACCCATATTTGTTGCAGTGGCCAGGTATTTTTCTTCTGGGTGGAAAACTCATACAACTTAACTTGCATGAGCTTTCCCATCAGAAGAGAAGTACCCCGGTGACCAATTTATGCCATAGAACTATGCAATTCGATTGCATAACTCTATGTCATAAAGAGGCACTCTGCTTGGGCCGCTCAATCCGCGGAGTATCCTGAAACAAAGAAGGATTATCACGTACCCGGCGGCTGGCTCATTTTTTTAAGGGGACAGCCTGCCACCGTACCGGGTCATATACCCGGTCAGAATTATGGGAAAGGAAAGACCGAATTAATATTTTAGCTTTCCATTTTTATTCCTTTTCACTCTTTAATCCAATTTATAATAATGTGTATAATATAATCAACAAGATTCTATTGCGTTTTTTATTTCTTGAATTTTGCTTTTACAGAAGTACCACTTCAGCTGCACTTTAACAATATTTCAAAAAAAAAAATTTCTTCCGTAAATAATACTTCTTCCAAATACAATAAAACGTAAGTTACTTTGAATTTGGATTGCTTGAGGCAAAACAAAATTTTTCAGTCTAAAACAAGTAAATATCTAATCGAAATGTTGGAACGGAAATTTTCGTTTGGTAAGAAATTCTTAATTTTTGTTTCATGAGAAAATTTTAATCACTAAAAGGTTGTTGAAGTTAAGTGAGAATCGCAATTTCAATTTAGCATAAACCGTGCTTTCCATTTGATTTTATACGGTTTTTTCATTGCAAAGAAAAAAAATGTTTGACCAATAAAAACAGGGTACTTACCCCAAACCTCCTCCTACGAGCGCTCGTGTTCGGGGCGGGTAAGGCCTGAAACTGAATGGTTAACTATTTGTTGAAATTGTTGTACCATATTTGAAAAAAAAAATTCACTCGCGCTAACTTCTTTAATTAAATTTTTACTTATTATTATAACTTGAACAATAATAATTGATTTTCACTTTTACAGAACGAATAAAATTGATTTAACTTTTTCGAGCTCTAAATTGAATTGTTTTGAAATCAAGAAATTGTAAAGGTTTCCCGAACTACTGATCCTACACATGAAACATGAAAATCGCCGATTACGTGTGGTTTAAGCTGATCAACATCCTCAATTTTTCCCATTTTACCAGTACCCTCCTCAGGAACATCGTCTTTCTTAACTTCTGTTGTTATGTCTACAGATCTTTTGCTTTGCGCTTTATCCAATTTGTCTCAATATTTCGATTTAAACACTTTGAATATCTTTATCTCGATTTCACTGTCTACAATTTTTCTCCACTTTTCTTTCGACTAATGGGTTTTCACAAAATGTACCACAGTTAGGCAGAAAATTATTTTCTTTCGCAGGATAGGGACAAACTACCGTTAATTTTTGTCACGCTGAACTACTTTCCAAATAAAACTTTAAAACCAATAAGAATTTAACGGCGCAGGATCCTCGAAGAGGCACTTCAACAGTTGGCGAATGTTTTCCACTGAAAAACTTTTCCTATCATTTCCCATATATATCTTTCCGCGTCTATTTCGGCATGCATTTTACCGTAAATTAAGCTCTCGAAAACGATTCCACAAAATATCGTATATCCAAAACTACACCATACACCTGTTATATTCCACTGCATTTTCACTTAGATATCATAAATTTTTCCTGATTGCCGTTATTATAGCTAAAATGAAAACCTGAATAACGATTGGAAATCACAATTTCAATACATTTCTATTCTTTATCCACGCGGCGTCCGCGCTGTGTCGCGGTTTCAGGCAGACTCCTCAAATCTCCCGGCAACAGCACCAGCAACACCAACCGGTCATACTCCCGCTACCGCCACCGCTATCGATCATCGTAAAAATCTCGTTGGAAACAGACTGCCCTTGATTACAAACATTCGCCAGTCTCTTCCAAATCCTCTCAAATAGTTGAACACAATGGGAACCACCACATTCAAACATACAATTGCTATGTTTGGCACGAATTCATGAAAAAGATTCAGCAATTGCATTTCCACTGTTGGCGGGGTCGCGGTTACTACATTGCTATTGTTGTTATTTACACTTTGATCTACTATTTCCGAGTTATTATTATTGTTGTTATTAAAGTTATGTACATATTTCGGCACAGTGTCGGTCTGAACAATATGATCTCGGACGTGAATATAACCTGTTGTCACTGGAACTGTATGTTGAACTCAAACTGGCACTTCGATAATAAGCTGTTCATTATCGTTCACGCTTTGGGCAAGCATGTTTGGATCCATGTGAGCGTGCATTTGTTGATGATGATGATGTCGCTCTTGTTCATCGATCACTTGCTCCATCTCATCCACCTGAATAGGTCCATTGTGAACCATTTGTTCGTGTGGCATCATTTGATATAACGCTGGACCATGTCCTGCTGGTGGTAGGAAAACCCCGCCTGTATGTACAAAATGGCCCGCATGTTGTTGATTTGCACCATAATTATTATTCTGCGGAGTAATTGCCGATTGACTGGCACCTGGCTGCGGTGCTGGCTGCATTTGAACCGATGCACCCACTAATTGTTGCCCACTACAGAAGGTTGTTGCCCAGTTTGCGTTTGTTGTTGTTGAGCTTGCGTTTGTGACTGCTGTTGTTGCGAATGATGCAACGACGAATTGTGCTGGGCCATCGTTGAATTTTGATTTGTCGGTTGATGATTTACCTTTGGTTTTGACGATTGCGATTCTACAGGTTTTGCATTATTTGTTGTTACATGCGGTTGTAGATTAATTGCCGCTATATTCTTACGATGAAATGTTTGATTGAGGTGTAAAACTTCGATGCCATTGATTAATCCGATATCCAAATTTCGCTTTAAATGAGCAGAGTCAGTTATTTCACTAGGCAATCCAAAGTATTTCGATCCGCTTAAAGTAATGTTTAAGTAGTTTTGATTTTGTGCTAAAGAATCTGCTGCAATATTGCTTATATCAACTCCAAATAGATCGTATTCATTCAAACTGAATAGGAATGGGGGGAGAGCTTTAAATTTGACTTTAGCGACTATTTCTTGCTCGAGTTCGCGTCTTATAGCAAAATTAACGAGCCCATCGTAGTCTAAGGCATTTAGTGCATCAGAACTCGGCCATTTTGCTTTAGATGCATCTTGATTTGATGGACCACCAGATGCATTTAAATTGCTTTATGAGAAATTTAAGCTTGATGCCTCGATAAGCGGATGGCAACTGTTTGGACTTGGCTGTGGTGGGCTTTTATTATTTATGACGCTGACACGCTCCTTGCTCAATTACTACAATTTGCTAGAGTTTTTTTGAAGAAATATGTTTAATGATAACATGTGCATAAATTTAGAGAGCCATTTGGGCCATTAAGTTTTTGTATGTTTATTGTTTGGAATTTGCTTTATATTCTTTGAAAATTTATACCGATTTGTATTGAATAAAGCGCTTTTGACTTTGACTTTGAGGGGGGACGCACATTTTTCATGTATTTCCCCTTCGTGTCCGCCCCATGAAGCAAAAAATGTCAGTTTAAGACGTGTTTTGAAAAGTTCTCATTAAGACCTTTCATATGATACCCATATTGACTACCTTTGATGAATTTTTTTTTTTGGGGCACTCCCCTATATGGAGAGACCCCTTTAAATACCTCATAAAAATTTTTTTGTAATTGAACTTTCAAGAGAGCTCCTGTCAAGAATTTTTATAAATTAAAATAATTTTTTAAAAAACGTCAGTTAGAAAGTAATTTTAGAAAAAAACTTATTACATCGTCGAACTATTCGAGCAATTTATCGAGTATCTGGATTTTAAGTGCGAGAAAGTTTCAAAAAAGACAAAAAAGAAGAAAAGTTTTTTTCCAACTGGGGGATGGAGGAGCCCAACAGCTTCCCACCGCTGGGGGACCTAGGGCCAGACATTTCTAATACGAGGAAAGATAAAATCATGAAGCGGAAAAACGATCAAGACAGCTGTGAGCATGGCAAGCGTATTACACTTTCAAGTGAAGATTACGTAAGAGTAACCAGAGAAAAAGCAAAGGTTAAACAAAACGACGAAATGAGACTCCGAAACCAAAAAACTGATGAAGCCAAAGAGTACGTCCGGCGAAGAAGAAGCGATAACAAATAAGAAGAACGAGAAAAAGGAAGCGACAACAAACAAGACCAACGAAAAAACAGTAGCAATGCAAAAGACTCAAATATATAATGCAAAATTCCAATATACGAGCAAGACATCAATCAATGATATTGAAAACATATTAAGCGCAGGAGGAGCAAACGACAGCGCAAATTACTATGCGGTGCTGTCGGCGATGAATGACGAAATGGACATCGAGATGGAGTGCCAAGATAGCTTAGGTAATATTAATGATTATAGTAATAATTTCATTGAATATTTATTATCAAAAAATAAGGAGGAAAAGAAGTCTGCTGGTTCTCCTATTAAAAATAATCAGGTAAATGAGAAAGTTCCTCCAATGAACATTTTTGGGCAGCGTGGAGGATCGATAACTTTGAAGTTAAGAGTGTGACCGCTGATAAACTCACAATTAAACGAAAACACTGGCTGATTTTAAACTGGCGAAAGATGCTCTTAATAAAGTAAAAGCTCCCCACTTCACATACACGCCAAAGGCGGAAAAAAATGAGACCTTCCTGTTGAAGGGGTTGGACTGTGGGGAGAATACAGTCGATCTCCTTGAAATGTTGCAGGAAGCAGCACCAGCTGTTAAGTTCATCAGTGTGAAAAATTTTGCTACTAGAAGATCAACTGTTGAATGCAAAATATTATCATTTTATTTGGTCCAAATTTCTAACGATAGCAGTCCGAGTGCCCTCCAACAGGTAAGATACTTAGACTTTAGAGCTGGGAGGTGGGAACGCCTCAAAAAAACCAGTGTTACAGGTGCCAAAGATTCGGTCATTCGACTGCCAATTGTGCCATGTACTATCACTGTGTTAAATGCAAAGATATACACGCCCCCGGCGAATGCAAATTGGCTCAGATGAAACCAAAAGAGAAATTATAGTATGTTAACTGCAGTTTATTTGGTCATCCAGCATCATATCGAGGATGCCCTCGGTATCAAGATGCAGGACTTAAATTTTCCCCAAACCAAACCCAAGTACACCACAACTTTTTACCTCCCAACTTCGTCAAACCCGGGGTATCATTTGCACTTGCTGCTAGAGGAGCAGCAGACAACGATGTAAATAAACTAAATAATGTAAGTAGCAATAATGAGCTGCTTCTCAAAATTTACAAACAGCTTGAATGTCTTTCAGATAGAATAAATAAACAAGACCAAAAAATCATTTTCCGTTTTTCAACGTTTAGGCCAACATGCTTTAAAATAGTTTGTCATCCAGTCATATTCCCATGGATAGGATCCGTCTCATCTCGATCAACATCAACTCCATTGTTACTATACATCGGCGTGATTACCTCCTTGAATTCATTGTTGTTAAGCAAAAGCCTGACATCATGCTTCTCACTGAAACCACCCTCAATTCATGGCACTCCATGACATTCAAAGATTTTGAATTCGTAAGAGACGATAGGGTAATAGGTGATGGGGGAGGTGGCACCGGGATATTGGTGAGAAGACCCTATTGTTTCCAAAATATTGAAAAAAGTCGAATTCAAAAGCTTTGAATCTCTTGAAGTGTCCGTTATCAAAATCTCACTGCCAGGTGGGGATAACCTCTTCATTATCTCTGCCTATACAACTGGTGGAACTGTTCTCAAGCTCAAGGAGCTCAATTCCTTGATTGAAATACTCGAATTGAACAGGCTGCATAGTTATCATATTCTTGCTGGTGACCTGAATGCCAAGCATACATCATGGCTGATCGCCACTAATTATCCAAGAGATGTATTCGTGAAATCGTGGATAACAGAGAACCAAATTGAATACAGGTGCAATCTATATGGGTCGCAGTTCTTTGGACCTCTGCATTGCTGACGCAAGACTTGAATTCAGCTTTATAAGTCCTCAACGGAAACCACAGGTGCTTCCTTATGATAGCGACCATAATGCAATCGTAATGGAAATCAATCAACAAAGGGATGATTTCTTCCTCATTCCAGTTCAACATGAAAATCATCGGTTGAATTTAAAAAAAAACAGACTGGGGAAAGGTTCAAAAGAAGTTTAATCGATAGTACCAGAAGCAATGTCCCATTTTTGATGATGGCAACTCATGCTCAATGGTTCCTAATGACAGGAATCTGACTAACGATGAAATAGATCTCTATTTGTCGAAGTTAGAGAAGCTGACGTTGTAAAGGATTGAGACAGTAGTTCCCAAGATTAAACATCGAAACAATATGAAAGGATCGTAATAGTGCTAATACACGGCCGGATTCGGTCCGCTCCGTACCAAATCCGGTCGTCTGTAGAGCTGTCCACGGACCAAAATTGAGTCCGATCGAGTTCGATGGATTTTCCACCGGACCAAATCTGACTCGGTTCGCTCCGGACCAAATCTGCCTGTGTGGACAGAACGACTGGACAAATCGTAGCGGTGGCGATGTAGCAACAATTACTGCTGCCGCAAAAGCGATTTAATGTTTGTTGGACATAATCGATGCCACTTCGTTTGCCATCTTCACGCACCAAAAACTGAAGAACGACTGGCTGGTCACGTCGTATGTTGCAAAAGAGCGGGCCGAACCTCAGTAGGTCCGGCCGGACCAAATCCGGTCTTCTGTTACGGCTTTAAGGTTGAAAGATTGAAAAGCCTTTTTCTCACACGCGTCAACAATATTTATCGACGATTTTTGGACTACAACCATCCTTCGTTGGATTTGTTGAAATTACAGCTGCTGAATGTTCGGAACGCAATCCGTTCATAATTCAGGAGTGAATAGCGTATTCCGCAAGAAGTCTCGAGTGAAGGTATCGAATCTTGAAGTCACTAGTGATGAGATAAATCTCCTCGATAGGGGTGGTATCGAAATTGATAGTACGACTCCGGATAGAAATGGAAACAGGATTATATGTGAAGGATTGGATACACTTGCCCTGATTGGAACACATTTTGAATTGGTTCATCTACCAAACCCTGAGAGAGGGAATGAAATATTTTCAGAGATCGTTGAAGCAAAAGTTTCTGACATCAAATCAAGCCTGAACGGCCAATCAATTCTTCATTTCAATGAAACATTAACATCTGATCTTATACCGAGCTTGAATTTTATTGATTATTTTTTCAGCTATGAAGACTTGTGTTTCATATTTCGCAGGATAAACAACAAGAAATCATGTGGTACTGATGGTATTCCAAATGTAGTTCTCCGACATTTGCCTGAGGTTGCTATCAGGAATTTTTGCATATTGTTCAACAACATGTTGAGCAATTCATATTTCCCAAATGAGTGGAAAAAAGCTAAGGTATTTCCGATCTTGAAGAAAGGAAAAGAATCTTCATGCCCTATAAAAGCTATCGTCCAATCAGAGTGCTGCCTAACATCAGCAAGGTGTTTGATGTGATACTCAATTGAGCAATAAACGCCCACATTGAGGAAAAAAGAGTTGATGCCGAATTGCCAATTTGGTTTTCGTGCCAGGCATTCGACGACCAATGCAATAACGAAAGTAACCTCAGACATCTGTTGGAAACTAAACAACAGAGAATGTGTTGGAGCATGTCTCATTGATATGGAGAAAGCCTTAGATACGGTGTGGTTAGATGGACTAGTTTTTAAACTCCTTCAGAACGTTCCCCAAACACCTTGTCGCCATGATATGCAATATGTTATACGGGAAATCGTTTGTTGTAACTGATAGAAATCTGACATCAATGCGCGAATACAAGGTCTTGAATGGTCTTCAGCAGGGAACAGTTACTGCGCCTCTGCTTTTCTCAATCTTCATTCGGAAGCTATTGAACGGCTTTGATTTTAAAGTCTCGCCTACGCGATCATTGGTAGCGTTTGCGGATGATCTGATCATCTATACGGCAGACCGAAAAGCTACAATAGTTCAGAGCAATCTCCAAAAAATGTTCAATGATGTGCAGCTGTACACTGACGATTGGTGAATGAAAATCAATGCGCAGCAGTGCAAAACAATATTGTTTCGGACAACGCTGCAGGGGGTCAGTCAAGACCTGAAACGTAATTGGAAGGATTTCCACAGCATGGCTGGCGAGTGTAGTTCAGAACGAGTTCCACGTAAATCCTGTGTTCGATAACTTGGTGTTCATCTCGATCAGTATCTGTACTATACTGGGCATGTCAAAATCATGCTCAGTAAGGCACTAAAAGTCACGGCCCTACGAAGACTCTTTCATTTCAAACACATTGATCAAAAGGTCAAAATTATCTGTTACAAGACCTTGGTTAGACCAGTTTTGACATTTGGATGTCAGATCTGGTACAACCAGAGTGCTAGTACTATGGAAAAATTAAGAGTTTTCGAAAGGAAATGTCTTCGTGCATGTACTGGTTTGTACAGATAACCTGAAACGGATTGGAAACATTATATATTGAATAGAAGAATTTATCAAACTGCTCAAGTGACGAGAGTCGATATCTTCATATTGAAACTTCTTCGGAATCCTAACGCAAGGTCTGTAACTGTGACTGATAACCCTTGGATTTCACAGCCGTTCCACCCAACAGACGGATATATTGCGACTTGCCTCGCTACTGGCTTCGTTCCTCCAGAAGCATTCGTGTATTTGGACATAAATCGATGTTTTTGATTCTGACTGCGTCCCAGTCATAAATCACATATATAAACGGGTCACCGATAAGAAAATAATATATCCTACGAATTTCAGTTTGTAATGAATCATGCGACGCCGCTGGCGACCACTACCAATACACCTTGCTGCCATGTGGCTTTCCATCTCATGTTGGTTGTGACGGCTTCACATCCCACGTCAGTTTTGTTCGTGGGATGTCAAAGTCAATTGACAGCCACATGGTAGCGGAGTGTGTGGGTAGTGAGTGCCATCGAGATAATTCGCTTTTATCGCTGGTGGACTTTATTGTGCAAATTCTATTGTGAAATTGTGGATAAAGTGAAGAATCTGTGTTACAACCTAGACCCAATTGTAAATATTACAGGCAAATATTCAGAGGACGACCTTAATGCTTAGAAGATAGTTAGAGAGGCGATTGTGGTGAGGTTTCCATGATGACGGACGGCCCTATTAGCGAGTAAAACAGGAAAAACAGTGGGAAATCGCGACGTATTGTTCGTACAGAGAATTGTAACCTTCAAAAAGAATGGAGTACAAGCGATGGTTGAATTCAACCGTCAAGAATCAGCAACAAGAGCACGTGACAATATATGCAGGAGATTCAAGTTGGGATTACACTTTAGCCACAGCTGCCACAGAATCAGGGGCGGCTCCAGGAGAGTTTCTCGGAGGGGGCCGTGTACGGAAAAGTTTGGTTGAAACTTTTAGTCTCCTCCCCCCCTCCAATACATTTATATTAACAATTTGTTATAGATTGTAATAATTACATGATTAAGAAATTTGTTTACTATCTTATTATTATTATTTTTTTTTTTTGTTGAACATTACTGTCACATAAATGTACTTCAACTTTGTTTTGATTGTACGTTTAGTTCAGTCTGATATGTTATCATTCCAAGTCTTGAATGCCAGAAAGTATTTTAACAGATCAATTACTTACTCTATGGTCTGGGTAGTTAAAAACCTATTTCAATCCACACAAACTGGAAATAAGTACCACTTTCAGAATAAACATTAAATGTTTTATTTATGTTACAAATATTTACATTAGTTAGATAATTGATTAACACTAAATAACAAAATCCATCCTTCTGTTACCAGACTTAGCAAATCTATCAATCACTTTGTTAATATCTACCTCTACATCTCGGTGTGTATGAAGTAAACAAAGTCCACTTAATGTTTCTTCATCCATTGTCGACCTTAACCATGTCCTCAGCCTACGCAGCGTGGAGAACGACCTTTCAGCAGACGCTACACTTACTGGCAAAGTAGAAAATATCTTCAACAAACCATGAATTGATGGGAAAATATCTGCGTCGCAAGCTTCTAATGCATCAAGTGCTGTATTCGGCAGTTTTACACCAGACGGTTTTTCTCTAATCCATTTAGCTTTCCATAAGTCGAATTCAGTTTGGACTTGACTGCTTTCTAGACCGAGTATCGGTGAAAATTTGTCCCTCAGTGCACATAGTTTCTCTTGTATCGGCTCTGACTGGTGTGGTGGCCCAGGCTCTCTCACGATACTTGTTGGCATTAGCAGTTGAAGTCCGAAACATTCTACGGTGTCCTTAGGAAAACCAGACTTAAGGTTAAAAACAATGTTGTCTAGGAGAGGAATGTATATGGATTTTGTAATGTGACGCCTACGCCCGGGAATCGAAGTGATTCCGATCCCGAACCCTTGCACCCGGCCAGATGGGTATGCCCTCGAAGTGCAAGCGGACTTCATCTTTCGTGCGGATATCGTTGCGCAGAAAATATTTTTTTTCTTTCCAAATATTTAGATCTGTGGATATAAATATTTGAAACATAATATTACTCAAAACCCCGACACATTTTGAGACATATCCATCTGGTAATGCCCCTCCACCGTTGCCATCAAAACACTATGCCACTGGCGACAAATAAAAATGCACATTGCCGCCATGTGGCGTTCCATTCCGCACATCTGTTTTGTCGGCGGTTGTCGATTTGACAGTCCGACGCAACGAGGGAGAGAAACGGCGGGAAATCAAAGAAAGCATTGAAAAGTGAATTCAAAGACTTCTTAAAATAAATAGACAAAGTAGTCAATGTGATAAGTGAAAGCTCCCGTATTGCATAGTTGTAAAGTGGTTTTGCACGTGCACAAGCGCCAATACATTGTGACAAGTGAAGAAGTGGCGCTGGAGGTGACTGAACTCACAGGTAAGCAATTTCGAATCATCTTTCCTGCGGCTTGACTACCTATGTCAGAACCTGCCGGGAAAAGATGGCTTTTTCTGCAAATACATGCAAAAAAAAATTAGCACTGCTGCAGCGCCGCATTATTTATTACAGTCCCTCCTCTCGGCCCAGCCATCTGGTCTTGTAATTGTTTGGCGACCGTCGATCAAGTGGGCTTCTACGAGAAAATTGGCTACGAACATTGTCCTCCCGTTGATATGTATGGTCCTCGAAATTGTTCATTTCCTAGCCTACTGCGAACGAGACGTACATGAAGAAGGAACTTTAAGAATTCCATGTTTGATTACAACAACTGATGAGGAAGGCGGCAATAACAACAATAATAGTGCCGATTCATCAGAAGATTCCATACGAGGCAAAATATCATTAAATAATGCATCATCGCTTATATTGTCACCGCCGGCAATACAAACGCAATCATTGGACCTGCAAACAGACACGGATATGAGAGACAATTCAAACCCGCTGCTACGTTCGTTTCACTTTGAAAACATCACAAAGGAAGAGGAAATTATCCGAGCGGAAATTGCTCGCCAATTAGATGGCAAACGAGCACGTAAATCAAAAGTATTGGCCGAATATAGGCAGGAATTGAAGTTTAACTTCTCTACTGATTCGAAAAATTTATTGGCACGGTCAGCGGCTATTTCGCTTGATGACTTCCATCAGGAACAGGATGAAGGCAATGTATCATCGGAAGCACTTTCAATTCAGAGAGCCTACGTATTAGACGCAGGTGTGATATCAGGCATATCGTTGGGCGTTGTCGGATTAATTTCTGGTGTAGCACTGGCGGGCATAGTACTTTATCGTCGACGGTATGTTAATAAACCACAGGCACTTAGTGAACCTGATTCAAGCGGATACATTGATGATAGTACAATTCGAGATAATTCAGATGAAATGTACAGTTTGGATAACGATTCATTTCTCAATTCTTTGGAAGCAATGACAATACCAAACTATTGGACCGATACGGTGAGGCATACGAAACTTTAGCATTGGGTTTATACTTACTTTTAACTATTTAACACACATTTATTATGTTTAATCGAGTGATATGATTAATTTTGTATAACTAATGAATTTAATATTGAAAATTACTTACCTACGGCTACCTGGCAAAATAACCTTTAACACTTGCTATACTTTGTGATATATAACTACTGTTTCCGTTTCTTCCTTTTGTTGATACATATATATATGTATTTATTGGAAACATTAGTACTAAAATGTCATATCCGAATCCGGTTGTAGTTTGAAATCTTCCACAAAATAAAATTGTACAATGGTTTTAACCACAGAGATGACAAACTAGTTAAGTTGTAGATCAGAATAGCGAGCAATCGTTAATTGCCTAAAATATATTGATAAATGTATAACCTAAAATATAAAAGATAGAATGAGTATAGTATAGAGCGCAGATGTACTAGAAAAGTCTTCTAGTAGTTTTGCCGTGTATACACGTATAAATGTTTACGAACTATAGGATTTTCCTTTAGTAAGAAAGTATATGTATGAAAAGGTTTAACCCAGACATAAAGTGTTCCCGGTAGTTTTGATAGATCTATCAAGATTAGATGAAATAGGTGTGAAATCAAATAATAAAAGACAAATTAACAATTGTACTGCTCAGTACTATTAGTATACCAAACGAATCAACTATTATGTCCTATCAAGTGTTACTAAGAATATAAATTAAGTAAGTTAAAAAGGAATATAAACTACATAACATTACTTCTCCTACTTGCTTAGCATGGACACTCTTCGATTATAGGTTAATATAAGATAGATTTGTGAGAGTAATAAGCTTCAACATAGGTCAGAAACATTGAAAAAATATAGCGTCCACCAGATTTAGTACGACTTCCGAGTCCAATTCTAATTAGAAGAATTTAGAAAAGAATATTAAAGTATCTTTTGAAATTCACATAAAACAAAGAATTAAGTTAGTACCAAAAGAAACATAAATTTAAATATTTCACGTTGATACAATTTTATGTTTTACCTGCCATGATTAATGAATATTTGATTAGTTTAGAATGCACAGTTGGTTATTTTTTTTTGTGCTCATCACACATTTTTGTTATTTTAAGTGATAAGTTTTCATGTCAATTTATTGCTCTAATTAAAAGTACATACCAAAAATCAATTACGTAATATTTATAGAGTATCGAGAAAATGCAATCGCTAGGAAAAATAACCAGAATCTTCATATCAAAATGATTTTTCTATGAATAGTTTAACATTAGGTGCATTTACGCTTTAAATTCAAGTTCAAATTATATGTATGAAATTATTTTTAGAAGAAATTAGAAAAGAATATTAAGGTATCTTTTGAAATTCACATAAAAGAAAAGAGAATTAATAATAAAATGAATTGCTAATGGATTAAAGACTTTCCTTTTCAGTGGTTCTTTCTGTTTCAGCGGGAAAGTGAGTGCAGGGTAGGTATGCCGTCGCGAGGGTAGGGTTTCGCCAAATCCGCTGAGGTCGGATTCGCGTCGCGCGCGGTACGCGGTACCTTTGTTGTTTCGTCATTTCATTAGAGTAGTTTTCGTCGGTTTAATTTCGAGTAGCATACTTTTCGGTACCGCGTCGGTATGATTTGGGAACGCGAAACGGAAATTAGATTTTTGTACTTTAACTGGCTGAATGAAGAAATACGGAGTAACGTAAAGTAGGTTCTTCTCCGTATGGTTTTGTTTTGATAACGCGTTTTGAAAACGGGCATGTTCAGGTGGCTGAAAATATTGTAATTGAGCGTAACCCATTCGGAGACCCGCGACCGAAATCCTCTCCGAACTAGCTGGCCGACAAGCAGCCACCGCGTGAATGGGTTACGGTGCACGGATTGGTTGACCTGTTGGTACCATCCGTTGGCACTACTCAGACTTAACGTCTAGAACCGATGAGAGGTCGGTTCCGCATTCGTACTTAAAATGCTGAAAATCATTACAAATGGCGCCCAACGTGGGGCCTAAGACATCCTAAGGGGGAAAGAAATTCGCGTCTTCTGACGAGTTGGTCCTTTATGGAGGATGTAAGGTACTCTGGTACTCGAGTCCCACTATCAGGAGAAGTGGAGTTGTGTGATACACTCTAGCAGTCGCTTCACGTGAGTTGTAGCTTCCGCTCTCCTTTGTTTGATTTTTTTTTTCGCGACAGAATCCTTCCGATATGTTGTCCCAGGTTAACCCCTGTAAGGACCTTCTATTTTCTTGATGGAACTGCCAGCCTGATGGGTTTACCTATCAGCATGGACTCTCAAGAAAATAGAAGGCTACCTTGCCTTTATGTCGCGGAAGGATTCTACTTATTTCGTATGCGTGATAGACGAGTGGTATCGGTTCAACGTTCGGTGGCGTATGCTGGAGTTGCGAAGCCCGGAATGCTTCCACGCGTCGGGAATTTTGACCGCGTACAAAATCGTTACGGTAGCTCTACCACTTGTCTCGTCGAGTCATTTAACGTAGATTAGAAACGGTTTGTAATGTATGTGGGGTTAGGGGTTAAATTTCGTAAATCGACCAAAAGCACCCTCTCTTCGGCAGATTACCACGCACTCGCATTTCCCGTTGAAGTGGTCGACCACTGGAAAGGAAAGTGTATCAAATAATTTTTTTTTGCCTATTTGCTTATAATACATAGCTCGCCACTATCGGCCACTAAATAATTCTTAAGATTTTTTTTGCATATTAGAGTGTTACATTTTTTTTCAGTAAGACTTACTTCCACACCCAGCAAAGATCAAAGATGGCAACGAAGCGGACCCAGACAAGCGTTGGACAAGATCCAAAACGGTCCAACCAGCTAACTGCGGGATCTGCTTTGAGGACGTAGTGGAGGGGGTACATAGAGTACGATTGGATTGTGGACATCTATTCCATCGTGCCTGTGTCCAACAGCTCCTCCTCACATCCGAGCTTTGCCCACTATGTCGGCGACCCATAGATCGGTCTGCCGTAGACGTCCCCATCGGAACGCCCGTCCCAACGCGTGGAGCAGTGGCGAAAGGAGTTCCAGAGGCCGAACCGCCCCAACCACTCTTAGACCTTCAAGGAGCCGTAGGCGGTGAAGTTCCGGCCGCCAGTGTCGTGTCCGAGGTGACCCCCATGCCTTCCGCCCACTCCATTGACACCCTCGTGGCGTTGATGAGAGATATGTCGGAGAGGATTGGCAACCTGGAGGGAAAGCTCCAGAATCTCCCTATGAGCCAACCACCCAGCCGCGTGAGAACTCCGCTTGGCTGGGAGCCCAATCCCAGTGTGGCTATCCCCCACTCTCGACCATCCGAGCAATGGGTCCCACCTCCAAGGAACTCGGGAATGGATCCCAGAGCTCCCGAATATAGACCACGACACAGCACCGCACCTCCGTTGGTACCTCTAGTCCCCGAGGCAGTTTCGTACAACAGGTTAATCGAGGATGCGATTCCCCCCGGGAACGCATTGACACCTTTTCGAGACCAGACGCCTCGTATCATGGAGAGTTGGCGCCTGAACTTTACGGGGTTCAACGATATGATATCGGCGGACCGGTTCCTTTTCCGGATTCAGGCGTTAGTATCCAGCACCCTGGGAGGTGATTCCTCGGCCTTCCTCCGGCATGCACATCTTTTGTTCAGCGGCGACGCTGCCGACTGGTACTGGAGCTTTAAAGAATCAACGCCACGTCCCACTTGGCACTCTTTCAGTGCAGCCTTCCGCAATCGATTTGAGGATGGCTTCACTGAGAGAGAGCTAAGGGAACAATTAAAGAAACGGAAACAAGGCGCTCACGAACCGTTCGACCAGTACTACACAAGTATAGTGAGATTGAGCACTCGCTTGCGAACTACCATGCCCGAGGACGAACTGGTAGAAATTATCAGAGAGAATATGCGCTGGGATCTTCAGAACAGCCTTCTGCATTTTCCCATCAACACCATACAGGGATTGCGCCTCCATGCCCGTAGGCAAGAACAATTGGATGAGCGGCGAGGCACCTTCCGTCCACAACCTCGCATAACGGGACCAAATCCCCGAAATCATCATACCGCGGAGTTGATGGCAGCGGACCACCTGCTTGCTGACCCAGTACCAGTACCGAGGAGCGGAGCACCACAGGAGCTTGAGGACCCAGCATTGACTGATCGACCCTCCCTAGAAGCAATCACTAACCCGACGGTCTGTTGGAACTGCCGATAAACGGGGCATCGGTTCTATGCATGTCCAGCGGAGCCGACGCTTTTCTGCTACCGCTGCGGGAAGGCCGACACCTACGCACCTGACTGCGCAAATTGCAAAATGCGAAAAAACTTGCCACCGAGTGCCGCGACCACCCGTCGGCACTCCTAAACCCCGGGCGAACCAATCCTGACCCCATCCCTAGCTATGACCCAGCTCCCGACATGACTCCAATTCTGCTGACTCGCACCGCCAAACACAGTTCTCCCGAAGTTCCACAACCGACGCCATCCTTCGCCGAGGCCAACGCGCAGGGAAATGATAGCGAGGCGAAAGTTCCTTGGCATGTAAAACCTTTCCACGTCAGGCTGCGGTATTATTTGGCTACTCGACACCGCATCTTCCATGAGGAGTTGGCTACAACTGTCCCACCGCGAAGAAAGCGAGCCACGCGTCGGGTGCGGAGCTTCTGGAGAAAAGTCAGGCAGTCGAGGAAGGTGCTGAAGGACATACACTTAGACGAATTATTGAGGGATGATGTTCGGCCATATGCGTCAGTTCACCTCCTGCAAAAACGAGTGTCAGGCTTAGTCGATACGGGAGCCAGCGTGAATTGCATATCTGCCGATTTTGCAGGGGAGGTACTGGCACTGCACGCGGACCAAATCCGTCATTTCACCTCCTGGTTAAGCACGGCGGACGGAACTCGTCACTCTGTAGTGGGAAAAATTATGACGGATGTCACCTTTAAAGGAGTAACTAAACCTCTGGAATTTTTCATCATACCTCAATTAACCCAGAATCTTTATCTAGGAGTGGATTTCGTTCGAAAATTTAACTTGGCCCCGGCACGATTTTCCGGTACGACCCTGGAGTCCGTCACCACAGCTCCTGACCAATCTCAACCCACTCACTTATTACGACATAAATCAGCAACTGCGACTTGACTCGGCTATATCGGCTTTTCCATCGCATGAGAAGGAAGGTCTCGGGCGGACTGCCCTGGTGTTCCACACTATAGATGTGGGGGATGCTAAACCCATAAAACAGAGACATTTTGCCATATCTCCGGCGAAGGAAAAGTCGTTATATGCCGAAGTGGATCGAATGCTAGCATTAGGCGTAATCGAAGAATCGCAGAGCGCGTGGGCTTCCCCAGTCACCTTAGTTGTCAAGCCGAACAAGGTCCGGTTATGCTTAGATGCCAGACGCTTGAACGCCGTCACAGTCAAGGACGCATACCCTCTACCGTTGATTGAAGGCATTTTGAGTCGGTTGCCTAAAGCCCACTTCATCACGAGCTTAGACCTCAAGGACGCCTTCTGGCAAATTCCTTTAGACCCTGGTTCAAAGGAGAAAACAGCCTTCACAGTCCCAGGTCAGCCCCTGTATCAATTCGTGACAATGCCATTCGGATTGTGCAATGCCCCCCAAACAATGACGCGCCTCATGGATAAGGTGATACCACCTCATTTGCGGCACCAAGTTTTCGTTTACTTGGACGATCTGTTGCTTATAACCGAGACCTTTGACGAACACATCGACCTGCTTCAGGAGGTGGCTCTACACATCCGGAGGGCAAGATTAACCATCAACATACGGAAGAGTCAGTTCGTGATGACGGAGGTGAAGTATTTAGGTCACATCATTGGGCATGGCCATATCAAGACCGATCCGGACAAGACTCAAGCGATCGACGTCTTTCCATTACCCAAGACCCCCAAGCAATTACGCCGATTCTTAGGCTTATGCGGATGGTACCAGCGTTTTGTACATGACTATGCCACCATTACCACTCCCTTGACCGACATGCTGCGTAAGGGACGTAAATTCGTCTGGGAAGAGCCCAGCTTGCGAGCCTTTGAAGAGCTAAAGAAGAGTCTGACTACAGCCCCCGTACTGCACAGCCCGGACTTTGACAAACCGTTCTCAATCCATTGTGACGCGAGTCAACATGGGGTGGGAGCAGTCTTAGTCCAGGTTGCACAAGACGGCGAGGAGAGAGCTATAGCCTTCATGTCTCACAAGTTGAAACCAGCCCAGCGAAATTACGTGGTTTCCGAGCAGGAATGTCTAGCTGCAGTGTTGGCAGTGAAACGCTTCCGAGCCTATGTGGAGGGACACACCTTTGAAATCGTTACGGACCACGCTTCTCTGAAATGGCTAATGAGCCAGACTGATCTCAACGGCAGATTGGCCAGGTGGGCACTGAAACTACAGGCATTTGACTTCACAATCCGCCACCGAAAAGGAAGCCAGCATGTAGTCCCCGACACCTTATCCAGAATGTTCGCTCCTGAAGGAGCCGAGGTGGTCCAGGAGGACGACAGCCCCCAATTGATCGATCTGGACCATCCTGCCTTCAAGTCAGCCAGCTACATCCAACTGATTCACACTATCCAGAATCAACTGTCCCAGCTTCCTGAACTGCGGTTGACGGATGGATTTATTTATAGGCGGATGGGACACGCATCCGGAGACCCCATACAAGAAGAAGAACAGTGGAAGTTGTGGGTGCCCGAAGAATTAACCACTGATCTTATCAGACGGGCTCATGACCACCCATCAAGTGCGCACGGCGGTTACGGTCGTACACTTAGGCGGTTGAAAACCTGTTTCTTTTGGCCTAAGATGGCACAACAGATAAAAGCGTACGTAGCCTCCTGTGAGCTATGCAAGTGCACCAATGGTTGAGGTCCCCGAACGCGTGTTCCAGCGCTTGTACATTGATCTTATCGGTCCTTACCCTCGATCTGCTTCTGGTCACACGGAAGCTGTCGTGGTCCTGGACCAGCTCTCTAAGTTCCCTATCATAGAACCACTACGTAACATGCACACTGGACCTATACTCAGCTTCTTGGAGAACCGAGTCTTTCACATGTTTGGAGTTCCGGAGAAACTTGTCTCCGACAACGGGGTCCAGTTCACCTCCAGCAAGTTCCGAGACCTAATGTCCAAATACGGCATCATCCACCAAAGAACCGCCGTCTATTCACCACAAGCCAACGCATCCGAACGACTGAACCGTACGCTCATAGCGGCCATCCGCGCCTATGTCCACCCGAATCAGAAGGATTGGGATCGCAAGTTGTCCGCCATCACTAGTGCTCTGACCTCGTCGTACCACGCCACTACCGGCATTTCGCCGTATTTCGCATTGTTCGGCCAGTACACTATCTGCCACGGAAGCGCTTATCGGCTATTGCGGCAGCTGAAATCGCTAGAGGACCCAATCGTGGTTCTGGAACCGCACGAAAAGCTCCAACTTCTGCGAGATCAACTGCGGGAGAAGATTGAAGAAAGTAGACGGATGGGAGAGGAGCGGTACAACTTGCGATCTCATCCTTCTGGCTTTAAGGCAGGCGACGAAATATATCGTCGAAACTTCCGGCAGAGCGATGCCACCCGACATTACAATGCCAAACTAGACAAGAAATTCGTGAAGTGTCGAGTCCTACAAGTAATAAGCCCCACCCGATACCTCATCGCGGACATGGCTAGTAAAACCCTGGGAATTTACCACGCAAAAGACCTTAGACGATGAAGTACAACTATTTCACACGCAAAACCTTGGCTTACCTAAATCTCTGCCTGGACGAAGACCTCCGAATAACACCTGACTCCCTACTGTATAGCCACTATCGAGTCTTCACGAACATGGTTGTAGCCTATTCCTCGAAATCGACCTTCGACCCGCCACGGCCCTAACCAAGACCTTTTACATAGGAGGCAGGATCGTAATTACTTCGATTTTGGGGGGGGGGGATGTGTAATGTGACGCCTACGCCCGGGAATCGAAGTGATTCCGATCCCGAACCCTTGCACCCGGCCAGATGGGTATGCCCTCGAAGTGCAAGCGGACTTCATCTTTCGTGCGGATATCGTTGCGCAGAAAATATTTTTTTTCTTTCCAAATATTTAGATCTGTGGATATAAATATTTGAAACATAATATTACTCAAAACCCCGACACATTTCGAGACATATCCATCTGGTAATGCCCCTCCACCGTTGCCATCAAAACACTATGCCACTGGCGACAAATAAAAATGCACATTGCCGCCATGTGGCGTTCCATTCTGCACATCTGTTTTGTCGGCGGTTGTCGATTTGACAGTCCGACGCAACGAGGGAGAGAAACGGCGGGAAATCAAAGAAAGCATTGAAAAGTGAATTCAAAGACTTCTTAAAATAAATAGACAAAGTAGTCAATGTGATAAGTGAAAGCTCCCGTATTGCATGGTTGTAAAGTGGTTTTGCACGTGCACAAGCGCCAATACATTGTGACAAGTGAAGAAGTGGCGCTGGAGGTGACTGAACTCACAGGTAAGCAATTTCGAATCATCTTTCCTGCGGCTTGACTACCTATGTCAGAACCTGCCGGGAAAAGATGGCTTTTTCTGCAAATACATGCAAAAAAAAATTAGCACTGCTGCAGCGCCGCATTATTTATTACAGTCCCTCCTCTCGGCCCAGCCATCTGGTCTTGTAATTGTTTGGCGACCGTCGATCAAGTGGGCTTCTACGAGAAAATTGGCTACGAACATTGTCCTCCCGTTGATATGTATGGTCCTCGAAATTGTTCATTTCCTAGCCTACTGCGAACGAGGAAGACGTACATGAAGAAGGAACTTTAAGAATTCCATGTTTGATTACAACAACTGATGAGGAAGGCGGCAATAACAACAATAATAGTGCCGATTCATCAGAAGATTCCATACGAGGCAAAATATCATTAAATAATGCATCATCGCTTATATTGTCACCGCCGGCAATACAAACGCAATCATTGGACCTGCAAACAGACACGGATATGAGAGACAATTCAAACCCGCTGCTACGTTCGTTTCACTTTGAAAACATCACAAAGGAAGAGGAAATTATCCGAGCGGAAATTGCTCGCCAATTAGATGGCAAACGAGCACGTAAATCAAAAGTATTGGCCGAATATAGGCAGGAATTGAAGTTTAACTTCTCTACTGATTCGAAAAATTTATTGGCACGGTCAGCGGCTATTTCGCTTGATGACTTCCATCAGGAACAGGATGAAGGCAATGTATCATCGGAAGCACTTTCAATTCAGAGAGCCTACGTATTAGACGCAGGTGTGATATCAGGCATATCGTTGGGCGTTGTCGGATTAATTTCTGGTGTAGCACTGGCGGGCATAGTACTTTATCGTCGACGGTATGTTAATAAACCACAGGCACTTAGTGAACCTGATTCAAGCGGATACATTGATGATAGTACAATTCGAGATAACTCAGATGAAATGTACAGTTTGGATAACGATTCATTTCTCAATTCTTTGGAAGCAATGACAATACCAAACTATTGGATCGATACGGTGAGGCATACGAAACTTTAGCATTGGGTTTATACTTACTTTTAACTATTTAACACACATTTATTATGTTTAATCGAGTGATATGATTAATTTTGTATAACTAATGAATTTAATATTGAAAATTACTTACCTACGGCTACCTGGCAAAATAACCTTTAACACTTGCTATACTTTGTGATATATAACTACTGTTTCCGTTTCTTCCTTTTGTTGATACATATATATATGTATTTATTGGAAACATTAGTACTAAAATGTCATATCCGAATCCGGTTGAAGTTTAAAATCTTCCACAAAATAAAATTGTACAATGGTTTTAACCACAGAGATGACAAACTAGTTAAGTTGTAGATCAGAATAGCGAGCAATTGTTAATTGCCTAAAATATATTGATAAATGTATAACCTAAAATATAAAAGATAGAATGAGTATAGTATAGAGCGCAGATGTACTAGAAAAGTCTTCTAGTAGTTTTGCCGTGTATACACGTATAAATGTTTACGAACTATAGGATTTTCCTTTAGTAAGAAAGTATATGTATGAAAAGGTTTAACCCAGACATAAAGTGTTCCCGGTAGTTTTGATAGATCTATCAAGATTAGATGAAATAGGTGTGAAATCAAATAATAAAAGACAAATTAACAATTGTACTGCTCAGTACTATTAGTATACCAAACGAATCAACTATTATGTCCTATCAAGTGTTACTAACAATATAAATTAAGTAAGTTAAAAAGGAATATAAACTACATAACATTACTTCTCCTACTTGCTTAGCATGGACACTCTTCGATTATAGGTTAATATAAGATAGATTTGTGAGAGTAATAAGCTTCAACATAGGTCAGAAACATTGAAAAAATATAGCGTCCACCAGATTTAGTACGACTTCCGAGTCCAATTCTAATTAGAAGAATTTAGAAAAGAATATTAAAGTATCTTTTGAAATTCACATAAAACAAAGAATTAAGTTAGTACCAAAAGAAACATAAATTTAAATATTTCACGTTGATACAATTTTATGTTTTACCTGCCATGATTAATGAATATTTGATTAGTTTAAAATGCACAGTTGGTTATTTTTTTTTGTGTTCATCACACATTTTTGTTATTTTAAGTGATAAGTTTTCATGTCAATTTATTGCTCTAATTAAAAGTACATACCAAAAATCAATTACGTAATATTTATAGAATATCGAGAAAATGCAATCGCTAGGAAAAATAACCAGAATGTTCATATCAAAATGATTTTTCTATGAATAGTTTAACATTAGGTGCATTTACGCTTTAAATTCAAGTTCAAATTATATGTATGAAATTATTTTTAGAAGAAATTAGAAAAGAATATTAAGGTATCTTTTGAAATTCACATAAAAGAAAAGAGAATTAATAATAAAATGAATTGCTAATGGATTAAAGACTTTCCTTTTCAGTGGTTCTTTCTGTTTCAGCGGGAAAGTGAGTGCAGGGTAGGTATGCCGGCGCGAGGGTAGGGTTTCGCCAAATCCGCTGAGGTCGGTTTCGCGTCGCGCGCGGTACGCGGTACCTTTGTTGTTTCGTCATTTCATTAGAGTAGTTTTCGTCGGTTTAATTTCGAGTAGCATACTTTTCGGTACCGCGTCGGTATGATTCGGGAACGCAAAACGGAAATTAGATTTTTGTACTTTAACTGGCTGAATGAAGAAATACGGAGTAACGTAAAGTAGGTTCTTCTCCGTATGGTTTTGTTTTAATAACGCGTTTTGAAAACGGGCATGTTCAGGTGGCTGAAAATATTGTAATTGAGCGTAACCCATTCGGAGACCCGCGACCGAAATCCTCTCCGAACTAGCTGGCCGACAAGCAGCCACCGCGTGAATGGGTTACGGTGCACGGATTGGTTGACCTGTTGGTACCATCCGTTGGCACTACTCAGACTTAACGTCTAGAACCGATGAGAGGTCGGTTCCGCGTTCGAACTTAAAATGCTGAAAATCATTACAATTTTTTAAAAAAATACTCCGGTTCAGATGTTGCATAGTTCGGTCGATTTCTTTGGACACCAGCTAATCGTGGCATTTTTACTTCGATGTCTAAATCCGAACATAAATTTCTCACTTCAACAAAAATCTTTGCAAATACAACACCACATTCTTTTCGCTTTGATTCTAAAACTGAAATGGTATCGAGAATCACATCAGAAGCTTTCTTCAAATCTAATGAAGGAGATTGAAGCATCTTACTCAAAGGGAGAGTCTGTTTCAAAACATCTATTAAAGATAGTAGTGTTGTGATGAAATGCACATCACAGAGAGCCTTTTTCAGGGCGTTGGCTTTCGATGAAGTATTAATTTCTGACCATTCGGAAATGGATACAAGAGCTTTACCTATATAAGGTAGAGCTTCTTCAAACTTGATCACACTGTCATACCTCTCTACCCATCGGGTTTCACACAGACTTGATAATTTGGTGCCCTTAAATTCTTCTAAGTCTTCATTTCTTTTTTTCAGTGCACTTCCGAGAACCGTGTTTCTCTTTGCAGATGATGAAAAAAACTCAACGACAGACTTTTTATGGTGCCGACTAGGTTCCGTATACTTTGAACGTTATCGGATTTAGATAATGAGTTGTTCAATCCATGATTTAAACAGGGACATCTAACAGTATGAACAGCTTCTTTCAAGATTTCGGAGACGGCACCCTTAACATCCGAAGACATCACACTGCAGCTGTCAGTTCCAATTCCAATACATTCTTTGATATCCAAATGTTCTTCTTTGATTAGTTTAACAACTATCTTTTCCAACATTTCACCACAAATTTTGGGCTCCGCACTTTTGTCCTCCATAAAATCAATCAAACTTTCATGGACATCAATAAAACAGAAAAAATCTTCCCTAAGTAGCCCGTTACAAATGTATCTGATAGTTAAGGATAATTGTGATGTATGCGATAAATCAGTTGTTTCATGGAAGATGATACTATAGCATCCAGCCTGTTTTACTCTGTTAATGAGCTCAGTTTTGATTTCTTCACCACAACATTCAATAAGCTGATTTTGTGTATTTTTCCCAATATAGGTCGCTCTCGAACTTGTGTTTTCCAGATGTTTCTTTAAGACGCCATCTCCTGACGCTACTCTAAATCTGAGGAGCTCCCTAAAGTTTCCTTCGTTGGTCAGTGCGGGTTCCGGTTCTAAAAGCTGACCGTCGTCGCGGTGGCCACGCAATGGTATGTTTTGTCGACCCAAAAACATGATTGTTTCAATAATTGGCCGCAGTCTTTCTCGATTTTTTATGACTTGTTGAAGCCGTTGAGTATTTACTTGATTTATGACTGCTTCATTAGGTGACAGGTACGCTTTAATAAAATTTTTACCAATTTCGACGCTGTTTTTGTGGTAAACATTTTTTTCATGATTTTCTATGAAACCCTCTTTCCCTAACAGCTTTGCAAATGAGGTAACAGGCTTTGTAACAAACGATTGCAAATGAAGAGCTTTATTGTGGCCACTGTACTCTTTGGAGAATAGGGCGCAATACTTGCAATAAAGCCCTCTTTGTACGTCAGATAGAACAAGCCAGTGTTTACTTTCCAAATGATTCCTTCCCAAGTATCGCTTCACCTCTTTTCCACCCTTTTTGTGAATTGAAAATGGAAATGAGTAATCTTTTGGAGGTTGCCAATGGTATTGTAGCACGCCGAACTTAGTAAATTTATCAGCTGGTTTACCAACATAATTCCCTATATCAAAAGTCGATAAGAGGTTACTTGAATCGGGAATAGAAGAAACGCCTGAAGAAGAAATAGATGGAAGCATGCCAGTGTCTTCAGGAGCTTCAGAATTATTTAAGAAGTCATCGTTTGTAGGTTGCTCAGATGTTTTTGGAATATGAGGCCGTACATTTATATCAGGACACGAGGACGTAGAAGGCTGTGGTTCTAATAGGCTGCTTTCAAGATTTTGTTTAGGTAATTTTCCAAAGTAAGATTCAATTGGGTTGGTGGATTGCCTTTTCGTAATTTTTCCAGGTATATTCTATATATATATATACTCGTATATATATATATATATATATATATATATATATATATATATATATATATATATATGTATATATATCTATTTATAAATATATATATATATATATATATATATATATATATATATATATATATATATATATTTAAACATATTTATATATTAACACAGTACTTACATTTTTGGAATCGATCAGGACTCGGAGACAAAACAAACACACAATAGTAAAAATCACTTTAAAACACTACAGAGGCTTCGAGCATGCGTCGAGCCCTTTTCCACTGAGAATGAGAAAATGATAACTTTTTAAAAATTTTAATTTCAACGAAATGACAATTTCAATGGAAAAAAAACTGCACGCGCGATGAGTAAAAAAGGAACGAGAACGACCGGTAAGATAAACAAATGCATTTGAAGGCCACTGCGATAGTTTAAAGAGTTGCCATTCTGCCCTTAGAGGTTAATTTTCATTGAATTCTCAAATTAGTTTTTGGGGAAATTTAGAACGACACCCCTGATTGAACATGATCGAATGGATTTTCAATGTGATGTTAGGTAAAAACAACTAAAATGGAAAACGCAAATGGAACAATAATATGAATACGTTTGGAATTGGAATTTTACAGCCCAAAAAGAAAAAGAATAAAATCATTCTTTTTGGGCTTTAAAATTCCAATTCCAAACATATTCTTAAACTAACGAAAACATTCGATAGTACAGGGGACTATCGATAGTGGTGCGATAGTGAAATACTATCGATAGTGTCATAGTGCTATCGATAGTTTTCCTTCACTACCTCTCAGTATAATATCATTGGTGTCGACGTAGGGACTGCAAGATCGTTGCTCCATTGACTCTCGGCAGATATCGGTTTCGGTCGTGCAAAGTCGACAAGGCCCAATTCGGATCTCGCTATCGTAGATAATAATTTATTTTGATCAATTTTGATGATGAATTTCCATTTTAAAACGGAGAAACAAATAAATGTATAATTGTTATTGTTAAAAACCGTAGTAAAATTGCCGCTGATGCAGGTATTCTATATAATTACCCAAAAATGTAAACTTGAATTAGGTGTATATAAGTTAATGTTATATAGAAATAAAGAAATAAGTTTCGTCTTTGCAAATCTTGTACGAAATGGCTTTTCCGATATTGGGTCAAACATAATTTTATATACAATTTGAAATACGAAAAAAAGAATTTTTCTGAGCTGTCGGGGGGGGGGGGGGGCATGGCCCCCATGGCCCCCTCTGGAGCCGCCACTGCACAGAATTGAGCAACAATCGTACTCCACTATTACAATTTACGGCGGTCGTCCACAGCCATATAGTGAGTACCCAAGTAGGATTTTTTTTTTCATTAATACCAATCGCATTAAATAGACGTTTAACCCAATAATTGAGACAAACAAGAAATTCGTTGTCTAAACTAATATGATTCATACTGTCGAACATAATTGAAAAATAAAGTTCCCCTGAGAATGAATAATTTAACCCAGAAAAAAATAAGTAGAAGTAATCAAACGTATGAATATTAAACGTCAGGGCAACAAAATGGCATATGTAGATGTGTATATGTAAGGATAAATGTGAAATGATGTAAAATTTTAAATTAATTTTCTATAAACAGAGTTGGTTTGTGTAAATAGATTGAAAAGAAATTTAATTTATTAGTAATGGAAGAAACAAAGAAAAAATTAAATCAATGAAAAAAAATTCAGCAACCTTTTTAAAACATACCTCCTTATGCGTTATGAGGAAATTGATAATTATTTATTAAAAGTTGCTCCACTAATTTGGATGATAAATCGCAAAGCCAAATAGTCATCAATTAGAAATGAATAAATATTGAAAAAAACTTGTAAAGAGTACGCGTGTGTATAGTCATGAAAATAAGATTTAAACAAAAATGTAAGAAATGTTGTGTTTCCTGATCTCATTTGCTATCCTTTCAATGTTAACAATTTTCTAATCGTATATAAATATTTTCGGGAGGTAGTACGTTTAGTTTGCATATGACAATCTTTTCAATTTGAAAATTGAATTCTTCGGGATAATCCTGTTCACTTTGTTCTATGGATTATTATTTAATACTCCCTACCTACTAGAAAACACGTTCATTCAGTGGGGCCTAAAGGCATATAAATTCGATTTATTTTGTTTTTTTTATCTTCAAAACAAATGGTATTTGTGCTAATTTCTGCCCCTCATGTGCTTAAATCAATGACTCATTGTTTATTCTGTTTATGCGAAAAGCTTCACCAAACACCGAAAAGGTATGCAGTTAACTTGGCATACCTTTCCTGCCTCCAAGTAAAATCCCTCGTATATACTATAAATTAAGACGTCACGAATAAATAAAATATATAGTATATATTAGTATATGCCTCCTTGCATCTCTTTCCTCTCCGTCGTTTCTGCTTGGAAATAGAGAAGTAAAAATGCTGAATTTAGGGTGTATGAACTTATTTATTTTCTTCGTTTATATTTTGTAAAATCTTTTCCAAATTGTTTCCTTGCTGCAACCTTTTGTTCGAAGGGATCCTTTCCTTTTTTTCTTACTTTCTAACATAATAAGAAAGTCTTTAGACACATAGAAATCAGGTGAATTAGATTAACATAATAAGTCTTATATTTTATCTAGCTCAAAATATCGTTGCTTCATCCTTCTTGTATAACGATGTTTCCATACTTATTGTTGATTATTTTTTTCTAATTTTCGCGAATAAATCGTTTAGAAATTAACTTGGGTAGATTAATCGAGGTAAAGTGCTGCTTTGTTGTTATTTCTTCTTCTATTTCAAACCTCGTTCACTAAAAATTGTTCATATAATATATATAATTGTAGATTAGCAAGAAGAAATTACAATTGACTAACATGTTCGATATTACATGTTGTAATGAATCATGCGACGCCGCTGGCGACCACTACCAACACACCTTACTGCTATGTGGCTTGTCATCTCATGTTGGTTGTGACGAGTTCACATGGGAATCGGTGTGGGAGTAGTGGTCGCCACCCAAGAACTGCTTCTCAACGCATATAAGGCGCAATTGTGCATATATACATGTACACAACTAAGAAAAGATAAGGTGTGCATAATTTAAGCACCTCAGGGCTGTGATCGAACAAAATTTTCGCAATTCAGTGACATATTCTGAGAGTGTTCCAATTGAAATAGGCAGTGAAACGTGCTTTGCAGATTTAGTGGAAAAGCTTTTAAGTCATTTTGAGCTGTTATTTGCGCATTAGCGAACTTCCTCAACATCAACGGGAAGTGTGTGCGCGGATACAAGCATCAGCAATCATCTCTATCCCAGCAGCATCAACCCCTACATTCTGCTCTCGTCTTTGCACCATCAGCAGCCCCAATCTCTCCCAGTGGGGGTGGCGCCTATTCAACAGCACACCACCAGCACCTTCTTACTATTTACACCAAACCACTGCACAAATCAGGCTAGTTGTATAGTCGGACCTAAAAATCACACACAAAAACAACGTCTTCCGCCAGTGGAAATAAGAAACACAGACGTTCCACAATTTAATTATATTATTATTTGAAGTTCTAGCGAATTTAATTTTAAAAATAATTAAAATGCCAGACAATAATGACGATGGTTTAGATATTAATGCGGTTGCCCTAAAATCAGCGCAGTTTTGGCACAAAATGCAAGCGAAAACAAATGAGACTCGAAAATTCGCATTAGGTATTTTTATTTAATAATTTTCTTCGAAACAACATTAAGCTCAATTCATGAAAGCTGGAAATCATTTAAATTATAATATTTATTGTCAAATCTATTAGTTAGATTAAATTATCACTAGAACTATTAGAACTTAGACAACAAGAGCTTGAAGAAACTATAGGCAATTTTTACATAAACAAAAATTAGATAACGTTTTATATTTGTAATTGGCTAATATTGAATCGTTATACTATTAGCTTTATTAGAAATAGCGTGCTGATACACCAATAATCGAAATATTTGACAAGTGAAGTAAAATAATTGCGGTTAGTAGTGGGTTGATACCAGGTTCTTACTAACGAGTTTTTGCCGCACCAACTAATAACTTAGAGGAAGTTGAAACGATTTCATGTTTTTAATAACAAGATCCCTGAAGTGCACTAATTGGGATGAATAATGTTCTAATCGTTAATAGTAAAAACAACTAGTTTCTCGCGATTATAATAATTCGCCGCAGACATATCGCGATTATAATAATCCGGCGTAGATTAAAGGACATTTCGCGATCGAAAGAACATAAAAGTAAAAAAAAATGAACACTGAGTGACTTCGTTAAATCAAAGCGAACCGTTAAAGGCTTACGTTAATCACATAAAACAAGTGGGAACCTCAACTAACCGAAACAAGTAAATATATAATCTACGATTTGGCATTCTCAGAATTCAAACAAAAATCAAAAGCGATGTTTTCGTCATAGTAAAACGATTTTTTATTTTAAAGTTCAGTACGGAGAGCTTTCGCTTTCGCTTTCGGATCAATTGTCTTTAAATTATATCATAGATTTCAACCCAAGCAATTATTTGTGAAAAAAATTGTCTGGTGAGAATTTTCAAATCGAATTGTATGTAAGTGAATTCAACTGGGAAAGAAAAAAAATAAATAGATAACATGAATTGCTAACCCAAAACACGATTTTCCTTTTCAGTGGTCCTTTCTTTCAGCGGAAAGTAGATTGCATGGTAAGTATGCCGTCGCGAGGGTAGGGTTTGAGAATATCCGCTGAGGCCGGTTTCACGTCGCGCGCGGTACGCGGTACCTTTGTTGATTTTGGTTTTTTTTAGCGTAGTTTTTTTTTCGGATTTACGTTAACGTAGTATATTTTTCGGTACCGCGTCGGTAAAATTCGGGAACGCGAAACGGAAATTAGATTTTTGTACTTTACTGGATTTATGAAGAAATACGGAGTAACGTAAAGTAGGTTTCTACTCCGTATGATTGTGTTTGACGCATTTGAAACGGGCGTTTAATGGTGGCTGAAAAATTGTAAATGAGCGTAATCCATTTGGAGACCCGCGACCGAAATCCTCTCCGATCTAGCTGGCTGACAAGCAGCCACCACGAAAACGGATTACGGTGCACGGATTGGTTGACGGGTTGGTAGCATCCGTTGGTACTATTCGGAATTAACGTCTAGAACCGAAGAGAGGTCGGTTCCTCGTTCGGACTTAGACATAAAAATCATTACAAATGGCGCCCAACGTGGGGCCCCAAACATCATCAGGGGATAAAAGATTCGCGTCTTCTGACGAGTTATCCTTTACGGAGGATGTAAGGTACTTTGGTACTCGAGCCCCACAAACAGGAGCAGTGGAGTTGTGTGATACACACTAGCAGTCGCTTCACGTGAGTTGTAGCTTCCGCTCTCCTTTGTTTGATTTTTTTTTTGCGACAGAATCCTTCCGATGTGTTGTCCCAGGTTGACCCCTGTAAGGACCTTCTATTTTCTTGATGGAACTGTCAGCCAGATGGGTTTCTCCTATCGGCCTGGACTCTCAAGAAAAAAGAGGGCTACCTTGCCTTTATGTCGTGGAAGGATTCTACTCATTTCGTATGCGTGATAGACGAGTGGTATCGGTTCAACGTTCGGTGGCGTATGCTGGAGTTGCGGAGCCCAGAATGCTTCCGCGTGTCGGGAATTTTTACCGCGTACAAAACCGTTACGGTAGCTTTACCACTTGTTTCGTCGAGTCATTTAACATAGTTTAGAGACGGTTTTTTGTAATGTATGTGGGTTTGGGGATACATTATTGTAAATCAACCGAAAGCACCCTTTTCTCGGCAGACTACCACGCACTCTCATTTCCCTTTGGAGGAGTCAACTACTGGAAAGGAAAGTGTGTATCAAATAATTTTTTTTTTGCTCATATTAAAAAGCTCGCCACTATCGGCCACTAAAGTATTAATAAGTTTATTTTTATATATATACGTATAGATTAGATATAGCAATAGGAGTCAATTACATTTTTTTTTCAGTATTACATCGTACCATCACTCATAGGAAACCCACACATGGCGACGAAACGAACACCCGACAAACGTTGGACCCGATCCAAAACGGTCCAACCAAACAACGGACATAGTGAAGGGTGTAACCAGCGTGCGATTGGAGTGCGGACACCTGTTCCATCGTGCCTGCGTTCAACAGCTCCTACTGACGTCCGAGCTTTTTCCACTATGCCGGCAACCCATAGAGCGGACCGCCGTAGATGCCCCCCTCGGAACGCACGTACCGACGCGTGGAGCAGGGGCGAAAGGGTCCCAAGATGCTGAACCGCCCCAACCACTGGTGGACCTGCAAGGAGCCTTGGGCGGAGAAGTTCCTGCTGCCGTTGTCGCGGCCGAGGTTCCAACCGCGCATTCCACCCATTCCATTGACACCCTCGTGGCCTTAATGCAAGTTATGTCTGAGAGGATCGGAAACTCTGAGGGCAGACTCCAGAACCTCCCGATTAGCTAACCCCCCAGCCGCGTGAGAACTCCGCTTGGCTGGGAGCCCAATCCCAGTGTGGCTATGCCCCACTCTAGACCGGCTGATCATTGGACCCTACCTCCACGGAACTCGGGAATGGATCCCGGAGCTCCCGAGTATCGACCACGATACAGCACCACACCTCCGTTGGTACCCACAGTCCCCGAATCAGTCCCTTACAGCAGGCCCATCGAGGATGCGATTCCCCCCGCGAACGCATTGACACTTTTCCGAGACCCAACGCCTCGTATCATGGAGAGTTGGCGCCTTAGCTTCACTGGTTTCAACTCGGCGACATCAGTGGACCGGTTCCTGTTTAGGATTCAGGCGTTAGTATCCAGCACCCTGGGAGGTGACTTCTCGGCTTTCCTCCGGCATGCACACCTTCTGTTCAGCGGAGATGCTGCCGACTGATATTGGAGTTTTAAAGAATCGACGCCACGTCCCAATTGGGATTCTTTCTGTGCAGCCTTCCGCAACCGATTTGACGACGGCTTCACTGAAAGAGAACTACTGGAACAACTAAAGAAACGGAAACAAGGCGCTCACGAACCATTCGACCAGCGTTACACAAGTATAGTGCGATTGAGCACTCGGTTACGAACACCCATGCCCGAGGACGAACTGGTAGAAATTATCAGGGAGAATATGCGTTGGGAGCTTCAAAACAGTCTTCTTCATGTTCCCATCAACACCAAAGAGGGATTCCGCCTCCATGCCCGTAGGCAAGAACAGCTAGATGAGCGGCGAGGCACCTTCCGTCCACAACCTCGCATAACGGGACCAAATCCACAAAATCATCATACCGCGGAGTTAATGGCAGCGGACCACCTACTGGCTGACCCAGTACCAGTACCGAAGAGTGGAGCACTCCCGGAGCCCGAGTTCCAAGCAATGATTGATCGACCATCAGTTGAAGCAATTACAAGTCCGACGGTCTGTTGGAACTGCCGACAAACGGGGCATCGTTTCTATGCATGTCCAGCGGAACCGACCCTTATGCACCTGATTGCGCAGATTGCAAGTTACAAAAAAACTTGCCAGCGAGTGCCGCGACCACCCGCCGGCACTCCTATAACCCGAACGAACCAATACTGACCCCATCACTAGCTATGACCCAGCCCCAGACATAACCCCAATTCTGCTGACTCGCACCGCCAAACACAGTTCTCCTGAAGTTCCACAGCCGACGCACCCTTCGTCGAGGCGGACGCGCAGGGGAATGGTAGCGAGGCGAAGGTTCCTTGGCATGCTAAATCCTTCCACGTCAGACTGCGGAATTATTTGGCTACTCGACAGCGCATCTTCCATGAGGAGTTGGTTACAACTGTCCCACCGCGAAGGAAGCGAGCCACGCGTCGGATGCGGAGCTTCTGGAGAACGGTCACGCAATCGAGGAAGGTGCTGAAGGAAATACACTTAGACGAATTATTGAGGGATGACGTTCGACCATATGCGTCAGTTCACCTCCTGCAAAAGCGATTGTCAGGTTTAGTCGAAACGGGAGCCAGTGTGAATCGCATATCAGCCGATTTTGCAGGGGAGAGGCTGGCAATGAACGTGGACCAAATCCATCATTTTACCACTTGGTTAAGCACGGCGGACGGAACTCGTCACTCTGTAGTGGGGAAAATTACGACGGATGTCACCTTTAAAGGAGTAACTAAACCTCTGGAATTTTACATTATATCTCAATTAACCCGAAATCTTTACCTAGGGGTGGATTTCGTTCGAAAATTTAACTTGGCCCCGGCACTGTTTTCCGGCACAATCCTGGAGTCCGTCACCACTGTTCCTGACGAAACTCCAACCCACTCACTTATTACGACATGCACTGGATGTGAATCAACAACTGCGACTTGACTCGGCTATATCGGCTTTTCCATCGCATGAGAAGGAAGGTCTCGGCCGGACGGCCCTGGTGTTACACACAATAGATGTGGGGGATGCTAAACCCATAAAACAGAGACATTTGCCATATCTCCGGCGAAGGAAAAGTTGTTATATGCCGAAGTTGATCGAATGCTCGCCTTAGGCGTGATCGAAGAATCGCAGAGCGCGTGGGCTTCCCCGGTCACCTTAGTTGTCAAGCCGAACAAGGTCCGGCTATGCTTAGATACCAGACGCTTGAACGCCGTCACTGTCAAGGACGCATACCCTCTACCGTTGTTTGAAGGCATTTTGAGTCGATTGCCTAAAGCCCATTTCATCACGAGCTTAGACCTCAAGGACGCTTTCTGGCAAATTCCTTTAGACCCCGGTTCAAAGGAGAAAACAGCCTTCACAGTCCCAGGTCGGCCCCTGTATCAATTTGTGACCATACCATTCGGGTTGTGCAATGCCCCTCAGACAATGACGCGCCTTATGGATAAGGTGATACCACCGCATTTACGGCACCAAGTTTTCGTATACTTGGACGATTTGCTGCTCATAACCGAGACCTTTAACGAACACCTCGACCTGCGTGAGGAAGTGGCTTTGCACATCCGGAGGGCAGGGTTAACCATCAACATACAGAAGAGTCAGTTCGTGATGACGGAGGTGAAGTATTTGGGTCACATCATGGGGCATGGCAACATGACAAGACTCAAGCGATTCACGTTTTTCCATTACCCAAGACCACCAAGCAGTTACACCGATTCCTAGGCTTATGCGGATGGTACCAGCGTTTCGTACCACTCCTTTGACCGACATGCTGCGTAAGGGACGTAAGTTCGTCTGGGAAGAGCTAAAGGAGAGTCTGACAACAGCCCCCGTACTACACAGCCCGGACTTTGACAAAGCGTTTTCAATCCATTGTAACGCCAGCCAACATGGGGTGGGAGCAGTCTTAGTCCAGGTTGCACAAGACGGCGAGGAGAGGCCTATAGCCTTTATGTCCCACAAGCAGAACCAGGCCCAGCAGAACTACACGGTCTCGGAGCAGAACTTCCTGGCGGCTGTGCTGGCAGTGAAATGCTTTCGAGCATATGTAGAGGGACATCCCTTTGAAATCGTCACTGATCATGCGTCACTGAAATGGCTGATGAGCCAAACTGATCTCCACGGCCGCTTGGCAAGATGGGCCTTGAAATTACAGGCGTTTGACTTCACGATAAGACACCGCAAGGGAAGTCAGCACGTGGTACCAGACACATTATCAAGGATGTTCGCCCCTGAAGGAGCCGAGTTGGCCCTGGAAGACGACAGCCCCCTATGGATCGACTTGGACCATCCCGCCTTCAAGTCAGTATGTTATACCCAGCTGATGAATACGATTCGGAACCAGTTACCGCAGCTGCCAGAACTACGGGTGACGGAGAGATTTATATACAAGCGGACGGGACACGCCTCCGGAGACCCCATCCAAGAAGAGGAACAGTGGAAGTTATGGGTGCCCGAAGAACTGACCTTCGAATTGATTAAGCAGGGCTCCTGACCACCCATTGAGTGCACACGGCGGTTATGGTCGTACGCTTCGGCGACTGAAGACTTACTTCTTTTGGCCTAAGATGGCGCGGCAAGTGAAAAAGTACGTAGCCGCCTGTGATCTGTGCAAATGCACTAAAGCGCCCAATTCTGTTCTTCGGCCCCCGATGGGAAAATTCGAACTACCGGAGCAGGTGTTCCAGCGCCTGTATATAGATCTCATCGGTCCGTACCCTCGCTCTACTTCGGAATATACGGGTGCTGTCGTGGTCCTGGACCACTTGTCCAAATTTCCAATTGTTGAACCAATTCAAAACCTGCACACTGGCCCAATAGTCAGCTTTCTGGAAAATCACGTTTTCCATATATTTGGAGTACCGGAAAAGTTGGTCTCCGACAATGGTGTTCAGTTCACCTCGGCTAGATTTCGGGAGCTAATGGACAAGTATGGCATTACTCATCAGCGGACTGCCGTTTATTCCCCGCAAGCCAATGCGTCCGAGCGGTTGAACCGCACCCTCATAGCCACCATTCGGGCCTACGTCCAACCGGATCAGAAGGATTGGGACCGCCGGATTTCCGCCATCACCTGTGCCCTGCGTTCATCTTACCACTCCACCACAAGTATCTCCCCATACTTTGCCGTGTTCGGCCAGCATATGATCTGCCACGGAAACCCGTACCGGCTATTGCGGCAGTTGAAGGGTTTGGAGGACCCAATAGTGGTGCTGGAGCCGCACGAGAAACTACAAATTCTACGAGAACAAATCCGAGAGAGGATTGAAGACAGTAGATGGGTGGGGGAGGAGCGGTACAATCTGCGATCCCGTCTTTCTGGCTTCAAGGCAGGCGACGAAATCTACCGACGGAATTTAAGACAAAGTGAAGCAGGTCGGCACTACACTGCCAAGCCAGACAAGAAGTTCGTGAAGTGTCGAGTCTTACAAGTTTTAAGTCCCACGCGGTACCTCATTGCGGACATGTCCGGAAAGGGGCTGGGAGTCTACCATGCCAAAGACCTACGACGGTGAAAAAAGAAAGAAAAAAAAATATCATAGGGCCAAGCAGCGTTTCCTTCAGTCTCCCCATGCCTGGTAGGCATCGCGGACACTGCCCTGTAATGAATCATGCAACGCCGCTGGCGACCACTTCCAACACACCTTACTGCTATGTGGCTTGTCATCTCATGTTGGTTGTGACGAGCTCACATCCCACGTCAATTTTGTCGTGGGATGTTAACGTGAATTGACAGCCACATGGGAATCGGTGTGCGAGTAATGGTCGCCACCCAAGAACTGCTTCTCAACGCATATAAGGCGCAATTGTGCATATATACATGTACACAATTAAGAAAAGACAAAGTGTGCATAATTTAAGCACCTCAGGGCTGTGATCGAACAAAATTTTCGCAATTCAGTGACATATTCTGAGACTGTTCCAATTGAAATAGGCAGTGAAACGTGCTTTGCAGATTTAGTGGAAAAGCTTTTAAGTCATTTTTAGCTGTTATTTGCGCATTAGCGAACTTTCTCAACATCAACGGGAAGTGTGTGCGCGGATACAAGCATCAGCAATCATCTCTATCCCAGCAGCATCAACCCCTACATTCTGCTCTCGTCTTTGCACCATCAGCAGCCCCAATCTCTCCCAGTGGGGGTGGCGCCTATTCAACAGCACACCACCAGCACCTTCTTACTATTTACACCAAACCACTGTACAAATCAGGCTAGTTGTATAGTCGGACCTAAAAATCACACACAAAAACAACGTCTTCCGCCAGTGGAAATAAGAAACACAGACGTTCCACAATTTAATTATATTATTATTTGAAGTTTTAGCGAATTTAATTTTAAAAATAATTAAAATGCCAGACAATAATGGCGATGGTTTAGATATTAATGCGGTTGCCCTAAAATTAGCGCAGTTTTGGCACAAAATGCAAGCGAAAACAAATGAGACTCATTTAAATTATAATATTTATTGTCAAATGTATTAGTTAGATTCAATTATCACTAGAACTATTGGGATTTAGGCAACAAGAACTTGAAGAAACTATAGGCAATTTTTACATAAACAAAAATTAGACAACGTTTTATATTTGTAATTGGCTAATATTGAATCGTTATACTATTACCTTTATTGGAAATAGCGTGCTGATACACCAATAATTGAAATATTTGACAAGTGTTAAGATTTTCTAAATTTCCCAAAAAAAAAAACATAATTCATTAACTCTCAATCATTAATACATTTCACCATAAATTAAATTGTAACTCGAACTAAGCAAAACGTATTCAATTATTTTCATAAACACAAAATTCTCACGAGCAGATTCCCAAGACGGGAAAATCTATGTATGCAAGCATTTTAAGCGTGATGCATTGTCATCTCAAGTGCACATTCGTTCGCGAAGGCATTCCAAATCATCAAATTACGTGCAAACATTTGTCTATGAACGAACGAATGTTTTGGCTTGAGATGAGAATAATACACAACATGTATCTAGTCTAGTCATTTAGTCAAGTAAGCAAAATTTTGTTATAAAAGTAATTGCTTCGAATAAACGTGAGGTGTTTTGCTGGAAAACGTGGACCAAGCCTTTTAATTTTTCCTGCAGTGAGGCTGCTGTGGGACGTTATTTTAGCAGAATATCAGGATTGCTACAAACGGGATTGTATATTGATCTCTACAATTGGTGTTTTCACCTGTTGTCAGAAGAAATCTTTTGCAATTAGCGTTTGTGCAATTCCAAATTTCATCGGTCGCAGAATTATTGGGTAGAAGTTGGAGTTTGACTGGGTGATTCATCCGGTCAGCTAAACTTACAGCGTCGCCCATTGGAATTCGTGACAATTATACTTGATTTGGTGATCAACTAGATCATCCCGCAATTGGTGGATCACCAATTAGCAAATTCATATCCGAACATATTTTTTGGTGACCCCGACGTGATCCTCAGTGGATTACGGAGATGGAGGCATTAGCGAAAGCCCAATTAGAGTTGGGAAAAACAATCGAACGAAATTTCACCAACTTTAAAAAGGACGGCAAGGACAGGAAAACCGAAGAGTACGTCAAGCAAAGGTTGGCTGTACTTGACACGAATTCAAAGATTTTTGAATCGAACCACAAAGCGCTTTGCACTTTCATGGAAACGCATGGTGATCATTCATATTTCGCCAAAAACTACTTTGATCAGATCAAAGACATAATCACCAGGCATTCAGACGGCCTCAATGAGATACTGAAAAACCTCCATCCAGATGCACAGCATGAAACTGGAGCTAGTGGCGTAGCGCAATTATTGAAGCAACGAAAAGGTCTCGTTGCGTATGCTCGTCAACTGATCAACGATGTTGAAAATCGAATGAAAGAAGAACAGTCACGACAATTTTTCGAATTTAAACTTGGATTATTGACCAACCAAAAAAGCCTGCTAGATGAGAACAACCAGGCTATATGGGAAGTATACGATGGATACGGTGGCAGTGAGGATAAGATGGTGTACGATGAAATCGACACCAATATCCAAGAGGCAATAGTTTTAATGCAAGAAAAACTAGCACACTTGCAAAGTAGTAGCACTTCAGCTACTGGAAGCATTGAGATGGGGACTAAACTTCCGAAAATATCAGTGCCTACTTTTGATGGTAGCTATTTGAAGTGGACACAGTTCAAGGAGCTGTTTACACAATTAGTAGACAAGCAAAGGATCAGTGAAGTACAAAAGATGTACTATTTAATAAGCAATCTCAGCGGAGAAGCCCATGGTTAAATCCAACATTTACCAGCATCTGGGCAAAATTACAAGGGCAGCATGGGACATCTTAAACAAAGATATGACAACAAAAGATTGCTAGTTGCGTCATTTTTGAATAAACTGGTGAACCATCCATCTGCTCAAACCGAATCAGCAGAGACCATCAAGAGGCTGCATGACGTAACCAAAGAATGTATAATGAGCCTTGAAACCCTGGGGGTCCAAATACAGCATTGGGATCCGATATTGGTCCACATCGTCTCAAAGAAATTGGATAAAAATACTTACTCTTACTCTTACTTAATCAAAGATCATTAGAAACGATGATGCACCTTTTATCATTCTTGGAGACACGTTTTCAATCGCTCGAAACCCTCAATCACAGGGTCATGGAGAGAATCGGAAAACCCACGAAAGGTCGAGCTTCTACATTGCTGACAAGCTCAGATAAGTTGATGTACTACATCTGTAAGCAGTCTCATCATATGTTTTCTTGCAAAGAATTTCGAGACAAATCTGCACAACAAAGACTCGAGGTTGTAAACAAGAATCAGTTATGCCGCAATTGTCTCAAGCCTGGACATAGAGCATTCACCTGTACAGCCGGAGTGTGCATGAAATGCAAGTCGAAGCATAACACTCTTCTTCACCGAGACCTTGAAGAAAAGAAGAGCGAGAAAGAAGCCTTCAACAAACCACGTACTGAGGCATCCTCATATGGAATCAAAACAGCATTGATGACACAGACGGCATCGAATGGCAAAGCTTATGTACTGCTAGGTACAATTGAAGTGGTAGTTTCAACAAGTAACGGCCAAAATATTAATTGCCGAGCAGTATTGGACTCAGGGTCGCAAATAAACTGCATAACAGAAAAGCTCGCCAAGAAGCTTCAAAGTAAGGGTGTTGTCTGGCCCATCAACATTCGCGGTGTTGGCCGTACCACAGATACAGCTGCGAGAAGAACTTCGATCTGTATTCGTTCCAAAGAGCGAACGTATGCCGTGCAGCTTGAGGCATTCATTTTATCACAAATTACCACAAACCAGCCTTCAAGATATTTGGACACAAGTACATGGGGCATACTTGCCAACGTCAAATTAGCTGATCCACACTTCTCGAAACCGGGTTCAATCGATATCTTGATCGGAGCTGAACATTATTACGATATCGTTAACAGCGAGCGCATAAATCTTGGAAAAGGTCTTCCTATTTTGCAAAGTACAACATTTGGTTGAGTTATCAGTGGAAGGATCAGCCATCAGCAGGAGCGTGATACAGCATCGTGCTACATATGCACTCAAGGATCTGTCGACATAAACGCACAAATCGAGCGATTTTGGCAACTCGAGACGATTGAAGATTCTCCTTCACAAACAACCGAAGAGAGGAAATGTGAAAGGTTTTTCAAAGAAACCACCAAACGAACAGCATCGGGCCGTTTTGTTGTAAGACTTCCGTTCTCCGAGGACCCATAAACTCTAGGAGAGTCAAAAGAGCTAGCACTTTGCCGATTCGCTTCCATCGAACGAAAACTCCTGAAGTCCCCGAGCCTCAAGGAAGAATATTGCGATTTCATGAGAAACTATGCAAGATTAGGGCACATGACTGAGATCAATGTTAAGCGCATATCTGGACCACATTGCTTTCTACCACATCACTCAGTTATTAAGCCGGACAGCCATACTACCAAATTAAGGGTAGTATTCAATGCATCCGCCAAAACATCGACCAACATTTCCTTAAATGATATATTGCACACTGGCCCCAAAATACAAGAAGACATTATGTCAGTCGACGAAGATCGGAAGTTCCGGATGATAATGTGGAGAGAGAATCCACAAGACGTCCTAAGATATTTCCAGCTCAACACTGTCACTTATGGAATGACTTCGGCGCCTTATCTAGCCATCAAATGTCTTCACACGTTAGTCGAATCATTCGAGAGACAAAACCCATTGGGTGCTGAGGCAATTAGAGAAAACATGTATGTGGACGACGCCATGTTTGGGGCAGACAGCATTATAGAGTTGCTAGAGAAACAGAAGCAGATCGTAGAAATCCTAGCAACCGGCGGATTTAAGTTGAGAAAATGGTGTTCAAATCATGAAGCACCTACGAAAAATATACCTATGGAGGATAAAGCAGTAAAATTTGAACTCTCCGATAATAAGGAACATGAAGTCAAAGCCCTAGGCCTTGCATGGCTACCTCAGGTGGATGAATTGCGAATCGCTCAATCGTATAATGAGGTGGAACGATATACAAAGCGCAAAATATTATCGGATATCGCGCACATATTCGATCCATTGGGACTGCTGGGCCCAGTCACGGTTATGGCAAAGTTAATACTCCAAAAACTATGGGACTTAAAGCTTGATTGTGATGACGTGGTACCCGACAATTTACAGTACGAGTGGGCTCAATTTAGCCGAAGCTTAAAGGCACTCGATACAATACGAACACAGCGTCATATCGCCGCACACAGAGTAGCACGCACTAAAGAAATGCATGTATTTTGTGACGCCTCGGAGAAAGCATATGGAGCCGCGATTTACATACGCACTACCGCAGCAGACGGTACAATAGTGGTAAGGCTTCTGTGTGCGAAATCAAGAATAGCTCCGCTGAAACCAACAACAGTACCACACCTAGAACTTTGTGCTGCAAAGCTGGAATGTAGCTTGATGGCACGAGTCTGCGAGGATTTAAAATGGAGAGAACGTGTCTGCCTCTGGACTGATTCGGAGATCGTCTTGGCGTGGCTACGAACACCAGCTTCTTCGATGCAAAAGTTTGTAGCGAATCAAGTTGCTGCTATCCAAGAGGTTGCAAAGGCCAATTTATGGAGACATGTGCCATCCAAACAGAACCCTGCAGACTTGATATCTCGAGGAATTTCACCCAAAAAATTCAACAACTGCCAACAGTGGTTTTATGGGCCATTATTTCTACACGGCAAGGAAACGGCATGGCCAAAAACCGAGATATCCTTAGACGTCACTATTGAAATGAGACAACCAAAAGTGGCACTACCAATCACCTTAAAGAACCCTTTTTTGTTGATTCACTCACACACCTCAGCTCAATAATCCGAATCAAAAGGACCGTTGCTTTTTGCCTCCGGTTCATCAACAACGTCAGCAATAAAAATTTGATCGCCCGCAAAGGCGAGCTCACAGTGTTGGAGCTAGAGGAAGCCATGGAGACAATCTTGCGAGAAGTACAGGCGACAGCTTTCTCTAAAGAGATAAAGCACCTTCTTACGCACAAAGGCGTTGATAGCAGAAGTGCCATAAGCAGTTTGACACCATTCCTGGATGAATGAAATCTCTAAGAGTGGGAGGCAGACTGGATAATGCAGATCTCTCATACGAAGCCAAGAATCCCATATTGCTCCCAAAACAACATGACATCACCAAAATGATTATGAAACGGATACACATGGAAAATAGTCATGTAGGACCGCAGGCGTTAATAGCAATCACGCGTCAAAGATACTGGCCACTCAACGGCAAAACAATAGCAAGATTGATTGTACAGAACTGCGTTCTATGCTCCAGATTGAAACCCAAACTCTTCGAGCAGATCATGGGTGATCTACGCAAGGACAGAGTGCAGCCAGCTCGTCCGTTCCTCAAAACTGGTGTTGACTTTTGTGGTCCGTTCTACGTTCGATTGGAAATACGAGGGAAGGCTCCGCAGTAGGCTTATATAGCCGTGTTTTGCTGTTTCGCAACCAAAGCGGTCCACTCAGAGGTTGTGAAGAGCCTCACCACTGAAGCTTTCATTATGGCGCTCAGACGATTCACTAGCAGGCGTGGTTACTGCGAGACTATTAACTGCGACAACGCAACGAACTTCATCGGGGCGAACAATAAATTGAACGAAATGACCAACACCTTGTATAGCAACGAAGCGGCACAAACCACAACCAATTTCGCAGCAGAACGGCGGATCAATTTTAAATTTATTCCACCACGAACCCCGCATTTCGGGGGATTATGGGAGGCTGCGGTAAAATCTGCGAAGGAATTATTCTATAAAACTGTTTCTTGACCAATCACCTACGAAGAGCTCACAACAATCACAGCGGATATTGAAGCTTTACTGAACTCAAGGCCCCTGATTCCGGTATCGAATGACCCAAATGACCTTTCAGCGCTTACACCTAGTCATTTCTTGATAGGTGGACCACTTAATGCATCTATTGATCCTCAGGCTCAACCATTAGGACAATCGCTAGTTGAAACGTCCAAGGAGCTAAAGCGGATAAAAAACGACTTCTGGCAACGATGGAGTAAGGAGTATTTAAGCGAGCTCCAACAAAGAAACAAATGGAGATCTCCGACTGAGAACGTGAAACCTGGCACAATGGTGGTCATTAAGGAAGACAATAGTCACCCATATAGCTGGCCTCTGGCACGTGTCCTGAATACATTCAAAGGCAAAGATGGAAAAGTAAGAGTTGTTGAGGTCAAAACAGTAACGGGAGTTTTCAAACGTCCCATTCAGAAACTGGCCCCGCTGCCTGTCGACATTCACAGCAATATCATGGCGAATGAGACATTAAACGATACGATCGCTGAGCCAGCCGTCGAAAAGCGTCCCACGTTATCTACTCCAAAGAAGCAAAAAAGGGTACCGTCATTACTGTCGACACTATTGGTATTGTGCCTGATAGTCCCAATACAAGGCACAACTGAGGTCAAAATTACGCCGTTCAAAACACAACCTGGGATTTATTTTGAAAAGTTGGGTTTAGCATCCTTGATCACTGACGAATGGAATATGATTGCATACTACGACATGAAGCCCTATTGGACGGAATGCGATCTTGTAACCATCGGGACAGATCAGCTTAGGAAGTTCTGCAATCGTTTGCTCAACCACACAGCATGTCTAGAAACGATCGATCACTTTATGACAACGCTGATTGAACTAAATAATAATAACAAGTTGCTCAATCAAGTACCACCATCTAGAACAAAGCGATCACCTTTAGATATTGTTGGGAACGTCGCTAACTCTCTGTTTGGCGTCCTCGACTCGCGATACGCCGAAAAGGTGTCAAACATTATTAATGAGCTGAACACCAACGATAACCACCTCCTTGACCTGATAAAAAACCAGACATCCATCATCGACTCTACAACCAATCTCATTCGAAAATCCACAGAGACGACCTCACGGCAGCTGCAACAGTTTTACCTTTACCTGAATACAACCATGGATGCAGTAAATCAAATAAACAGAGCAGCGGATAATCAAAGATTATTAGAAATTTTTAATTCTCTATCGATACGACTGATCTTAGCAATATCCAACCTACAACGTATCCAGGCGCTCCTCATCAGCGTCTTAACAGACACGCAGCATGGAAAAGTAAATCCAATGTTTGTTTCACCAACCCAACTTCAGCAACAGCTACAACTGGTCAACGAGCATGTACCATCTCACCTTCGACCGCCCTCAGAGACTGACAACTTAATACGCACATATAGATTGTTATCCATTGAAGGAAGAACGGTTCAAAATCAGATCATATTTCCAATCCGAATCCCATTGTTCGCAGATATGAAGTATGAGCTACTATCAGTCATACCGGTACCTATCATAAAGGATGAGACATTCCTCATCGTAAATCCAACCGCTCCGTATGCACTAACTAACCTTCGAAGAGATCAATACTATCCGATCAATGACCAAAATCTGATGTCTCTATGCTCGACGTTTGGGAATTCCAACTGGATCTGTAAACTTGGCCGATCCGTCAAAAAATTCACAGATCGCATACAAAGGTGGACACAATTGTCAACGAGCAACTCCTGGATTTACGCTTTGAAGGAGGCAACTACCTTTAGTGTCATTTGTGAGAAACGGTTCTCACAACACAACATTCAAGGAGTCGGCACTATCACTATTCCTTCTGGATGTTCCATCAAGGATGACAAGACAACCCTGGAAGCTAGTCACTACACCAACTCCGTAGACACCGTAGTTATGTCAATTACAGACATAACTCCGGGTATACCCAATTCAATACAAAACAAAAACCACTGGTTACAGCCGGACTTCAACATCAGCCTTTCCAAGGACATTGCCCGAATCAAGGGTGAAATCAACATGCTGACACATCAGTCAACCCTGTCTCGTCAATCAATCACACAACATGATGTTCATCAATACGGAGTATCATACGCCGCCTTAGCTCTCATCGGCATCATATTGGGATGTTATGTAATACGACGCCTCATCTCCTCTCGAAGACAACAACAAGGCTATACAGAAGCAGTACCTCAACCACACAATCAAGCTGAATTAAACTTAACTGATGAGTTTTCTGTAAACGTTTGAATTTTGAACTCCTCCGTTCAAGGCGGGGAGTATGTTAAGATTTTCTAAATTTCCCAAAAAAAAAACATAATTCATTAACTCTCAATCATTAATACATTTCACCATAAATTAAATTGTAACTCGAACTAAGCAAAAAGTATTCCATTATATCCTCCAAATGCAATCTATAAATTAAATTGTAACTCGAACTAAGCAAAACGTATTCCATTATTTTCATAAACACAAAATTCTCACGAGCAGATTCCCAAGACGGGAAAATCTATGTATGCAAGCATTTTAAGCGTGATGCATTGTCATCCCAAGTGCACATTCGTTCGCGAAGACATTCCAAATCATCAAACTACGTGCAAACAATTGTCTGTGAACGAACGAATGTTTTGGCTTGAGATGAGAATAATACACAACATGTATCTAGTCTAGTCATTTAGTCAAGTAAGCAAAATTTTGTTATAAAAGTAATTGCTTCGAATAAACGTGAGGTATTTTGCTGGAAAACGTGGACCAAGCCTTTTAATTTTCCTGCAGTGAGGCTGCTGTGGGACGTTATTTTAGCAGAATATCAGGATTGCTACAAACGGGATTGTATATTGATCTCTACAATTGGTGTTTTCACCTGTTGTCAGAAGAAATCTTTTGCAATTAGCGTTTGTGCAATTCCAAATTTCATCGGTCGCAGAATTATTGGGTAGAAGTTGGAGTTTGACTGGGTGATTCATCCGGTCAGCTAAACTTACAGCGTCGCCCATTGGAATTCGTGACAATTATACTTGATTTGGTGATCAACTAGATCAACCCGCAATTGGTGGATCAACAATTAGCAAATTCACATCCGAACAACAAGTGAAGTAAAATAATTGCGGTTAGTAGTGGGTTGATACCAGGTTCTTACTAACGAGTTTTTGCCGCACCAACTAATAACTTAGAGGAAGTTGAAACGATTTCGTGTTTTTAATAACAAGATCCCTGAAGTGCACTAATTGGGATGAATAATATTCTAATCGTTAATAGTAAAAATAACTAGTTTCTCGCGATTATAATAATTCGCCGCAGACATATCGCGATTATAATAATTCGCCGCAGACATATCACGATTATAATAATCCGGCGTAGATTAAAGGACATGTCGCGATCGAAAGAATATAAAAGTAAAAAAAAATGAACACTGAGTGACTTCGTTAAATCAAAGCGAACCGTTAAAGGCTTACGTTAATCACATAAAACAAGTGGGAACCTCAACTAACCGAAATAAGTAAATATATAATCTACGATTTGGCATTCTCAGAATTCAAACAAAAATCAAAAGCGATGTTTTCGTCATAGTAAAACGATTTTTAATTTTAAAGTTCAGTACGGAGAGCTTTCGCTTTCGGATCAATTGTCTTTAAATTATATCATAGATTTCAACCCAAGCAATTATTTGTGAAAAAAATTGTCTGGTGAGAATTTTCAAATCGAATTGTATGTAAGTGAATTCAACTGGGAAAGAAAAAAAATAAATAGATAACATGAATTGCTAACCCAAAACACGATTTTCGTTTCCAATGGTCCTTTCTTTCAGCGGGAAAAAGAGTGCATGGTAAGTATGCCGTCGCGAGGGTAGGGTTTGAGAAAATCCGCTGAGGCCGGTACGCGGTACGTTTGTTGATTTTGGTTTTTCTTTAGCGTAGTTTTTCTCGGATTTACGTTAACGTAGTATATTTTTCGGTACCGCGTCGGTAAAATTTGGGAACGCGAAACGGAAATTAGATTTTTGTACTTTACTGGATTTATGAAGAAATACGGAGTAACGTAAAGTAGGTTTCTTCTCCGTATGATTGTGTTTGACGCGTTTGAAACGGGCGTTTAATGGTGGCTGAAAAATTGTAAATGAGCGTTATCCATTTGGAGACCCGCAACCGAAATCCTCTCCGATCCAGCTGGCCGACAAGCTGCCACCGCGAAAATGGATTACGGTGCACGGATTGGTTGACCGGTTGGTAGCATCCGTTGGCACTACTCGGACTTAACGTCTAGAACCGATGAGAGGTCGGTTCCTCGTTCGGACTTATGTAGTGAAATTAGATGTTTTCATAAATGTCCGTAAAGGACTGCAGCGATGTTCTGCTGCCTCGGCAGAGGAAGGTGTCGGTATCTGCCGAGAATGCCCTCGTCTGGAGACGCGTGAATGCGCTGGCAGGCTAGCATTGCGGTGTCGTGGGGCGGGTTCATTTCCCCAGCACGAGGACCCACTACAAAAAATCTCGCATTCACGAATTGGACTACAGCTCAAAAGGCGACCGAAGTCGCAAAAATTGTAGATAACCTCACAGAGGAGGATGGAACTTGTTACGAGAACAAGTGGAACCTGAAAAGAAAGGCGAACTTGGGGTGACCTCGTCATTACCCAACGAAGTTCATGGCCCACAAATGAAAGAGGGGCAACCGGGTGGTGGTGGAGCCCCTTCGTACCCACCCAACCGGAATAAATCCATAGATATCTTCTTGAAGTGGCCAGGTATTCCTCTTCTGAGTGGAAAACTCATACAACTTGAATTGTATGAACTTTCCCATCAGAAAGGGAGTACCCCGGTGACCAATTTATGCCATAGAATTATACAATTTGATTGCATAACTCTATGCCATAAAAAGGCACTCTGCTTGGGCCACTCAACCCAAAAAGTCACCTGAAACAGAAAAAAGGATTAATAAGTACCCGGTGGCTGGCTCATGGTTTTGGGGGGCAGCCTGCCACCGTACCGAGTCCTATACCCGGTCAGAGTCGGAAGAAAGGAAAGACCAAAGGGTATGGTATTAATCCATTGTTTTATTTCATAAAGAAAAATATATTAAAACCAATAATAAACAAGACCTCTAAATTATATAAAAAAAACAAAAAAAAACAATCAACTTTTCCTTCTTTACTAATATGCTCAATTCATTCCAGATGACTCGTTCATACGATAAATTTGTTCAATTTTTACCCAAACACTTGTGTAGCAGAAGTACGTTAAGAGCACCGTTCAAATCAAAACTTCAGGATAATTTCCATCAACTCATCTGGAGTCAACTAGATCGCATGTTTTTATATCAACTTTTCTGCTTTTGCTACTATTGTTATCAAAAGTTCTAAATATTTAGTATTTTTTTTTTCTTTATCTTCAGTTATCCGTTGAAGTCTCATCTACGTTACTTTCACCGAACAAAAATCTCAAGGAATATTTTCTTATTGTTTGCTTTCATTACATAGCGCCTTAAATAAGTTTGCTATAATGTGTATGTAGTAATTGTAATGAAAACGTAGGAGACAATTAACATGTTATTTCTTTTCAAAATTTTGTTTTTATAACATCGTACAATTAGCGGAATAATATATAATATAAATAAATTTTATAATAAAAATATTTTAATAATATATTTAAATTAAAAGGGTACTCACCCGCATGGTCCGTCGAGCGCTCGATGGGTGCAGATGGTCCAACATGGAGAGGAAAATTTCTAATCGCACTTTTGCACTGTATATAAATTAATTTCATTATTAGAACCAACTAGAATTTGACATTTACACCTTTTTCTTAAACTTATTCGTTATGAAATTATTTTTGCATTAAAACAAAAAAACGATAACTGTGCATTCAGTTAATGATAGGGTAATTCCAAGTTCATGCCAGCGTGTATTCCGTGGTCATGCAGTCGGATTGGGTCGAACGATCCCCTCGCTCTTTTTTTACAACCAAAAATAAAATCTTCTGATCGCACCTTTGCACTTTTTCTTAAACTTATTTGCTATGAAATTATTTTTGCACTAAAACACAAACGATAACTGTGCATTCAGTTAATGATAGGGTAATTCCAAGTTCATGCCAGGGTGTATTCCGTGGTCATGCAGTCGGATTGGGTCGAACGATCCCCTCGCTCTTTTTTTACAACCCAAAATAAAATCTTCTGATCGCACCTATTTCGCTCGATGTGTGCACATTCTTTTCCGCCAAAAACAATCATCATTCTCGGGGTGATACTTTTCCAATTGTCCGCACTCTGGTATGATAGTGGGTTCCGTTATCAACGGATGGGTGCTGCGCATGACTGTGTTTGTGCGCGAATGCGATTAATTTGATGGGCACGGTCCGAATCCGAACTGATTTGTTCACCTTGTCTTTTCTTCACTGACGCTCCGGCAAATACTTTTCAACCGATTACTATCGCCTGAAGTCCAATTTTCTGACGGCAATTACGTTCATCTCCCGGACTGGTAACGCAAATAACGGGTGATTCCCAGTATGGGGCAAAACACTTTTCAATCGAATGAGTACTGTCGTAACTCCTTCCCTGCTTTTCTAATGCAAATTTTACACTCCTTGCAAAATTGCACTTAACGCGGCAATCCATTCCTGCCTTCACGACATACACATACCTGTACGTTAAACAGCACCGATTCAGTTTTTGCAGACCATTCAAGACACTAACTGTGTAATATTTCCCGAAATTTGTACCGAAAGAACCACTTTTGGGGCTATCACTCTTTCACCTTGAACACTAGTTAATTTCACTGTCCAAGGGTCTCAACACCAAATATTCAAATGATTTTACAACTTCCAAAAATTTATGCTTGGCTATTAGACGTCCCGAATTCATCTTTCAATGGCTAAAAAACTGACGAAAATTCAATTTTCCACGTCTCCGCTTGCTGGTGCGGTTCTACCGACGTGATCCCGTGGCGATTAAAAGCAGACTCCCGTGTCTATGCACAATCGATAGCCGTGAAATTCTCGTTTTCCCGCTTAGCCAGTTTCCCGAACGATTCGTCCCTTGCATTTGTTGCATTTGCTGTGCTTGAAGCATTTGTTGTTGCTTCAAAGTTTGCAATTGTTTCTCCGGGAATATGCTGGCTGAAGCTATGCGAGTTACATTCTCATGAATCTCTAATATCTGAGCTCGATGTCATAGTCCCATATACATAGCGCAACATACTTGTCTAGGTTTATAACATGATTTATGCAATTGCAAGTCATTCGGAGGTAATTTTGTATATATATTTTCAATGTGTTGCATCAATGTATCCATTTGATTTAATTTATTTAGAAGTGGAATATTTTGTGGTTGCTGGTACGACATGTATAGAGGATTTGTTTGTAAATACTGAAAATTTTGCCAATTCTCAGCTGTAAATTGGGGTTTGATTAATAAAGGGTGATGTAAATAATTATTGTATCCGTAGCTAGCAGCACTAGGCGATGAAAGTCTATAGCAATTTTGCATTAAGTTTTGTTGTAGTGCATGCTGCATTTGCTGCTGTTGTCTATATACATTATGAAAAATATTTTGTTGTTTAATTAATGTCTGAGTTGTTTGTAGAGGGTTATGAGATTGTTGCAATGGATGTTGAGATTGTTGTGGAGACTTTTGCTTCTGCTGCAAAGCGTCTCGATGCCAGAGCATATCTACTCGATTACTACAGGGCAGCTAATTTTCTCGCGATCCCAAGGCGATGCGGATTGCGAAAAAGGAGCTGAAGGATCTTTCTGTGTACCATGGGTTGGCTTCGGCGTCGGGACTAGAAATGTCGAACAATAAAAGAAAAACACAATTGACAGACGGACAGACTGACTTATGTTTATGTTTGACCGGAAGTATACAACCCTTGCGCGTTTTTTTTTGAAAATATATGCAGACGGACAAACAGACGTGACTAATTATCTATCGGCGCAGGTCTTTCGCGTGGTATATCCCCACTTCTTTTCCCGATGGATCCGTTATCAGGTACCGGTTAGGTCCCATTACCTTCTTTATGCGGCTCTTCAAGAATCGCCTGTCCAGCTTGGCGTTGTAATGCCCCGCGGCGTCACTTTGGCGGAAGTTTCGCCGGAAAACTTCATCTCCTTCTTTGAAATTAGCAGATCGGGATCTGAGATTGTACTGCGTCTCATTTGCACGTCCCGAGGCCTTAATCTTCCGTCCGATTTGTTGGCGGAGGTCTCCTAAACGTTCGTGGGGCTCCAGCGCAACGACGGGTTCTCCCAAACACTTTAATTGCCGTAACAGCCGGTATGATTTACCGTGGCAAATCATGTGCTGTCCAAAGGCGGCAAAGTAAGGGGTGACACCGGTGACGGAATGATACGAGGATCGCAGGGCGCATGTGATGGCAGACAATCGCCGATCCCAATCCTTTTGAGATGGGTGGACGTAGGAACGGATCGCGGCCAATAGGGTGCGGTTCAACCGTTCTGAAGCGTTAGACTGAGGAGAGTATATGGGCGTCAGTTGGTGTTCAACGCCATACTGCTCAAGTAGGCTCTTAAACTGCCGAGACCGGAACTGTACTCTGTTGTCTGAGTACACACTCTCTGGAACCCCGAACACATGGAATACCCGGTTCTCTAAGAATTTCACGATAGATGTAGTTGTGAATTTACGGATAGGTTCCACCAGTGGGAATTTTGAAAGCTGGTCTAGAACAACTAGAGCTCCTATGTGTCCCATGGAAGACCGAGGATATGGACCGAGTAGATCGATGTATAGACGTTGGAATACGCGTTCTGGGACATTGAGTTGACCCATAGGAGGTCGAAGAGGCTGGTTGGGCGCTTTGGTGCCTTTACAGGTCTCACAGGCGCTCACGTAGTCTTTGACCTGGGATGCCATTTTAGGCCAAAAGAAGTATTTCTTGAGTCGCCGTAACGTTCGACCGTAACCTCCGTGGGCACTTAAAGGATGGTCATGTGCGCGGAGGATCAGAGGTTGTGTCATTTCCTCCGGTACCCAAAGTTTCCAGGACTCTTCTTCCTGCCATGGATCACCAGTGGCGTATTCATTTCGTCTATACATGTAGCCGTCTATTACCTTCAAATCAGGCAGCTGTGATTGTTGGGTCGCTATGGTTTGGCTCAACTCTTTGTAGCTGTCTGATTCGAAATGTGGGCTGTCCAAATCTATTTCGTTGGGGTCGTCGTCATTTATTGTCAATTCGGCTCCCTCTGGGGAAAACATCCGTGAGAGAGTGTCGGGTACGATGTTCTGGGTCCCTTTCCGATGTTTGATAGAAAACTTGAACCCTTGCAGTTTAAGAGCCCATCTGGCTAGGCGTCCATTTAAATCTGCCTGGTTCATCAACCATTGTAGTGACGCGTGGTCCGTGATGATCTCGAATTGGTGGCCCTCGATATAAGCTCGGAATTTCTTCACAGCCATTACCGCCGCCAAACATTCTTGCTCGGAAACAGTATAGTTTCTTTGGGCCGAATTCAGCTTATTGGACATGAAGGCGATGGGAGCTTCCTCTCCTTCGTCGGTCAATTGCACCAGCACGGCTCCTACTCCATGTTGACTTGCGTCACAATGAATGGAGAAGGGCTTCGTGAAGTCGGGGCTGTGCAAGACAGGAGCTGATGTGAGGGCTTGTTTTAGCTCTTCAAATGCCTTTCGGCTGAGTTCGGTCCAAACGAACTTCCCTTTCCACAACATGTCTGACAAGGGCGCTGAAACTGTTGCATAATTCCGAACAAACCTTCGGTACCAACCGCACACACCAAGGAAACGTCGTAGCTGCTTCACTGTTTTTGGTAAGGGAAACTCATCAATCGCACGAGTTTTGTCTGGATCCGTTTTGATAGTGCCATGTCCTATGACATGTCCTAGGTATCGGACTTCTTTCATGACAAACTTACTTTTCTGTACGTTGATGGTGAGTCCCGCCTTACTGATGTGCAGGGCTACTTCTTGTAGAAGTAGGAGGTGTTGATCGAACGTTTCCGTGATGAGTAACAGATCATCAAGGTACACGAATACTTGGTGTTTGAGGTGAGGTGGGATGACTTTGTCCATCAACCGAGTCATCGTTTGCGGCGCGTTACACAGGCCAAAGGGCATTGTCACGAACTGATATAATGGTAGTCCAGGCACTGTGAAGGCGGTCTTGTCCCTCGACCCCTCATCGAGTGGAATTTGCCAGAAGGCGTCTTTTAGGTCGAGACTGGTGATATAATTGGCTTTCGGCAGTCTCCCTAGTATTCCGTCGATGAGTGGAAGAGGGTACGCGTCCTTGATGGTAACCGCGTTTACCTTACGGGCATCAAGATAGAGGCGGACTTTACCTGGCTTCACCGCCAAGGTTACCGGTGAAGACCAGGCACTTTGGGACTCTTCTATGACCCCCAACTCGAGCATCCTATCCAGCTCCGCATACACCAATTTCTCCATGGCCGGTGAGATGGCGTAGTGTCTCTGTTTAATCGGTTTACTATCGCCAACGTCGATGGCGTGTGAGACTAAAGTGGTGCGGCCAAGGCCTTGGGTAGCGTAAGATGGGAAAGCAGCGATGGATGCTTCCAGGCGTTGCCATTGGTTAGGCGTCAGGTCATGCCTATCGGGAATAGAAGTGATTTCGTTGACATATCTGGTATTTAGAGACAAATCTGTGAATAAATCGGAGGCCAGTCCAAAGCGAAGGACGAAATCGACGCCAAGGTACACATTCTGAGTCAAAGACGGGATAATGTAGAAAGTAATATCTTTCGTCTGACCCCTGAACGTCACGGGTGTGGTTAGTTTACCTCGTATAGGGTGTTTGGTGCCATCGGCTGTACTGATTTCAGTGCGCCAGGATTTAATCAAGTTTTGATAGTCTTGGAGCACCTTCGAGCCAAAGCTCGAGGCAAGACAACTGATACTGACACCCGTGTCGATCAATGAAAACACGGTCTCGCCCAACACTTTAATTGGATGATAAGGTCTGATCTCATTCTCAGCAACCTCCGAGATGTTACACGAGTTTAAGGTTTGACGGCAGGTGCGCACTCTCTTGCGGAAATTCCGCCAACGACGGGTTGACCATTTTGTCGTGCGCGGGCGGGAAGTGACTACTTCGGAAGCAAATATTCGCTCTCGAGCCACCCGATATTCCTGCAGTCGAACATGATAAGGTCTTAGAGTGCGTATTTGAGGCTGCCGGGGTTCTTCTGGCAGTGACTGCGGTGGTCGCTTCAATATTGTCGTTGGTGAGGTCTCCGGAAGAGAGTGAACATCCGCAGTCATAGTGGTCATGGCTGGTGGGTTAACGTCAGGTTTGTAGGGGTGAGCAGCTGACTGAGGAGCTACTGCTGGGGCTTCGAGTACCGCTGAGGTGGTCGGGTACTCTTTTGGCCGTTTTTTCGCGCGGCACATTCAGAACAATCCGGAAAGTACGTGTCTGGCTTGCCGCAACCGTAGCAGAAAACCTTACGCTCTGCTCGGCATGAAATGAACCGGTGTCCGGTTCGATGGCAATTCCAGCAGGTCGTAAGACTTCCCACTGCTGCTACAGCAAGCTGGTCCTGGTCCAAATCTTCCTCCAGATCCACGGTGGTATAATCTGGGGCCAATTCCGCGATTCCTCGTCGAGGACCCGTCCTAGCTAGTAAGTATGGCCGGTCCCGGAGGTCTTCCTCAAACCCTTCTAGGCGACGCACAGTTCTCAGCAGTGCCTCCATACTCTGTGGATCGGAGTTCACGATATGGCGGCAAAGCTCCGGCCTTAGATTGCGCTTCAGCAGACGCAGCAATTGGGTAGAAGACATCGGCTCTGACAACTGGTCATTCAGCCGAAGGATATCGGCTCGATATTGATGGAAGGACTCGTCCGGACGCTGCCATCTAGCATTCATCTTGTCCAGTACTAATTCGTCCATGTCTACCGTAGGGTATTCCATGCGGAGTACCTCCTTCAACCGTGACCAGCGTATTGATGGTGGGGCCGAATGTATTCGCCAATATGACTCAAGTGCTGCTCCCCTAAGCAGCATTGGCAAGTATCCTGCGAGCGCCGTGTGGTCTCCTGCTAGCATTTGCTCAATCAGCGACTCCACCCGACTAATGAAGACTTCCACTGTTATAGTATTGGGTTCCCCGCAGAAATGCAGATTCCATCCCTGGATGATACTGGGGATCTGCGTCGGCTTCAGCCGATACGTAGCGTGTGGATGGATGCGTTGGTCCGGCGGAATCACTGGGGCCTGATTTGGTGGCGGTGCTTGGCTCAGTCGGGGCCGGTACACTGGAGCCAATGGATTCATTGCCGCACCGGGCCGGATTCGTTTGTGATCGCGCCGCGAGTCTATCGGAAAATCCCACGGATTTGGGTTCGAATCCCACATCGGAGGCGTTCTTGGCCGAGGTGGTACTGGATTCTCCTTCTGGCTTTCCAGCGAGGCTACCCGGGTGGTCAGGTCCTGCATGAGCGCCATTAAGTCTTGTAAAACTGACGTCTCCACAGCCACAGTGGGTCTCGCCTCTTCCGCAGGCGGAACTGCTTCGGCTCGGCCCATTAAGTCAGGCTCATCAGCCGCTGTTGGAACCTGCTCCCGCCGGTCCTTTGTTTTGGGCACCGCCCCTTGAGCAGCTGGAAGCTCTAGGTGGCTGGAAGGTCGCTCCGCTGAGGTGGCTGGTTGTCGGCATAGAGGGCAAGTCCGGCTGATTAGTAAATGCTGGGTCACGCAGACTTCATGGAACTCATGTCCGCACGCCAACGTTTGTACGGACATTCCATCATTTCGTGCTTGCTGACAGATGACACACAATGCCGTGGGCCCTGCTTCCGAACGCAACCTGCGCTTGTCTGGCGTGCGTTTGGTCGACATGCTAACTGAAATTTATTTTTCTAATTAATGGTTAACTATAACTATCTAGAATTAATGAAAAAAAAGTGAAAAAAAAGAATGTAATGTATAATATATATAGCTTCCCAGCGGCCGTCAGTGGAAGTACCTCAAAAAAAAAAACAAAGTGTATGAAAAAAAATTTAAGTGGTGATCGAACTATCAAAATCGAAATATCGAAAAAAATAACCGGTCATTCCTTTCCGTCCTTCCTCCCAAGTATGGACACCATGGCACAATCCTTCTCTTGCGTTTCAGGGACACTCTCTTGTGGCACCATGAAAATCAGGGTTCAGAAGTGATCCCTCATCCACAAATTTTCTCAAGTTACACTTGTCAGCCCAGGGTTGGATTCTAATCCACAAGCAGCGCGTGTCTTGTCATGGATAGTCATGGATTAGCTAATCAGCCAGTCACATGAAATCAAAATCCATGTAATTTAAGACACATAGGCACCGCTGGTTTGGGGAGCGGATCAGAATCCTCCGCAAAATAGTTGTTGGGATAATAACTTCCGAACACAAAAAGGGACTCTAATATCATTTGGCCTTACTAGTTATACAATGGTGGTAAACCACCAAAGTATAACTCAAAAGCAGGACCAAACGATATTGATGTCCAAAGACAACCCACGTCCGGCAGTTATTACTTGCTGGGGCACGATCAGCGCAATTACCCTAGGGAGTTATCTACCCGCCAAAAATACTAACACCTTGTGGGGACAACTAGAGACGATGGACTGTCTCGTCCTCACGACTGATGATACAGCCGGGCTTTTCGGGCCCCACGTCGGGCACCATTTGTAGTGAATTAAAAGAGTTTCATAAATGTCCGTAAAGGACTGCAGCGATGTTCTGCTGCCTCGGCAGAGGAAGGTGTCGGTATCTGCCGAGAAAGCCCTCGTCTGGAGACGCGTGAATGCGCTGGCAGGCTAGCATTGCGGTGTCGTGGGGCGGGTTCATTTCCCCAGCACGAGGACCCACTACAAAAAATTTCGCATTCACGAATTGGACTACAGCTCAAAAGGCGACCGAAGTCGCAAAAATTGTAGATAACCTTACAGAGGGGGATGGAACTTGTTACGAGAACAAGTGAAACCTGAAAAGAAAGGCGAACTTGGGGTGACCTCGTCATTACCCAACGAAGTTCATGGCCCACAAATGAAAGAGGGGCAACCGGGTGGTGGTGGAGCCCCTTCGTACCCACCCAACCGGAATAAATCCATAGATATCTTGTTGAAGTGGCCAGGTATTCCTCTTCTGAGTGGAAAACTCATACAACTTGAATTGTATGAACTTTCCCATCAGAAGGAGAGTACCCCGGTGACCAATTTATGCCATAGAATTATACAATTTGATTGCATAACTCTATGCCATAAAAAGGCACTCTGCTTGGGCCACTCAACCCAAAAAGTCACCTGAAACAGAAAAAAGGATTAATAAGTACCCGGTGGCTGGCTCATGGTTTTGGGGGGCAGCCTGCCACCGTACCGAGTCCTATACCCGGTCAGAGTCAGAAGAAAGGAAAGACCAAAGGGTATGGTACTAATCCATTGTTTTATTTCATAAAGAAAAATATATTAAAACCAATAATAAACAAGACCTCTAAATTATATAAAAAAAAAACAAAAAAAAACAATCAACTTTTCCTTCTTTACTAATATGCTCAATTCATTCCAGATGGTTCGTTCATACGATAAATTTGTTCAATTTTTACCCAAACACTTGTGTAGCAGAAGTACGTTAAGGTACTGTTCAAATCAAAACTTCAGGTTAATTTCCATCAACTCATCTGGAATCAACTAGATCGCATGTTTTTATATCAACTTTTCTGCTTTTGCTACTATTGTTATCAAAAGTTCTAAATATTTAGTATTTTTTTTTTTTCTTTATCTTCAGTTATCCGTTGAAGTCTCATCTACGTTACTTTCACCGAACAAAAATCTCAAGGACCATGCGGGTGAGTACCCTCACCCGCATGGTCCGTCGAGCGCTCGATGGGTGCAGATGGTCCAACATGGAGAGGAAAATTTCTAATCGCACTTTTGCACTGTATATAAATTAATTTCATTATTAGAACCAACTAGAATTTGACATTTACACCTTTTTCTTAAACTTATTCGTTATGAAATTATTTTTGCATTAAAACAAAAAAACGATAACTGTGCATTCAGTTAATGATAGGGTAATTCCAAGTTCATGCCAGCGTGTATTCCGTGGTCATGCAGTCGGATTGGGTCGAACGATCCCCTCGCTCTTTTTTTACAACCAAAAATAAAATCTTCTGATCGCACCTTTGCACTTTTTCTTAAACTTATTTGTTATGAAATTATTTTTGCACTAAAACACAAACGATAACTGTGCATTCAGTTAATGATAGGGTAATTCCAAGTTCATGCCAGCGTGTATTCCGTGGTCATGCAGTCGGATTGGGTCGAACGATCCCCTGGCTCTTTTTTTACAACCCAAAATAAAATCTTCTGATCGCACCTATTTCGCTCGATGTGTGCACATTCTTTTCCGCCAAAAACAATCATCATTCTCGGGGTGATACTTTTCCAACTGTCCGCACTCTGGTGTGATAGTGGGTTCCGTTATCAACGGATGGGTGCTGCGCATGACTGTGTTTGTGCGCGAATGCGATTAATTTGATGGGCACGGTCCGAATCCGAACTGATTTGTTCACCTTGTCTTTTCTTCACTGGCGCTCCGGCAAATACTTTTCAACCGATTACTATCGCCTGAAGTCCAATTTTCTGACGGCAATTACGTTCATCTCCCGGACTGGTAACGCAAATAACGGGTGATTCCCAGTATGGAGCAAAACACTTTTCAATCGAATGAGTACTGTCGTAACTCCTTCCCTGCTTTTCTAATGCAAATTTTACACTCCTTGCAAAATTGCACTTAACGCGGCAATCCATTCCTGCCTTCACGACATACACATATCTGTACGTTAAACAGCACCGATTCAGTTTCGCAGACCATTCAAGAGACTAACTGTGTAATATTTTCCCGAAATTTGTACCGAAAGAACCACTTTTGGGGCTATCACTCTTTCACCTTGAACACTAGTTAATTTCACTGTCCAAGGGTCTCAACACCAAATATTCAAATGATTTTACAACTTCCAAAAATTTATGCTTGGCTATTAGACGTCCCGAATTCATCTTTCAATGGCTAAAAAACTGACGAAAATTCAATTTTCCACGTCTCCGCTTGCTGGTGCGGTTCTACCGACGTGATCCCGTGGCGATTAAAAGCAGACTCCCGTGTCTATGCACAATCGATAGCCGTGAAATTCTCGTTTTCCCGCTTAGCCAGTTTCCCGAACGATTCGTCCCTTGCATTTGTTGCATTTGCTGTGCTTGAAGCATTTGTTGTTGCTTCAAAGTTTGCAATTGTTTCTCCGGGAATATGCTGGCTGAAGCTATGCGAGTTACATTCTCATGAATCTCTAATATCTGAGCTCGATGTCATAGTCCCATATACATAGCGCAACATACTTGTCTAGGTTTATAACATGATTTATGCAATTGCAAGTCATTCGGAGGTAATTTTGTATATATATTTTCAATGTGTTGCATCAATGTATCCATTTGATTTAATTTATTTAGAAGTGGAATATTTTGTGGTTGCTGGTACGACATGTATAGAGGATTTGTTTGTAAATACTGAAAATTTTGCCAATTCTCAGCTGTAAATTGGGGTTTGATTAATAAAGGGTGATGTAAATAATTATTGTATCCGTAGCTAGCAGCACTAGGCGATGAAAGTCTATAGCAATTTTGCATTAAGTTTTGTTGTAGTGCATGCTGCATTTGCTGCTGTTGTCTATATACATTATGAAAAATATTTTGTTGTTTAATTAATGTCTGAGTTGTTTGTAGAGGGTTATGAGATTGTTGCAATGGATGTTGAGATTGTTGTGGAGACTTTTGCTTCTGCTGCAAAGCGTCTCGATGCCAGAGCATATCTACTCGATTACTACAGGGCAGCTAATTTTCTCGCGATCCCAAGGCGATGCGGATTGCGAAAAAGGAGCTGAAGGATCTTTCTGTGTACCATGGGTTGGCTTCGGCGTCGGGACTAGAAATGTCGAACAATAAAAGAAAAACACAATTGACAGACGGACAGACTGACTTATGTTTATGTTTGACCGGAAGTATACAACACTTGCGCGTTTTTTTTGAAAATATATGCGGACGGACAAACAGACGTGACTAATTATCTATCGGCGCAGGTCTTTTGCGTGGTATATCCCCACTTCTTTTCCCGATGGATCCGTTATCAGGTACCGGTTAGGTCCCATTACCTTCTTTATGCGGCTCTTCAAGAATCGCCTGTCCAGCTTGGCGTTGTAATGCCCCGCGGCGTCACTTTGGCGGAAGTTTCGCCGGAAAACTTCATCTCCTTCTTTGAAATTAGCAGATCGGGATCTGAGATTGTACTGCGCCTCATTTGCACGTCCCGAGGCCTTAATCTTCCGTCCGATTTGTTGGCGGAGGTCTCCTAAACGTTCGTGGGGCTCCAGCGCAACGACGGGGTCTCCCAAACACTTTAATTGCCGTAACAGCCGGTATGATTTACCGTGGCAAATCATGTGCTGTCCAAAGGCGGCAAAGTAAGGGGCGACACCGGTGACGGAATGATACGAGGATCGCAGGGCGCATGTGATGGCAGACAATCGCCGATCCCAATCCTTTTGAGATGGGTGGACGTAGGAACGGATCGCGGCCAATAGGGTGTGGTTCAACCGTTCTGAAGCGTTAGACTGAGGAGAGTATATGGGCGTCAGTTGGTGTTCAACGCCATACTGCTCAAGTAGGCTCTTAAACTGCCGAGACCGGAACTGTACTCCGTTGTCTGAGTACACACTCTCTGGAACCCCGAACACATGGAATACCCGGTTCTCTAAGAATTTCACGATAGATGTAGTTGTGAATTTACGGATAGGTTCCACCAGTGGGAATTTTGAAAGCTGGTCTAGAACAACTAGAGCTCCTATGTGTCCCATGGAAGACCGAGGATATGGACCGAGTAGACCGATGTATAGACGTTGGAATACGCGTTCTGGGACATTGAGTTGACCCATAGGAGGTCGAAGAGGCTGGTTGGGCGCTTTGGTGCCTTTACAGGTCTCACAGGCGCTCACGTAGTCTTTGACCTGGGATGCCATTTTAGGCCAAAAGAAGTATTTCTTGAGTCGCCGTAACGTTCGACCGTAACCTCCGTGGGCACTTAAAGGATGGTCATGTGCGCGGAGGATCAGAGGTTGTGTCATTTCCTCCGGTACCCAGAGTTTCCAGGACTCTTCTTCCTGCCATGGATCACCAGTGGCGTATTCATTTCGTCTATACATGTAGCCGTCTATTACCTTCAAATCAGGCAGCTGTGATTGTTGGGTCGCTATGGTTTGGCTCAACTCTTTGTAGCTGTCTGATTCGAAATGTGGGCTGTCCAAATCTATTTCGATGGGGTCCTCGTCATTTATTGTCAATTCGGCTCCCTCTGGGGAAAACATCCGTGAGAGAGTGTCGGGTACGATGTTCTGGGTCCCTTTCCGATGTTTGCTGGAAAACTTGAACCCTTGCAGTTTAAGAGCCCATCTGGCTAGGCGTCCATTTAAATCTGCCTGGTTCATCAACCATTGTAGTGACGCGTGGTCCGTGATGATCTCGAATTGGTGGCCCTCGATATAAGCTCGGAATTTCTTCACAGCCATTACCGCCGCCAAACATTCTTGCTCGGAAACAGTATAGTTTCTTTGGGCCGAATTCAGCTTATTGGACATGAAGGCGATGGGAGCTTCCTCTCCTTCGTCGGTCAATTGCACCAGCACGGCTCCTACTCCATGTTGACTTGCGTCACAATGAATGGAGAAGGGCTTCGTGAAGTCGGGGCTGTGCAAGACAGGAGCTGATGTGAGGGCTTGTTTTAGCTCTTCAAATGCCTTTCGGCTGAGTTCGGTCCAAACGAACTTCCCTTTCCACAACATGTCTGACAAGGGCGCTGAAACTGTTGCATAATTCCGAACAAACCTTCGGTACCAACCGCACACACCAAGGAAACGTCGTAGCTGCTTCACTGTTTTTGGTAAGGGAAACTCAACAATCGCACGAGTTTTGTCTGGATCCGTTTTGATAGTGCCATGTCCTATGACATGTCCTAGGTATCGGACTTCTTTCATGACAAACTTACTTTTCTGTACGTTGATGGTGAGTCCCGCCTTACTGATGTGCAGGACTACTTCTTGTAGAAGTAGGAGGTGTTGATCGAACGTTTCCGTGATGAGTAACAGATCATCAAGGTACACGAACACTTGGTGTTTGAGGTGAGGTGGGATGACCTTGTCCATCAACCGAGTCATCGTTTGCGGCGCGTTACACAGGCCAAAGGGCATTGTCACGAACTGATATAATGGTAGTCCAGGCACTGTGAAGGCGGTCTTGTCCCTCGACCCCTCATCGAGTGGAATTTGCCAGAAGGCGTCTTTTAGGTCGAGACTGGTGATATAATTGGCTTTCGGCAGTCTCCCTAGTATTCCGTCGATGAGTGGAAGAGGGTACGCGTCCTTGATGGTAACCGCGTTTACCTTACGGGCATCAAGACAGAGGCGGACTTTACCTGGCTTCACCGCCAAGGTTACCGGTGATGACCAGGCACTTTGGGACTCTTCTATGACCCCCAACTCGAGCATCCTATCCAGCTCCGCATACACCAATTTCTCCATGGCCGGTGAGATGGCGTAGTGTCTCTGTTTAATCGGGTTACTATCGCCAACGTCGATGGCGTGTGAGACTAAAGTGGTGCGGCCAAGGCCTTGGGTAGCGTAAGATGGGAAAGCAGCGATGGACGCTTCCAGGCGTTGCCATTGGTTAGGCGTCAGGTCATGCCTATCGGGAATAGAAGTGATTTCGTTGACATATCTGGTATTTAGAGACAAATCTGTGAATAAATCGGAGGCCAGTCCAAAGCGAAGGACGAAATCGACGCCAAGGTACACATTCTGAGTCAAAGACGGGATAATGTAGAAAGTAATATCTTTCGTCTGACCCCTGAACGTCACGGGTGTGGTTAGTTTACCTCATATAGGGTGTTTGGTGCCATCGGCTGTACTGATTTCAGTGCGCCAGGATTTAATCAAGTTTTGATAGTCTTGGAGCACCTTCGAGCCAAAGCTCGAGGCAAGACAACTGATACTGACACCCGTGTCGATCAATGAAAACACGGTCTCGCCCAACACTTTAATTGGATGATAAGGTCTGATCTCATTCTCAGCAACCTCCGAGATGTTACACGAGTTTAAGGTTTGACGGCAGGTGCGCACTCTCTTGCGGAAATTCCGCCAACGACGGGTTGACCATTATGTCGTGCGCGGGCGGGAAGTGACTACTTCGGAAGCAAATATTCGCTCTCGAGCCACCCGATATTCCTGCAGTCGAACATGATAAGGTCTTAGAGTGCGTATTTGAGGCTGCCGGGGTTCTTCTGGCAGTGACTGCGGTGGTCGCTTCAATATTGTCGTTGGTGAGGTCTCCGGAAGAGAGTGAACATCCGCAGTCATAGTGGTCATGGCTGGTGGGTTAACGTCAGGTTTGTAGGGGTGAGCAGCTGACTGAGGAGCTACTGCTGGGGCTTCGAGTACCGCTGAGGTGGTCGGGTACTCTTTTGGCCGTTTTTTCGCGCGGCACATTCAGAACAATCCGGGAAGTACGTGTCCGGCTTGCCGCAACCGTAGCAGAAAACCTTACGCTCTGCTCGGCATGAAATGAACCGGTGTCCGGTTCGATGGCAATTCCAGCAGGTCGTAAGACTTCCCACTGCTGCTACAGCAAGCTGGTCCTGGTCCAAATCTTCCTCCAGATCCATGGTGGTATAATCTGGGGCCAATTCCGCGATTCCTCGTCGAGGACCCGTCCTAGCTAGTAAGTATGGCCGGTCCCGGAGGTCTTCCTCAAACCCTTCTAGGCGACGCACAGTTCTCAGCAGTGCCTCCATACTCTGTGGATCGGAGTTCACGATATGGCGGCGAAGCTCCGGCCTTAGATTGCGCTTCAGCAGACGCAGCAATTGGGTAGAAGACATCGGCTCTGACAACTGGTCATTCAGCCGAAGGATATCGGCTCGATATTGATGGAAGGACTCGTCCGGACGCTGCCATCTAGCATTCATCTTGTCCAGTACTAATTCGTCCATGTCTACCGTAGGGTATTCCATGCGGAGTACCTCCTTCAACCGTGACCAGCGTATTGATGGTGGGGCCGAATGTATTCGCCAATATGACTCAAGTGCTGCTCCCCTAAGCAGCATTGGCAAGTATCCTGCGAGCGCCGTGTGGTCTCCTGCTAGCATTTGCTCAATCAGCGACTCCATCCGACTAATGAAGACTTCCACTGTTATAGTATTGGGTTCCCCGCAGAAATGCAGATTCCATCCCTGGATGATACTGGGGATCTGCGTCGGCTTCAGCCGATACGTAGCGTGTGGATGGATGCGTTGGTCCGGCGGAATCACTGGGGCCTGATTTGGTGGCGGTGCTTGGCTCAGTCGGGGCCGGTACACTGGAGCCAACGGATTCATTGCCGCACCGGGCCGGATTCGTTCGTGATCGCGCCGCGAGTCTATCGGAAAATCCCACGGATTTGGGTTCGAATCCCACATCGGAGGCGTTCTTGGCCGAGGTGGTACTGGATTCTCCTTCTGGCTTTCCAGCGAGGCTACCCGGGTGGTCAGATTCTGCATGAGCGTCATTAAGTCTTGTAAAACTGACGCCTCCACGGCCACATGTGTCGTTTTGATTAACGTGAGCACCTGCCTGTTATAGGCCTAATCTCACGGTCACCATTAGACAGCGATTGGTTTAAGCGCCAATCATTCGCCCCCAAGTTCGGTACCAGTTTACATTGAGGAAACTCTCAACTTTGATACTGGTAGATCCGAGACCCAGCTGTATCTGACGCTATAAGGTTAACGCCAACCTTTGTTTGCACCACAAGCCACCACGAAACTCCCCGAAGGGCCGCAACCAATCAGCTGACCATCTTTATGATGGAGGCTCATCAGCTGCCCGTGGTACCTGAATATACCTCCAGGGTTGAGGTTCGCAGCAATGAGTTGATCTTGTTATCGAACAATCACAAAGCCACTATGTTTCGGATCCAGTTTCAATCCTAGTATTTTTACTAAGCGATTCGGGTACCCCGGGAACGCCAGTCCCCGTCGGCTTCACTGGAATCGGAGACGACAACCCAACGATAGCAGTTGCACCCCTTTGAATTACCAGATCAGTTCCGCCCTGGGGGCCCTCCACGGCCACAGTGGGTCTCGCCTCTTCCGCAGGCGGAACTGCTTCGGCTCGGCCCATTAAGTCAGGCTCATCAGCCGCTGTTGGAACCTGCTCCCGCCGGTCCTTTGTTTTGGGCACCGCCCCTTGAGCAGCTGGAAGCTCTAGGTGGCTGGAAGGTCGCTCCGCTGAGGTGGCTGGTTGTTGGCATAGAGGGCAAGTCCGGCTGATTAGTAAATGCTGGGTCACGCAGACTTCATGGAACTCATGTCCGCACGCCAACGTTTGTACGGACATTCCATCATTTCGTGCTTGCTGACAGATGACACACAATGCCGTGGGCCCTGCTTCCGAACGCAACCTGCGCTTGTCTGGCGTGCGTTTGGTCGACATGCTAACTGAAATTTATTTTTCTAAATAATGGTTAACTATAACTATCTAGAATTAATGAAAAAAAGTGAAAAAAAAGAATGTAATGTATAATATATATAGCTTCCCAGCGGCCGTCAGTGGAAGTACCTCAAAAAAAAAAAACAAAGTGTATGAAAAAAAATTTAAGTGGTGATCGAACTATCAAAATCGAAATATCGAAAAAAATAACCGGTCATTCCTTTCCGTCCTTCCTCCCAAGTATGGACACCATGGCACAATCCTTCTCTTGCGTTTCAGGGACACTCTCTTGTGGCACCATAAAAATCAGGGTTCAGAAGTGATCCCTCATCCACAAATTTTCTCAAGTTACACTTGTCAGCCCAGGGTTGGATTCTAATCCACAAGCAGCGCGTGTCTTGTCATGGATAGTCATGGATTAGCTAATCAGCCAGTCACATGAAATCAAAATCCATGTAATTTAAGACACATAGGCACCGCTGGTTTGGGGAGCGGATCAGAATCCTCCGCAAAATAGTTGTTGGGATAATAACTTCCGAACACAAAAAGGGACTCTAATATCATTTGGCCTTACTAGTTATACAATGGTGGTAAACCACCAAAGTATAATTCAAAAGCAGGACCAAACGATATTGATGTCCAAAGACAACACACGTCCGGCAGTTATTACTTGCTGGGGCACGATCAGCGCAATTACCCTCGGGAGTTATCTACCCGCCAAAAATACTAACACCTTGTGGGGACAACTAGAGACGATGGACTGTCTGGTGCTCACGACTGATGATACAGCCGGGCTTTTCGGGCCCCACGTTGGGCACCATTTGTAGTGAATTAAAAGAGTTTCATAAATGTCCGTAAAGGACTGCAGCGATGTTCTGCTGCCTCGGCAGAGGAAGGTGTCGGTATCTGCCGAGAAAGCCCTCGTCTGGAGACGCGTGAATGCGCTGGCAGGCTAGCATTGCGGTGTCGTGGGGCGGGTTCATTTCCCCAGCACGAGGACCCACTACAAAAAATTTCGCATTCACGAATTGGACTACAGCTCAAAAGGCGACCGAAGTCGCAAAAATTGTAGATAACCTTACAGAGGGGGATGGAACTTGTTACGAGAACAAGTGAAACCTGAAAAGAAAGGCGAACTTGGGGTGACCTCGTCATTACCCAACGAAGTTCATGGCCCACAAATGAAAGAGGGGCAACCGGGTGGTGGTGGAGCCCCTTCGTACCCACCCAACCGGAATAAATCCATAGATATCTTGTTGAAGTGGCCAGGTATTCCTCTTCTGAGTGGAAAACTCATACAACTTGAATTGTATGAACTTTCCCATCAGCAGGGGAGTACCCCGGTGACCAATTTATGCCATAGAATTATACAATTTGATTGCATAACTCTATGCCATAAAAAGGCACTCTGCTTGGGCCACTCAACCCAAAAAGTCACCTGAAACAGAAAAAAGGATTAATAAGTACCCGGTGGCTGGCTCATGGTTTTGGGGGGCAGCCTGCCACCGTACCGAGTCCTATACCCGGTCAGAGTCGGAAGAAAGGAAAGACCAAAGGGTATGGTACTAATCCATTGTTTTATTTCATAAAGAAAAATATATTAAAACCAATAATAAAAAAGACCACTAAATTATATAAAAAAAAAACAAAAAAAAAACAATCAACTTTTCCTTCTTTACTAATATGCTCAATTCATTCCAGATGGTTCGTTCATACGATAAATTTGTTCAATTTTTACCCAAACACTTGTGTAGCAGAAGTACGTTAAGGCACCGTTCAAATCAAAACTTCAGGTTAATTTCCATCAACTCATCTGGAATCAACTAGATCGCATGTTTTTATATCAACTTTTCTGCTTTTGCTACTATTGTTATCAAAAGTTCTAAATATTTAGTATTTTTTTTTTCTTTATCTTCAGTTATCCGTTGAAGTCTCATCTACGTTACTTTCACCGAACAAAAATCTCAAGGAATATTTTCTTATTGTTTGCTTTCATTACATAGCGCCTTAAATAAGTTTGCTATAATGTGTATGTAGTAATTGTAATGAAAACGTAGGAGACAATTAACATGTTATTTCTTTTCAAAATTTTGTTTTTATAACATCGTACAATTAGCGGAATAATATATAATATAAATAAATTTTATAATAAAAATATTTTAATAATATATTTAAATTAAAAGGGTACTCACCCGCATGGTCCGTCGAGCGCTCGATGGGTGCAGATGGTCCAACATGGAGAGGAAAATTTCTAATCGCACTTTTGCACTGTATATAAATTAATTTCATTATTAGAACCAACTAGAATTTGACATTTACACCTTTTTCTTAAACTTATTCGTTATGAAATTATTTTTGCATTAAAACAAAAAAACGATAACTGTGCATTCAGTTAATGATAGGGTAATTCCAAGTTCATGCCAGCGTGTATTCCGTGGTCATGCAGTCGGATTGGGTCGAACGATCCCCTCGCTCTTTTTTTACAACCAAAAATAAAATCTTCTGATCGCACCTTTGCACTTTTTCTTAAACTTATTTGTTATGAAATTATTTTTGCACTAAAACACAAACGATAACTGTGCATTCAGTTAATGATAGGGTAATTCCAAGTTCATGCCAGCGTGTATTCCGTGGTCATGCAGTCGGATTGGGTCAAACGATCCCCTCGCTCTTTTTTTACAACCCAAAATAAAATCTTCTGATCGCACCTATTTCGCTCGATGTGTGCACATTCTTTTCCGCCAAAAACAATCATCATTCTCGGGGTGATACTTCTCCAATTGTCCGCACTCTGGTATGATAGTGGGTTCTGTTATCAACGGATGGGTGCTGCGCATGACTGTGTTTGTGCGCGAATGCGATTAATTTGATGGGCACGGTCCGAATCCGAACTGATTTGTTCACCTTGTCTTTTCTTCACTGGCGCTCCGGCTAACACTTTTCAACCGATTACTATCGCCTGAAGTCCAATTTTCTGACGGCAATTACGTTCATCTCCCGGACTGGTAACGCAAATAACGGATGATTCCCAGTATGGGGCAAAACACTTTTCAATCGAATGAGTACTGTCGTAACTCCTTCCCTGCTTTTCTAATGCAAATTTTACACTCCTTGCAAAATTGCACTTAACGCGGCAATCCATTCCTGCCTTCACGACATACACATATCTGTACGTTAAACAGCACCGATTCAGTTTTTGCAGACCATTCAAGACACTAACTGTGTAATATTTCCCGAAATTTGTACCGAAAGAACCACTTTTGGGGCTATCACTCTTTCACCTTGAACACTAGTTAATTTCACTATCCAAGGGTCTCAACACCAAATATTCAAATGATTTTACAACTTCCAAAAATTTATGCTTGGCTATTAGACGTCCCGAATTCATCTTTCAATGGCTAAAAAACTGACGAAAATTCAATTTTCCACGTCTCCGCTTGCTGGTGCGGTTCTACCGACGTGATCCCGTGGCGATTAAAAGCAGACTCCCGTGTCTATGCACAATCGATAGCCGTGAAATTCTCGTTTTCCCGCTTAGCCAGTTTCCCGAACGATTCGTCCTTGCATTTGTTGCATTTGCTGTGCTTGAAGCATTTGTTGTTGCTTCAACGTTTGCAATTGTTTCTCCGGGAATATGCTGGCTGAAGCTATGCGAGTTACATTCTCATGAATCTCTAATATCTGAGCTCGATGCCATAGTCCCATATACATAGCGCAACATACTTGTCTAGGTTTATAACATGATTTATGCAATTGCAAGTCATTCGGAGGTAATTTTGTATATATATTTTCAATGTGTTGCATCAATGTATCCATTTGATTTAATTTATTTAGAAGTGGAATATTTTGTGGTTGCTGGTACGACATGTATTGAGGATTTGTTTGTAAATACTGAAAATTTTGCCAATTCTCAGCTGGAAATTGGAGTTTGATTAATAAAGGGTGATGTAAATAATTATTGTATCCGTAGCTAGCAGCACTAGGCGATGAAAGTCTATAGCAATTTTGCATTAAGTTTTGTTGTAGTGCATGCTGCATTTGCTGCTGTTGTCTATATACATTATGAAAAATATTTTGTTGTTTAATTAATGTCTGAGTTGTTTGTAGAGGGTTATGAGATTGTTGCAATGGATGTTGAGATTGTTGTGGAGACTTTTGCTTCTGCTGCAAAGCGTCTCGATGCCAGAGCATATCTACTCGATTACTACAGGGCAGCTAATTTTCTCGCGATCAAAAGGCGATGCGGAGCTGAAGGATCTTTCTGTGTACCATGGGTTGGCTTCGGCGTCGGGACTAGATATGTCGAACAATAAAAGAAAAACACAATTGACAGACGGACAGACTGACTTATGTTTATGTTTGACCGGAAGTATACAACCCTTGCGCGTTTTTTTTGAAAATATATGCGGACGGACAAACAGACGTGACTAATTATCTATCGGCGCAGGTCTTTCGCGTGGTATATCCCCACTTCTTTTCCCGATGGATCCGTTATCAGGTACCGGTTAGGTCCCATTACCTTCTTTATGCGGCTCTTCAAGAATCGCCTGTCCAGCTTGGCGTTGTAATGCCCCGCGGCGTCACTTTGGCGGAAGTTTCGCCGGAAAACTTCATCTCCTTCTTTGAAATTAGTAGATCGGGATCTGAGATTGTACTGCGTCTCATTTGCACGTCCCGAGGCCTTAATCTTCCGTCCGATTTGTTGGCGGAGGTCTCCTAAACGTTCGTGGGGCTCCAGCGCAACGACGGGGTCTCCCAAACACTTTAATTGCCGTAACAGCCGGTATGATTTACCGTGGCAAATCATGTGCTGTCCAAAGGCGGCAAAGTAAGGGGCGACACCGGTGACGGAATGATACGAGGATCGCAGGGCGCATGTGATGGCAGACAATCGCCGATCCCAATCCTTTTGAGATGGGTGGACGTAGGAACGGATCGCGGCCAATAGGGTGCGGTTCAACCGTTCTGAAGCGTTAGACTGAGGAGAGTATATGGGCGTCAGTTGGTGTTCAACGCCATACTGCTCAAGTAGGCTCTTAAACTGCCGAGACTGGGACTGTACTCCGTTGTCTGAGTACACACTCTCTGGAACCCCGAACACATGGAATACCCGGTTCTCTAAGAATTTCACGATAGATGTAGTTGTGAATTTACGGATAGGTTCCACCAGTGGGAATTTTGAAAGCTGGTCTAGAACAACTAGAGCTCCTATGTGTCCCATGGAAGACCGAGGATATGGACCGAGTAGATCGATGTATAGACGTTGGAATACGCGTTCTGGGACATTGAGTTGACCCATAGGAGGTCGAAGAGGCTGGTTGGGCGCTTTGGTGCCTTTACAGGTCTCACAGGCGCTCACGTAGTCTTTGACCTGGGATGCCATTTTAGGCCAAAAGAAGTATTTCTTGAGTCGCCGTAACGTTTGACCGTAACCTCCGTGGGCACTTAAAGGATGGCCATGTGCGCGGAGGATCAGAGGTTGTGTCATTTCCTCCGGTACCCAGAGTTTCCAGGACTCTTCTTCCTGCCATGGATCACCAGTGGCGTATTCATTTCGTCTATACATGTAGCCGTCTATTACCTTCAAATCAGGCAGCTGTGATTGTTGGGTCGCTATGGTTTGGCTCAACTCTTTGTAGCTGTCTGATTCGAAATGTGGGCTGTCCAAATCTATTTCGATGGGGTCCTCGTCATTTATTGTCAATTCGGCTCCCTCTGGGGAAAACATCCGTGAGAGAGTGTCGGGTACGATGTTCTGGGTCCCTTTCCGATGTTTGATGGAAAACTTGAACCCTTGCAGTTTAAGAGCCCATCTGGCTAGGCGTCCATTTAAATCTGCCTGGTTCATCAACCATTGTAGTGACGCGTGGTCCGTGATGATCTCGAATTGGTGGCCCTCGATATAAGCTCGGAATTTCTTCACAGCCATTACCGCCGCCAAACATTCTTGCTCGGAAACAGTATAGTTTCTTTGGGCCAAATTCAGCTTATTGGACATGAAGGCGATGGGAGCTTCCTCTCCTTCGTCGGTCAATTGCACCAGCACGGCTCCTACTCCATGTTGACTTGCGTCACAATGAATGGAGAAGGGCTTCGTGAAGTCGGGGCTGTGCAAGACAGGAGCTGATGTGAGGGCTTGTTTTAGCTCTTCAAATGCCTTTCGGCTGAGTTCGGTCCAAACGAACTTCCCTTTCCACAACATGTCTGACAAGGGCGCTGAAACTGTTGCATAATTCCGAACAAACCTTCGGTACCAACCGCACACACCAAGGAAACGTCGTAGCTGCTTCACTGTTTTTGGTAAGGGAAACTCAACAATCGCACGAGTTTTGTCTGGATCCGTTTTGATAGTGCCATGTCCTATGACATGTCCTAGGTATCGGACTTCTTTCATGACAAACTTACTTTTCTATACGTTGATGGTGAGTCCCGCCTTACTGATGTGCAGGGCTACTTCTTGTAGAAGTAGGAGGTGTTGATCGAACGTTTCCGTGATGAGTAACAGATCATCAAGGTACACGAACACTTGGTGTTTGAGGTGAGGTGGGATGACCTTGTCCATCAACCGAGTCATCGTTTGCGGCGCGTTACACAGGCCAAAGGGCATTGTGACGAACTGATATAATGGTAGTCCAGGCACTGTGAAGGCGGTCTTGTCCCTCGACCCCTCATCGAGTGGAATTTGCCAGAAGGCGTCTTTTAGGTCGAGACTGGTGATATAATTGGCTTTCGGCAGTCTCCCTAGTATTCCGTCGATGAGTGGAAGAGGGTACGCGTCCTTGATGGTAACCGCGTTTACCTTACGGGCATCAAGACAGAGGCGGACTTTACCTGGCTTCACCGCCAAGGTTACCGGTGATGACCAGGCACTTTGGGACTCTTCTATGACCCCCAACTCGAGCATCCTATCCAGCTCCGCATACACCAATTTCTCCATGGCCGGTGAGATGGCGTAGTGTCTCTGTTTAATCGGTTTACTATCGCCAACGTCGATGGCGTGTGAGACTAAAGTGGTGCGGCCAAGGCCTTGGGTAGCGTAAGATGGGAAAGCAGCGATGGATGCTTCCAGGCGTTGCCATTGGTTAGGCGTCAGGTCATGCCTATCGGGAATAGAAGTGATTTCGTTGACATATCTGGTATTTAGAGACAAATCTGTGAATAAATCGGAGGCCAGTCCAAAGCGAAGGACGAAATCGACGCCAAGGTACACATTCTGAGTCAAAGACGGGATAATGTAGAAAGTAATATCTTTCGTCTGACCCCTGAACGTCACGGGTGTGGTTAGTTTACCTCGTATAGGGTGTTTGGTGCCATCGGCTGTACTGATTTCAGTGCGCCAGGATTTAATCAAGTTTTGATAGTCTTGGAGCACCTTCGAGCCAAAGCTCGAGGCAAGACAACTGATACTGACACCCGTGTCGATCAATGAAAACACGGTCTCGCCCAACACTTTAATTGGATGATAAGGTCTGATCTCATTCTCAGCAACCTCCGAGATGTTACACGAGTTTAAGGTTTGACGGCAGGTGCGCACTCTCTTGCGGAAATTCCGCCAACGACGGGTTGACCATTTTGTCGTGCGCGGGCGGGAAGTGACTACTTCGGAAGCAAATATTCGCTCTCGAGCCACCCGATATTCCTGCAGTCGAACATGATAAGGTCTTAGAGTGCGTATTTGAGGCTGCCGGGGTTCTTCTGGCAGTGACTGCGGTGGTCGCTTCAATATTGTCGTTGGTGAGGTCTCCGGAAGAGAGTGAACATCCGCAGTCATAGTGGTCATGGCTGGTGGGTTAACGTCAGGTTTGTAGGGGTGAGCAGCTGACTGAGGAGCTACTGCTGGGGCTTCGAGTACCGCTGAGGTGGTCGGGTACTCTTTTGGCCGTTTTTTCGCGCGGCACATTCAGAACGGCACATTCAGAACAATCCGGGAAGTACGTGTCTGGCTTGCCGCGACCGTAGCAGAAAACCTTACGCTCTGCTGAACCGGTGTCCGGTTCGATGGCAATTCCAGCAGGTCGTAAGACTTCCCACTGCTGCTACAGCAAGCTGGTCCTGGTCCAAATCTTCCTCCAGATCCACGGTGGTATAATCTGGGGCCAATTCCGCGATTCCTCGTCGAGGACCCGTCCTAGCTAGTAAGTATGGCCGGTCCCGGAGGTCTTCCTCAAACCCTTCTAGGCGACGCGCAGTTCTCAGCAGTGCCTCCATACTCTGTGGATCGGAGTTCACGATATGGCGGCGAAGCTCCGGCCTTAGATTGCGCTTCAGCAGACGCAGCAATTGGGTAGAAGACATCGGCTCTGACAACTGGTCATTCAGCCGAAGGATATCGGCTCGATATTGATGGAAGGACTCGTCCGGACGCTGCCATCTAGCATTCATCTTGTCCAGTACTAATTCGTCCATGTCTACCGTAGGGTATTCCATGCGGAGTACCTCCTTCAACCGTGACCAGCGTATTGATGGTGGGGCCGAATGTATTCGCCAATATGACTCAAGTGCTGCTCCCCTAAGCAGCATTGGCAAGTATCCTGCGAGCGCCGTGTGGTCTCCTGCTAGCATTTGCTCAATCAGCGACTCCACCCGACTAATGAAGACTTCCACTGTTATAGTATTGGGTTCCCCGCAGAAATGCAGATTCCATCCCTGGATGATACTGGGGATCTGCGTCGGCTTCAGCCGATACGTAGCGTGTGGATGGATGCGTTGGTCCGGCGGAATCACTGGGGCCTGATTTGGTGGCGGTGCTTGGCTCAGTCGGGGCCGGTACACTGGAGCCAATGGATTCATTGCCGCACCGGGCCGGATTCGTTTGTGATCGCGCCGCGAGTCTATCGGAAAATCCCACGGATTTGGGTTCGAATCCCACATCGGAGGCGTTTTTGGCCGAGGTGGTACTGGATTCTCCTTCTGGCTTTCCAGCGAGGCTACCCGGGTGGTCAGGTCCTGCATGAGCGCCATTAAGTCTTGTAAAACTGACGTCTCCACAGCCACAGTGGGTCTCGCCTCTTCCGCAGGCGGAACTGCTTCGGCTCGGCCCATTAAGTCAGGCTCATCAGCCGCTGTTGGAACCTGCTCCCGCCGGTCCTTTGTTTTGGGCACCGCCCCTTGAGCAGCTGGAAGCTCTAGGTGGCTGGAAGGTCGCTCCACTGAGGTGGCTGGTTGTCGGCATAGAGGGCAAGTCCGGCTGATTAGTAAATGCTGGGTCACGCAGGCTTCATGGAACTCATGTCCGCACGCCAACGTTTGTACGGACGTTCCATCATTTCGTGCTTGCTGACAGATGACACACAATGCCGTGGGCCCTGCTTCCGAACGCAACCTGCGCTTGTCTGGCGTGCGTTTGGTCGACATGCTAACTGAAATTTATTTTTCTAAATAATGGTTAACTATAACTATCTAGAATTAATGAAAAAAAAGTGAAAAAAAAGAATGTAATGTATAATATATATAGCTTCCCAGCGGCCGTCAGTGGAAGTACCTCAAAAAAAAAAAACAAAGTGTATGAAAAAAAATTTAAGTGGTGATCGAACTATCAAAATCGAAATATCGAAAAAAATAACCGGTCATTCCTTTCCGTCCTTCCTCCCAAGTATGGACACCATGGCACAATCCTTCTCTTGCGTTTCAGGGACACTCTCTTGTGGCACCATGAAAATCAGGGTTCAGAAGTGATCCCTCATCCACAAATTTTCTCAAGTTACACTTGTCAGCCCAGGGTTGGATTCTAATCCACAAGCAGCGCGTGTCTTGTCATGGATAGTCATGGATTAGCTAATCAGCCAGTCACATGAAATCAAAATCCATGTAATTTAAGACACATAGGCACCGCTGGTTTGGGGAGCGGATCAGAATCCTCCGCAAAATAGTTGTTGGGATAATAACTTCCGAACACAAAAAGGGACTCTAATATCATTTGGCCTTACTAGTTATACAATGGTGGTAAACCACCAAAGTATAATTCAAAAGCAGGACCAAACGATATTGATGTCCAAAGACAACACACGTCCGGTAGTTATTACTTGCTGGGGCACGATCAGTGCAATTACCCTCGGGAGTTATCTACCCGCCAAAAATACTAACACCTTGTGGGGACAACTAGAGACGATGGACTGTCTCGTGCTCAGGACTGATGATACAGCCGGGCTTTTCGGGCCCCACGTTGGGCGCCATTTGTAGTGAATTAAAAGAGTTTCATAAATGTCCGTAAAGGACTGCAGCGATGTTCTGCTGCCTCGGCAGAGGAAGGTGTCGGTATCTGCCGAGAAAGCCCTCGTCTGGAGACGCGTGAATGTGCTGGCAGGCTAGCATTGCGGTGTCGTGGGGCGGGTTCATTTCCCCAGCACGAGGACCCACTACAAAAAATTTCGCATTCACGAATTGGACTACAGCTCAAAAGGCGACCGAAGTCGCAAAAATTGTAGATAACCTTACAGAGGGGGATGGAACTTGTTACGAGAACAAGTGAAACCTGAAAAGAAAGGCGAACTTGGGGTGACCTCGTCATTACCCAACGAAGTTCATGGCCCACAAATGAAAGAGGGGCAACCGGGTGGTGGTGGAGCCCCTTCGTACCCACCCAACCGGAATAAATCCATAGATATCTTGTTGAAGTGGCCAGGTATTCCTCTTCTGAGTGGAAAACTCATACAACTTGAATTGTATGAACTTTCCCATCAGAAGGGGAGTACCCCGGTGACCAATTTATGCCATAGAATTATACAATTTGATTGCATAACTCTATGCCATAAAAAGGCACTCTGCTTAGGCCACTCAACCCAAAAAGTCACCTGAAACAGAAAAAAGGATTAATAAGTACCCGGTGGCTGGCTCATGGTTTTGGGGGGCAGCCTGCCACCGTACCGAGTCCTATACCCAGTCAGAGTCGGAAGAAAGGAAAGACCAAAGGGTATGGTACTAATCCATTGTTTTATTTCATAAAGAAAAATATATTAAAACCAATAATAAACAAGACCTCTAAATTATATAAAAAAAAAACAAAAAAAAAACAATCAACTTTTCCTTCTTTACTAATATGCTCAATTCATTCCAGATGGTTCGTTCATACGATAAATTTGTTCAATTTTTACCCAAACACTTGTGTAGCAGAAGTACGTTAAGGTACTGTTCAAATCAAAACTTCAGGTTAATTTCCATCAACTCATCTGGAATCAACTAGATCGCATGTTTTTATATCAACTTTTCTGCTTTTGCTACTATTGTTATCAAAAGTTCTAAATATTTAGTATTTTTTTTTTTTTCTTTATCTTCAGTTATCCGTTGAAGTCTCATCTACGTTACTTTCACCGAACAAAAATCTCAAGGACCATGCGGGTGAGTACCCTCACCCGCATGGTCCGTCGAGCGCTCGATGGGTGCAGATGGTCCAACATGGAGAGGAAAATTTCTAATCGCACTTTTGCACTGTATATAAATTAATTTCATTATTAGAACCAACTAGAATTTGACATTTACACCTTTTTCTTAAACTTATTCGTTATGAAATTATTTTTGCATTAAAACAAAAAAACGATAACTGTGCATTCAGTTAATGATAGGGTAATTCCAAGTTCATGCCAGCGTGTATTCCGTGGTCATGCAGTCGGATTGGGTCGAACGATCCCCTCGCTCTTTTTTTACAACCAAAAATAAAATCTTCTGATCGCACCTTTGCACTTTTTCTTAAACTTATTTGTTATGAAATTATTTTTGCACTAAAACACAAACGATAACTGTGCATTCAGTTAATGATAGGGTAATTCCAAGTTCATGCCAGCGTGTATTCCGTGGTCATGCAGTCGGATTGGGTCAAACGATCCCCTCGCTCTTTTTTTACAACCCAAAATAAAATCTTCTGATCGCACCTATTTCGCTCGATGTGTGCACATTCTTTTCCGCCAAAAACAATCATCATTCTCGGGGTGATACTTTTCCAACTGTCCGCACTCTGGTGTGATAGTGGGTTCCGTTATCAACGGATGGGTGCTGCGCATGACTGTGTTTGTGCGCGAATGCGATTAATTTGATGGGCACGGTCCGAATCCGAACTGATTTGTTCACCTTGTCTTTTCTTCACTGGCGCTCCGGCAAACACTTTTCAACCGATTACTATCGCCTGAAGTCCAATTTTCTGACGGCAATTACGTTCATCTCCCGGACTGGTAACGCAAATAACGGGTGATTCCCAGTATGGGGCAAAACACTTTTCAATCGAATGAGTACTGTCGTAACTCCTTCCCTGCTTTTCTAATGCAAATTTTACACTCCTTGCAAAATTGCACTTAACGCGGCAATCCATTCCTGCCTTCACGACATACATATATCTGTACGTTAAACAGCACCGATTCAGTTTTTGCAGACCATTCAAGAGACTAACTGTGTAATATTTTCCCGAAATTTGTACCGAAAGAACCACTTTTGGGGCTATCACTCTTTCACCTTGAACACTAGTTAATTTCACTGTCCAAGGGTCTCAACACCAAATATTCAAATGATTTTACAACTTCCAAAAATTTATGCTTGGCTATTAGACGTCCCGAATTCATCTTTCAATGGCTAAAAAACTGACGAAAATTCAATTTTCCACGTCTCCGCTTGCTGGTGCGGTTCTACCGACGTGATCCCGTGGCGATTAAAAGCAGACTCCCGTGTCTATGCACAATCGATAGCCGTGAAATTCTCGTTTTCCCGCTTAGCCAGTTTCCCGAACGATTCGTCCCTTGCATTTGTTGCATTTGCTGTGCTTGAAGCATTTGTTGTTGCTTCAACGTTTGCAATTGTTTCTCCGGGAATATGCTGGCTGAAGCTATGCGAGTTACATTCTCATGAATCTCTAATATCTGAGCTCGATGCCATAGTCCCATATACATAGCGCAACATACTTGTCTAGGTTTATAACATGATTTATGCAATTGCAAGTCATTCGGAGGTAATTTTGTGTATATATTTTCAATGTGTTGCATCAATGTATCCATTTGATTTAATTTATTTAGAAGTGGAATATTTTGTGGTTGCTGGTACGACATGTATAAGAGGATTTGTTTGTAAATACTGAAAATTTTGCCAATTCTCAGCTGTAAATTGGGGTTTGATTAATAAAGGGTGATGTAAATAATTATTGTATCCGTAGCTAGCAGCACTAGGCGATGAAAGTCTATAGCAATTTTGCATTAAGTTTTGTTGTAGTGCATGCTGCATTTGCTGCTGTTGTCTATATACATTATGAAAAATATTTTGTTGTTTAATTAATGTCTGAGTTGTTTGTAGAGGGTTATGAGATTGTTGCAATGGATGTTGAGATTGTTGTGGAGACTTTTGCTTCTGCTGCAATGCGTCTCGATGCCAGAGCATATCTACTCGATTACTACAGGGCAGCTAATTTTCTCGCGATCCCAAGGCGATGCGGATTGCGAAAAAGGAGCTGAAGGATTTTTCTGTGTACCATGGGTTGGCTTCGGCGTCGGGACTAGATATGTCGAACAATAAAAGAAAAACACAATTGACAGACGGACAGACTGACTTATGTTTATGTTTGACCGGAAGTATACAACCCTTGCGCGTTTTTTTTGAAAATATATGCGGACGGACAAACAGACGTGACTAATTATCTATCGGCGCAGGTCTTTCGCGTGGTATATCCCCACTTCTTTTCCCGATGGATCCGTTATCAGGTACCGGTTAGGTCCCATTACCTTCTTTATGCGGCTCTTCAAGAATCGCCTGTCCAGCTTGGCGTTGTAATGCCCCGCGGCGTCACTTTGGCGGAAGTTTCGCCGGAAAACTTCATCTCCTTCTTTGAAATTAGCAGATCGGGATCTGAGATTGTACTGCACCTCATTTGCACGTCCCGAGGCCTTAATCTTCCGTCCGATTTGTTGGCGGAGGTCTCCTAAACGTTCGTGGGGCTCCAGCGCAACGACGGGGTCTCCCAAACACTTTAATTGCCGTAACAGCCGGTATGATTTACCGTGGCAAATCATGTGCTGTCCAAAGGCGGCAAAGTAAGGGGCGACACCGGTGACGGAATGATACGAGGATCGCAGGGCGCATGTGATGGCAGACAATCGCCGATCCCAATCCTTTTGAGATGGGTGGACGTAGGAACGGATCGCGGCCAATAGGGTGTGGTTCAACCGTTCTGAAGCGTTAGACTGAGGAGAGTATATGGGCGTCAGTTGGTGTTCAACGCCATACTGCTCAAGTAGGCTCTTAAACTGCCGAGACCGGAACTGTACTCCGTTGTCTGAGTACACACTCTCTGGAACCCCGAACACATGGAATACCCGGTTCTCTAAGAATTTCACGATAGATGTAGTTGTGAATTTACGGATAGGTTCCACCAGTGGGAATTTTGAAAGCTGGTCTAGAACAACTAGAGCTCCTATGTGTCCCATGGAAGACCGAGGATATGGACCGAGTAGATCGATGTATAGACGTTGGAATACGCGTTCTGGGACATTGAGTTGACCCATAGGAGGTCGAAGAGGCTGGTTGGGCGCTTTGGTGCCTTTACAGGTCTCACAGGCGCTCACGTAGTCTTTGACCTGGGATGCCATTTTAGGCCAAAAGAAGTATTTCTTGAGTCGCCGTAACGTTCGACCGTAACCTCCGTGGGCACTTAAAGGATGGCCATGTGCGCGGAGGATCAGAGGTTGTGTCATTTCCTCCGGTACCCAGAGTTTCCAGGACTCTTCTTCCTGCCATGGATCACCAGTGGCGTATTCATTTCGTCTATACATGTAGCCGTCTATTACCTTCAAATCAGGCAGCTGTGATTGTTGGGTCGCTATGGTTTGGCTCAACTCTTTGTAGCTGTCTGATTCGAAATGTGGGCTGTCCAAATCTATTTCGATGGGGTCCTCGTCATTTATTGTCAATTCGGCTCCCTCTGGGGAAAACATCCGTGAGAGAGTGTCGGGTACGATGTTCTGGGTCCCTTTCCGATGTTTGATGGAAAACTTGAACCCTTGCAGTTTAAGAGCCCATCTGGCTAGGCGTCCATTTAAATCTGCCTGGTTCATCAACCATTGTAGTGACGCGTGGTCCGTGATGATCTCGAATTGGTGGCCCTCGATATAAGCTCGGAATTTCTTCACAGCCATTACCGCCGCCAAACATTCTTGCTCGGAAACAGTATAGTTTCTTTGGGCCGAATTCAGCTTATTGGACATGAAGGCGATGGGAGCTTCCTCTCCTTCGTCGGTCAATTGCACCAGCACGGCTCCTACTCCATGTTGACTTGCGTCACAATGAATGGAGAAGGGCTTCGTGAAGTCGGGGCTGTGCAAGACAGGAGCTGATGTGAGGGCTTGTTTTAGCTCTTCAAATGCCTTTCGGCTGAGTTCGGTCCAAACGAACTTCCCTTTCCACAACATGTCTGACAAGGGCGCTGAAACTGTTGCATAATTCCGAACAAACCTTCGGTACCAACCGCACACACCAAGGAAACGTCGTAGCTGCTTCACTGTTTTTGGTAAGGGAAACTCATCAATCGCACGAGTTTTGTCTGGATCCGTTTTGATAGTGCCATGTCCTATGACATGTCCTAGGTATCGGACTTCTTTCATGACAAACTTACTTTTCTGTACGTTGATGGTGAGTCCCGCCTTACTGATGTGCAGGGCTACTTCTTGTAGAAGTAGGAGGTGTTGATCGAACGTTTCCGTGATGAGTAACAGATCATCAAGGTACACGAACACTTGGTGTTTGAGGTGAGGTGGGATGACCTTGTCCATCAACCGAGTCATCGTTTGCGGCGCGTTACACAGGCCAAAGGGCATTGTGACGAACTGATATAATGGTAGTCCAGGTACTGTGAAGGCGGTCTTGTCCCTCGACCCCTCATCGAGTGGAATTTGCCAGAAGGCGTCTTTTAGGTCGAGACTGGTGATATAATTGGCTTTCGGCAGTCTCCCTAGTATTCCGTCGATGAGTGGAAGAGGGTACGCGTCCTTGATGGTAACCGCGTTTACCTTACGGGCATCAAGACAGAGGCGGACTTTACCTGGCTTCACCGCCAAGGTTACCGGTGATGACCAGGCACTTTGGGACTCTTCTATGACCCCCAACTCGAGCATCCTATCCAGCTCCGCATACACCAATTTCTCCATGGCCGGTGAGATGGCGTAGTGTCTCTGTTTAATCGGTTTACTATCGCCAACGTCGATGGCGTGTGAGACTAAAGTGGTGCGGCCAAGGCCTTGGGTAGCGTAAGATGGGAAAGCAGCGATGGACGCTTCCAGGCGTTGCCATTGGTTAGGCGTCAGGTCATGCCTATCGGGAATAGAAGTGATTTCGTTGACATATCTGGTATTTAGAGACAAATCTGTGAATAAATCGGAGGCCAGTCCAAAGCGAAGGACGAAATCGACGCCAAGGTACACATTCTGAGTCAAAGACGGGATAATGTAGAAAGTAATATCTTTCGTCTGACCCCTGAACGTCACGGGTGTGGTTAGTTTACCTCATATAGGGTGTTTGGTGCCATCGGCTGTACTGATTTCAGTGCGCCAGGATTTAATCAAGTTTTGATAGTCTTGGAGCACCTTCGAGCCAAAGCTCGAGGCAAGACAACTGATACTGACACCCGTGTCGATCAATGAAAACACGGTCTCGCCCAACACTTTAATTGGATGATAAGGTCTGATCTCATTCTCAGCAACCTCCGAGATGTTACACGAGTTTAAGGTTTGACGGCAGGTGCGCACTCTCTTGCGGAAATTCCGCCAACGACGGGTTGACCATTTTGTCGTGCGCGGGCGGGAAGTGACTACTTCGGAAGCAAATATTCGCTCTCGAGCCACCCGATATTCCTGCAGTCGAACATGATAAGGTCTTAGAGTGCGTATTTGAGGCTGCCGGGGTTCTTCTGGCAGTGACTGCGGTGGTCGCTTCAATATTGTCGTTGGTGAGGTCTCCGGAAGAGAGTGAACATCCGCAGTCATAGTGGTCATGGCTGGTGGGTTAACGTCAGGTTTGTAGGGGTGAGCAGCTGACTGAGGAGCTACTGCTGGGGCTTCGAGTACCGCTGAGGTGGTCGGGTACTCTTTTGGCCGTTTTTTCGCGCGGCACATTCAGAACAATCCGGGAAGTACGTGTCCGGCTTGCCGCAACCGTAGCAGAAAACCTTACGCTCTGCTCGGCATGAAATGAACCGGTGTCCGGTTCGATGGCAATTCCAGCAGGTCGTAAGACTTCCCACTGCTGCTACAGCAAGCTGGTCCTGGTCCAAATCTTCCTCCAGATCCATGGTGGTATAATCTGGGGCCAATTCCGCGATTCCTCGTCGAGGACCCGTCCTAGCTAGTAAGTATGGCCGGTCCCGGAGGTCTTCCTCAAACCCTTCTAGGCGACGCACAGTTCTCAGCAGTGCCTCCATACTCTGTGGATCGGAGTTCACGATATAGTGGCGAAGCTCCGGCCTTAGATTGCGCTTCAGCAGACGCAGCAATTGGGTAGAAGACATCGGCTCTGACAACTGGTCATTCAGCCGAAGGATATCGGCTCGATATTGATGGAAGGACTCGTCCGGACGCTGCCATCTAGCATTCATCTTGTCCAGTACTAATTCGTCCATGTCTACCGTAGGGTATTCCATGCGGAGTACCTCCTTCAACCGTGACCAGCGTATTGATGGTGGGGCCGAATGTATTCGCCAATATGACTCAAGTGCTGCTCCCCTAAGCAGCATTGGCAAGTATCCTGCGAGCGCCGTGTGGTCTCCTGCTAGCATTTGCTCAATCAGCGACTCCACCCGACTAATGAAGACTTCCACTGTTATAGTATTGGGTTCCCCGCAGAAATGCAGATTCCATCCCTGGATGATACTGGGGATCTGCGTCGGCTTCAGCCGATACGTAGCGTGTGGATGGATGCGTTGGTCCGGCGGAATCACTGGGGCCTGATTTGGTGGCGGTGCTTGGCTCAGTCGGGGCCGGTACACTGGAGCCAACGGATTCATTGCCGCACCGGGCCGGATTCGTTCGTGATCGCGCCGCGAGTCTATCGGAAAATCCCACGGATTTGGGTTCGAATCCCACATCGGAGGCGTTCTTGGCCGAGGTGGTACTGGATTCTCCTTCTGGCTTTCCAGCGAGGCTACCCGGGTGGTCAGGTCCTGCATGAGCGTCATTAAGTCTTGTAAAACTGACGCCTCCACGGCCACAGTGGGTCTCGCCTCTTCCGCAGGCGGAACTGCTTCGGCTCGGCCCATTAAGTCAGGCTCATCAGCCGCTGTTGGAACCTGCTCCCGCCGGTCCTTTGTTTTGGGCACCGCCCCTTGAGCAGCTGGAAGCTCTAGGTGGCTGGAAGGTCGCTCCGCTGAGGTGGCTGGTTGTTGGCATAGAGGGCAAGTCCGGCTGATTAGTAAATGCTGGGTCACGCAGACTTCATGGAACTCATGTCCGCACGCCAACGTTTGTACGGACATTCCATCATTTCGTGCTTGCTGACAGATGACACACAATGCCGTGGGCCCTGCTTCCGAACGCAACCTGCGCTTGTCTGGCGTGCGTTTGGTCGACATGCTAACTGAAATTTATTTTTCTAAATAATGGTTAACTATAACTATCTAGAATTAATGAAAAAAAGTGAAAAAAAAGAATGTAATGTATAATATATATAGCTTCCCAGCGGCCGTCAGTGGAAGTACCTCAAAAAAAAAAAACAAAGTGTATGAAAAAAAATTTAAGTGGTGATCGAACTATCAAAATCGAAATATCGAAAAAAATAACCGGTCATTCCTTTCCGTCCTTCCTCCCAAGTATGGACACCATGGCACAATCCTTCTCTTGCGTTTCAGGGACACTCTCTTGTGGCACCATGAAAATCAGGGTTCAGAAGTGATCCCTCATCCACAAATTTTCTCAAGTTACACTTGTCAGCCCAGGGTTGGATTCTAATCCACAAGCAGCGCGTGTCTTGTCATGGATAGTCATGGATTAGCTAATCAGCCAGTCACATGAAATCAAAATCCATGTAATTTAAGACACATAGGCACCGCTGGTTTGGGGAGCGGATCAGAATCCTCCGCAAAATAGTTGTTGGGATAATAACTTCCGAACACAAAAAGGGACTCTAATATCATTTGGCCTTACTAGTTATACAATGGTGGTAAACCACCAAAGTATAACTCAAAAGCAGGACCAAACGATATTGATGTCCAAAGACAACCCACGTCCGGCAGTTATTACTTGCTGGGGCACGATCAGCGCAATTACCCTAGGGAGTTATCTACCCGCCAAAAATACTAACACCTTGTGGGGACAACTAGAGACGATGGACTGTCTCGTCCTCACGACTGATGATACAGCCGGGCTTTTCGGGCCCCACGTTGGGCACCATTTGTAGTGAATTAAAAGAGTTTCATAAATGTCCGTAAAGGACTGCAGCGATGTTCTGCTGCCTCGGCAGAGGAAGGTGTCAGTATCTGCCGAGAAAGCCCTCGTCTGGAGACGCGTGAATGCGCTGGCAGGCTAGCATTGCGGTGTCGTGGGGCGGGTTCATTTCCCCAGCACGAGGACCCACTACAAAAAATTTCGCATTCACGAATTGGACTACAGCTCAAAAGGCGACCGAAGTCGCAAAAATTGTAGATAACCTTACAGAGGGGGATGGAACTTGTTACGAGAACAAGTGAAACCTGAAAAGAAAGGCGAACTTGGGGTGACCTCGTCATTACCCAACGAAGTTCATGGCCCACAAATGAAAGAGGGGCAACCGGGTGGTGGTGGAGCCCCTTCGTACCCACCCAACCGGAATAAATCCATAGATATCTTGTTGAAGTGGCCAGGTATTCCTCTTCTGAGTGGAAAACTCATACAACTTGAATTGTATGAACTTTCCCATCAGAAGGGGAGTACCCCGGTGACCAATTTATGCCATAGAATTATACAATTTGATTGCATAACTCTATGCCATAAAAAGGCACTCTGCTTGGGCCACTCAACCCAAAAAGTCACCTGAAACAGAAAAAAGGATTAATAAGTACCCGGTGGCTGGCTCATGGTTTTGGGGGGCAGCCTGCCACCGTACCGAGTCCTATACCCGGTCAGAGTCGGAAGAAAGGAAAGACCAAAGGGTATGGTACTAATCCATTGTTTTATTTCATAAAGAAAAATATATTAAAACCAATAATAAAAAAAGACCACTAAATTATATAAAAAAAAACAAAAAAAAAAACAATCAACTTTTCCTTCTTTACTAATATGCTCAATTCATTCCAGATGGTTCGTTCATACGATAAATTTGTTCAATTTTTACCCAAACACTTGTGTAGCAGAAGTACGTTAAGGCACCGTTCAAATCAAAACTTCAGGTTAATTTCCATCAACTCATCTGGAATCAACTAGATCGCATGTTTTTATATCAACTTTTCTGCTTTTGCTACTATTGTTATCAAAAGTTCTAAATATTTAGTATTTTTTTTTTTCTTTATCTTCAGTTATCCGTTGAAGTCTCATCTACGTTACTTTCACCGAACAAAAATCTCAAGGAATATTTTCTTATTGTTTGCTTTCATTACATAGCGCCTTAAATAAGTTTGCTATAATGTGTATGTAGTAATTGTAATGAAAACGTAGGAGACAATTAACATGTTATTTCTTTTCAAAATTTTGTTTTTATAACATCGTACAATTAGCGGAATAATATATAATATAAATAAATTTTATAATAAAAATATTTTAATAATATATTTAAATTAAAAGGGTACTCACCCGCATGGTCCGTCGAGCGCTCGATGGGTGCAGATGGTCCAACATGGAGAGGAAAATTTCTAATCGCACTTTTGCACTGTATATAAATTAATTTCATTATTAGAACCAACTAGAATTTGACATTTACACCTTTTTCTTAAACTTATTCGTTATGAAATTATTTTTGCATTAAAACAAAAAAACGATAACTGTGCATTCAGTTAATGATAGGGTAATTCCAAGTTCATGCCAGCGTGTATTCCGTGGTCATGCAGTCGGATTGGGTCGAACGATCCCCTCGCTCTTTTTTTACAACCAAAAATAAAATCTTCTGATCGCACCTTTGCACTTTTTCTTAAACTTATTTGTTATGAAATTATTTTTGCACTAAAACACAAACGATAACTGTGCATTCAGTTAATGATAGGGTAATTCCAAGTTCATGCCAGCGTGTATTCCGTGGTCATGCAGTCGGATTGGGTCAAACGATCCCCTCGCTCTTTTTTTACAACCCAAAATAAAATCTTCTGATCGCACCTATTTCGCTCGATGTGTGCACATTCTTTTCCGCCAAAAACAATCATCATTCTCGGGGTGATACTTCTCCAATTGTCCGCACTCTGGTATGATAGTGGGTTCTGTTATCAACGGATGGGTGCTGCGCATGACTGTGTTTGTGCGCGAATGCGATTAATTTGATGGGCACGGTCCGAATCCGAACTGATTTGTTCACCTTGTCTTTTCTTCACTGGCGCTCCGGCTAACACTTTTCAACCGATTACTATCGCCTGAAGTCCAATTTTCTGACGGCAATTACGTTCATCTCCCGGACTGGTAACGCAAATAACGGATGATTCCCAGTATGGGGCAAAACACTTTTCAATCGAATGAGTACTGTCGTAACTCCTTCCCTGCTTTTCTAATGCAAATTTTACACTCCTTGCAAAATTGCACTTAACGCGGCAATCCATTCCTGCCTTCACGACATACACATATCTGTACGTTAAACAGCACCGATTCAGTTTTTGCAGACCATTCAAGACACTAACTGTGTAATATTTCCCGAAATTTGTACCGAAAGAACCACTTTTGGGGCTATCACTCTTTCACCTTGAACACTAGTTAATTTCACTGTCCAAGGGTCTCAACACCAAATATTCAAATGATTTTACAACTTCCAAAAATTTATGCTTGGCTATTAGACGTCCCGAATTCATCTTTCAATGGCTAAAAAACTGACGAAAATTCAATTTTCCACGTCTCCGCTTGCTGGTGCGGTTCTACCGACGTGATCCCGTGGCGATTAAAAGCAGACTCCCGTGTCTATGCACAATCGATAGCCGTGAAATTCTCGTTTTCCCGCTTAGCCAGTTTCCCGAACGATTCGTCCCTTGCATTTGTTGCATTTGCTGTGCTTGAAGCATTTGTTGTTGCTTCAACGTTTGCAATTGTTTCTCCGGGAATATGCTGGCTGAAGCTATGCGAGTTACATTCTCATGAATCTCTAATATCTGAGCTCGATGCCATAGTCCCATATACATAGCGCAACATACTTGTCTAGGTTTATAACATGATTTATGCAATTGCAAGTCATTCGGAGGTAATTTTGTGTATATATTTTCAATGTGTTGCATCAATGTATCCATTTGATTTAATTTATTTAGAAGTGGAATATTTTGTGGTTGCTGGTACGACATGTATTGAGGATTTGTTTGTAAATACTGAAAATTTTGCCAATTCTCAGCTGGAAATTGGAGTTTGATTAATAAAGGGTGATGTAAATAATTATTGTATCCGTAGCTAGCAGCACTAGGCGATGAAAGTCTATAGCAATTTTGCATTAAGTTTTGTTGTAGTGCATGCTGCATTTGCTGCTGTTGTCTATATACATTATGAAAAATATTTTGTTGTTTAATTAATGTCTGAGTTGTTTGTAGAGGGTTATGAGATTGTTGCAATGGATGTTGAGATTGTTGTGGAGACTTTTGCTTCTGCTGCAAAGCGTCTCGATGCCAGAGCATATCTACTCGATTACTACAGGGCAGCTAATTTTCTCGCGATCCCAAGGCGATGCGGATTGCGAAAAAGGAGCTGAAGGATCTTTCTGTGTACCATGGGTTGGCTTCGGCGTCGGGACTAGAAATGTCGAACAATAAAAGAAAAACACAATTGACAGACGGACAGACTGACTTATGTTTATGTTTGACCGGAAGTATACAACCCTTGCGCGTTTTTTTTGAAAATATATGCGGACGGACAAACAGACGTGACTAATTATCTATCGGCGCAGGTCTTTCGCGTGGTATATCCCCACTTCTTTTCCCGATGGATCCGTTATCAGGTACCGGTTAGGTCCCATTACCTTCTTTATGCGGCTCTTCAAGAATCGCCTGTCCAGCTTGGCGTTGTAATGCCCCGCGGCGTCACTTTGGCGGAAGTTTCGCCGGAAAACTTCATCTCCTTCTTTGAAATTAGCAGATCGGGATCTGAGATTGTACTGCGTCTCATTTGCACGTCCCGAGGCCTTAATCTTCCGTCCGATTTGTTGGCGGAGGTCTCCTAAACGTTCGTGGGGCTCCAGCGCAATGACGGGGTCTCCCAAACACTTTAATTGCCGTAACAGCCGGTATGATTTACCGTGGCAAATCATGTGCTGTCCAAAGGCGGCAAAGTAAGGGGCGACACCGGTGACGGAATGATACGAGGATCGCAGGGCGCATATGATGGTAGACAATCGCCGATCCCAATCCTTTTGAGATGGGTGGACGTAGGAACGGATCGCGGCCAATAGGGTGCGGTTCAACCGTTCTGAAGCGTTAGACTGAGGAGAGTATATGGGCGTCAGTTGGTGTTCAACGCCATACTGCTCAAGTAGGCTCTTAAACTGCCGAGACCGGAACTGTACTCCGTTGTCTGAGTACACACTCTCTGGAACCCCGAACACATGGAATACCCGGTTCTCTAAGAATTTCACGATAGATGTAGTTGTGAATTTACGGATAGGTTCCACCAGTGGGAATTTTGAAAGCTGGTCTAGAACAACTAGAGCTCCTATGTGTCCCATGGAAGACCGAGGATATGGACCGAGTAGATCGATGTATAGACGTTGGAATACGCGTTCTGGGACATTGAGTTGACCCATAGGAGGTCGAAGAGGCTGGTTGGGCGCTTTGGTGCCTTTACAGGTCTCACAGGCGCTCACGTAGTCTTTGACCTGGGATGCCATTTTAGGCCAAAAGAAGTATTTCTTGAGTCGCCGTAACGTTCGACCGTAACCTCCGTGGGCACTTAAAGGATGGTCATGTGCGCGGAGGATCAGAGGTTGTGTCATTTCCTCCGGTACCCAGAGTTTCCAGGACTCTTCTTCCTGCCATGGATCACCAGTGGCGTATTCATTTCGTCTATACATGTAGCCGTCTATTACCTTCAAATCAGGCAGCTGTGATTGTTGGGTCGCTATGGTTTGGCTCAACTCTTTGTAGCTGTCTGATTCGAAATGTGGGCTGTCCAAATCTATTTCGATGGGGTCCTCGTCATTTATTGTCAATTCGGCTCCCTCTGGGGAAAACATCCGTGAGAGAGTGTCGGGTACGATGTTCTGGGTCCCTTTCCGATGTTTGATGGAAAACTTGAACCCTTGCAGTTTAAGAGCCCATCTGGCTAGGCGTCCATTTAAATCTGCCTGGTTCATCAACCATTGTAGTGACGCGTGGTTCGTGATGATCTCGAATTGGTGGCCCTCGATATAAGCTCGGAATTTCTTCACAGCCATTACCGCCGCCAAACATTCTTGCTCGGAAACAGTATAGTTTCTTTGGGCCGAATTCAGCTTATTGGACATGAAGGCGATGGAAGCTTCCTCTCCTTCGTCGGTCAATTGCACCAGCACGGCTCCTACTCCATGTTGACTTGCGTCACAATGAATGGAGAAGGGCTTCGTGAAGTCGGGGCTGTGCAAGACAGGAGCTGATGTGAGGGCTTGTTTTAGCTCTTCAAATGCCTTTCGGCTGAGTTCGGTCCAAACGAACTTCCCTTTCCACAACATGTCTGACAAGGGCGCTGAAACTGTTGCATAATTTCGAACAAACCTTCGGTACCAACCGCACACACCAAGGAAACGTCGTAGCTGCTTCACTGTTTTTGGTAAGGGAAACTCATCAATCGCACGAGTTTTGTCTGGATCCGTTTTGATAGTGCCATGTCCTATGACATGTCCTAGGTATCGGACTTCTTTCATGACAAACTTACTTTTCTGTACGTTGATGGTGAGTCCCGCCTTACTGATGTGCAGGGCTACTTCTTGTAGAAGTAGGAGGTGTTGATCGAACGTTTCCGTGATGAGTAACAGATCATCAAGGTACACGAACACTTGGTGTTTGAGGTGAGGTGGGATGACCTTGTCCATCAACCGAGTCATCGTTTGCGGCGCGTTACACAGGCCAAAGGGCATTGTGACGAACTGATATAATGGTAGTCCAGGCACTGTGAAGGCGGTCTTGTCCCTCGACCCCTCATCGAGTGGAATTTGCCAGAAGGCGTCTTTTAGGTCGAGACTGGTGATATAATTGGCTTTCGGCAGTCTCCCTAGTATTCCGTCGATGAGTGGAAGAGGGTACGCGTCCTTGATGGTAACCGCGTTTACCTTACGGGCATCAAGACAGAGGCGGACTTTACCTGGCTTCACCGCCAAGGTTACCGGTGATGACCAGGCACTTTGGGACTCTTCTATGACCCCCAACTCGAGCATCCTATCCAGCTCCGCATACACCAATTTCTCCATGGCCGCGAGATGGCGTAGTGTCTCTGTTTAATCGGTTTACTATCGCCAACGTCGATGGCGTGTGAGACTAAAGTGGTGCGGCCAAGGCCTTGGGTAGCGTAAGATGGGAAAGCAGCGATGGACGCTTCCAGGCGTTGCCATTGGTTAGGCGTCAGGTCATGCCTATCGGGAATAGAAGTGATTTCGTTGACATATCTGGTATTTAGAGACAAATCTGTGAATAAATCGGAGGCCAGTCCAAAGCGAAGGACGAAATCGACGCCAAGGTACACATTCTGAGTCAAAGACGGGATAATGTAGAAAGTAATATCTTTCGTCTGACCCCTGAACGTCACGGGTGTGGTTAGTTTACCTCATATAGGGTGTTTGGTGCCATCGGCTGTACTGATTTCAGTGCGCCAGGATTTAATCAAGTTTTGATAGTCTTGGAGCACCTTCGAGCCAAAGCTCGAGGCAAGACAACTGATACTGACACCCGTGTCGATCAATGAAAACACGGTCTCGCCCAACACTTTAATTGGATGATAAGGTCTGATCTCATTCTCAGCAACCTCCGAGATGTTACACGAGTTTAAGGTTTGACGGCAGGTGCGCACTCTCTTGCGGAAATTCCGCCAACGACGGGTTGACCATTTTGTCGTGCGCGGGCGGGAAGTGACTACTTCGGAAGCAAATATTCGCTCTCGAGCCACCCGATATTCCTGCAGTCGAACATGATAAGGTCTTAGAGTGCGTATTTGAGGCTGCCGGGGTTCTTCTGGCAGTGACTGCGGTGGTCGCTTCAATATTGTCGTTGGTGAGGTCTCCGGAAGAGAGTGAACATCCGCAGTCATAGTGGTCATGGCTGGTGGGTTAACGTCAGGTTTGTAGGGGTGAGCAGCTGACTGAGGAGCTACTGCTGGGGCTTCGAGTACCGCTGAGGTGGTCGGGTACTCTTTTGGCCGTTTTTTCGCGCGGCACATTCAGAACAATCCGGGAAGTACGTGTCCGGCTTGCCGCAACCGTAGCAGAAAACCTTACGCTCTGCTCGGCATGAAATGAACCGGTGTCCGGTTCGATGGCAATTCCAGCAGGTCGTAAGACTTCCCACTGCTGCTACAGCAAGCTGGTCCTGGTCCAAATCTTCCTCCAGATCCATGGTGGTATAATCTGGGGCCAATTCCGCGATTCCTCGTCGAGGACCCGTCCTAGCTAGTAAGTATGGCCGGTCCCGGAGGTCTTCCTCAAACCCTTCTAGGCGACGCATAGTTCTCAGCAGTGCCTCCATACTCTGTGGATCGGAGTTCACGATATGGCGGTGAAGCTCCGGCCTTAGATTGCGCTTCAGCAGACGCAGCAATTGGGTAGAAGACATCGGCTCTGACAACTGGTCATTCAGCCGAAGGATATCGGCTCGATATTGATGGAAGGACTCGTCCGGACGCTGCCATCTAGCATTCATCTTGTCCAGTACTAATTCGTCCATGTCTACCGTAGGGTATTCCATGCGGAGTACCTCCTTCAACCGTGACCAGCGTATTGATGGTGGGGCCGAATGTATTCGCCAATATGACTCAAGTGCTGCTCCCCTAAGCAGCATTGGCAAGTATCCTGCGAGCGCCGTGTGGTCTCCTGCTAGCATTTGCTCAATCAGCGACTCCACCCGACTAATGAAGACTTCCACTGTTATAGTATTGGGTTCCCCGCAGAAATGCAGATTCCATCCCTGGATGATACTGGGGATCTGCGTCGGCTTCAGCCGATACGTAGCGTGTGGATGGATGCGTTGGTCCGGCGGAATCACTGGGGCCTGATTTGGTGGCGGTGCTTGGCTCAGTCGGGGCCGGTACACTGGAGCCAACGGATTCATTGCCGCACCGGGCCGGATTCGTTCGTGATCGCGCCGCGAGTCTATCGGAAAATCCCACGGATTTGGGTTCGAATCCCACATCGGAGGCGTTCTTGGCCGAGGTGGTACTGGATTCTCCTTCTGGCTTTCCAGCGAGGCTACCCGGGTGGTCAGGTCCTGCATGAGCGTCATTAAGTCTTGTAAAACTGACGCCTCCACGGCCACAGTGGGTCTCGCCTCTTCCGCAGGCGGAACTGCTTCGGCTCGGCCCATTAAGTCAGGCTCATCAGCCGCTGTTGGAACCTGCTCCCGCCGGTCCTTTGTTTTGGGCACCGCCCCTTGAGCAGCTGGAAGCTCTAGGTGGCTGGAAGGTCGCTCCGCTGAGGTGGCTGGTTGTTGGCATAGAGGGCAAGTCCGGCTGATTAGTAAATGCTGGGTCACGCAGACTTCATGGAACTCATGTCCGCACGCCAACGTTTGTACGGACATTCCATCATTTCGTGCTTGCTGACAGATGACACACAATGCCGTGGGCCCTGCTTCCGAACGCAACCTGCGCTTGTCTGGCGTGCGTTTGGTCGACATGCTAACTGAAATTTATTTTTCTAAATAATGGTTAACTATAACTATCTAGAATTAATGAAAAAAAGTGAAAAAAAAGAATGTAATGTATAATATATATAGCTTCCCAGCGGCCGTCAGTGGAAGTACCTCAAAAAAAAAAAACAAAGTGTATGAAAAAAAATTTAAGTGGTGATCGAACTATCAAAATCGAAATATCGAAAAAAATAACCGGTCATTCCTTTCCGTCCTTCCTCCCAAGTATGGACACCATGGCACAATCCTTCTCTTGCGTTTCAGGGACACTCTCTTGTGGCACCATGAAAATCAGGGTTCAGAAGTGATCCCTCATCCACAAATTTTCTCAAGTTACACTTGTCAGCCCAGGGTTGGATTCTAATCCACAAGCAGCGCGTGTCTTGTCATGGATAGTCATGGATTAGCTAATCAGCCAGTCACATGAAATCAAAATCCATGTAATTTAAGACACATAGGCACCGCTGGTTTGGGGAGCGGATCAGAATCCTCCGCAAAATAGTTGTTGGGATAATAACTTCCGAACACAAAAAGGGACTCTAATATCATTTGGCCTTACTAGTTATACAATGGTGGTAAACCACCAAAGTATAACTCAAAAGCAGGACCAAACGATATTGATGTCCAAAGACAACCCACGTCCGGCAGTTATTACTTGCTGGGGCACGATCAGCGCAATTACCCTAGGGAGTTATCTACCCGCCAAAAATACTAACACCTTGTGGGGACAACTAGAGACGATGGACTGTCTCGTCCTCACGACTGATGATACAGCCGGGCTTTTCGGGCCCCACGTTGGGCACCATTTGTAGTGAATTAAAAGAGTTTCATAAATGTCCGTAAAGGACTGCAGCGATGTTCTGCTGCCTCGGCAGAGGAAGGTGTCAGTATCTGCCGAGAAAGCCCTCGTCTGGAGACGCGTGAATGTGCTGGCAGGCTAGCATTGCGGTGTCGTGGGGCGGGTTCATTTCCCCAGCACGAGGACCCACTACAAAAAATTTCGCATTCACGAATTGGACTACAGCTCAAAAGGCGACCGAAGTCGCAAAAATTGTAGATAACCTTACAGAGGGGGATGGAACTTGTTACGAGAACAAGTGAAACCTGAAAAGAAAGGCGAACTTGGGGTGACCTCGTCATTACCCAACGAAGTTCATGGCCCACAAATGAAAGAGGGGCAACCGGGTGGTGGTGGAGCCCCTTCGTACCCACCCAACCGGAATAAATCCATAGATATCTTGTTGAAGTGGCCAGGTATTCCTCTTCTGAGTGGAAAACTCATACAACTTGAATTGTATGAACTTTCCCATCAGAAGGGGAGTACCCCGGTGACCAATTTATGCCATAGAATTATACAATTTGATTGCATAACTCTATGCCATAAAAAGGCACTCTGCTTGGGCCACTCAACCCAAAAAGTCACCTGAAACAGAAAAAAGGATTAATAAGTACCCGGTGGCTGGCTCATGGTTTTGGGGGGCAGCCTGCCACCGTACCGAGTCCTATACCCGGTCAGAGTCGGAAGAAAGGAAAGACCAAAGGGTATGGTACTAATCCATTGTTTTATTTCATAAAGAAAAATATATTAAAACCAATAATAAAAAAAGACCACTAAATTATATAAAAAAAAACAAAAAAAAAAACAATCAACTTTTCCTTCTTTACTAATATGCTCAATTCATTCCAGATGGTTCGTTCATACGATAAATTTGTTCAATTTTTACCCAAACACTTGTGTAGCAGAAGTACGTTAAGGCACCGTTCAAATCAAAACTTCAGGTTAATTTCCATCAACTCATCTGGAATCAACTAGATCGCATGTTTTTATATCAACTTTTCTGCTTTTGCTACTATTGTTATCAAAAGTTCTAAATATTTAGTATTTTTTTTTTCTTTATCTTCAGTTATCCGTTGAAGTCTCATCTACGTTACTTTCACCGAACAAAAATCTCAAGGAATATTTTCTTATTGTTTGCTTTCATTACATAGCGCCTTAAATAAGTTTGCTATAATGTGTATGTAGTAATTGTAATGAAAACGTAGGAGACAATTAACATGTTATTTCTTTTCAAAATTTTGTTTTTATAACATCGTACAATTAGCGGAATAATATATAATATAAATAAATTTTATAATAAAAATATTTTAATAATATATTTAAATTAAAAGGGTACTCACCCGCATGGTCCGTCGAGCGCTCGATGGGTGCAGATGGTCCAACATGGAGAGGAAAATTTCTAATCGCACTTTTGCACTGTATATAAATTAATTTCATTATTAGAACCAACTAGAATTTGACATTTACACCTTTTTCTTAAACTTATTCGTTATGAAATTATTTTTGCATTAAAACAAAAAAACGATAACTGTGCATTCAGTTAATGATAGGGTAATTCCAAGTTCATGCCAGCGTGTATTCCGTGGTCATGCAGTCGGATTGGGTCGAACGATCCCCTCGCTCTTTTTTTACAACCAAAAATAAAATCTTCTGATCGCACCTTTGCACTTTTTCTTAAACTTATTTGTTATGAAATTATTTTTGCACTAAAACACAAACGATAACTGTGCATTCAGTTAATGATAGGGTAATTCCAAGTTCATGCCAGCGTGTATTCCGTGGTCATGCAGTCGGATTGGGTCAAACGATCCCCTCGCTCTTTTTTTACAACCCAAAATAAAATCTTCTGATCGCACCTATTTCGCTCGATGTGTGCACATTCTTTTCCGCCAAAAACAATCATCATTCTCGGGGTGATACTTCTCCAATTGTCCGCACTCTGGTATGATAGTGGGTTCTGTTATCAACGGATGGGTGCTGCGCATGACTGTGTTTGTGCGCGAATGCGATTAATTTGATGGGCACGGTCCGAATCCGAACTGATTTGTTCACCTTGTCTTTTCTTCACTGGCGCTCCGGCTAACACTTTTCAACCGATTACTATCGCCTGAAGTCCAATTTTCTGACGGCAATTACGTTCATCTCCCGGACTGGTAACGCAAATAACGGATGATTCCCAGTATGGGGCAAAACACTTTTCAATCGAATGAGTACTGTCGTAACTCCTTCCCTGCTTTTCTAATGCAAATTTTACACTCCTTGCAAAATTGCACTTAACGCGGCAATCCATTCCTGCCTTCACGACATACATATATCTGTACGTTAAACAGCACCGATTCAGTTTTTGCAGACCATTCAAGACACTAACTGTGTAATATTTCCCGAAATTTGTACCGAAAGAACCACTTTTGGGGCTATCACTCTTTCACCTTGAACACTAGTTAATTTCACTGTCCAAGGGTCTCAACACCAAATATTCAAATGATTTTACAACTTCCAAAAATTTATGCTTGGCTATTAGACGTCCCGAATTCATCTTTCAATGGCTAAAAAACTGACGAAAATTCAATTTTCCACGTCTCCGCTTGCTGGTGCGGTTCTACCGACGTGATCCCGTGGCGATTAAAAGCAGACTCCCGTGTCTATGCACAATCGATAGCCGTGAAATTCTCGTTTTCCCGCTTAGCCAGTTTCCCGAACGATTCGTCCCTTGCATTTGTTGCATTTGCTGTGCTTGAAGCATTTGTTGTTGCTTCAACGTTTGCAATTGTTTCTCCGGGAATATGCTGGCTGAAGCTATGCGAGTTACATTCTCATGAATCTCTAATATCTGAGCTCGATGCCATAGTCCCATATACATAGCGCAACATACTTGTCTAGGTTTATAACATGATTTATGCAATTGCAAGTCATTCGGAGGTAATTTTGTATATATATTTTCAATGTGTTGCATCAATGTATCCATTTGATTTAATTTATTTAGAAGTGGAATATTTTGTGGTTCCTGGTACGACATGTATTGAGGATTTGTTTGTAAATACTGAAAATTTTGCCAATTCTCAGCTGGAAATTGGAGTTTGATTAATAAAGGGTGATGTAAATAATTATTGTATCCGTAGCTAGCAGCACTAGGCGATGAAAGTCTATAGCAATTTTGCATTAAGTTTTGTTGTAGTGCATGCTGCATTTGCTGCTGTTGTCTATATACATTATGAAAAATATTTTGTTGTTTAATTAATGTCTGAGTTGTTTGTAGAGGGTTATGAGATTGTTGCAATGGATGTTGAGATTGTTGTGGAGACTTTTGCTTCTGCTGCAAAGCGTCTCGATGCCAGAGCATATCTACTCGATTACTACAGGGCAGCTAATTTTCTCGCGATCCCAAGGCGATGCGGATTGCGAAAAAGGAGCTGAAGGATCTTTCTGTGTACCATGGGTTGGCTTCGGCGTCGGGACTAGAAATGTCGAACAATAAAAGAAAAACACAATTGACAGACGGACAGACTGACTTATGTTTATGTTTGACCGGAAGTATACAACCCTTGCGCGTTTTTTTTGAAAATATATGCGGACGGACAAACAGACGTGACTAATTATCTATCGGCGCAGGTCTTTCGCGTGGTATATCCCCACTTCTTTTCCCGATGGATCCGTTATCAGGTACCGGTTAGGTCCCATTACCTTCTTTATGCGGCTCTTCAAGAATCGCCTGTCCAGCTTGGCGTTGTAATGCCCCGCGGCGTCACTTTGGCGGAAGTTTCGCCGGAAAACTTCATCTCCTTCTTTGAAATTAGCAGATCGGGATCTGAGATTGTACTGCGTCTCATTTGCACGTCCCGAGGCCTTAATCTTCCGTCCGATTTGTTGGCGGAGGTCTCCTAAACGTTCGTGGGGCTCCAGCGCAACGACGGGGTCTCCCAAACACTTTAATTGCCGTAACAGCCGGTATGATTTACCGTGGCAAATCATGTGCTGTCCAAAGGCGGCAAAGTAAGGGGCGACACCGGTGACGGAATGATACGAGGATCGCAGGGCGCATGTGATGGTAGACAATCGCCGATCCCAATCCTTTTGAGATGGGTGGACGTAGGAACGGATCGCGGCCAATAGGGTGCGGTTCAACCGTTCTGAAGCGTTAGACTGAGGAGAGTATATGGGCGTCAGTTGGTGTTCAACGCCATACTGCTCAAGTAGGCTCTTAAACTGCCGAGACCGGAACTGTACTCCGTTGTCTGAGTACACACTCTCTGGAACCCCGAACACATGGAATACCCGGTTCTCTAAGAATTTCACGATAGATGTAGTTGTGAATTTACGGATAGGTTCCACCAGTGGGAATTTTGAAAGCTGGTCTAGAACAACTAGAGCTCCTATGTGTCCCATGGAAGACCGAGGATATGGACCGAGTAGATCGATGTATAGACGTTGGAATACGCGTTCTGGGACATTGAGTTGACCCATAGGAGGTCGAAGAGGCTGGTTGGGCGCTTTGGTGCCTTTACAGGTCTCACAGGCGCTCACGTAGTCTTTGACCTGGGATGCCATTTTAGGCCAAAAGAAGTATTTCTTGAGTCGCCGTAACGTTCGACCGTAACCTCCGTGGGCACTTAAAGGATGGTCATGTGCGCGGAGGATCAGAGGTTGTGTCATTTCCTCCGGTACCCAGAGTTTCCAGGACTCTTCTTCCTGCCATGGATCACCAGTGGCGTATTCATTTCGTCTATACATGTAGCCGTCTATTACCTTCAAATCAGGCAGCTGTGATTGTTGGGTCGCTATGGTTTGGCTCAACTCTTTGTAGCTGTCTGATTCGAAATGTGGGCTGTCCAAATCTATTTCGATGGGGTCCTCGTCATTTATTGTCAATTCGGCTCCCTCTGGGGAAAACATCCGTGAGAGAGTGTCGGGTACGATGTTCTGGGTCCCTTTCCGATGTTTGCTGGAAAACTTGAACCCTTGCAGTTTAAGAGCCCATCTGGCTAGGCGTCCATTTAAATCTGCCTGGTTCATCAACCATTGTAGTGACGCGTGGTCCGTGATGATCTCGAATTGGTAGCCCTCGATATAAGCTCGGAATTTCTTCACAGCCATTACCGCCGCCAAACATTCTTGCTCGGAAACAGTATAGTTTCTTTGGGCCGAATTCAGCTTATTGGACATGAAGGCGATGGGAGCTTCCTCTCCTTCGTCGGTCAATTGCACCAGCACGGCTCCTACTCCATGTTGACTTGCGTCACAATGAATGGAGAAGGGCTTCGTGAAGTCGGGGCTGTGCAAGACAGGAGCTGATATGAGGGCTTGTTTTAGCTCTTCAAATGCCTTTCGGCTGAGTTCGGTCCAAACGAACTTCCATTTCCACAACATGTCTGACAAGGGCGCTGAAACTGTTGCATAATTCCGAACAAACCTTCGGTACCAACCGCACACACCAAGGAAACGTCGTAGCTGCTTCACTGTTTTTGGTAAGGGAAACTCATCAATCGCACGAGTTTTGTCTGGATCCGTTTTGATAGTGCCATGTCCTATGACATGTCCTAGGTATCGGACTTCTTTCATGACAAACTTACTTTTCTGTACGTTGATGGTGAGTCCCGCCTTACTGATGTGCAGGGCTACTTCTTGTAGAAGTAGGAGGTGTTGATCGAACGTTTCCGTGATGAGTAACAGATCATCAAGGTACACGAACACTTGGTGTTTGAGGTGAGGTGGGATGACCTTGTCCATCAACCGAGTCATCGTTTGCGGCGCGTTACACAGGCCAAAGGGCATTGTCACGAACTGATATAATGGTAGTCCAGGCACTGTGAAGGCGGTCTTGTCCCTCGACCCCTCATCGAGTGGAATTTGCCAGAAGGCGTCTTTTAGGTCGAGACTGGTGATATTATTGGCTTTCGGCAGTCTCCCTAGTATTCCGTCGATGAGTGGAAGAGGGTACGCGTCCTTGATGGTAACCGCGTTTACCTTACGGGCATCAAGACAGAGGCGAACTTTACCTGGCTTCACCACCAAGGTTACCGGTGATGACCAGGCACTTTGGGACTCTTCTATGACCCCCAACTCGAGCATCCTATCCAGCTCCGCATACACCAATTTCTCCATGGCCGGTGAGATGGCGTAGTGTCTCTGTTTAATCGGTTTACTATCGCCAACGTCGATGGCGTGTGAGACTAAAGTGGTGCGGCCAAGGCCTTGGGTAGCGTAAGATGGGAAAGCAGCGATGGATGCTTCCAGGCGTTGCCATTGGTTAGGCGTCAGGTCATGCCTATCGGGAATAGAAGTGATTTCGTTGACATATCTGGTATTTAGAGACAAATCTGTGAATAAATCGGAGGTCAGTCCAAAGCGAAGGACGAAATCGACGCCAAGGTACACATTCTGAGTCAAAGACGGGATAATGTAGAAAGTAATATCTTTCGTCTGACCCCTGAACGTCACGGGTGTGGTTAGTTTACCTCATATAGGGTGTTTGGTGCCATCGGCTGTACTGATTTCAGTGCGCCAGGATTTAATCAAGTTTTGATAGTCTTGGAGCACCTTCGAGCCAAAGCTCGAGGCAAGACAACTGATACTGACACCCGTGTCGATCAATGAAAACACGGTCTCGCCCAACACTTTAATTGGATGATAAGGTCTGATCTCATTCTCAGCAACCTCCGAGATGTTACACGAGTTTAAGGTTTGACGGCAGGTGCGCACTCTCTTGCGGAAATTCCGCCAACGACGGGTTGACCATTTTGTCGTGCGCGGGCGGGAAGTGACTACTTCGGAAGCAAATATTCGCTCTCGAGCCACCCGATATTCCTGCAGTCGAACATGATAAGGTCTTAGAGTGCGTATTTGAGGCTGCCGGGGTTCTTCTGGCAGTGACTGCGGTGGTCGCTTCAATATTGTCGTTGGTGAGGTCTCCGGAAGAGAGTGAATATCCGCAGTCATAGTGGTCATGGCTGGTGGGTTAACGTCAGGTTTGTAGGGGTGAGCAGCTGACTGAGGAGCTACTGCTGGGGCTTCGAGTACCGCTGAGGTGGTCGGGTACTCTTTTGGCCGTTTTTTCGCGCGGCACATTCAGAACAATCCGGGAAGTACGTGTCCGGCTTGCCGCAACCGTAGCAGAAAACCTTACGCTCTGCTCGGCATGAAATGAACCGGTGTCCGGTTCGATGGCAATTCCAGCAGGTCGTAAGACTTCCCACTGCTGCTACAGCAAGCTGGTCCTGGTCCAAATCTTCCTCCAGATCCATGGTGGTATAATCTGGGGCCAATTCCGCGATTCCTCGTCGAGGACCCGTCCTAGCTAGTAAGTATGGCCGGTCCCGGAGGTCTTCCTCAAACCCTTCTAGGCGACGCACAGTTCTCAGCAGTGCCTCCATACTCTGTGGATCGGAGTTCACGATATGGCGGTGAAGCTCCGGCCTTAGATTGCGCTTCAGCAGACGCAGCAATTGGGTAGAAGACATCGGTTCTGACAACTGGTCATTCAGCCGAAGGATATCGGCTCGATATTGATGGAAGGACTCGTCCGGACGCTGCCATCTAGCATTCATCTTGTCCAGTACTAATTCGTCCATGTCTACCGTAGGGTATTCCATGCGGAGTACCTCCTTCAACCGTGACCAGCGTATTGATGGTGGGGCCGAATGTATTCGCCAATATGACTCAAGTGCTGCTCCCCTAAGCAGCATTGGCAAGTATCCTGCGAGCGCCGTGTGGTCTCCTGCTAGCATTTGCTCAATCAGCGACTCCACCCGACTAATGAAGACTTCCACTGTTATAGTATTGGGTTCCCCGCAGAAATGCAGATTCCATCCCTGGATGATACTGGGGATCTGCGTCGGCTTCAGCCGATACGTAGCGTGTGGAAGGATGCGTTGGTCCGGCGGAATCACTGGGGCCTGATTTGGTGGCGGTGCTTGGCTCAGTCGGGGCCGGTACACTGGAGCCAACGGATTCATTGCCGCACCGGGCCGGATTCGTTCGTGATCGCGCCGCGAGTCTATCGGAAAATCCCACGGATTTGGGTTCGAATCCCACATCGGAGGCGTTCTTGGCCGAGGTGGTACTGGATTCTCCTTCTGGCTTTCCAGCGAGGCTACCCGGCCGGTCAGGTCCTGCATGAGCGTCATTAAGTCTTGTAAAACTGACGCCTCCACGGCCACAGTGGGTCTCGCCTCTTCCGCAGGCGGAACTGCTTCGGCTCGGCCCATTAAGTCAGGCTCATCAGCCGCTGTTGGAACCTGCTCCCGCCGGTCCTTTGTTTTGGGCACCGCCCCTTGAGCAGCTGGAAGCTCTAGGTGGCTGGAAGGTCGCTCCGCTGAGGTGGCTGGTTGTTGGCATAGAGGGCAAGTCCGGCTGATTTTTTACACTCCTTGCAAAATTGCACTTAACGCGGCAATCCATTCCTGCCTTCACGACATACATATATCTGTACGTTAAACAGCACCGATTCAGTTTTTGCAGACCATTCAAGACACTAACTGTGTAATATTTCCCGAAATTTGTACCGAAAGAACCACTTTTGGGGCTATCACTCTTTCACCTTGAACACTAGTTAATTTCACTGTCCAAGGGTCTCAACACCAAATATTCAAATGATTTTACAACTTCCAAAAATTTATGCTTGGCTATTAGACGTCCCGAATTCATCTTTCAATGGCTAAAAAACTGACGAAAATTCAATTTTCCACGTCTCCGCTTGCTGGTGCGGTTCTACCGACGTGATCCCGTGGCGATTAAAAGCAGACTCCCGTGTCTATGCACAATCGATAGCCGTGAAATTCTCGTTTTCCCGCTTAGCCAGTTTCCCGAACGATTCGTCCCTTGCATTTGTTGCATTTGCTGTGCTTGAAGCATTTGTTGTTGCTTCAACGTTTGCAATTGTTTCTCCGGGAATATGCTGGCTGAAGCTATGCGAGTTACATTCTCATGAATCTCTAATATCTGAGCTCGATGCCATAGTCCCATATACATAGCGCAACATACTTGTCTAGGTTTATAACATGATTTATGCAATTGCAAGTCATTCGGAGGTAATTTTGTATATATATTTTCAATGTGTTGCATCAATGTATCCATTTGATTTAATTTATTTAGAAGTGGAATATTTTGTGGTTCCTGGTACGACATGTATTGAGGATTTGTTTGTAAATACTGAAAATTTTGCCAATTCTCAGCTGGAAATTGGAGTTTGATTAATAAAGGGTGATGTAAATAATTATTGTATCCGTAGCTAGCAGCACTAGGCGATGAAAGTCTATAGCAATTTTGCATTAAGTTTTGTTGTAGTGCATGCTGCATTTGCTGCTGTTGTCTATATACATTATGAAAAATATTTTGTTGTTTAATTAATGTCTGAGTTGTTTGTAGAGGGTTATGAGATTGTTGCAATGGATGTTGAGATTGTTGTGGAGACTTTTGCTTCTGCTGCAAAGCGTCTCGATGCCAGAGCATATCTACTCGATTACTACAGGGCAGCTAATTTTCTCGCGATCCCAAGGCGATGCGGATTGCGAAAAAGGAGCTGAAGGATCTTTCTGTGTACCATGGGTTGGCTTCGGCGTCGGGACTAGAAATGTCGAACAATAAAAGAAAAACACAATTGACAGACGGACAGACTGACTTATGTTTATGTTTGACCGGAAGTATACAACCCTTGCGCGTTTTTTTTGAAAATATATGCGGACGGACAAACAGACGTGACTAATTATCTATCGGCGCAGGTCTTTCGCGTGGTATATCCCCACTTCTTTTCCCGATGGATCCGTTATCAGGTACCGGTTAGGTCCCATTACCTTCTTTATGCGGCTCTTCAAGAATCGCCTGTCCAGCTTGGCGTTGTAATGCCCCGCGGCGTCACTTTGGCGGAAGTTTCGCCGGAAAACTTCATCTCCTTCTTTGAAATTAGCAGATCGGGATCTGAGATTGTACTGCGTCTCATTTGCACGTCCCGAGGCCTTAATCTTCCGTCCGATTTGTTGGCGGAGGTCTCCTAAACGTTCGTGGGGCTCCAGCGCAACGACGGGGTCTCCCAAACACTTTAATTGCCGTAACAGCCGGTATGATTTACCGTGGCAAATCATGTGCTGTCCAAAGGCGGCAAAGTAAGGGGCGACACCGGTGACGGAATGATACGAGGATCGCAGGGCGCATGTGATGGTAGACAATCGCCGATCCCAATCCTTTTGAGATGGGTGGACGTAGGAACGGATCGCGGCCAATAGGGTGCGGTTCAACCGTTCTGAAGCGTTAGACTGAGGAGAGTATATGGGCGTCAGTTGGTGTTCAACGCCATACTGCTCAAGTAGGCTCTTAAACTGCCGAGACCGGAACTGTACTCCGTTGTCTGAGTACACACTCTCTGGAACCCCGAACACATGGAATACCCGGTTCTCTAAGAATTTCACGATAGATGTAGTTGTGAATTTACGGATAGGTTCCACCAGTGGGAATTTTGAAAGCTGGTCTAGAACAACTAGAGCTCCTATGTGTCCCATGGAAGACCGAGGATATGGACCGAGTAGACCGATGTATAGACGTTGGAATACGCGTTCTGGGACATTGAGTTGACCCATAGGAGGTCGAAGAGGCTGGTTGGGCGCTTTGGTGCCTTTACAGGTCTCACAGGCGCTCACGTAGTCTTTGACCTGGGATGCCATTTTAGGCCAAAAGAAGTATTTCTTGAGTCGCCGTAACGTTCGACCGTAACCTCCGTGGGCACTTAAAGGATGGTCATGTGCGCGGAGGATCAGAGGTTGTGTCATTTCCTCCGGTACCCAGAGTTTCCAGGACTCTTCTTCCTGCCATGGATCACCAGTGGCGTATTCATTTCGTCTATACATGTAGCCGTCTATTACCTTCAAATCAGGCAGCTGTGATTGTTGGGTCGCTATGGTTTGGCTCAACTCTTTGTAGCTGTCTGATTCGAAATGTGGGCTGTCCAAATCTATTTCGATGGGGTCCTCGTCATTTATTGTCAATTCGGCTCCCTCTGGGGAAAACATCCGTGAGAGAGTGTCGGGTACGATGTTCTGGGTCCCTTTCCGATGTTTGCTGGAAAACTTGAACCCTTGCAGTTTAAGAGCCCATCTGGCTAGGCGTCCATTTAAATCTGCCTGGCTCATCAACCATTGTAGTGACGCGTGGTCCGTGATGATCTCGAATTGGTGGCCCTCGATATAAGCTCGGAATTTCTTCACAGCCATTACCGCCGCCAAACATTCTTGCTCGGAAACAGTATAGTTTCTTTGGGCCGAATTCAGCTTATTGGACATGAAGGCGATGGGAGCTTCCTCTCCTTCGTCGGTCAATTGCACCAGCACGGCTCCTACTCCATGTTGACTTGCGTCACAATGAATGGAGAAGGGCTTCGTGAAGTCGGGGCTGTGCAAGACAGGAGCTGATGTGAGGGCTTGTTTTAGCTCTTCAAATGCCTTTCGGCTGAGTTCGGTCCAAACGAACTTCCCTTTCCACAACATGTCTGACAAGGGCGCTGAAACTGTTGCATAATTTCGAACAAACCTTCGGTACCAACCGCACACACCAAGGAAACGTCGTAGCTGCTTCACTGTTTTTGGTAAGGGAAACTCATCAATCGCACGAGTTTTGTCTGGATCCGTTTTGATAGTGCCATGTCCTATGACATGTCCTAGGTATCGGACTTCTTTCATGACAAACTTACTTTTCTGTACGTTGATGGTGAGTCCCGCCTTACTGATGTGCAGGGCTACTTCTTGTAGAAGTAGGAGGTGTTGATCGAACGTTTCCGTGATGAGTAACAGATCATCAAGGTACACGAACACTTGGTGTTTGAGGTGAGGTGGGATGACCTTGTCCATCAACCGAGTCATCGTTTGCGGCGCGTTACACAGGCCAAAGGGCATTGTCACGAACTGATATAATGGTAGTCCAGGCACTGTGAAGGCGGTCTTGTCCCTCGACCCCTCATCGAGTGGAATTTGCCAGAAGGCGTCTTTTAGGTCGAGACTGGTGATATTATTGGCTTTCGGCAGTCTCCCTAGTATTCCGTCGATGAGTGGAAGAGGGTACGCGTCCTTGATGGTAACCGCGTTTACCTTACGGGCATCAAGACAGAGGCGAACTTTACCTGGCTTCACCACCAAGGTTACCGGTGATGACCAGGCACTTTGGGACTCTTCTATGACCCCCAACTCGAGCATCCTATCCAGCTCCGCATACACCAATTTCTCCATGGCCGGTGAGATGGCGTAGTGTCTCTGTTTAATCGGTTTACTATCGCCAACGTCGATGGCGTGTGAGACTAAAGTGGTGCGGCCAAGGCCTTGGGTAGCGTAAGATGGGAAAGCAGCGATGGATGCTTCCAGGCGTTGCCATTGGTTAGGCGTCAGGTCATGCCTATCGGGAATAGAAGTGATTTCGTTGACATATCTGGTATTTAGAGACAAATCTGTGAATAAATCGGAGGCCAGTCCAAAGCGAAGGACGAAATCGACGCCAAGGTACACATTCTGAGTCAAAGACGGGATAATGTAGAAAGTAATATCTTTCGTCTGACCCCTGAACGTCACGGGTGTGGTTAGTTTACCTCATATAGGGTGTTTGGTGCCATCGGCTGTACTGATTTCAGTGCGCCAGGATTTAATCAAGTTTTGATAGTCTTGGAGCACCTTCGAGCCAAAGCTCGAGGCAAGACAACTGATACTGACACCCGTGTCGATCAATGAAAACACGGTCTCGCCCAACACTTTAATTGGATGATAAGGTCTGATCTCATTCTCAGCAACCTCCGAGATGTTACACGAGTTTAAGGTTTGACGGCAGGTGCGCACTCTCTTGCGGAAATTCCGCCAACGACGGGTTGACAATTTTGTCGTGCGCGGGCGGGAAGTGACTACTTCGGAAGCAAATATTCGCTCTCGAGCCACCCGATATTCCTGCAGTCGAACATGATAAGGTCTTAGAGTGCGTATTTGAGGCTGCCGGGGTTCTTCTGGCAGTGACTGCGGTGGTCGCTTCAATATTGTCGTTGGTGAGGTCTCCGGAAGAGAGTGAATATCCGCAGTCATAGTGGTCATGGCTGGTGGGTTAACGTCAGGTTTGTAGGGGTGAGCAGCTGACTGAGGAGCTACTGCTGGGGCTTCGAGTACCGCTGAGGTGGTCGGGTACTCTTTTGGCCGTTTTTTCGCGCGGCACATTCAGAACAATCCGGGAAGTACGTGTCCGGCTTGCCGCAACCGTAGCAGAAAACCTTACGCTCTGCTCGGCATGAAATGAACCGGTGTCCGGTTCGATGGCAATTCCAGCAGGTCGTAAGACTTCCCACTGCTGCTACAGCAAGCTGGTCCTGGTCCAAATCTTCCTCCAGATCCATGGTGGTATAATCTGGGGCCAATTCCGCGATTCCTCGTCGAGGACCCGTCCTAGCTAGTAAGTATGGCCGATCCCGGAGGTCTTCCTCAAACCCTTCTAGGCGACGCACAGTTCTCAGCAGTGCCTCCATACTCTGTGGATCGGAGTTCACGATATGGCGGTGAAGCTCCGGCCTTAGATTGCGCTTCAGCAGACGCAGCAATTGGGTAGAAGACATCGGCTCTGACAACTGGTCATTCAGCCGAAGGATATCGGCTCGATATTGATGGAAGGACTCGTCCGGACGCTGCCATCTAGCATTCATCTTGTCCAGTACTAATTCGTCCATGTCTACCGTAGGGTATTCCATGCGGAGTACCTCCTTCAACCGTGACCAGCGTATTGATGGTGGGGCCGAATGTATTCGCCAATATGACTCAAGTGCTGCTCCCCTAAGCAGCATTGGCAAGTATCCTGCGAGCGCCGTGTGGTCTCCTGCTAGCATTTGCTCAATCAGCGACTCCACCCGACTAATGAAGACTTCCACTGTTATAGTATTGGGTTCCCCGCAGAAATGCAGATTCCATCCCTGGATGATACTGGGGATCTGCGTCGGCTTCAGCCGATACGTAGCGTGTGGAAGGATGCGTTGGTCCGGCGGAATCACTGGGGCCTGATTTGGTGGCGGTGCTTGGCTCAGTCGAGGCCGGTACACTGGAGCCAACGGATTCATTGCCGCACCGGGCCGGATTCGTTCGTGATCGCGCCGCGAGTCTATCGGAAAATCCCACGGATTTGGGTTCGAATCCCACATCGGAGGCGTTCTTGACCGAGGTGGTACTGGATTCTCCTTCTGGCTTTCCAGCGAGGCTACCCGGGTGGTCAGGTCCTGCATGAGCGTCATTAAGTCTTGTAAAACTGACGCCTCCACGGCCACAGTGGGTCTCGCCTCTTCCGCAGGCGGAACTGCTTCGGCTCGGCCCATTAAGTCAGGCTCATCAGCCGCTGTTGGAACCTGCTCCCGCCGGTCCTTTGTTTTGGGCACCGCCCCTTGAGCAGCTGGAAGCTCTAGGTGGCTGGAAGGTCGCTCCGCTGAGGTGGCTGGTTGTTGGCATAGAGGGCAAGTCCGGCTGATTAGTAAATGCTGGGTCACGCAGGCTTCATGGAACTCATGTCCGCACGCCAACGTTTGTACGGACATGCCATCATTTCGTGCTTGCTGACAGATGACACACAATGCCGTGGGCCCTGCTTCCGAACGCAACCTGCGCTTGTCTGGCGTGCGTTTGGTCGACATGCTAACTGAAATTTATTTTTCTAAATAATGGTTAACTATAACTATCTAGAATTAATGAAAAAAAGTGAAAAAAAAGAATGTAATGTATAATATATATAGCTTCCCAGCGGCCGTCAGTGGAAGTACCTCAGAAAAAAAAACAAAGTGTATGAAAAAAAATTTAAGTGGTGATCGAACTATCAAAATCGAAATATCGAAAAAAATAACCGGTCATTCCTTTCCGTCCTTCCTCCCAAGTATGGACACCATGGCACAATCCTTCTCTTGCGTTTCAGGGACACTCTCTTGTGGCACCATAAAAATCAGGGTTCAGAAGTGATCCCTCATCCACAAATTTTCTCAAGTTACACTTGTCAGCCCAGGGTTGGATTCTAATCCACAGGCAGCGCGTGTCTTGTCATGGATAGTCATGGATTAGCTAATCAGCCAGTCACATGAAATCAAAATCCATGTAATTTAAGACACATAGGCACCACTGGTTTGGGGAGCGGACCAGAATCCTCCGCAAAATAGTTGTTGGGATAATAACTTCCGAACACAAAAAGGGACTCTAATATCATTTGGCCTTACTAGTTATACAATGGTGGTAAACCACCAAAGTATAACTCAAAAGCAGGACCAAACGATATTGATGTCCAAAGACAACCCACGTCCGGCAGTTATTACTTGCTGGGGCACGATCAGCGCAATTACCCTAGGGAGTTATCTACCCGCCAAAAATACTAACACCTTGTGGGGACAACTAGAGACGATGGACTGTCTCGTCCTCACGACTGATGATACAGCCGGGCTTTTCGGGCCCCACGTTGGGCACCATTTGTAGTGAATTAAAAGAGTTTCATAAATGTCCGTAAAGGACTGCAGCGATGTTCTGCTGCCTCGGCAGAGGAAGGTGTCGGTATCTGCCGAGAAAGCCCTCGTCTGGAGACGCGTGAATGCGCTGGCAGGCTAGCATTGCGGTGTCGTGGGGCGGGTTCATTTCCCCAGCACGAGGACCCACTACAAAAAATTTCGCATTCACGAATTGGACTACAGCTCAAAAGGCGACCGAAGTCGCAAAAATTGTAGATAACCTTACAGAGGGGGATGGAACTTGTTACGAGAACAAGTGAAACCTGAAAAGAAAGGCGAACTTGGGGTGACCTCGTCGTTACCCAACGAAGTTCATGGCCCACAAATGAAAGAGGGGCAACCGGGTGGTGGTGGAGCCCCTTCGTACCCACCCAACCGGAATAAATCCATAGATATCTTGTTGAAGTGGCCAGGTATTCCTCTTCTGAGTGGAAAACTCATACAACTTGAATTGTATGAACTTTCCCATCAGAAGGGGAGTACCCCGGTGACCAATTTATGCCATAGAATTATACAATTTGATTGCATAACTCTATGCCATAAAAAGGCACTCTGCTTGGGCCACTCAACCCAAAAAGTCACCTGAAACAGAAAAAAGGATTAATAAGTACCCGGTGGCTGGCTCATGGTTTTGGGGGGCAGCCTGCCACCGTACCGAGTCCTATACCCGGTCAGAGTCGGAAGAAAGGAAAGACCAAAGGGTATGGTACTAATCCATTGTTTTATTTCATAAAGAAAAATATATTAAAACCAATAATAAAAAAAGACCACTAAATTATATAAAAAAAAAAACAAAAAAAAAAACAATCAACTTTTCCTTCTTTACTAATATGCTCAATTCATTCCAGATGGTTCGTTCATACGATAAATTTGTTCAATTTTTACCCAAACACTTGTGTAGCAGAAGTACGTTAAGGCACCGTTCAAATCAAAACTTCAGGTTAATTTCCATCAACTCATCTGGAATCAACTAGATCGCATGTTTTTATATCAACTTTTCTGCTTTTGCTACTATTGTTATCAAAAGTTCTAAATATTTAGTATTTTTTTTTTTCTTTATCTTCAATTATCCGTTGAAGTCTCATCTACGTTACTTTCACCGAACAAAAATCTCAAGGAATATTTTCTTATTGTTTGCTTTCATTACATAGCGCCTTAAATAAGTTTGCTATAATGTGTATGTAGTAATTGTAATGAAAACGTAGGAGACAATTAACATGTTATTTCTTTTCAAAATTTTGTTTTTATAACATCGTACAATTAGCGGAATAATATATAATATAAATAAATTTTAAATAAAAATATTTTAATAATATATTTAAATTAAAAGGGTACTCACCCGCATGGTCCGTCGAGCGCTCGATGGGTGCAGATGGTCCAACATGGAGAGGAAAATTTCTAATCGCACTTTTGCACTGTATATAAATTAATTTCATTATTAGAACCAACTAGAATTTGACATTTACACCTTTTTCTTAAACTTATTCGTTATGAAATTATTTTTGCATTAAAACAAAAAAACGATAACTGTGCATTCAGTTAATGATAGGGTAATTCCAAGTTCATGCCAGCGTGTATTCCGTGGTCATGCAGTCGGATTGGGTCGAACGATCCCCTCGCTCTTTTTTTACAACCAAAAATAAAATCTTCTGATCGCACCTTTGCACTTTTTCTTAAACTTATTTGTTATGAAATTATTTTTGCACTAAAACACAAACGATAACTGTGCATTCAGTTAATGATAGGGTAATTCCAAGTTCATGCCAGCGTGTATTCCGTGGTCATGCAGTCGGATTGGGTCAAACGATCCCCTCGCTCTTTTTTTACAACCCAAAATAAAATCTTCTGATCGCACCTATTTCGCTCGATGTGTGCACATTCTTTTCCGCCAAAAACAATCATCATTCTCGGGGTGATACTTCTCCAATTGTCCGCACTCTGGTATGATAGTGGGTTCTGTTATCAACGGATGGGTGCTGCGCATGACTGTGTTTGTGCGCGAATGCGATTAATTTGATGGGCACGGTCCGAATCCGAACTGATTTGTTCACCTTGTCTTTTCTTCACTGGCGCTCCGGCTAACACTTTTCAACCGATTACTATCGCCTGAAGTCCAATTTTCTGACGGCAATTACGTTCATCTCCCGGACTGGTAACGCAAATAACGGATGATTCCCAGTATGGGGCAAAACACTTTTCAATCGAATGAGTACTGTCGTAACTCCTTCCCTGCTTTTCTAATGCAAATTTTACACTCCTTGCAAAATTGCACTTAACGCGGCAATCCATTCCTGCCTTCACGACATACACATATCTGTACGTTAAACAGCACCGATTCAGTTTTTGCAGACCATTCAAGACACTAACTGTGTAATATTTCCCGAAATTTGTACCGAAAGAACCACTTTTGGGGCTATCACTCTTTCACCTTGAACACTAGTTAATTTCACTGTCCAAGGGTCTCAACACCAAATATTCAAATGATTTTACAACTTCCAAAAATTTATGCTTGGCTATTAGACGTCCCGAATTCATCTTTCAATGGCTAAAAAACTGACGAAAATTCAATTTTCCACGTCTCCGCTTGCTGGTGCGGTTCTACCGACGTGATCCCGTGGCGATTAAAAGCAGACTCTCGTGTCTATGCACAATCGATAGCCGTGAAATTCTCGTTTTCCCGCTTAGCCAGTTTCCCGAACGATTCGTCCCTTGCATTTGTTGCATTTGCTGTGCTTGAAGCATTTGTTGTTGCTTCAACGTTTGCAATTGTTTCTCCGGGAATATGCTGGCTGAAGCTATGCGAGTTACATTCTCATGAATCTCTAATATCTGAGCTCGATGCCATAGTCCCATATACATAGCGCAACATACTTGTCTAGGTTTATAACATGATTTATGCAATTGCAAGTCATTCGGAGGTAATTTTGTGTATATATTTTCAATGTGTTGCATCAATGTATCCATTTGATTTAATTTATTTAGAAGTGGAATATTTTGTGGTTGCTGGTACGACATGTATTGAGGATTTGTTTGTAAATACTGAAAATTTTGCCAATTCTCAGCTGGAAATTGGAGTTTGATTAATAAAGGGTGATGTAAATAATTATTGTATCCGTAGCTAGCAGCACTAGGCGATGAAAGTCTATAGCAATTTTGCATTAAGTTTTGTTGTAGTGCATGCTGCATTTGCTGCTGTTGTCTATATACATTATGAAAAATATTTCGTTGTTTAATTAATGTCTGAGTTGTTTGTAGAGGGTTATGAGATTGTTGCAATGGATGTTGAGATTGTTGTGGAGACTTTTGCTTCTGCTGCAAAGCGTCTCGATGCCAGAGCATATCTACTCGATTACTACACTTAGACATAAAAATCATTACAAATGGCGCCCAACGTGGGGCCCCAAACATCATAAGGGGATAAAAGATTCGCGTCTTCTGACGAGTTATCCTTTACGGAGGATGTAAGGTACTTTGGTACTCGAGCCCCACAAACAGGAGCAGTGGAGTTGTGTGATACACACTAGCAGTCGCTTCACGTGAGTTGTAGCTTCCGCTCTCCTTTGTTTGATTTTTTTTTTGCGACAGAATCCTTCCGATGTGTTGTCCCAGGTTGACCCCTAGAAGGACCTTCTATTTTCTTGATGGAACTGTCAGCCAGATGGGTTTCTCCTATCGGCCTGGACTCTCAAGAAAATAGAGGGCTAACTTGCCTCTATGTCGCGGAAAGATTCTACTCATTTCGTATGCGTGATAGACGAGTGGTATCGGTTCAACGTTCGGTGGCGTATGCTGGAGTTGCGGAGCTCGGAATACTTCCACGCGTTGGGAATTTTGACCGCGTACAAAACCGTTACGGTAGCTCTACCACTTGTTTCGTCGAGTCATTTAACATAGTTTAGAGACGATTTTTTGTAATGTACATATGTGGGTTTCGGGATACATTATTGTAAATCAACCGAAAGCACCCTTTTCTCGGCAGACTACCACGCACTCTCATTTCCCTTTGGAGGAGTCGACTGCTGGAAAGGAAAGTGTGTATCAAATAATTTTTTTTTTGCTTATATTAAATAGCTCGCCACTATCGGCCACTAAAGTATTAATAACTTTATTTTTATATATATACGTATAGATTAGATATAGCAATAGGAGTCAATTACATTTTTTTTTCAGTATTACATCGTACCAACGCTCATAGGAAACCCACACATGGCGACGAAACGAACACCCGACAAACGTTGGACCCGATCCAAAATGGTCCAACCAAACAACGGACATAGTGAAGGGTGTAACCAGCGTGCGATTGGAGTGCGGACACCTGTTCCATCGTGCCTGCGCCCAACAGCTCCTACTGACGTCCGAGCTTTGTCCACTATGCCGGCAACCCATAGAGCGGACCGCCGTAGACGCCCCCCTCGGAACGCACGTACCGACGCGTGGAGCAGGGGCGAAAGGGTCCCAAGATGCTGAACCGCCCCAACCACTGGTGGACCTGCAAGGAGCCTTGGGCGGAGAAGTTCCTCTCGCAGTTGTCGCGGCCGAGGTTCCAACCGCGCCTTCCACCAACTCCATTGACACACTCGTGGCCTTAATGCAAGTTATGTCCGAGAGGATCGGAAACTTGGAGGAAAGACTCCAGAACCTCCCGATTAGCCAACCCCCCAGCCGCGTGAGAACTCCGCTTGGCTGGGAGCCCAATCCCAGTGTGGCTATGCCCCACTCTAGACCGGCTGATCATTGGACCCTACCTCCACGGAACTCGGGAATGGATCCCGAAGCTCCCAAGTATCGACCACGATACAGCACCGCACCTCCGTTGGTACCCACAGTCCCCGAATCAGTCCCTTACAGCAGGCCCATCGAGGATGCGATTCCCCCCGCGAACGCATTGACACCTTTCCGAGACCCAACGCCTCGTATCATGGAGAGTTGGCGCCTAAGCTTCACTGGTTTCAACTCGGCGACATCAGTGGACCGGTTCCTGTTTAGGATTCAGGCGTTAGTATCCAGCACCCTGGGAGGTGACTTCTCGGCTTTCCTCCGGCATGCACACCTTCTGTTCAGCGGAGATGCTGCCGACTGGTACTGGAGTTTTAAGGAATCGACGCCACGTCCCAATTGGGATTCTTTCTGTGCAGCCTTCCGCAACCGATTTGATGACGGCTTCACTGAAAGAGAACTACTGGAACAACTAAAGAAGCGGCAACAAGGCGCTCACGAACCATTCGACCAGTATTACACAAGTATAGTGCGATTGAGCACTCGGTTACGAACACCCATGCCCGAGGACGAACTGGTAGAAATTATCAGGGAGAATATGCGTTGGGAGCTTCAGAACAGTCTTCTTCATGTTCCCATCAACACCATAGAGGGATCCCGCCTCCATGCCCATAGGCAAGAACAGCTAGATGAGCGGCGAGGTACCTTCCGTCCACAACCTCGCATAACGGGACCAAATCCACGAAATCATCATACCGCGGAGTTAATGGCAGCGGACCACCTACTTGCTGACCCAGTATCAGTACCGAGGAGCGGAGCACTCCTGGAGCCCGAGTTCCAAGCAATGATTGATCGACCATCAGTTGAAGCAATTACAAGTCCGACGGTCTGTTGGAACTGCCGACAAACGGGGCATCGTTTCTATGCATGTCCAGCGGAACCGACGATCTTCTGTTACCGATGCGGGAAGGCAGACACGTACGCACCTGATTGCGCAGATTGCACGTTACAAAAAAACCCGAACGAACCAATACTGACCCCATCAATAGCTATGACCAAGCCCCAGACATGACCCCAATTCTGCTGACTCGCACCGCCAAACATAGTTCTCCCGAAGTTCCACAGCCAAGGCCACCCTTCGTCGAGGCGGACGCGCAGGGGAATGGTAGCGTGACGAAGGTTCCTTGGCATGCTGAACCCTTCCACGTCAGACTGCGGATTTATTTGGCTACTCAACAACTACAACTGTCCCACCGCGAAGGAAGCGAGCCACCCGTCGGATGAGGAGCTTCTGGAGAACGGTCAGGCAGTCGAGGAAGGTGCTGAAGGACATACACTTAGACGAATTATTGAGGGATGACGTTCGACCATATGCGTCAGTTCACCTCCTGCAAAAGCGATTGTCAGGTTTAGTCGATACGGGAGCCAGCGTGAATTGCATATCAGCCGATTTTGCAGGGGAGGTGCTGGCAATGAACGCGGACCAAATCCATCACCTGGTTAAGCACGGCGGACGAAACTCGTCACTCTGTAGTGTGGAAAATTACGACGGATGTCACCTTTAAAGGAGTAACTAAACCTCTGGAATTTTACATTTTACCTCAATTAACCCAGAATCTTTACCTAGGGGTGGATTTCGTTCGAAAATTTAACTTGGCCCCGGCACTGTTTTCCGGCACGACACTGGAGTCCGTCACCACCGTTCCTGACGAAACTCCAACCACTCACTTATTACGACATACACTGGATGTAAATCAACAACTGCGACTTGACTCGGCTATATCGGCTTTTCCATCGCATGAGAAGGAAGGTCTCGGCCGGACGGCCCTGGTGTTACACACAATAGATGTGGGGGATGCTAAACCCATAAAACAGAGACATTTTGCCATATCTCCGGCGAAGGAAAAGTTGTTATATGCCGAAGTTGATCGAATGCTCGCCTTAGGCGTGATCGAAGAATCGCAGAGCGCGTGGGCTGCCGCGGTCACCTTAGTTGTCAAGCCGAACAAGGTCCGGCTATGCTTAGATGCCAGACGCTTGAACGCCGTCACTGTCAAGAACGCATACCCTCTACCGTTGTTTGAAGGCATTTTGAGTCGATTGCCTAAAGCCCACTACATCACGAGTTTAGACCTTAAGGACGCTTTCTGGCAAATTCCTTTAGATCCTGGTTCAAAGGAGAAAACAGCCTTCACAGTCCCAGGTCGGCCACTGTATCAGTTCGTGACCATACCATTCGGATTGTGCAATGCCCCCCAAACAATGACGCGCCTTATGGATAAGGTGATACCACCGCACTTACGGCACCAAGTTTGGACGATTTGCTGCTTATAACCGAGACCTTTAACGAACACCTCGACCTGCTTCAAGAAGTGGCTCTGCACATCCGGAGGGCAGGGTTAACCATCAACATACAGAAGAGTCAGTTCGTGATGACGGAGGTGAAGTATTTGGGTCACATCATGGGGCATGGCAACATCAAGACCGACCCGGACAAGACTCAAGCGATTGACGTTTTTCCATTACCCAAGACCACCAAGCAGTTACGCCGATTCCTAGGCTTATGCGGATGGTACCAGCGTTTCGTACGTGACTATGCCACCATTACCACTCCTTTGACCGACATGCTGCGTAAGGGACGTAAGTTCGTCTGGGAAGGGCCCAGCTTGCGAGCCTTTGAAGAGCTAAAAAAGAGTCTAACAACAGCCCCCGTACTGCACAGCCCGGACTTTGACAAACCGTTCTCAATCCATTGTGACGCGAGTCAACATGGGGTGGGAGCAGTCTTAGTCCAGGTTGCACAAGACGGCGAGGAGAGGCCTATAGCCTTTATGTCTCACAAGCAGAACCAGGCCCAGCAGAACTACACGGTCTCGGAGCAGGAATGCCTGGTGGCTGTGCTGGCAGTGAAATTCTTTCGAGCATATGTAGAGGGACATCCCTTTGAAATCGTCACTGATCATGCATCACTGAAATGGCTGATGAGCCAAACTGATCTCCACGGCCGCTTGGCCAGATGGGCCTTGAAATTACAGGCGTTTGACTTCACGATAAGACACCGCAAGGGAAGTCAGCACGTGGTACCAGACACATTATCAAGGATGTTTACCCCTGAAGGAGCCGAGTTGGCCCAGGAAGACGACAGCCCCCTATGGATCGACTTGGACCATCCCGCCTTCAAGTCAGTATGTTATACCCAGCTGATGAATACGATTCGGAACCAGTTACCGCAGCTGCCAGAACTACGGGTGACGGAGAGATTTATATACAAGCGGACGGGACACGCCTCCGGAGACCCCATCCAAGAAGAGGAACAGTGGATGTTATGGGTGCCCGAAGAACTGACAGGCGAATTGATTAAGCGGGCTCATGACCACCCATTGAGTGCACACGGCGGTTATGGTCGTACGCTTCGGCGACTGCAGACTTACTTCTTTTGGCCTAAGATGGCGCGGCAAGTGAAAAAGTACGTAGCCGCCTGTGATCTGTGCAAATGCACTAAAGCGCCCAATTCTGTTCTTCGGCCCCCGATGGGAAAATTCGAACTACCGGAGCAGGTGTTCCAGCGCCTGTATATAGATCTCATCGGTCCGTACCCTCGCTCTACTTCGGGATATACGGGTGCTGTCGTGGTCCTGGACCACTTGTCCAAATTTCCGATTGTTGAACCAATTCAAAACCTGCACACTGGCCCAATAGTCAGCTTTCTGGAAAATCGCGTTTTCCATATATTTGGAGAACCGGAAAAGTTGGTCTCCGACAACGGAGTTCAGTTCACCTCAGCTAGATTTCGGGAGCTAATGGACAAGTATGGCATTACTCATCAGCGGACTGCCGTTTATTCCCCGCAAGCCAATGCGTCCGAGCGGTTGAACCGCACCCTCATAGCCGCCATTCGGGCCTACGTCCAACCGGATCAGAAGGATTGGGACCGCCGGATTTCCGCCATCACCTGTGCCCTGCGTTCGTCTTACCACTCCACCACAAGTATCTCCCCATACTTTGCCGTGTTCGGCCAGCATATGATCTGCCACGGAAACCCGTACCGGCTTTTGCGGCAGTTGAAGGGTTTGGAGGACCCAATAGAGGTGCTGGAACCGCACGAGAAACTACAAATTCTACGAGAACAAATCCGGGAGAGGATTGAAGACAGTAGACGGGTGGGGGGGGGGGGGGGAAACGGTACAATCTGCGATCCCATCTTTCTGGCTTCAAGGCAGACGACGAAATCTACCGACGGAATTTCAGACAAAGTGAAGCATGTCGGCACTACACTGCCAAGCTAGACAAGAAGTTCGTGAAGTGTCGAGTCTTACAAGTTTTAAGTCCCACGCGGTACCTTAGTGCGGACATGTCCGGAAAGGAGCTGGGAGTCTACCATGCCAAAGACCTACGACGGTGAAAAAAGAAAGAAAAAAAAATATCATAGGGCCAAGCAGCGTTTCCCTCAGTCTCCCATGCCTGGTAGGCATCGTGGACACTGGCCTGTAATGAATCATGCGACGCCGCTGGTGACCACTACCAACACAGCTTACTGCTATGTGGCTTGTCATCTCATGTTGGTTGTGACGAGTTCACATTCCACGTCAATTTTGTCGTGGGATGTCAACGTGAATTGACAGCCGCATGGGAATCGGTGTGGGAGTAGTGGTCGCCACCCAAGAACTGCTTCTCAACGCATATACGGCGCAATCGTGCATATATACATGTACACAATTTAGAAAAGACAAAGTGTGCAGAATTTAAGCACCTCAGGGCTGTGATCGAACAAAATTTTCGCAATTCAGTGACATATTCTGAGACTGTTCCAATTGAAATAGGCAGTGAAACGTGCTTTGCAGATTTAGTGGAAAAGCTTTTAAGTCATTTTGAGCTGTTATTTGCGCATTAGCGAACTTCCTCAACATCAACGGGAAGTGTGTGCGCGGATACAAGCATCAGCAATCATCTCTATCCCAGCAGCATCAACCCCTACATTCTGCTCTCGTCTTTGCACCATCAGCAGCCCCAATCTCTCCCAGTGGGGGTGGCGCCTATTCAACAGCACACCACCAGCACCTTCTTACTATTTACACCAAACCACTGCACAAATCAGGCTAGTTGTATAGTCGGACCTAAAAATCACACACAAAAACAACGTCTTCCGCCAGTGGAAATAAGAAACACAGACGTTCCACAATTTAATTATATTATTATTTGAAGTTTTAGCAAATTTAATTTTAAAAATAATTAAAATGCCAGACAATAATGGCGATGGTTTAGATATTAATGCGGTTGCCCTAAAATTAGCGCAGTTTTGGCACAAAATGCAAGCGAAAACAAATGAGACTCGAAAATTCGCATTAGGTGTTTTTATTTAATCATTTTCTTCGAAACAATGTAATGTGACGCCTACGCCCGGGAATCGAAGTGATTCCGATCCCGAACCCTGGCAACCGGCCAGATATGTATGACTTCGAAGTGCAAGCAGACTTCATCTTTCGTGCGGATATCATTGCGCAGAAAATATTTTTTTTTCTTCAAATATTTATATCTGTGGATATAAATATTTGAAAAATAATATTAATTAACCATCCGATACATTTCGAAGCATATCTATCTGGCAATGCCCCCCACAGTTGCCATCAAAACATCGAATAGATAGAAACGTGGAAACTGGGTGGAAGTGTCATTCGTCACTTAGCCTTCAAGGTGTCAGGCTAACACGAAGACGGGAGCCGGTAAATTTTATGTAAGCAGTTGGAATCTGAATTAATTATTTTTTTGCTTTAAAGGCGGGAGCGACCTTCCTTCGTGGGCCGACGGAATTTTTTGTGGAGTCATTCGCTCACTGCTGGAAATTCGACGGAAGTTAGTCAACAGAGCACTTACTAGCACTATCGTGCCTACCCACAGTCGGAAGTGCAAACGCAACAGTTGTTTGGCGTGCAGGTTTTCTCCAAGTGGTGCAGTTATTCAACGTTTTATCGGTAACTACATTTTACCGTATTAGTTTGAGTCCTAAGACAAAATTTAGTTCCAAGCAATAGGGAAACTTTGTCGTCGGTTCCATTTGAGGTTATAAATATTGTGCAACCTCTACATACAAGCTAAGACAACATTAAATAAGCTAGGTAATCTCCCACCAGACTCACCAATTGTTCATATAATAAGTGCAACATGTGCCGGTTTCGCAGCATCGACAGCAACAAATCCAATATGGTTCGTGAAAACGCGCCTGCAATTGGATTATAAATCAAAAAAAAATCAAATGACCGTGCGTGAATGTATAAAACGAATTTATGCAACGTCGGGCTTTCGTGGTTTTTATAAAGGAATAACGGCCAGCTATTTTGGTATATCTGAAACTGATATACATTTTGTGATTTATGAAGCTCTTAAAGCGAAACTTATCGAGCTACGACATAGTCATCCTTTGGATGGTAAGACGTCGAGAGATTTTCTTGAGTTTATGCTGGCCGGCGCTATATCGAAGACTATTGCTTCATGTATTGCGTACCCGCACGAAGTTGCACGAACGCGATTACGTGTAGAAGGAAGCAAATATCGAACGTTTTGGCACACGTTATATACAGTCTGGAAAGAAGAGGGCAAGGCTGGAATCTATAGGGGATTAGCAACACAACTAGTCCGTCAAATACCAAACACTGTTATCATGATGGCAACATACGAGGCTGTGGTCTATATGTTAACACGACACTTTAATAGCGACTTTTATAGTGCATCCTAAGGAGAGAAATGTGATTCTCATGCACGTTCATGCCGTCGTTTTTGTGTGGCAGTGCAACAACGCTTAATAAAACTAGAGTCGTATATACATAACATTATGAATACATGGTAGATAAAAGTAACAACCGATAAAAATCAGCGGCAAATAAAAACAAAACAAATCAAACACACAAAATAGAACCACGTAAGATTTAAAAAAAAAAATTCAATAATATCATAAGCAATGAATGATTTACCATTTAGCTACAGATTAACCGTGAATATTAATACTTAGTTTTTGTTCGTGACAATGAATTAAAATAGTATAAAGTTTATTTGGTTATAATTCGAGAACGGGAAACGGGTAATTTAAACTCGAAGAACAACTAAAAGATTGCGAGCCAGTATCGTTGATGATAAGAGCATTTCTTCGGTTATTTGTACAAACGTTTCAAGTCTGTCCGCGCAGAGATTTTCAAAATTATTTTAGTCATTCGAAACGTAGCGATAGACGTCAGGGTTTTATGGTTCTGTTGGAAAACGTGTTGTGACATATCTCGTAGAGAAAAAAAAACACAACTCATAGAAATGCGTGTTCAACTCGAAATAAAACATTCAAGTCATTCATAACATTCAGAATAAGTAAAAGGACAATTGACAAGCCATATGTTGAATCCAAAGGAGAGCTAATTTCCCCAATGCTATATTTATAAATACCATTGATGGTATTTATAAATATAGCATTGATTTCAATGCTTGAAACAAAAGACATGAAATGATAAAAGGACTCTTATATAGAAATTCATAAAATAATATCCCGCCTGAGTCCTTCTAGTTTAGCTGATCCAGCGGATTAACATGATCAATGCCCTCCTTTTAGTGTACTTGTTAAATTTTTGATTTAGAATTGATGATAACAATACTTCGTGCAGAGAGGCATATTGAAACTAATACAATGATTAGGGAAGAATCGCTTCTTAAATACTGGCAACTAAGTCGTACACATAAGTTACATATACAATAGATTTTAGTAAATTAATTATACACAAATTATTAGTTACAAAACGATTGTTCACTACCGGAGCGTTAAGGAGAAGTCACCTGCAAATTAATTCGAAAATAGAGGTACTCGTATATTTTAAACGAAAGTTGCTGTATACACTAGTATATATATTTGTGTAACCCGATTGGAAATAGAAAAATAATGTACAGGAGTATTTTAAAGCCAAGCAAAAAAAAATAACACAATATCGATATAAATTTTTAAATAACGGAGTGTTACTAAAAGAATACTGCGCAAAAATAGAAAAACCAAGGCATGAAATAAAAAAGAAAAATTATAAGGCAAAGCCATTACAAGCGTCTCTGCAAATAGCGAAAGACATAGCACGTAAATACTAGAAAAATCGTAAAATTTAAAATTTGATGCTCTTACAAATGTGCTGAATTGTTGCAACCATCCATCACCAACTTGTAAGAATTTATTGTAAGTTCAGAATTCTCGATTGACGTGGCGAAGTAGCTTTGATACGAATTAAGGTGCCTATGTTTACTTTCTTTTCCATTTTAGTTAAGTTGTTAAATGTTATACATTTTATTTTTCGTTTATGAAATTTTCATGTCAATTATTTTGACTATATTCACGGATAATTAGTTTATATTTTTATATGAATTAAAGGAATGTTCTTGATTACAATGAATTGCTAACAAAAAAACGGACTTTCCTTTTCAGTGGTTCTTCTTTTTCAGCGGGAAAGGAAGTGCAGGGTAGGTATGCCGTCGCGAGGGTAGGGTTTCGAAAAATCCGCTGAGGTCGGTTTCGCGTCGTGCGCGGTACGCGGTACCTTTGTTGTTTTGTCGCTTTATTAGAGTAGTTTTCGTCGGGTTGAGTTAGAATAGCATACTTTTCGGTACCGCGTCGGAAATTCGGGAACGCGAAGTAAAAAGGAGATTTTGTTCTTTGACTGGTTATAGGAAGAAATACGGAGTAACGTAAAGTAGGTTTCCTCTCCGTATGGTTTTGTTTTGGGACGCGTTTGAAAACGGGCATGTATTGGTGGCTGAAGATTGTAGATGAGCGTAATCCATTCGGAGACTCGCGACCGAAATCCTCTCCGATCTAGCTGGCCGACAAGCAGCCACCGCGTGAATGGATTACGCCACGGATTGGTTGACCGGTGGGTACCATCCGTTGGCACTACTCAGACTTAACGTCTAGAACCGATGAGAGGTCGGTTCCACGTTCGGACGTAAAAAGGTAGAAAATCATTACAAATGGCGCCCAACGTGGGGCCTAAAACATCCTAAGGGGGAAAGAACTTCGCGTCTTTTGACGAGTTGGTCCTTTACGGAGGATGTAAGGTACTTTGGTACTCGAGTCCCACTATCAGGAGCAGTGGAGTTGTGTGATACACTCTAGCAGTCACTTCACGTGAGTTGTAGCTTCCGCTCTCCTTTGTTTGATTTTGTTTTCGCGACCGAATCCTTCCGATGTGTTGTCCCAGGCTAACCCCTGTAAGGACCTTCTATTTTCTTGATGGAACTGCCAGCCTGATGGGTTTACCTATCAGCGTGGACTCTCAAGAATTGCGGAGCCCGGAATGCTTCCACGTGTCGGGAATTTTGACCGCGTACAAAATCGTTACGGTAGCTCTACCACTTGCCTCGACGAGTCATTTAACGTAGATTAGAAACGGTTTGTAATGTATGTGGGGTTAGGGGATAAATTTCGTAAATCCACCAAAAGCACCCTTTCTTCAGCAGATTACCACGCACTCTCATTTCCCGTTGGAGGAGCCGACTACTGGAAAGGAAAGTGTGTATCAAATAAATTTTTTTGCCTATTTTCTATAAATAGCTCGCCACTATCGGCCACTAATCTAAGATTAAGCTTTTGCATTTATATATTAGGGTTATAGTAATAATCATCATATTTCATATATTTTAATTTTTCCAGTACTATTAGCACCACCCAGATTAAACAAAAAAATGGCAACGAAGCGGACCCCAGACAAGCGTTGGACCAGATCCAAAACGGTCCAACCAGCTAACTGCGGGATCTGCTTCGAGGACGTAGTGGAGGGGGTACACAGCGTGCGATTGGATTGTGGACATCTATTCCATCGTGCCTGTGTCCAACAGCTCCTCCTCACGTCCGATCTTTGCCCGTTATGCCGGCGACCCATCGAGCGGACCGCCCTAGACGTCCCCCTCGGAACGCCCGTCCCAACGCGTGGGGCAGTGGCGAAAGGAGTTCCAGAGGCCAAACCGCCCCAACCACTGTTAGACCTTCAAGGAGCCGTAGGCAGTGAAGTTCCGGCCGCAGTTGTCGTGTCCGAGGTGACCCCCATGCCTTCCGCCCACTCCATTGACACCCTCGTGGCGTTGATGCGAGATATGTCGGAGAGGATTGGCAACCTGGAGGGAAAGCTCCAGAATCTCCCCATGAGCCAACCACCCAGCCGCGTGAGAACTCCGCTTGGCTGGGAGCCCAATCCCAGTGTGGCTATGCCCCACTCCCGACCATCCGAGCACTGGGCCCTACCTCCAAGGAACTCGGGAAGGGATCCCAGAGCTCCCGAATATAGACCACGACACAGCACCGCACCTCCGTTGGTACCTCTAGTCCCCGAGGCAGTTCCGTACAACAGGTCAATCGAGGATGCAATCCCCCCCGGGAACGCATTGACACCTTTTCGAGACTCGACGCCTCGTATCATGGAGAGTTGGCGCCTGAACTTTACGGGTTTCAACGATATGATATCGGCGGACCGGTTCCTTTTCCGGATTCAGGCGTTAGTATCCAGCACCCTGGGAGGTGATTCCTCGGCCTTCCTCCGGCATGCACATCTTTTGTTCAGCGGTGACGCTGCCGACTGGTACTGGAGTTTTAAGGAATCGACGCCACGTCCCACTTGGAACTCTTTCAGTGCAGCCTTCCGCAATCGATTTGAGGATGGCTTCACTGAGAGAGAACTAAGAGAACAATTAAAGAAACGGAAACAAGGCGCTCACGAACCGTTCGACCAGTACTACACAAGTATAGTGAGATTGAGCACTCGCTTGCGAACAACCATGCCCGAGGACGAACTGGTAGAAATTATCAGAGAGAATATGCGTTGGGATCTTCAGAACAGCCTTCTGCATTTTCCCATCAACACCATACAGGGATTGCGCCTCCATGCCCGTAGGCAAGAACAACGTGATGAGCGGCGAGGTACCTTCCGGCCACAACCTCGCATAACGAGACCAAATCCCCGAAATCATCATACCGCGGAGTTGATGGCAGCGGACCACCTGCTTGCTGACCCAGTACCAGTACCGAGGAGCGGAGCACCACAGGAGCTTGAGGACCCAGCATTGATTGATCGACCCTCCCTAGAAGCAATTACTAGCCCGACGGTCTGTTGGAACTGCCGACAAACGGGGCATCGGTTCTATGCATGCCCAGCAGAGCCGACGCTTTTCTGTTACCGCTGCGGGAAGGCCGACACATACGCACCTGACTGCGCAAATTGCAAAATGCGAAAAAACTTGCCACCGAGTGCCGCGACCACCCGTCGGCACTCCTAAACCCCGGACGAACCAATCCTGACCCCATCACTAGCTATGACCAAGCTCCCGACATGACTCCAATTCTGCTGACTCGCACCGCTAAACCCAGTTCTCCCGAAGTTCCACAACCGACGCCATCCTTCGCCAAGGCCAACGCGCAGGGAAATGATAGCGAGGCGAAAGTTCCTTGGCATGTCAAACCTTTCCACGTTAGGCTGCGGAATTATTTGGCTACTCGACAGCGCATCTTCCATGAGGAGTTGGCTACAAATGTCCCACCGCGAAGAAAGCGAGCCACGCGTCGGATGCGGAGCTTCTGGAGAAAAGTCAGGCAGTCGAGGAAGGTGCTGAAGGACATACACTTAGACGAATTATTGAGGGATGATGTTCGGCCATATGCGTCAGTACACCTCCCGCAAAAACGAGTGTCAGGCTTAGTCGATACGGGAGCCAGCGTGAATTGCATATCTGCCGATTTTGCAGGGGAGGTACTGGCAATGCACGCGGACCAAATCCGTCCTTTCACCTCCTGGTTAAGCACGGCGGACGGAACTCGTCACTCTGTAGTGGGAAAAATTACGACGGATGTCACCTTTAAAGGAGTAACTAAACCTCTGGAATTTTACATCATACCTCAATTAACCCAGAATCTTTATCTAGGAGTGGATTTCGTTCGAAAATTTAACTTGGCCCCGGCACTGTTTTCCGGTACGACCCTGGAGTCCGTCACCACAGTTCCTGACGGATCTCAACCCACTCACTTATTACGACATACACTGGATGTAAATCAGCAACTGCGACTTGACTCGGCTATATCGGCTTTTCCATCGCATGAGACGGAAGGTCTCGGCCGGACTGCACTGGTGTTACACACTATCGATGTGGGGGATGCTAAACCCATAAAACAGAGACATTTTGCCATATCTCCAGCGAAGGAAAAGTCGTTATATGCCGAAGTGGATCGAATGCTAGCATTAGGCGTAATCGAAGAATCACAGAGCGCGTGGGCTTCCCCAGTCACCTTAGTTGTCAAGCCGAACAAGGTCCGGCTATGCTTAGATGCCAGACGCTTGAACGCCGTCACTGTCAAGGACGCATACCCTCTACCGTTGATTGAAGGCATTTTGAGTCGGTTGCCTAAAGCCCACTTCATCACGAGCTTAGACCTCAAGGACGCCTTCTGGCAAATTCCTTTAGACCCTGGTTCAAAGGAGAAAACAGCCTTCACAATCCCAGGTCGGCCCCTGTATCAATTCGTGACCATGCCATTCGGATTGTGCAATGCCCCCCAAACAATGACGCGCCTTATGGATAAGGTGATACCACCTCATTTGCGGCACCAAGTTTTCGTTTACTTGGATGATCTGCTGCTTATAACCGAGACCTTTAACGAACACATCGACCTGCTTCAGGAGGTGGCTCTGCACATAAGGAGGGCAAGGTTAACCATCAACATACAGAAGAGTCAGTTCGTGATGACGGAGGTGAAGTATTTAGGTCACATCATTGGGCATGGCCATATCAAGACCGATCCGGACAAGACTCAAGCGATTGACGTTTTTCCATTACCCAAGACCACCAAGCAATTACGCCGATTCTTAGGCTTATGCGGATGGTACCAGCGTTTTGTACGTGATTATGCCACCATTACCACTCCTTTGACCGACATGCTGC